>BTHU01000002.1:4828907-5428907 GCA_036184795.1 Tokudaia tokunoshimensis
GAAATTGTCTTTCCTGATGGATGAGGTAGTAGTGAGTTCTATTTTAATTTACTTTAGATTATTTTATGTATATGAATATTTTGCTTGCATGTATGCAAGTGCACTGTCTGCATGCTTGGTATCCTCTGAGGTCAGAAGAGGTCATTGGATCCCCTGGGAATGGAGTTATAGATAGATGTGAGCTTACATGTAGGTGCTGAGATTTGAACCTGGGTCCTCTACAAGAGCAGTAAGTGCTCTCCATCTCTGAACCATCTCTCCAGAACAGTTGGGAGTAATTTTATTTAATAAGAGCATATAGCTCATTGTGAGGGCTACAGAACAGAATGGGCATGCAATATTCAGGAGACACTCGTGTCCTAAAAAAACAATTTTATTTTGTAATACGAGCACTATAGGAAGTCATATTTGGGAGGGACACAGGGTCCTGATCATACAGTGACTACATGCATAATGATAAGCTGCATGGTAATCATGCCTGAGTAGTGAGGAGCTAATCATACAATGGCTGCATGCCTGGGTGCTGATCACGTGACTGTATGCATGATTAGAGGTTGTTTGTTTTTTTTCTAAACAATTTATTTGTATTTTTATTTACTTGTCTCCATAACTGTCTAGCACATTTGTGCTGGTGCCTGCTGAGGCCAGAGAGGGAACCATTCTTTGGAGCTGAAGTAATAGGTGTTGTTAGCTGCCTGACATATGTGCTGGGAACAGAATTTGCCTTCTCTGGAAACAGCAAATGCTCTTAGCCTTTGAGTCATCTCTGTAGCCCCAGGAGCTGGGATGTTTGTCATCAATTTATGAAAAATTATTGGAGGATTTTAACCTTGTAGGTTAGTAGGGATGTTGAAATAATCATGGTAGATTGAGTATAGAGTTAGAGTGATGGTCAAGGAGAGAAATGATCTTAAATGTTTGGAAATCTTCAATGATAAGGTCTGCAAATGGATTTTTAATGGGCTAGATGAGGAAAAGAAAGCTGCTTTTTTGATTTGTGGTTTTCACATCTGTGGAAAATAGTGCTTATGACATCCCAGTAGAGAAACAGGCTTAAAATTGATTAAGGCATCTTAACTAATCATTCCCCTGTCATAATCATTTAATTGATTATCAAGTTTATTATTGCCGTATAGTGAACAGCTTTGATTATTTTGTACACATGGGAATATTCTAGAAGATAAACTTCTATGTAAAGTTCTCTTGTCAAAAAAAATGAGTGTTTACAAAACCTTGATGCATATGCGTATGAGTGTGTTACATGCACATGAGTATGCTGGTTATGGATGCCTGCGTTCATGCATGCAGAAACAAGAGGTCAAGTATTTTCTATCACACTCCGCTGTATCCCCTTAGACAGGATCTCTCACTGAAGCTTCCTGCTTCGGCCTGGATGAGCTCGGGATCCCCTTTGTCACAGTCATGTGGGGTCAAGCCCAGCTTTGCTGTCATCGTTGTTGTTGTTCTACATTTTATTTATTGAACAAGCCAATTAGGCCATGTGGAACAAATAACAATAGCAAATCAGACTCTCAATTTAAAGAGGTTAAAAATGTTCAGCTCCTCAGTCATGCCATTATGTGTATTTGCAGACCTTGCTTTGTTCTCCTTATACCTCATATTATCAGTTTTCATATGAATCCATTGGGGAATAGGATGATTTTGCTTTTGTTTCTTGGCCAGGAATTTCTCGATTCCAAAAGTCTAGTGAGAAGCTGAATAAGGGATGGTGTGCAATGTCTGAGGAAAGGAAAAGAAATGCCCACTTTTTTGCATGGGTCCTGGAGATTTGCATTCATCCCCCCCCCAATATTTGCACAGTAAATGCACATACCTACTGAGCCATCTAATCAGGCCCCAACATTTATGCCTTTTTGGGTTAGACTTTTGAGCTATGACATAAAATAAACAATATTCAGTTTTGAAAGGAAAGCCTTGTCAAAATGAAATGATAGTCAAAATATGTTAGATGGAAAGCTGGAAATGTAGCTCAGTGATAGAACTCTTGTCTAACATGTACAAGGACCTACTTCAATTTCTAGGTCCCCCCCCCAAAAAAAATATTGGTAGGAATGCACACCTGCAATCCCAACTCAGGAGGCTGAGGTGGATGCTCTTGCCAATCCTGACAACCAGAGTTGTTCTGGCACTCACAAGGTACGAGAGAACTGACTTCCTTAATTTTTTTTTTTTTTTTTTTGGATCTTCATATGTGCACTATGACACGGGCATCTGGTCCTCCCCCTAGATAGATAGATAGGTAGATAGGTAATAACTGTTTTAAAGACAGAGGTTATAAGTGGAATAAGCAGTGTGTTGTGTTGGAGAACACTTCATTTTTTGACAGAGTGATGTTTGTGGGCTGGCAATATTTTTCTGTAGTACGTGGTGTAGCTTCAAATTTTTTCAGTGTCTACTTTTAATGATGGTTTTTAAATGCTTTAACCTTCCTTATAGCCCACCCACCAGAAGTAGTGGACAAGAAAGGTTATTATGATATGAGAGAAGTGGACCTGTTTAGGAGTGTTTCTTTGGAGCAAATCCCATCTGCATTGTTAGGAAACGAGCAGTTGAGTTCACAGGTCAGCAGCAGCACCTTGATCCACTCACAAACACTTCAGATTCCTGGCTCTCATATAAAAACCATGTATACGCATGTCTGGAATCCTAGTCTTTGGTAGTAGCCATGGGCTCTTCTCCACTCTCCCTTTCTAGTGCTGGTAGTAACAATTAAGCACCTTCCCTGTTTGGTTTTTACCTTTCTCTCTCTCTCTCTCTCTCTCTCTCTCTCTCTCTCTCTCTCTCTCTCTGTGTGTGTGTGTGTGTGTTTGTGTGTGCATGAATGTAGGTACCTGTGGAGGCCAGAAGAACTTAAGATGTGAGCTACCTAATGTGGGTGCTGAGAACTGAATTCCATCCTTAACTATGCAGTCATCTCCTCAGCCCCATGCCTTGCCTTGCCTTTTCCCCAGGACAGGGTGTTTTGGTTAGGTTTTTACTGCTGTGAATAGACATCATGAACAAAGCAACTCTTAGAAAAGATACCATTTAATTAGGGCTGGCTTATAGGTTCAGAAGTTCAGTCTATTATCATCAAGGTGGGAACATGGCAGCATCCAGGCAGGAGTGCGCAGAAGCTGAGAGTTCTACATCTTCATCTGAAGGCTGCTAGCAGAATACTGACTTCCAGGCAGCTAGGAGGAGGGTCTCAAAGCCCACACTCATAATGACACACATCTCTAAAATAGTCTTTTCTGGGTTGTGGGGTGAGAATTGAACTCAAGACTTTGTTCATGCATGTGCAAGCACTTCGTACTGGTGTCTTCAGCCCCAGTAGTTCATTTTTCACTTGTATTTATTTTCCTGAAAATTCCTACCTAGGTCTTGTCAAATGTCAGAAACCTTAATTAAAAAATGACTTCAACAAGTAGAAATTTTCCTCACAGATATAATTCAGTACCATATGAAATTGTCAAGGATTTAGATATGCTCCCCCTTCTGGTTCCTTTCATTCTCACCATATTGGTGATTGCTAGATTAATTTATTCAGCAGCTATAATATATGAAAAATAAAATGTTACCATGGGAAATAAAGAACAAGAAAATGGAACTTGATGAAGGAGAAGACAGACTAACATAGGTAAACATTTCATTATGTCTGAAATGTTAATTATTGTGGAGAAAATAAAGTAGTGGACAGGATGAGAAGAGCAGTATTGGGTTAGTAAGCTGATTGGGGAAGTTTCAGTAAAATGACTGAGTCTTAAAGGCACTGTGAGAGAGCGGAGTGAAAAGGCTGGTGTGGATGTGGGGATTAGCATTTTAGGCATAGGGAGCAATGAGTGCACAAAGGCTCTTGTGCTTGAATTTTTCATAAAACTGAATTGAAAAAGTGACATCAGGGCTGAGCAGTGTGATAAAGGGCAAGTAAGCAAAGTATTGGGAGTCAGGTCATGTAGGGCCTTGCATGTGAGAACTGGGTTTTTTTTGGTTTTTGGTTTTTTGTTTGTTTGTTTTTGTTTTTTTTTTTTTTACATTTAGGTGGGAAGAGATGCCTGTGTGAGCCTTTGAGCAGAGAAGTGACCTACAATGTTCCTTCCAGGACCAGGCCACGTACAGTGATAAGGAGCACCTGGTATATGTGAGGCCTTGGGTTCAACCTCCAATACCTTAAAGGAGGAAAAAAATGTTCATACTACAGCTTTGCCGAGAAGAGAATGAGAGGATAAAGGGAGAAGCAGGCTTACTATTAAGAGAACCTTAAGCAGCCAGGAGAGAGGGTTTAGAGGAAGAGTAGGAGTATTGAAGTGATTCTTCATGTTGTTAGAACCAGTTCAAAGGATTTATGGAATATTATTTATAGAGGGTGTGAGGAAAAAAAGAGGATTTGCATCAACAGCCATTGACAGTAAAGGTGGCATTGCTCACATACCTCTTTCATTTGGAATATAAACATTTCCTGAAGCCTTCATAAGGTTTTCTCTCAGCTCTTTTTGGGGCTTTGGCTAGGCATGCTTCCATGTGGTAGGTATAACAGAGACTGGGAAAGCCATAATGTGTGCATCAGCTTCATAACCTCTATAACAAGGAACAAAATATGAGATAGGAGGATATGTGATAGGGTCACTAATAGTGATGTGAGGTTTTTTTTTTTTGGGGGGGGTTGGTCATTAACTCTGTGGTGGCTTGTAAATAATCTCTTATAATAATTATTTACGTAAATACATACACATACATGTGTATGATATGTATCTGTATGTGTATGCAGAATGGGGCATTTTGGACAAGTTTATTAATCCTAGAGCATTTAATGATCATGTATGTGGAACACTGAGCACAATGCCTTTAAAGGGGAAAAGTAATTAAGTGGTCTAGAGCTCATCGTTTTAACCTTTGACCAGGTATTGATTAGTAATAATTACTAACCAGGTGAATGGTAAATGGACAAGTAGGGCCAAGAGGAAATAACTGAAATTTAGTAAAAAGAATGTTTAAAGCTATCATTTTATTCTAATGATGTAGGTCATTAATAGTATTTTGTATGATAGTTCATGCCTTCAGTTGAGTGACTGCTTTGATGCTTTTCCTGTTCTGGATACTGTTGTGCATAGAAAGTATTCACTTTGGTATACTTGGTATACTTTTTCTGAATTCTAAGTTGTGAGCTTAAAAACACTCTTCTTTCCTTTCCTTTCCTTTCCTTTCCTTTCCTTTCCTTTCCTTTCCTTTTCCTTTTCCTTTTCCTTTCCTTTCCTTTCCTTTCCTTTCCTTTCCTTTCCTTTCCTTTCCTTTCCTTTTCCTTTTCCCTTCCCTTCCCTTCCCTTCCCTTCCTTTCCTTTTCCTTTCCTTTCCTTTTCCTTTTCCTTTCCTTTCCTTTCCTTTCCTTTCCTTTCCTTTCCTTTCCTTTCCTTTCCTTTCCTTTCCTTTCCTTTCTTTTCCCTTTCCTTTCCTTTCCTTTCCTTTCCTTTCTTTTCCCTTTCCTTTCCTTTCCTTTCCCTTTCCTTTTCCTTTTCCTTTTCCTTTCCTTTCCCTTTCCTTTCCTTTCCTTTCCTTTCCTTTCCTTTCCTTTCCTTTCCTTTCCTTTCCTTTCTTTTCCCTTTCCTTTCCTTTCCTTTCCTTTCCTTTTCCTTTTCCTTTCCTTTCCTTTCCTTTTCCTTTTCCTTTTCCTTTCCTTTCCTTTCTTTTCCCTTTCCTTTCCTTTCCTTTTCCTTTTCCTTTTCCTTTCCTTTCCTTTCCTTTCCTTTCTTTTCCCTTTCCTTTCCTTTCCTTTCCTTTCCTTTCCTTTCCTTTCCTTTCCTTTCCTTTCCTTTCCTTTCCCTTTCCTTTCCTTTCCTTTCCTTTTCCTTTTCCTTTCCTTTCCTTTCCTTCCCTTTCTTTTCCCTTTCCTTTCCTTTCCTTTCCTTTTCCTTTTCCTTTCCTTTCCTTTCCTTTCTTTTCCCTTTCCTTTCCTTTCCTTTCCTTTCCTTTCCTTTCCTTTCCTTTTCCTTTTCCTTTTCCTTTCCTTTCCTTTCCTTTCCTTTCCTTTCCTTTCTTTTCCCTTTCCTTTCCTTTCCTTTCCTTTCCTTTTCCTTTTCCTTTTCCTTTTTTGTTTTTTTTTTTGTTTTTTGTTTGTTCTTCTTGTTTTGAGACAGGATTTCTCTGTGTACCCTTGGCTCTCCTGGAAAACTCTCTGCAGACTACTGGCCTGTTCCCCCCTGTGTCTGCTAGAGGTGTGTACTACTACTGCTGGGCTAGACAGGGTTTCTCTGTGTAGCCTTGGCTGTCTTGGAACTCATTCCATGTCCTTGAACTCAGATATTCATCCACTTCTGCCTCCCAAGTGCTGGGGCTAAAAGCGTGTGCCACCACTGTCCAGCTGAAAACATATTTCTGAGAAAATTAATTTAGGTATATGTCATAAAATTTCTAGAGTTAAAATATCCCAAGACTTAAAATCTATCCACTTATTTGTGTCCTTTTCATATGGAATCCCCAACCCCCAAGACCTACTTATTTGTTCCATCTATGTATGTATGTTCATATGTTACACCATGCTGGTGCTGGTGGAAGCTAGGTGTTTGAGTTAGATTTACATACAGGGGGTTGTGAACTGCCCCATGTGGGTGCTGGGAACTGAGCATGGGTTGTCTAGAAGGGCAGCAACTGCTCTTTAACCGCCGAGGTATCTCTCCAGTCCCATGGGATTCTTTTTTTTTTTTTAATTTTTAGAAGGATTGATTGGGGATTTGGAGGGAAATCAGTTTATAGATAATGTAGTTTTCTTACCAATTTGCCCAGAGGAATGTTTTTCCAAGTGAGGAGAGAGTATAATGATAAATAAGATTTTTTCCCCTTCATCTGAATGTTGGGGCTTGAGCCCAGGAAAATTTTTATTTTCAATGAAGTTTTGCTATTGACTAGATGTAAGGCATTATAAATTTTTATTTACTCTTGTATTACAGTTTGTCTTACATATTTACAGTTGGGACTACAGAGATGCCTCGGTGGATAAAATGCCTAATGGGCAAGTATGAGGACCAGAGTCCAGATCTTCAGAGTTCATGTGAAAGCCAGGCAGGTGTGGCAGGGAGGGACATGGGATTTGTTTCTCTCCTGGTTTTGTTTTTGGTTTTGTTTTTTTTTTTTCTTTTAAACTAATTGAATATCATGGTGTGAATCTTTGTGCATGTAGTGGAGACATGGAGCAGAATTGAGCAATGATTAACTTCTTGTCTTTGGATATGGACTAGTCCATGAAGAGCTGATGGTTGAAGAGGTTGAAGTTCTGGAGAACTCCCTGTTATTAGAATGTGTATGAAGTAGTCTCTGTGCTATTATAGCCCCTCTCAACTACTTCCATATAATTTAAGTCCCCTTCCTTCTTCCTCCTTCTTATCCATTAGTGTTATTGTGAGACAAGGTCTCACTAGTTAGTTTAGACTAACCTGGAACTTACTATGTAGCGCAATCTGGCTTTGAACTTACAATAATCCTTCTGCCTCAGCTTTTTAATTCTGATATTCAGGAGTGAGCCACAGTGATTCACTCAATGTTGAGGAATCCATTGGATGAATTTATATAAGTGATAATAAAGCCAAAGCTACTTTTCCATATCTCAGAATCAAAGTTCTTTGTTTTTCCTTTTGGGCTTTTTTTATTTGTTTGTTTGTTTGGTTTTTGGGTTTTTTTTGTTTGTTTTTGCCTTTTTTGTTAGTTAAGATGAAAACTATCAGAGGTGGGAAGGATTTGAGAGGAGTTGGAGGGGAAACTTCGATCAGTGGCTCCACTTTCAAACTGACCATGGCCATTTATTTAATATTTCTGGGCCTGTATTTTCTTGATTGAAAATGGGGAGGAGTCTGTTGCGTTAACTTCAAGAAAGTTCAGTTCTTGTGATCTCCCTCTCTCCCTCCCTTCTTCCCTCCCCACTACTCCCTACACACACCCTAACTCATGCTCCCTGATTGGTGGTTTGTAGTTTCTGTAGTCACCATTTTCCCCTTAGTATGAGAGTTACTCAATCATACTAGTGTGTGCTTCTCAACTTAGTTCTCAAATCTTCTAACAGAGTACTATTTAGTTCTGCCTCCATTAGGTCCTTTGTGGTAATAACAGATTACCACAGAGTAGCTACTTATAATAATAGAGCCTTTCTCTCTGTTTCTTTCACTGTTTTAGAGACTGACAATCCAAGTCAGCAGAGTAGGTTCTTTTTAGGCTTTTTAGTTTGGTTTGCAGATAGCTGTATTCTTACTGTGCTCTGACATGGTGGTCTTCTTCTTCTTTTTTTTTAATTGTGATGTCATTTTGTTAAACTTCTATGAATGTGTGCATGCTTGTTCATGCTCACACACCTATATGGAGGTCAGAGAACAACTGTGGGAGTTGGCTTTCTTCTTCTATGCTGTGGGTCATGAGTATCACACTCCACTTGTCAGGCTTGGCAACAAGTGCCTTTACCTGCTGAGCCACCTCGCCAGCCCCAGGACTCCATCTTTATTTGTTGTTAATTTACAAAGGTAAGATTTATTCATTTTATTTATGTTAGAGTTTTGCCTGAATGTATGTATGTGCACTAGCTTTGTGCTAGGTGCCCATAAAGGTCAGAAGAGGTTGGATCCTCTTGAACCAGGTTAATGGACGGCTGTGAACCACCATATTGGTGCTGGGAATTGAACCCAGTTCCTCTGCAAGAGCAACAAATAACTTTTATCTTTGAGCTGTCTTTCTAGCCCTGCTCCCTGGCCCCATCAGACTACATCTTAAGCCCATTTTAACTTCATTTCAACTTAAAGGCAGCTCTGTTTCCAAATAAAGTTACATTTAGGGTACTTGAGCATTAGGGCTTTGATCTTCAAATTTGAGGACTACAAAAATAGTTCAAGCACACTTCTACCATTATAACCACTAGTTATTTATTTATTTATGCATTTTCAAAAAAATGTCCTGTCTATATTTCTGATATTTTTCTTCTTTTGAGTTGCATTGACAAAATGCTTCAGAAAAGCATCTTAAGAGAGACAGGTTTTATATTTACATCACAGTTTCAGATGATTCAGTCTGGCTGCTTGTCCATGTGCTTAAACAAAAGTGTGGTGGAATCATGTGGTAATGGGGGTTCTTCATATAAGAGTGGACAGGAAACAGAAAAGGATGCTTGGGCACTGACTTTTGGGCAGCCTGCCTCCCTCCCTCCCTCCCTTCTTTCCTTCCTTTATTTTATTGCAAAGAGTTCCTATTCCCAGTATGTGGAACACTGCTGCCCATACTCAAGGCAGGTCTTTTCTCAGTTAATCCTGTCTGAAAGTGCCTTTAAAACTAAAGCGCAGCCGGGCGGTGGTGGCGCACGCCTTTAATCCCAGCACTTGGGAGGCAGAGGCAGGCGGATTTCTGAGTTCGAGGCCAGCCTGGTCTACAAAGTGAGTTCCAGGACAGCCAGGCTACACAGAGAAACCCTGTCTCGAAAAACCAAAAAAGAAAAAAAAAAAAAAACTAAAGCGCAAGGGTATGCTTTAGAAGTCTCTTAGGCAACTTTTAATCCCATCCAGGTGGCAATTGCCACAATTAACTTTTAATCACTGGGGTATAAATCCCAAAAAAGTTAAAAACATTTCTTTTGTTGTTGTTGTTTTTTCATGTTTTTTATTGATTATTATTTTACATTTCAAATGTTGTCCCCTTTCCCATTTTCCTCTCCCCACATTTTTGATGTGTCTGCTTCAACAATTGTACAAGTAAAATCTCTATACTTTTATTTACATTCTTAAAATTATTGTACTGGGTTGATTAATTGGGGGAAGAAACAAACTATCCTAATATTGGGCAATGGCGGAATTCATCTTTAATCCCAGCACTAGGGAGGCAAAAGGCAGGCGGAGGCAAGCAGATCTCTGAGTCCAAAGCCAGCCTGGTCTACAGAGCAAGTTCTAGTATAGCCAGGGCTACACAGAGAAACCCTGTCTCGGGAAACAACAACAACAACAACAGCAAAAAAACCCAAACTAAGAGCAAAACAAAAAACCAAACCAAACAAAAAAAAATCCTCATATGTATTTGTTCAGGTTCTGAGAAATGTGACCTTGTTAGGGGAATTATGAAAACAGATTCTTCAATGCAATCAGGGATGAGTAAACCCCAGAATAGGACAGTCTCCAAGTCCTTGTAAGAAGGAGACGTAGACACAGTGTGTCCAACAATATGTCCCTCTGTCTACACATCTTTACCTGCAAATATTCGTTGCAATGAATCGTTGGTCTGACCTTGAAGTTTCTGGCTTCCGTGACACCAACAATATTGGATCCTCTCCAGGACTCCTCCAGGTTATTCTGTTGTTACCCTGTGTCATAGAGATCCTGGAGTTTTGGATCAGCAAGACCAGCCCTTTCTCATGCCCCTACAGGTCACAGATGATGGAGACTTTGGGGTGGGTCATATTCATTTTTTAAATGTGCATATGATAATTTAAATATACGTACTTATTATAGTAGGCTGGAGGGATGGCAAGTGGTTAATAGTACATACTGTTCTTCCTGAAGACCTGAATTAAATTCTCAGCATCCATATGGTAGCTTACAACTAGCTTTAACTCCAGTTCTAGGGACTCTGATGCCTCCTTTTGGCCTTCCTGAGTTCCAGGTATGAACATGGTATGCCTATACACATGTAAGCAAAATACTCATACACATTAAAATATTCTAAAAAGAATTTAAATGTAATTTAATATATTAAGTATAAGTATATCCACTTCAATGAGATTGATCAAATAATATGTTCGTTGTAAAACATCCTACTATTTTCCCTCAGCCTTGATGTTTCACTTCACAAGATGATAACATAGGAGGTTGGTTTTGATCATTTAACATTATTATAAATCATATCTTTATTCTAAAGTTTTTTTTAATAGTAATTATTATTTTTGAGACAGTTTTTCTCTGTGTAGCCCTAGCTATCCTGGAACTCTGAGATAGGCCTGTTTCTGCCTCCAGTGCTGGGATAAAGACATATGCCACCACACCTGGCTTATTTTAAAGTGTTTTAACAGTGTTGTATGCATTTATCATAAACTAACAAATGGTCTAAATCACAAGGACAGCGGTGACCATTTGACCCCTGTATTTCTGCCTACACACTTTTGGCTTGTAGATAAGATGCCATGTGCGATGAAACATGAGGACACGGGAATATTTGCTTTTCTATTTTTTGAGACAGGATTTCATGCATCCGGTGCTTGCCTTTACCATTTGTGTTGTTAAAGATGACCTTAACTTCTGATTCTCCTGACTCCTGCCAACTGCTGTTATTACATGCATGGGCCACTATGCTTAGCTTTATGTGGCTCCTGGGATAGAGCCCAGGGTTTCATGCATGTCAGCCGAGTACTTTACAACTGAATGTTTTTAACTTTTTGTAGTTTTGGCCAGTATTGTTTTAGGGAGGCAGTATTGCTGTGTAGCTTCAAATGTTCTTAAATTTATCATACCACTTCCTCAATCATGAGATTATAGACATATGCCATCATACCTAGCAAAGGGGGCTGGAGAGATGGCTTAGTAATTAAGAACATTGTCTGTTCTTCAAGAGAGTTCGGATTCAATTCCCAGCACCCACATGGCAGTTCACAACTGTAGTTCCAAGGGATCTGACATACAGACATGCATGCAGGCAAAATAACAGTGCTCATAAGATAAAGATAAAAAAAGGTATTTAAACAAAACAAGTGGGATTGCACTAACCATTCTCTTACAATACTGTCTCTACCCACATGTGCACCTGAGTTCACTCTTTAGCCCAGAGTGGTTTTGTGGCCTTCCTGCCTTAGCCTCCCAGGTGCATGCTTAACTGTGTGCTTGACTGGATTATTTTGTTTATTTCATTTCTTGCCCTTTCCCCCTTTACTTTTACTTTAAAATTTTTGTCTTGTCTGGTCTACATAGTGAATTCCATGCCTAACCATGGCTTTTTAGGGACCCTGTCATTCATTCATATATATATATATATATATATAATATATATATTATATATATATATATATATTGCGTGTGGGTCACACATGCAGATCAGAGAATAACTTCAGGCATTATTCTTGCCTTCCACCTTGTTTTTGATAATTATCTTTCTTGTTTCTGCTGCTGAGCTGCATAAACCAGTTTCTGGATGATTCTCTTTTTCTTCTTCCTATCTTTCACTATATGAGTCCTGGGTTTACGGGATACTTTTATGGACTCTGAGAATTATCAGACTGGTCAGGTCTGTGTAGCAGGTGCTTGTACCCCCTGAGTAATCTCCTTGATCTTCTTTTCTAATTGAGATGGTTTATCTGTGTAGCCCTGACTGGCTTGGAATTTGTTAGGTAGACCACTTTGGTGTCTTGGTATGAGCTTCTACTGGAATTACAGGCCTGTGGTACTATGCCTTGCTAATTCCTGAATCTGTTATTCTCTCTTTCCTTAAAATGTCGATTGTTGTGATAAATCCACAAAGAGAACTAACTGCTAGTTGGAACCATGCTGGGTAAAATCTCAGGTTTATCACACTAACTTAGCCATGTAGAACTTGGCCTGATCTCTGATGTCAACACCCAGTGTAAAAAGGTGGTTCAAGTGTTGACGTTTGCCATGAATAGAAGAGGTGATGGATTACATACTCAGGGAGGTTTGGGGACAAGTACTGTGAGTGGATAAGAGTCTGCTGTCATCTCAGTTACATGTAAGGGAAGTTAACAAAAATGTTAACCAGCTGTATGCCTAGGAAGATAAAAAGTCAGTTGGACTGTCAGTGTACTCTGTGCAGTACCTAAGAGAGTTCACAAGTTCCTTGGCCTTTCAGGGACTGTTTCTGTCTGTAGTCTAGATGATGACAATGAGAACTTAGGTGAAGCAGCCATTCAGGAAAACTGGGTGAGCCTCTGAACGTTTAGTTGTTATGGAATCTTTTGGGTGGAGTTGATACTCTTCTTTTCCTTTTCAACAAAGAGTCCCAGAGACTTGTAGAGCCAGAATTTGAAGGAGGCAGTCTTCTCATAGGATCTGTGCTTTAATGTAGTGGAGGTCCTGCATTAACACAGTTCCACTAAGCTCTGTCTGAGATCTTTATTCTGCGGATACTTTTCAGCAATGGTCTTTTTGCTGCAATAATTTTTTTCATGAGATTTTCCGCTTGTGATTCGCTTCTCCTTGTTGTTAAAAATTATCTACATTCCTTCCTATGGATATCCTTTCCCCTTTACTCTTGACTTAGAAACTCTTCTATTTTAGAAAAATGGTTGGCTATATGTAAGTATGTAGAGAATAACATAATGTACTCCTATCCTGTCATTACTTAACCTAAAACAACAACGCACACCAGCTTTAGTTCATTATTACTTTTGATAAAATATATTATTGAAAAATAGAATCTTTTTTTTTTGGTAAAGTAAGTAAATAATGTATTTTATAGAGAATTTCATATGTACTAGTACAGTGACCAGGCATGGAGACGTGCGCCTTTATTCCCAGCACTGCAGAGGCAGGTAGGTGGCTCTCTGTGAGTTCGTGGCCAGCCTGGTCTGCAAAGTGAGATCCAGGACAGCCAGGGAAACCTTACACTGTCTTGTGAACAAACAAACAAACCAAAAAAATGGACTAGTTTTAGGAATTTTGTTTCATTTTGCACCATATTTTTAATAAACTGGTAAGCTGAAAGTATAAATACTATAGATATGTAATTAATATTTTTGTGTTTTTTTATTATTTAATGTATAACTGCGTGTACCCTGCATATCAGAAGGGGATATCAGATTTCATTACGTGATGGTTGTGAGCCATTATGTGGTTGCTGGGAATTGAACTCAAGACCTCTGGAAGACCAGTTGGTGCTCTTAACCACTGAGCCATCTCCAGCCCTGATATTTTTTTATTTGAAAAATAAAAAAATTTCATACAGTATATTGTGATCATAGTTTCTCATTCCCCACCTCCTGGCTTCTCCCCACCTTCATACTTACCCAGTTCTGGGTTTTCCTTCTCTCTCTCTTTAGAAAGCAACCACAACTCTCGCATTACTTCAAGCCAGGGATGGTGTTATTTGTAAGTAATTGAGAATGTTATCTTTAAAAAGTAAGAATTTTAAAAAACTCTCAGTTTCGAGTTCATACCTAAGAAATTAAGTTAAAATTACAATAGAATATGTGGGGGCTGAGGAGATGGCTCAGTGGTTAAGAGCACTTGATGCTTTTGCAGAGGCCACAGTTTCAGTTCCCAGCACCTACATGGTTGTTTACAACCCCATGTAACTCTGGTTCCAGCGGATCCAACAGTCTTTCTTGCCCCTGACAAGCACAAAACACAAGTGGTTCACAGATGTACACTCAAGCAAATGTTCATATACATAAAATAAAGATAAATATTTAAAAAACAAAACAGAATGAAGTTAATGTATGTGTAACTTGGTTCAAGTGATCCTTCTACCTCTGTCTTGAGGGTAGCTGGCACTACAGTGGTATATACCAGGTTGATCAGAATCTCTTGGTTGCTTGTCCTCTGTAATTATTCATATAGAAAAGGCAAGATAAAGGTTTGATTCTTTCTTTCTTTACTTTGTTTCACTTAGTTTTAATTTAATCAGTGTGTTCATTAACATTTACTAGCAGTGATAGATTTTTCTTATTTTCTGTCTCTGCAGGAAAAGTATTGGGAGTACACGGAAATGGTGTGGTTCTTTTTTTTTTTTTTTTGGTTTTTCGAGACAGGGTTTCTCTGTGTAGCCCTGGCTGTCCTGGAACTCACTTTGTAGACCAGGCTGGCCTCGAACTCAGAAATCCGCCTGCCTCTGCCCCCCAAATGCTGGGACTAAAGGCGTGCGCCACCACCGCCCGGCGGTGTGGTTCATTTTAAGGTGTCACTGGGTAGTAGAAGTTCAGTGCAGAGCTTGTAGCAGAACTGCTTAGCTAAGTCAGAAAAGCATTGTAAGTTTTATTTCTACCTATTTGATTGTTGAGGGACTACTGGAGGAAATAGAGGAAGAGAGAGAAGCTTGTGCAAAAGCTGTACCATGAGTGAGTGAGTTTGTAATGGAAGGAATAAAATTTACCAAGAGTTTAGCAAGCCTGGTACTAGTCAAGAGATAAAACTGCAGAAGTAGTATGGCTTTTAAGTCAGCCTAAGGAATAGTTTGATTTAGTTGTGAAGGTTAGGGAAAAACATTGCAATATTTAAGTGGTTCATATGAGAAGGAATGTACTGTGGCTCTGTAGTACAGCTTGAGGTCAGGGATGGTGATTCTGCCAGAAGCTCTTTAATTGTTGAGAATAGTTTTTGATATCCTGGGTTTTTTGTTATTCCAGATAAATTTGAAAATTGCTCTTTTTAGCTCTATGAAGAATTGAGTTAGAATTTTTATAGGGATTGCATTGAATCTGTACATTGCTTTCGGCAAGATAGCCATTTTTACTGTATTAATCCTGTCATCCATGAGCATGGGAGATCTTTCCATCTTTGGAGATCTTCTTTGATTTCTTTTTTCAGAGACTTGAAGTTTGTGTCATACAAATCTTTTACTTGTTTAGTTAGAGTCACACCAAGGTATTTTATATTATTTGTGACTATTGTGAAGGGAGTTATTTCTCTAATTTCTTTCTCAACCTTTTTATCCTTTGAGTAGATGAAGGACACTGATTTGTTTGAGTTAATTTTATATCCAGACACTTTGCTGAAGTTGTTTATCAGGTTTAGAAGTTCTCTGGTGGAGTTTTTTGGGTCACTTAAGTATACTATCATATCATCTGCAAATAGTGATAGTTTGACTTCCTCCTTTCCAATTTGTATCCCTTTGATCTCTTTATGTTGTCTAATTGTTCTGGCTAGGACTTCAAGTACTATATTGAATAGGTATGGAGAGAGTGGGCAGCCTTGTTTAGTCCCTGATTTCAATGGGATTACTTCAAGTTTCTCTCCATTTAGTTTGATGTTGGCTACTTGTTCACTGTATATTGCTTTTACTATGTTTAGGTATGGACCTTGAATTCCTGATCTTTCCAATATTTTTATCATGAAGGGGTGCTGGATTTTGTCAAATGCTTTCTCAGCATCTAATGAAATGATCATATGGTTTTTTCTTTGAGTTTGTTTATATAGTGGATTATGTTGATGGATTTCCATATATTGAACCATTCCTGCATCCCTGGGATGAAGCCTACTTGATCATGATGGATGATTGTTTTGATGTGTTCTTGGATTTGGTTTGCGAGAATTTTACTGAGTATTTTTGCATTGATATTCATAAGGGAAATTGGTCTGAGGTTCTCCTCCTTTCTGGAATCTTTGTGTGGTTTAGGTGTCAGAGTAATTGTGGCTTCATAGAACAAATTGGGTAGTGTTCCTTCTGTTTCTATTTTGTGGAATAGTTTGGAGAGTATTGGTATTAGGTCTTCTTTGAAGGTCTGATAGAACTCTGCACTAAACCCATCTGGTCCTGTGATTTTTTTTTTCCCCTTGGTTGGGAGACTATTGATAACTGCTTCTATTTCTTTAGGGTTTATGGGACTCTTTAGATGGTTTATCTGATTCCAATTTAACTTTGGTACCTGGTATCTGTCTAGGAATTTGTCCATTTCTTCCAGATTTTCCAGTTGTGTCAGGGCTTTTGTAGTAGGATCTGATGATTTTTTTGGATTTTCTCGGTTTCTATTGTTATGTCTCCCTTTTCATTTCCGCTTTTGTTAATTTGGATACTGTCTCTGTGCCCCCTGGTTAGTCTGGCTAAGGGTTTATCTATCTTGTTGATTTTTCTCAATGAACCAGCTCCTGGATTGGTTGATTATATAGTTTCAGGCAGATAGATCAATGGAATAGAATTGAAGACCCAGAAATGAACCCACACATCTATAGTCACTTGATCTTTGACAAAGGAGCTAAAACCATCCCATCCAGTGGAAAACAGACAGCATTTTCAACAAACGGTGCTGGTTCAACTGGAGGTCAGCATGTAGAAGAATGCAAATCGATCCATTCTTATCCCCTTGTAGAAAGCCCAAGTTCAATGGATCAAGGACCTTCACATAAAACCAGATACACCGATTCTAATAGAAAAGAAAATGTGGAAAACCCTCGAGCACATGGGCACAGGGGAAAAGTTCTTTAACAGAACACCAATAGCTTACTAAGATCAAGAATTGACAAACAGGACCTCATAAAATTGCAAAGCTTCTGTAAGGCAAAGGACATTGTCAATAGGACAAAACAGCAACCAACAGATTGGGAAAGATCTTTACCAATCCTCCATCCTATAGAAGACTAATATCCAATATATACAAAGAACTCAAGAAGTTAGACTCCAGAGAACCAAATAACCCTATTAAAAAATGGGGTACAGGGCTAAGCAATGAATTCTCAACTGAGGAAACTCGAATGGCTGAGAAGCAACTAAAGAAATGTTCGACATCCTTAATCATCAGGGAAATGCAAACCCTGTGATTCCACCTCACGCCAGTCAGAATGGCTAAGATCAAAAAACTCAGGTGACAGCAGATGATGTTGAGGATGTGGAGAAAGAGGAACACTCCTCCATTGCTGGTGGGATTGCAAGCTGGTACAACCACTCTGGAAATCAGTCTGGTGGTTCCTCAGAAAATTGAACATACAGAGGACCCAGCTATACTGCTCTGGGGCATATACTCAGAAGATGCTCCAACATGTAATAAGGACACATGCTCTACTATGTTCATAGCAGCCTTATTTATAATAGCTAGAAGCTGGAAAGAACCCAGATGTCCCTCAACAGAGGAATGGATACAAAAAATGTGGTACATTTACACAATGGAGTGCTACTCAGCTATTAAAAACAATGACTTCATGAAATGCTAAGGCAAATGGATAGGACTAGAAAATATCATCCTGAGTGAGGTAAGCTAATCACCAAAGAACATACATGGTATGCACTCATTGATAAGTGGATATTATCCCAGAAGCTTGGAATGCCCAAGATATAATTCACAGACCATATGAAGCTCAAGAAGGAAGACCAAAGTGTGGATATTTTGGTTCTTCTTCGAAGGCGTACAAAATAACCATGAGAGGAAATATAGAGACAAAGTGTGGAATAGAGACTGAAGGAAAGACCATCCAGAGACTGCCCCACCTGGGGATTCATCCCACATGCAGACACCAAACCCAGACACTATTGTAGATGCCAACAAGTGCTAGCTGATAGGAGCCTGATATAGTTGTCTCCTGAGAGGCCCTACCAGTGCCTGACAAATACAGAGGGGGATGGTGTCAGCCAACCATTGGACTGAGCACTGGGTTCCCAATGGAGGAAGGAGCCAGAGAAAGGACCCAAGGATCTCAGGGGCTTTGCAGCCCCATAGGAGGAACAACAGTGTGAACCAACTAGTTCCCCCAGAGCTCCAAGGGACTTAACCACCAACCAAAGAATACACATGGAGGGACCCATGGCTCCAGTCGCATGTGTAGCAGAGGATGGCCTTGTCAGACATCAATGAGAGGAGGGGCCCTTGGACCTGTGAAGGTTCATTGCCCCACTGTAGGGGAGTGCCAGGTCAGGGAAGCGGGAGTGGGTAGGTTAATGAGCAGGGGGAGAGGGGATGGGATATAGGGGTTTAGCAGAGGGGAAACATGGAAAGGGGATAACATTTGAAATGTAAATAAAGAAAATATCTAATTAAAAAAAAAAAGAAGTAATGTCCTCGGCTGGAGAGGTGGCTCGTGGATAAGAGTGAGTACCACTCTTGTAGAGGATCTGGGTTCAAATCCTAGTACCAACATTGGTTGGATCACAGCTCCAGGGGCATCAGATGTCTCTGGCTTCCATAGCAACCTGCACACATATTGCATATATTCCTCCATAGATATACACACTTAACAAGATTGTGTGTGTGGCAGGACTGAAGTGGTTAACTTATTTTTTTTTTTGTGAACTGTCTATACAGACTTCATTTTCTTTGGTGTTCCCATTCCTCACTCATTTCTCTCCCTTTCATTTATGCCTTCTATAGTCTTAGTTTTTAATTCTTTTTTAATGTTGGACAACTGGCAGAACTTGAACTGAGGTTTAAAAAGTGGCTGGGGAATGGGTAGCTGGTCTAGCAAGCACTTAAGAGCACGTGTTGCTCTTAAACAGATCTGGGTTTGGTGTCTGGTGCCCACATGGTGGCTCACAACCACCTGTAACATTTCCAGCAGATCCTGTGTCTTCTTCTGACCTTTCTGGGTACCAGGCCAGAGGTACACAAACATGCATACTGGCAAACAATTATGTATCTTTAAACAAACAAACAAAAGAAACAAACAAACAAAGCCATTGATTGTTAAGGAGTCTCTGTTGCTTTCTTTGTATCAATTTTTTTTATGTTAACATACTAATAGGAATAAAAATTATATTTATAAGTGTAGGTAACTACTGAACATTTAACTGTAGTAATAGACATGTGTTAATGAGATCGATATTATTCCTTTTCAACAGATGAGACAAAATATATCAGGGAGAAATTTGGTTTGTTTCTAGGAACTGAGGATGTGGCTCTCTACTGATCATTTGCCTGTCTTACACAATGTCCTCAATACTTCCCTTCCACTTTAGAAAGCAACATTGAGTTTAATTCACATACACTCAACCCCCCCCGACACACACACACATACACTTTGAAACCATCTTTCCACCTAAGTCTATACTTACTTAGCATGTTTCATAGAATCCTCTCTGCTCTAGAGCTACAAGTCTCTTATCCTCGCCATCATTTTCTTTCATCATTTTTTTCCTAGGGTTTCTGGTCTAGTAACTGTGTAACTAATGGCATGAGAGATTCCTCAATGTAGCTGATGACAATGTTTGATTCTTAGGAGGTAGTTTGCTATTTTAGAATGCTCATAGTTTTAGATAGGTTCTTCTCTGGATGAACAGAATCAGTATATTATATATATAATATATATATTACATAATATATTTTATATATAATATATATACATATATTACATAATAATAGAAAATATATTGGATTGGTCTATTACAATGGTGATATTCTGCATACCAGAGAGCCAAGAACTATTTTCCAAGCCTAGACAGCTGAATCACTTAGATTTAGAAGTCCCTAACTGTAGCTGAAAGCTTGGAAGCTCTCTTTGAGAGTCTCTGGTATTCAGTCCCAGTTGAAAGAAAGGCCCGAGAAGCTGGAGTCTGATGCCAGCCGGTGGCAGAAGTGATAGATGCAGTAAAAGAAGCATGCAGACCCCTGGACTTTGCTCAGTAAGCCATTGAAAGGCACCATGCACATCTAACCCTGAGTGCCCTCACTGTCCCCATGCTAGAATACAGATAAATTTTACTTCTTGACTCTGTGTGTGTGTGTGTGTGTGTGTGTGTGTGTGTGTGTGTGTGTGTGCGCGCGCGCTTGCATGCCTGCATGCCTGTTATGGCACACATGGAGGTAAGAGGACAATTTGTTAGAATTGGTTTTCTTTACTGTATGGATCCTGGGGATGAAGCTCAGGTCATTGATCTTAGAGCAAAAGACCTTTAATCAACTGAGCCATTTTGAAAGTCCAAGGAAAACATTTTATACCTTTATTTTAGGGTTTTATGTAATATGTTTTACACACACACACTATGTTTTATTCACATATGCACACAGTGTATGTGTGTAGAAAATATGCCGAAAAAGTTGCTTATCTTTTCATGTAAGGAGGATAGTCATAAAAGATTTATATGTTATTAACTGTAGTTGTATATGATTTTAGTAGCTGCTGAGTATCATCACTTAAATAATTCATCTAAATAGTCTTTTCTTGGTGGACAGGAAAAAATCTCTGCTGGCACCCTATCATTTTGAAAATTACATTTCAGTTAATTTGTTTTCTGTGTATGAAGGGAGGGCAAATGAGCCATGGTCCTCACATGGGAGGTCAGAGGATAACTTGCTGGAGGTGATTATCTTCTATATGCATCCTAAGGATCAAAATGAAGTTGTCAGGCTTGGTAGAAAGTACCTTCACCAGCTGTCCCATCTTGCAGGTCCTTCATATCTATTTGTTGAGACTGAAACACTGTATTATTTTCCTATTGCTCTGATAAAATACTATGAACAAGACAACTTACAGAAGAAAGGGTTTACTTGGTGTTATACTTCTAGAGTGGTGGTAGTTCTCAATCTGTGGGATGCAACCTCTTTGGAGTTTGTATATCAGATATTTATATTATGATTTGTAACAATAGCAGCAAAATTAGTTACTTAGTAACAGCAAAATAAATAATTTTATTGTTGGAGGTTACCCAACGTGAGGAACTGTATCACAACATTAGGAAGACTGAGAACCACTATTCTAGAGACTTAGAATTCATCATGATGGGAGGGTTGGTAGCTGGAGCAGGGAGTCAAGAGCTCATGTGCCACAAGTGTAAAGTAGAGAGCCAACCTGAAATTGTGCCTTTTAACTCACAAAACCACAGTGACATACATCCTCCAATAAGGCCACACTTTCTAAGCTTTTAAACAGCACCAGCTGGAGACATTTTCAGATGCTTTAAGTCTATAGGAGACATTTCTCATTCAAACCAATACAAATACAATGTTCAAATGAAAATCCTTCATTTAATGACTTTGTGTGCTTTATTATTTATTCATGATAAATTCTCATCTTGCCTTCCTAAGTCAAAGATTATACAAATTCTAATGACTTTTTAAAAAGTTATTTTTATTTATTCCTTTATGTGCAATATGAAAATATTTTCCTAAAATTATACAGCTTCTATAATTTTCAAGATGAGTAAAAAGGTAATTTTCAGATTTTCCATCTAAAACGATTATTGTATGTTTCATAAGTCATCTAGGAGGGAAGGGATCGTCCAGAGATACATGGGGTGGGGGAGATGGAAAGCTGAACTTACCATTTGTTTAAAAGGGTCTTGAGTGTTAAACTTGGGAGTTGGGTATTTCCTTGCTGTGCTGTAGATAACTTTAGGGTTTTTCCTCGAATTTTCCTCATAGTTAGAATGTTTGTGTTGCCACATGGGCATGTACTACTATGCATGTGTAGAGATCAGATAGTTCTCTCCTTCCATCATGTGAGCAACTCAACTCAGGTCATCTGGCTTGGTGAAAATGACCATTAACTACTGAGCCATTTTTTTCCTGACCTTTTATGGACTTTGACCACTGAAATCAAAGTAAGATAGCTTGGGAGAGAGATATAGGTACTCTGCAAGAGAAACCAGGTAGTGGAAAGTTTCAGGTGATTGTACTAGAAATACAATGGAACCGTTGCTGTGTGAGATATTGAATGCAAAGAATGGGCAAAATGCAATGTACTACAATAAAGAGTTCAGAAGGACCAATCAAATGTTGCTTAAAGCTTTTAGCTTAAAATACCAAATCTTGAGATTCATGGAGTGTCTAGTCCCCCCCCTAGCAATTTTTTTAAACAATAGAACCTTGTATTTCTTGTGATTAAGAAAATTAATATGTGTGTGTATGGGTCTGTGTGTTTATGCCACTGTGTATGGGTGCCCACAGAAGCCAGAAGAGTTTATCAGATTGTCTGGACTAGAGTCAACTGGTGCTTTTGTGATTCCTAATGTGGGTGCTGGGAATTGAACTCAAGCCCTAAATATCTTCAAATATTTTATGGTTTCTATTTTATCATAAAAATAAAGTGAAAAAATAGAACTCATATATTTATTAGTTGCTGCATATAGATAAGAGAATAGAACCCTGTTCTCTAAACTGTTGACCTGTTGAACTAGCTAGTTTCTTGGCAGAGGCACCTCCTGCATTATAGTGTGTTCAGCAGCACTACCAGACTACTGGCTGGGTTGAGTAGCTTCTCCACTCCATATTGTGACAACAAAAAATATGTTTAGACATTGCCAGATAATTTTTGGGGGGAAATCAACTCTGCCATCTACCACTGAGAACTACCATTGAATAAAGGCTATGGAATCTATGTTTTTTCTTGTTTTTGTTTTTGTTTTGTTTTTTGATAAATGAAGTGTTAGCTTTTGGCTGTGAATTAAAAATAGAAGAAAACCATGTTATTTGTTGCAGTTGATGAATAAGATGTCCACTGAGGAAAAAAGGGGGAAAAACAAACAAACAAGCCGGGAGGTGGTGATGCGCGTCTGTAATACCAGCACTTGAGAGGCAGAGGCAGGTGGATTTCTGAGTTTGAGGCCAGCCTGGTCTACACAGTGAGTTCCAGGACAGCCAGGGCTACACAGAGAAACCCTGTTGTTTATGTTAGGTAAATTCTAATTTCTATTCTATATTATTATACTGATAAAATTAACCAATTAATTAAGTAAGGAAGGAAGGAAGTTTGGGTCACATTATGTATCCCTAGAACTTGCTGTGTAGACTAGGCTTAAACTCATAGAGATCTGAGGGCTGGCATTAAAAGTGTGAACTACCAGGTCTGGCTACTTTTTGTTTATTTGTTTTTCTTTTAATTTTACTTAATTTTTTAAATACATTTGATTTATTTCTGTGCTTCTTTATGTGCATGTGCACATGTAGGAGTCAGAGAACACCTTGCAGGGTTTGTTTGCTCCTTTTACCATGTGGGTCCCAGGAGTTGACTCAGGTCTCCAGGGTTGGAGGCAAGCACCCTTGCCCATTGAATCATCTTGCTGACCCAATTACATGAGCCTTTAGTAAATGGAATTTTCAGGTATCACTTTTAAATTTTACTAAATGTAGACTACAACCTTTTAAAAGTCTGAACTTTGTAAAGAACTTATTAGAAATATAAAAGCTAATAATGGATACAGAGGAAGTGCTGGAAAAGGCCACTTTAAAGAAGCAAAATCCTGAATTAGTAGTTCCAAACTTTAGATATTTATTAACGTGGTTCTGTCCTCACATTCAGTCTTTAAGGAAGAAAATATTTTTATTACTTAATGTGCTATTATGCTGGAGAAAGCTTAAATTTTATTTGCTGTATTTTCCATGTGTGCTTTATATGGTGTTTAAATCTAAGCCTTAAAATTCAACATTTATCTGAGTATGATAGTCCATGGTACACATCTCAGTAGTTAGGAGGATGAGGCAGGAATATTAGGAGTCCAAAGACCAGCCTGGGTTACACGTGAGAGTGTCTCAAAAAACAACCAAGCAAAAACTTTAGTATTCGATTTTATGTGCTAATATTTATTTATTAATTATTTATTGCTGTAGGCCTCGAAGTAGAGGAAAATCTACAGTGGAAGACGAGGACAGCATGGATGGACTGGAGACAACGGAAACAGAAAACACTGTGGAGACAGGTATTGGATCTTAATGAGCGTTTTGATAAAAATGATAAGTAACTTTTTATACACTACACATAGCATTTGTATAGAAATGTCTGTGTTAGCATTTGTCTGTATATCAAACTCTTAAGTCATCCATTTGTTTAGATTGAGCGAAAGACTAAGGTTTCTTTCTCAGTTTTTCCCTTGAGTGCTTATTTAGTTTGAATTATTTATATATAGAAATGTCTTTTATTGAAACAAAGACAATTTTTTATGCCTTTAGTATATTTTTGACTTGTGAACCATCAAGTATTTGTTCAAAGTTTTTGTTAATATGAATATAGAGGGAAAATAAATGGTATTATGAAGTCCTCTTTTAAACCATAAGTTCTTGTGTGCTCAGCCTTCAGATATTTTAAACATACAAGTATGCATTGTGTACCTGGAAGAGTGGATAAATACCAAAAATAATTCCAAAATCTTAAGAAGTTAATGATGTAATAAGCTGTTAGATTCATGGCCTGAGTAGAAGATGACTGCCTTTGGTAGTCTGCCCACTGTGCTCCCACACGTGGGTGGCACCTGCACAGCTCTTCGCTGTTCATCAGATGAGTATTATCATGATGTGTATAGAATCTCAGAAAGCTTCTTAGAAAAAAAATTAAAAGATTGCTTCATCTTTTCTAAAAAATATTTGTGTGTGTGTGTGTGTGTGTGTGTGTGTGTGTGTGTGTGTTTGTGTCCGCATATATATGTGTGCACCATGTGCACATGGGTTAGCCAAGGAGATCATAAGAGGGTGGTGGATTTCCTGGTACTGGAGTTATAGGTAGATGTATGTTGTAGTGTGACTGTTGTGGAATCAAACTTAGAACCTCTGGAAGAGCAGTCAGTGCTCTTAACCATTGAGCCATCTCTCCAGCCCCACTTTATCTTTTTTTTTAAGAAACATAATCTCGTGTGTGTGTGTGTGTGTGTGTGTGTGTGGTGTGTGTGTGTATGTGTGCGCACGCACGTGTGTGGTGTGTGTGCGCGTGCGTGCGTGCGTGCGTTTGTTTGTGTGTGTACAACTTGTAGAAAATTTTCTCTTTCTACTATATGGACTGTTGGGATCAGACTTGTCAGTAAGCCCCTTAACTCACGGAACAATTTCTCATAATAAAACACTTGCTTTACGTTTTAAGATATTTTATAGAAATTACTTTATATTTATTTCTTACTATGTGAGTGCAGAGTTCTTGGAAAGCTTTTGTACACTCTGTAGTTTCCATTTTCCATTCTGTTGTGTTTCATTAGTAAGGGTGACAAAGTAAAGCTTGAAAGTTGAAAATCATTTCATCCTTTAAAAATTTTCCTCCCCACCTTCCCTTTCCTATTCATATCTTTCCCCTTTCCTTCCTTCCATTATTTAGAGTTTATTATTATTTTTTATAAATTTATTTTTTATGTGTGTCTGTTTGTATATGCTGGAGTGAACATGGGATCCAGAAGAGGTTTTGGATTTTCAGGAGCTGGAGTTACAGGCATTTGTAACTCCAAACTCAACACGAGTAGTGGGGATCCAAACTGGGATCCTATGTAAGAGCAATAAGTACTGATAGCTGCTGGACCATCTCCCAGAACCCCTTTAAAGTCATGGTGTCCACACCTTCACCCCCAAAGGAAGGGTCTCACTGTGTAGCCATGGCTGTTTTGGAACTCTCACTGTGTAGACCAGGCTTGGCTGGAACTCACAGAGATCCATCTGTCTCTGTCCTCCACGTGCTGGGATTAAAGGTACTTGCCACTATGTCCAGCTCCTTTTAAAGTTTTAAGTGACATTTTTCAACTTCAGGTTTTTTTTAAAAATTATATTAAGACAGTGCCAACCGCCAATCTCCTTTTAAAACAGGTACCCATCAGCATTCTTCCTCAGCATTCTCTTACTTGAAGATTTAGCATCATTTCTATGTTATTCTTTTTTTTCCCCCTTGTAATCTTGTTTTGTTTTTGTTTTCAAGACAGGGTTTCTTGGTGTAGACCTGGCTGTCCTGGAACTCACTTTGTAGACCAGGCTGGTCTCTAATCCAGAGAGATCCTCCTGCCTCTGCCTCCTGAGTGCTGAGAGTAAGAGACATGTGCCACCACCACTTGGCTTTCCTCATAATTTTTTATGATCTGTTCAAAACCTTGAATTTTGACTTCTGATTTCTTTAAAACTCCTCTAGTTCTCAGTTATACATTCCTAGAGTTCACACATTACCCTTGTCATAATGCCATTTATTGGGACAATTAGTGACTCCTTTTCAAAGTTGCATGGGTGCCACCTTTTCCCTCACCACACTTTCTTTTTGTCCTAAAAACCTATGCCACACAGTTTTTTACATATTGAAACTGACAGTCCAGTGATCCTATGAATGGGTTTGTTGCTTTTCTAGCTCCAAGTCTGTAACTCAGTCTTTTTTTTTTTTAACCTTGTGTAACCCCGGCTAGCCTGGAGTTCACAATTCTGGCTTAAAAAAAGAGGTCTACCTGCCTCTGCCTTCCGAGTGCTAGGATCAAAGGCATGCACCACTATATATAGCTATTGTCATTTTCTTGGCACACATTCAAATCTTTCACCAAATCCACATTTTACATCTTTCAGCTGATCATGGCTGTAGACAACAGTCTTGCTGATTGACTTATTTATCTCAAATGAACTCAGATCTCAAAAGTGAGTCAAGACTGCTCCTTTCCCCATTCTATCTACACTTACTTATAAATTTCTTCTCTATAATTGAGGATGATTATTTCATTCACCACCTTCTCTTTTCAAGCTCCCACTTCTTCAATTTAGTTTCCATTCTTTATTATTTTAGTGGAAAAAGGAATTTCACACATAGGCACCAGGTCTGCTCTCTTGCTTGTTTCTCTGTCCATGTGCTCTACCTAAGAAGGTACCTCTTAAGTACCTTCTTAGAAAGCTGCAGTGATCATTGTTCTTTGGAAAGAATAATTTTGAGGTCCATCTTTAATCTTTCCTGCCCCTAAATAAAAATTTAGATACTCTTTAAGGACTTCAGGTTCTTTTAGCTAAGGAAAGTAGTATTAAGGAGGAAAAAACTATCGGTTATAGGAATGCATATTATAATTGCTTCACCTGAGAACTAACAATGTTATTGGTCTTTGTCTTGTTTAGTAATATATTAGCTATTAGAAGAGACAATATATAATGCCTGGAAGAAACCGTTCTTTCCTTGCATCTTTATCTACTCATCTACATATTAGTCCTCACTCCTTCCCTTATGTCCTCTCCAGATAATAGTAATTTGTAATTTATTGTATTGTATTGTATTGCATTGCATTCTATTCTATTCTATTCTATTCTATTCTATTCTATTCTATTCTATTTCTTTGAGATTAACGTTAGCTTCCATATTAAAATGAGATGTAGTATTTGTCTTTATGTTTTTGACTTGTATACAAGTTCTCATAGTATTATCTGTTTCCACACACATTTCTGAATATGGAATAGTATTTTTTTCTGACACAGGATCTAGTTCTATAGTATAGATTAGCTTCAGATTACTATATAGCTAAGGGTGGCCTCAAACTTGTGATCCTGTTGTCTTCCCATCTTGAGAGCTAGAGTCACAGCCATGCCTGGCGAATTTATTTTTATTTAAAGAGGCTTTATTATACGTGTACAGATGCTCTGCCTGTGTGTATGTTTGGGTACCAGCACAGTGCCTGTAGAGTCCAGAAGAAGGTATTGGGTTCTCTCGAACTGGAGTTGGAGGTGGTTGAACCCACTGTGTAGGTATTAGGAACTGAATCTAAGTCTCTGCAAGAGCAACCATTACTCTTAACCATTGAATCATTTATCTAGATCTTTATTTTTATTCTTAATTATATACTATTCCATTTTATATGTACATCTGTTCATTCATTACTCATTGGTGATTTCTTTTTGGCTATTTGTGGGTAGTATTCTTATTAAAACACCAGAATAGATACCTTTTCTATGTATTATTTCATTTAATTTAGATATATACCCAATAATGGGTTTGCTGGATTATATGGTTATTCTATTTATAATTCGGTTGATCAGTGTATTTATCATTTGAAATATAGGAGCTTGCTTTGTTGCCCAGGTAACATTTAGGGTCGAGTGATATCAGCTTCCCAAGTGTTAGAATTATAAACATATGGGATTAGGCACTGCAACTGCATGAGACTGGTGTGCCTCCTCCCTCCCTCCCTCCTTCCCTTCGTCTTTCCCCCTCTTCCATTCTTCCTCCTTCCCTGTCTCATTTTTTTTTTTCAAGAAAATGTTTTTCTATATAGCCCTGATGTCCTGGAATTAATTCTTTAGAGCAAGTTGGCCTTATAGAGATCTGTCTCTGCCTCCCAAGTGTGGTATTAAAGGCATGTACTACCACTGTCCTGCCATGTTGCTTCCTACCCCCTCTGCCCCCACAGGCTTTTCGTCCATCTGTCTGTCTGTCTGTCAGTCCGTCCATCCGTCCAGCTGTTCAGCTGTCTCTTTGAGGAACGTTGCATATGATTTTCTATAGTAACTTAACTATTTTTAAAGATTTATTTATTTTTATTTTATGTTTATGAATGTTTTGCCTCCATGTATGTAAGTGTACCTTGTATAAATAAGCCTGTTGCCCTCAGAGGTCAGAAGAGGTTGTTGGATCTCCTGGAACTGGGGTGACAGATAAGTTTCCCTATGGTTACTGGGGATTGATCCCTGGTCTTTTAAAAGAGCAACCAGTGTTCTTAACTGCTGAGCCATCTCTCTAGCCTTTACTGGACTAACTTACATTCTTACTATTAGTGCATATGAGGACAGTTTTTTATCTTACCACCAATCATTTTTGTCTTTATTATTATTTTTTATAGCTACTTGAAGGAGGATGAGATGACATTTTATGGTTTTGATTTTCATTTCTGTGATAATGAGCTATTTTCTTAGATGTCCTCTGTATCACATAATGTACCCTTTTCTTGCTTTTGAGTTGGATTTCTTACATATGTTGGAAGTATATCATTTATTAGTTAATAATTTGTATTATTGATACAAATAATCGTCTTGTTGATGGTTTCCTTTGTTGGACAGGCTTACTTGTCAGTTTTTGCTTTAGTTGCTTGTGCTGTCTCCTCCGCCCCTCTCCTCCCCAGTGGGTTTCCATATCTAAAGATGTCTTTGTGCTGAGGGATGATTATTGAAATGCTTCTGTACTTCTAATAATTACAAAGTTTTGGGTTTTTTGGGGGAATGCTTTGACCCAACTGTACATGTTTAGAATTAGGGACCTGTTTTATTTCTTCTGCATTGCATACTCACTTTGTCTAGCATCACCCCTTTCTTTTCTTTTCTTTCTTTCTTTCTTTTTTTTTTTTTTGCTTGTTTGTTTGTTTGTTTGTGTGTGAGGAGATTCCGTTTGTAGCTCAGTTTGGCCTAGAACTTAGAATATTAGTTCTGTCCCTCTGAAGTTCTGAATTACAACCTACTTACATGTTACATATTTTAAAGTCAGGTGTTATAATTCTTCTAGGTCATGTGTCCCCATCCCTCTACCCCCCCCCCCATCCACTCCTCCCCAGTTTCAGGATTGTTTTTGGTTCTGAAGACATTTATTTATTGAGTCAGGGCCTCATATTTAGCCCTGTGTGGCCTAGAGCTCACTGTGTATACCAGACTGGGGACAAATTCATAGAGCTATACCTGACTCTGCTTTGGATCGAAGCATGCACCACCATGCCCGGCCTTTCCTTATATATTTTGTTATCAACTTTTCTAGTTCCTTGAAGAAAATTGTATTTTGATAGGAAATTGCATTCAATGTATTGAACAGTTTGATCTGTGTAGACAGTTTTTTAAAAATTATAATAGATTTTTTTCATGCAATATATTATGTTTTTCCCTCCCCCTGCTCCTATTAGTTCCTCCCCATTTCCCTCCAATACCGAATCTATAAGCTTTCTGTCTCTCAGAATAAAAACAGGCTTCTAAAGAATAATAATAAAATAAAATAAAAGCAAACAAATTGGAATAGGACAAAACAACAAGAAAAAGGCTAAGAAAAAAGCAAAAGAAACGCATATAGATGCACACACCTGCACACACAAAGGACTTGTAATTTTGGTTTTTTTTCCTTTTTTCTTTTTTTCTTTTTGAGATAGAGTTTCACCATGCAGCTCTGTCTGGCCTGGAATTGACAGAGATTTGCATGCCTTCGCCACCCAGTGGTGGCATTAAAGGCAAGATAAGGACCTGTAATTTTTTTTAAGCTGTAAGGATGTGTAATTTTTTTTAAAGCCCTGATATATGTATATATACATATATATTTGTATATGTTTGTGTATACATATACATAAGCTTCTATTGCATTAAGTTTCATACAATCCCTTAAACGACTCATCTTTATCTGTCCCTCCTTCCCTTCCTTACTTCCCTCTTCCCTCCCTCTTCTTATTTGATCATCCTGTTCCAATCTCTTCCTGGTCCATCCATAAATATGTATTCTATTTCTCTTTCCTGCAGAGACCCAACTCTCCCCCGTCTCTGGCTATACATATTGCAGCTTGCTTATATCAATGATAACAGCTAGCATCGACATATAAGTGAATATTTGTCTTTCTAGGTCTGAGTTATTTCACTCAGGATGATTATTTTCTCTGTCAACTTACTGTGAATTTTATGAGCACATTAAAAAATAAAAAACTACCAAGTCACACTCAATTGTAAAAAGTTTCTCTGTTCCTTAGGCTGCCACTTTGTCTGATTGACAATGTCCTTTGCCATTCAGAAGCTTTTCAGTTTCATGAGGTCCCATTTATTAATTGTGCTCTTACCGTCTGTACTATTGTTCTGTTCAGAAGATGTTTTCCTGTGCTAATGAGTTCAAGACTATTCCCCACTTTCTCTTCTTTCAAAATCAGTGTATCTGCCTTTTTAAAAAAATTATCTATGTATCTATCTATCTATCTATCTATCTATCTATCTATCTATCTATCTATCTATCTATCTATCTATCTAGTTTTTATATTCCAGATTTTATTTCCCTCCCAATCCACCCTCCAACTATTCCACATCCCATACCTCCTCCCTGCCCCCTGTCTCCAAGAGGATGTCCCTACCCCCACCCCCACCCCACCAGTCCTCTAAACTCCCTGGGGCCTCCAGTCTCTTGAGGGTTTGGTGCATCTTCTCTGACTGAACCCAGACACAGCAGTCCTCTGCTGTATATGTGTTGGGGGCCTCATATCAGCTGGTGTATGCTACCTGGTTGGTGATCCAGTGTTTGAGAGATCTCAGGGGTCCAGGTTTATTGAGACTGCTGGTCCTCCTACAGGGTCACCCTCTTCCTCAGCTCCTTCCAGCTTTTCCCTAATTCAACCACAGGGGTCAGCAGCTTCTGTCCATTGGTTGGGTGCAAATATCTGCATCAGACTCTTTCAGCTGCATGTTGGGTCTTTCAGAGGCCCGTCATGATAAGCCCCTTTTTGTGAGCACTCCATAGCCTCAGTAATTGTTTTGGCCTTGGGACCTCCCGTTGAACTAGATCCCACTTTGGTCCTGTTGCTGGACCTTCTTTTCCTCAGGCTCCTCTCCATTTCCATCCCTGCAGTTCTTTGAGACTGGAACAATTATGGGTCAGAGTTTTGACTGTGGGATGGCAACTCTCCCCTCCCCCCTCCCCCCTCCCCCCGTCCCCCATTTGATGCCCTGTCTTTCTGTTGGAGGTCAGCTCTACTGTTGGGTATTTCATATAAGGTCCTTCCCTTTCTCTTCTATCAGATGGAGTCTCTCACTTCCCAGGTCTTTGGTGCATTCTTAAGTGTCCCCCCCAACCTCCTACCTCCTGAGGTTGCATGTTTCCATTCTTTCTGCTGGCCCTCAGGGCTTTTCCCTCACCCAATACCAGATCAGTTTCCCCTCTTCCCCCAACCCCCATCCGCTTCCCCAGTCTCCCCTCCCCACCTCTGTTATTGCTTTCTTCTCCCTCCCGAGTGGGACTGATCACTTGGGCCCTTCAGCTTATTGATCTGTTTTAGTTCTGTGGACTGTATCCTGGGTATTCTGTTTTGTTTTGTTTTTTGCTAATATACACTTATTAGTGAGTACAAACCATGTGTGTCCCTTTGGGTCTGAGTTACCTCACTCGGGATATTTTCTAGTTCCATCCATTTGCCTACAAAACTCAGGATGTCCTCGTTCTTAATTGCTGAGTAGTATTCCATTGTGTAAATGCACCACATTTTCTGTATCCATTCTTCTGTCGTGGGATATCTGGGCTGTTTCCAGCATCTGGTTGTCACAAATAAGGCCACTATGAACATAGTGGAACATGTGCCCCTGTGGCATGGTGGGGCATCTTTTGGGTATATTCCCAAGAGTGGTGTAGCTGCATCTTCAGGTAGATGTATTTCCAATTTTCTGAGGAACCTCCAGATTGATTTCCAGGGTGGTTGTACCAGTTTGCAATCTCACCAGCAATGGAGGAGTGTTCCTTTTTCTCTACATCCTTGCCAACATGTGTTATCACCTGAGGTTTGATCTTAGCTATTCTGATTGGTATAGGGTGGGATCTCAGAGTTGTTTTGATTTGCATGTCTCTGATCACTAAGGACTTTGAACATTTTTTTATTGAATATAATCTTCATTTACATTTCAAATGCTCAGACTTTTTCTGGTTTCCCCCCTCCCCGAAAACCCCCAACCCCTCCTCCCACCCCCTGCCTCCAAGTATATGCCCCTCCACCTGACCCACTCCCCCCCACCCCCACCCCCCCATTTCCCTTTGTTGGGGGATCTATTAAGCCTTCACAGGACCAAGGACCTCTCCTCCCACTGATGCCTGACAAGGTATTCCTCTGCCACATTTTTTTGCTGGGACCATGTGCACCCCTTGATTGATGGTTTAGTCCCTGGGAGTCTTGGGGCATCTGGGTGGCCGACCTCATTGTTCTTCCCATGGAGCTGTAAACCCCTGTCAGCTCCTCCAGTCCACCCTCTTACTCCTCCATTGGGGATCCCACACCTAATTCAATGGTTAGCTGATAGCATCTGCCTCTGTATGTGTAAGACTCTGGCAGGGCCCCTCCTGAAACAACCACAACAGGCTCCTTTTGGTATGCACTTCTTGTTGTCCATAATAGTGTCGGGATTTGGTGACTCTTTATAAGATGAATCCCCAGATAGGGCAGTCTTTGGGTGGCCTTTCCACACTTTGTCTCCATTATTGCTCCTGTGAGTATTTTGTTCCCTTTCTCAGAGGAACCCAAGCGCACTCCCCCCCGCCCCCGCCACTTCAGTCCTCATTTTTCTTGAGCTTCCTGTGGTCTGTGAATTGTAACTTGTTTATTTTCAGTTTTTGGGCTAAAATCCACTTATCAGCGAGTGCATACCATGTGTGTTCTTTTGTGATTGAGTTACCTCACTCAGGATTACACTTTCTAGTTCCATCCATTTGCCTAAGAATTTCAAGAATTCATTGTTTTTAATAGCTTAATAGTACTCCATTGTGTATATATATCACAATTTCTGTATCCATTCCTCTGTTGTAGGACCTCTGGGTTCTTTCCAGCTTCTGGCTATTATAAAAAAGGCTGCTATGAACATTGTGGAGCATATGTCCTTATTACATGTAGGAGCATCTTCTGGGTATATGCCCAGGAGTGGTATAGCTGGGTCCTCAGGTAGTACTATGTCTAATTTTCTGAGGAACCACCAAACTGATTTCCAGAGTGGTTTTACCAGCTTGCAATCCCACCAACAAATGAGAAGTGTTCCTCTTTCCTCACATCCTCTCCAGCATCTGCTGTCCCCTGAGTTTTTGATCTTAGCCATTCTCACAGGTGTGAGGTGGAATCTCAGGGTTGTTTTGATTTGCATTTCCCTGATAACTAAGGATGCTAAATGTTAGGTGCTTCTTAGCCATTTGAGATTTCTCTGTTGTGAATTCTCAGTTTAGTTCTATACCCCATTTTTTTTTTATTGGGTTGTTTGGTTTTTTTGGTAGTTAGCTTCTTGAGTTCTTTATATATTTTGGATAGTAGCCCTCTATTGGATGTGTGGTTAGTGAAGATTTTTTTCCCAATCTGTAGGTTGCAGATTTGTCCTATTGACTATGTCCTTTCCCCTTACAGAAACTTTCAAGTTTCATGAGGTCCCATTTATCCATTCTTGATCTTAGAGTGTGAGCCATTGGAGTTCTGTTTAGGAAATTTCCCCCTGTGCCAATGAGTTCAAGGCTCTTTCCCACTTTCTCTTCTATTAGATTGAGTGTATCTGGTTTTATGTTGAGGTCCTCGATCCACTTGGACTTGAACTTTGTGCAAGGCGACAAATATGGGTCTATTTTCATTTTTCTACACACAGCCAGCCAGTTAGACCGGCACCATTTATTGAAGTTGTTTATGTTGAGTTCTTTAATCTGAGTTTTCTGCAGTGATGAGTGTGGATCTATTTGCATTCTTATACATGCAGTCCTCTAGTTTGACCAGCACCATCTGCTAAAGATGCTGTCTTATTTTCAGTGTTTATTTCTTCTGGCTTCCTTATCAAAAATCAGGTGTTCATAGGTGTGTGCTTATTTCTGGGTCTTCAGTTCAATTCCATAGATTAACTTGTCTGTTTTTGTGTCATGATGTTTTTACTACTATAGTTCTGTAGTACAGTTTGAGATTGGGCATGGTGATACTTCCTGCAGTTTTTCTGTTATTCAGGAATGTTTTAGCTATCCTGAGCTTTTTTTTTTTTTTTTGTTATCATTTGAAGCTGAAATTTGTTCTGTCAAGTTCTGCGAAGAATTGTGTTGGGTTTTAATGGAGATTGCATTGTATTTATACATTGTTTTTGGTAGGATAGCTTTTACTCTACTAATCATACCAATCCATGAACATGGGAACATGGGAGATCTACCTTCTAATATTCTGTCTTCTCGTATTTTCTTCAACTTCTTTCTTCAGTGTTTTAAAGTATTTATCATTCAAATCTTTTACTTGCTTGGTTAGAGTTATCTGATATATTGTTTGAAGCTATTGTGAAAGGTGTTGTTTCTCTGATTTCTTTCTCTGTCATTTGTATATAGGAAGGCTACTGATTTTTGTCAGTGAAGTTTTTTTATCCTGCTACTTATATTTTTATCAGCTATAGGCATTTCCTGGTGGAACTTTTATGGTCACGTAAGGTATACTATCATATCATTTGCAATAAAGATACTTTGACTTCTTTCCTTCTATTTATATCCTTTTCATCTCCTTCAGTTGTCTTACTGCTCTCGCTAAGACTTCAAGTACTGGATTCAGTAGGTATGGAGAGAGTCTTCCAGTCAGTTTTTATATGGTGAGTACATATATTGATATGCATATGTTTAATCATCCCTGCATCTCTGGAATGAAGCCTACTTAATCATGGTAGATGACTTTTGCTGTTCTCTTGGATTCAGTTTGCAAGTATTTTATTGGGAATTTTTATATCTATGTTTAATTAAGCAAAATCAGTCTGTAATTCCCATTCTTTGTTGGCTCTTTATGTGGTTTGATATCAGTTACTGGGTCCTCATAAAAGGATTTTTGTTGTTGTTGTTGAATAATTTGAGGAACATTGAGGTAATGCTTCTTTGAAATACTGATAGAAGTCTCTGCCAAAAGCTACCCAGCCCTGGGCTTTTTTTGGTTGGTAGATTTAATTGCTAGTTGTATTTCACTAAGGGTTATAGCAATTTAAATAATTGCTTACCTGATTTTATTCAAATTTTTTAGGTAGTATATATTGAGAAATTACCTTTTTTTTTTTTAAAGATTTTCCAATTTAGTAGAGTACAGGTTTTTAAAATATGTCTTTATGATTTTCTGGATTTCCTCAGTGTGTGATATTATGTCTGTTCTTTTGTCTCTAACTTTGTTAATACGGCTCTTCTCTCCACCTTTTAGTTCATTTTGCTAGGTGTGTGGTGGTCTTACTGGTTTTCTCAGAGAACCAACTTTTTGTTTTATTGATTATTTATATTGATTTTTTTGTTTGTTTCCAGTTTATTGAATCAATGCTGAGTTTGACTACTTCTTGCCATCTATTCCTTTTGGGTGTTATTTCTTCTTTGTTCTTGGTCTTTCAGATGTGCTATTAAATTACTAAACTCAGATGTCTCTCTCTTTTTATGTAGGCACTTAATTGTGTCCCATAACGTTGGCCATGTTGTCTTTTCATTTTCATCCAATTCTAGAAAGTTACTAACTTTATTAACTTCTGTCCTGGCCCGTTTTTTTTTTTTTTTGGTTCAGTGATGAGTTTACATTTTCCACAAGTTTGTAAATTTTCTGTTTTTGATATCCAGTGTTAATCCATGTTGTTGAGATAGAATGCAGCGGTTTATTTCTGTTTTCTTTCATCTGTTGAGACTTGCTTTGTGTCCAGGTATGCGATCAACTTGGAGAAAGTTCCATGAGGTGCTAAGAAGGTATATTCTTTTTTGTTTGGATGAAATGTTCTGTAAATATTTCTTAGAACCATTTGGTTTATAATGTCAGTTAGCTGCAGCACATGGCACGGGAAAATTTCCTGAACAGAATACCAATGGCTTATGCTCTAAGATCAAGAATTGACAAATGGGACCACATAAAATTGCAAGGATTCCTCTGTAAAGCAAAGGACGCTGTAAATAGGACAAAATGGCAACAGACTGGGAAGAGATCTTTACCAATCCTACATCCAATAGAGGGCTAATATCCAATATAGACAAAGAACTCAGGAAGTTAGACTCCAGGGAACCAAATAACCCTATTAAAAAATAGGGAACAGAGTAAACAGAGAATTCTCAACTGAGGAATATCGAATGACTGAGAAGCACCTAAAGAAATGTTCAACATCCTTAGTCATCAGGGAAATGCAAATCAAAACAATCCTGAGATTCCACCTCACACCAGTCAGAATGTCTAAGATCAAAAACTCAGGGGACAGCAGAGACTGTTGAGGATGTGGAGAAAGAGGAACACTCCTCCATTGTTGGTGGGATTGCAAACTGGTACAACCACTCTGGAAATCAATCTGGAGGTTTTAGATCTACCTGAAGACCCAGCAATACCACTCTTGGGAATATACCCAAAAGATGCCCCACCATGCCACAGGGGCACGTGTTCCACTATGCTTATAATAGCCTTATAGCCTTGTTTGTGATAGCCAGAAGCTGGAAACAACCCAGATGTCCTACGACAGAAGAATGGATACAGAAAATGTGGTACATTTACACAATGGAGTACTACTCAGCTATTAAAAACTATTAATTCATGAAATTCTTAGGTAAATGGATGGACCTAGAAAATATTCTGAGTGAGGTAACCCAATCACAAAAGAACACACATGGTATTTACTCATTGATATGTGGATATTAGCCCCAAAACTCCGAATACCCAAGATACAACTTAAAGACCACATGAAGTTCAAGAAGAAGGAAGACCAGAAGCGTAGGTGCTTTGGTCCTTCTTAGAAAGGGGATAAAAATACTCATGTGAGCAAATATGGGGACAAAGTGCAGAGCAGAGACTGAAGGAAAGGCCATCCAGGGACTGTCCCACCTGGGGATTCATCCCAGATACAGCCCCCAAAATCTGACACTTTTGTGGATGCTAAGAAAGGCTTGCTGTAAGGAATCTAATGTAGATGTCTCCTGAGAGGCTCTGCCAGAGCCTTACAAATGTAGAGTTGGATGCTTGCAGCTGACCCTTTCACTGAGTGTGGGGTCCCTAATGAAGGAGTTAGAGAAAGGACTGAAGTAGCTGAAGGGGTTTGCAGCACCATAGGAGGAACAACAGTATCAAACACCAGACCACCCAGAGCTCCCAGGCATTAAGCTACCGACCAAGAAGTACACATGGCTCCAGCTGTATATGCCTTGTCAGGCATCAGTGGGAGGAGAGGTCCTTGGTCCTTGGTCCTTGGTCCTATGAAGGATCGATAGATGCCCAAGAGTAGGGAAATCAAGGGTGAGGAGGCAGGAGTGGGGGATGGGATAGGGGGTTTCTGGGAGGCGGGGGAACTGGGGTCAGGGGATAAAACTTGAAATGTAAATAAATTTAAAAAAATAAATTAAAAAAAGAAGAAGGTTTATTCTTTTCTGTAAATATTTCTTAGGACCATTTGGTTTATAATGTCAGTTAGCTGCAGCATTTTGTTTATTTTTGTCTGTAGGACCTGTGTATTGGTGAGAATGGGGTACTGAAGGCACTGTCACTGTGTGAGGGACATATGTGATTTAAGCTGAAGCAGTGTTTCTTCTATGAACTTGGGTGCCCTTGTATTTGGTGCATAGATGTTAAGGATCACAGTATTCCTTAGATGGATCAAAGGCATGGGTCACCTTCACCCACCTTTGAGAAATTTTATATGTATGCTTTTTAGGAATATTGAACTGTAGCACCTTGTATGCTAATGTCTCTCATCCATACTTTTAAAAACAGGGCAATTGAAGTCTGATAGAAGGAATTTAGAAGAATTCCTCCCCTTTAGGCTTATAAATAATTTCAAAATGATCGATACTTGTTTTATTTTAAAAGTTTGGTTCTAGGCCTTTTCTTGATAGAAAAAATTTTTTTTTCTGATTGACATTTATTTCTTACTGTTGGTCTGTGGTAATATTCGTTCATGGTTCAGTTTTATCAGAGTATATGTTCAGATTTTTTTCCTCAATGAAGTTGTTCTTAATAGTTCTAGTAATGTTTTTGTTGTCAGCTGTGTAATATATCTGTTTTCATTTCTTGTTCTATATTCTTTGATTTCTTTCTTTCTTTCTTTCTTTTCTTTTCTTTTCTTTGCTTTGCTTTGCTTTGCTTTGCTTTGCTTTGCTTTGCTTTGCTTTGCTTTCAGGCCTTTTTTTGGATGGAATCTAGTTGTGTATATCAGGCTAGCCTTGTACTTACATTGCCTCATCTGTACTCACTGTGCCTGTCAGCATGGCAGCATTCCTACTTTTTCTTATCCCACTGCCTGTCATGGTGGTGGCGGCGGCGGGTGGTGGTGGGTGCAGTGGTGGCTGCCACTGTCCTCTTTCTTCCTCCTCCTTTCTTCCTTATCCCATTTCATTATTTTATGCTCTGATGTCTGGGTTTGTTTCTTTCTATTTTGGGGGTTTGATTTGGTCTGCTTGTTTCTAGTAATGTGAATGCCCTCATTAATTTTTCATTTCTCTTTTTCTTCTGGTGAGGGGGAGGTACTGGTTGCTACAAATCTCTTAGTTCTTTTGCTGAACCCACTAGGTTTTTCTCTATTGTTTTCATTATCTCAAGAAAATTTTAAATTTTCATTGTAAATAACTTGTAAATTTTCATTTTTATTCATTTGAAGCTTTTATCCACTGTAGTTAGGAAAATACATGCTATACCTTTCTTCTTCTTCTTCTTCTTCTTCTTCTTATTATTATTATTATTATTATTATTATTATTATTATTATTTTCTGTCTTCTGAGGCTTGTTTTGGGACATTGTCTGTCCTAGAGACAATGAATGTGTATTCTAGAGGTGTTGGATGGTATAATGTACAAATGCCTTGTTAGATTCATAATTTACCTTTGATTTTTAAAGTGTGGGAGTGTTGGTGTATATGTGTACATGTGTGCATGTGCCACATGTATGAGTGCCTGCAGAGGCTAGAAGAGTGGGATAGATTTCCTGGCGCTAGAGTTCTGTACAGGTGACTGTGAGCCATCTATTGTGCCAGAACATTAGGCACTGAGGCATTTCCCTAGGCCCCATTCTCCCTTTAAATTTTTTTATTTTTATTTTTTTGAGATCTATTTTTATTTATGTGTAGGTGTATGTGTGTGTGTGTGTGTGTGTCTTGTGTCCTCAGTAGCCAGAAGAGGGCTTTGAATCCTCTAGAGCTGGAGTGACAGTTGTGAGCCACCCTGTAGATGCATAGAATTGAACCTTGGTCCTCTAGAAGATCAGTCTCTGAACTCCTAAGCAGTTTTTCCGGATCTCCAGTCCCCTTTAATATTTCTTTGTTGATTTTTTTTTTAATTTTTATTTTTTTGGTTGCATATTCTGTTTAAGTCCCCAGCTGTGATCTGAAACTCAGCTCTCCTTTTACCTTATTGCTTTCTGTTATTGAGTGTTTCAGAGTTGTTTACATATTATATGTCTTTGTTAAACTGACCGTTTTCTATTATACAGTGACCTTTCTTTTTTCCTCTTAATGCTAGTCTGTTTTTTAAAGTATTGTTTCTGTTGCTTCTCTTGTTTTCTGTTTATCTGGCATGGCTTATTTCAATCCCTTCACTTTAAGTGTGCCTATTTCTTGATTGGTGAAGAAAGTCTATGGATTCGGGCTTCATCCTTTTGGGAAGTAGAGAGGGGTCTACTTAGATAACCCATTCCTTTTCATCACAGATATTTGCTTTTATATTCAAGGTTATGTTACAAGAAAAAGTTTATTACTGTAACTGTTTTTGTATTTTTTGAATATTCTCTGTTACTGTCTTAGTCTTTCATTAATATTTGTGGTGTTTAGATGATTATTTTGTGTATATATCATGTTTTTGAGGGTAGATGTGCCCCAGCAGTGCTCTCCTCCCTCCCCCCTTCCCTACATTTAAATTTTCATTTATTTATTTATTTTTGTGTTGTCAACTGTGAAAGTTGGTTCTCTTCTTCCATAGTGTAGGTCCTAGGGTTAACTCAGGTTATCATGCTTGGTGGCAAGTGTCTTTACTCACAGAGCCATCTTACTGTCCCTATAAAACAGTAGCTGAACAGTATACATCATTATCTTCAAAGGTACATCATTTACAAACAGATTTTTTTTTTTTTGGTGATGTTCATTGTCTTTTGACAAGCATGTAATTAATTACACTTAGCTATGTTATCCTAGAGTAGTTTAACTGCCCTAAAACTCTTGTACTCTGTCAGCTTTTAAAAGTCCATTTTAATTTTATTGTAGTATTTCATTTCAGTAGTATATATCATATAACTGACTGACTTCTTTTATGTAATATCACGTATTTTTGTTTCTTTCTAGTCTTCCCATTTTGATTATTTCTCTCTCTCTATCTCTCCTCCCTCCCATTCCCTCTCCATCCCTGTCTTTCTCCTATCCCCTACCGCACCCCCATGGTTTTTGTGAGAATGGTTTATTCCATAGCCCAGGCTGGCCTGGAACTTATTACATACCCTACACTGGTCTCAAACTCAAGCCAGTCTTTTTGCCTTAGCCTGCTTTGGTTTGAAATTATCCATGTTATCTACAATGCACAACTTGATGACTGTTCTTTCACTAAATAATCTACTGTTAAATCATCTACTTATAGATAATTTCAAAGGTTTACCACATAGACCTACAATCAACATATTTTGTTTTTGATTTTTGTTTTTTTTGGTGTGGCCATATCTTAAACCAATTTGGGTAAATATTAAGTAGCATAATTGTTGAATTATATTATCGGAATTGTTTAGTTTTGTAAATACCCGTTTAGTGTCAAGTTTCTGTACCATTTTGCTTTCTCGTCAGCAGTATATTGTGAGTATAGGATATTGTTCATTTATTTACTATTAGTTTACATGTGTTTTATGTTCAAAGTAGGTTTGTTCTGAGCATTATATAGTTGGCTCATGTTTTTAATCCATTTGACAACCAGTACATTTACATTAAACATGACAAAAGTGATTCTTCTTTCAAAAATTAATTTTATTTTTTAATTATGTGTGGAATGTGCACGAGGCACCAGAGGCATCAGATCCCTCTTTGGAGCTGGTGTTATGTTGGTGGTTGTGAGTCACCTATCATTGGTGCTGGTAGCTGAACTCCAGTCATATGCAAGGATTCTAAGTCTCTTAACTTTACTCATCCACCTTCCTAGACTATAGGAATTCTTGCTGTAATCGATGATGATGTCCTCTGCTGTTTTTAATCTTTTATGGTTTTGTTTGTTTGTTTTTTCTCTGCTTTTGGAGGCAAGATCTTTCGTATCCCAGCCTCCCAATTAGTAGTATTGCATTGCTTTGCCATCTCGTCGAGCTAGCTCATTTAATTGAACAATTTTTTCTCTTTTCTTAGCATATCATATAGCCCTTTTTGCTGGTTTTCCTATAGACTGTGTATGTGTCTGTGTGTACACATGTGTAATCATGCACACCTATATGTGTACTTGTTTGTATATGTGTGGAAGCCTGTCTCCCAAGAGCTGAGATAAAAGGTGATGTCCACAACTACCTGGCTGCTAAATAGGACCTGGGGATCCAAATTCCAGTCCTTGTGCTTGCCTAATAAACACTTTGTCCACCGAGCCATCTTTCTAACCCCTTCCGAGTTCAGCTTAAACCTGCTATTGTGGTAAAGCTCCTTCCTGCTTCTGCATCAGTGTTGACATTTCACTTGTGAAATACACACATGCAAATAATGCAGTGGGCAAACCTGTAACTTAATTAAGGCAAACCTGTAGATTAATTAAGAGTTTTAAAAGCATTACTTAAACATTTTGCATTTGAGATACTGTCTCTTTCTTTATGTAGACCTAAATTGAGTGTTCTAAAGAAGTTTTTACAATTCTGCAAATTAGACTATATAGCCGTAACAGTCTTCTCAGTTTATATTTTCTTTCTCATAGCTCATATTCTTAATAATTTTTTTAATTTTAAAATTTGGGGGTTATTAAAAATAAAGATATGTGCTTTTTCTACCCAGAATCTAGGACCTCTGATTAAGTCAATCTTTAAAATTCATTGCAAAGTAGGATGCTTCGGAGTAATGTACTGTGTAGTGTGGTGAGGGAGGGCATGCTTGAAGTCTGGTGTATTTTATAAGAGGCATTTACTCGAATATGCTCTAATACGTGTGAATTTGTTGAACACAGTTGTAGACTTCATTCAGATTTTACTGTTTAAGCCAGGAAGGCCCAGACTTCTTATATAGCCCAATCTGGCTTTGACTTCCTGAGTTTATGGGTATGTACTTCTACACCTGGAGCAAGAATTTTTTTGCTTTTTAAGGAAGTAATTTTGTAACTGTTTGAAGTGAAAGTGTTTTATTTCCTTTAACTTAGATGTTTTCTCTACTCAATCTTATTTGATAGTATTTAAAGAGTGAGAGTAAAACTTGTATTTTCAGTATTTATTTTTATAGTACAAAAATGATTCCTCAGAAAGGAGTCCCAATAATCTTGTTAACAAAATTCACGTGACACAGTTAGAGGGTGCTTGCAGTGAGTGTGTACAAACAATCCCAGGCTTTGAAGTTCAACTTTGAGACTTGATTCTTTTATGTCATATGGGGAGGTATGTGTTTATAAGGGTATGTGTATGTGGTATTAGTATGTGTGCACGCATAGTAAAGTACACGTGGAAATCTAAGGTATCTTCTTCAGTTGCTCTTCATTTCACTTTTTAAGGAATTCCTTAAAAATTAATTAGTTTCAGTGAAGATGAAGGCAGTCATTTCACTGTGTTGACTGTCTAGACTCTCTAGGGATCCACTTGTAACTTCTCTCCTGGTCCTAGATGTACAGATGGTGTACCACTGTTTTTTTCCTGTGGGTACTGGCCATCTGAACTCAGGCTGACATGATCATCACATTGCTGACCAAACCTTTTGATCCTTATTTTTAAAATGAGTATCCTATGTCAGAGACTGTTGTTCCTTTATAAAAAGTGGGGTGTGGGGACTCAGAGAACTGTTAGTCAATTTTTGTTTATCATTACAGCTTTAGCTAGGCTTCTAATCTTATTAACCACACTACCCACTTCTTCATTTAACCTCATTATACTATGCACATACTTAAAATTTATCTTATTTAAAAATTTTTTTAAAACAGTGTTTCCTTTATGTAGTGTTGGCAGTCCTAGAACTTGCTACATAAACCATACTGACCTTGAACTGATAGAGATCCACCTGTGTCTGCCTCTAGAGAACTGGAATTAAAGGCATAGGCCATTATTGCCCGTTATGATTTATTTTATTTTTAATTAATATATGTTTTTGTGTTATATGTGTTTGAGTATGTGGACATGAGTGAATTTACCATCAGATGGCAGAGGCACTGGATCCCCCAGAGTTGGAGTGACAGGTGGTTGTAAGCACCTGACCAGTTTGCTTTAACTGGAGCAATTTCTCCAGTCTCCATGCATGACCCACCCACACCCCCATGTTTTTATTTTTTCGGTTTTCTTTTTGTTTTTTGTTTTTGTTTGTTTGTTTGTTTTCTTCGAGACAGGGTTTCTCTGTATAGCCCTGGATGTCCTGGAACTCACTCTACTGACCAGGTTGGCCTCAAACTCAGAAATCCACCTGCTTCTGCCTCCCAAGTGCTGAGATTACAAGCATGTGCCACAACTGCCCGGCTCCTTTTTTCTTTCTAAAGACAGGGCCTCAGGAAGTTTAGGGTAGGCTCAAACTCACTCTCCTTCCTGAGTGCTGGGGCGATAGGCATGGCTGGTTTAGTAAGGTGCTGAGATATGAAATACAAGGCTTTCCGTGTGTTAGGCAAACACTATATTAACCAAGCTACATTCCCATCTTAAATGTCATACTTCTATCATGTCAGTTACTGTTCCTGCTACCATTTTCTCATTCTGAGAGAGATTTATGAAAACTAGGTATCCTGATTTTATTTTTGTATCCACTTTATCTGTATACAGTGCATTGTATGTAGTAGTAATTTTGTTATAAATAGTTGGTCCAAAATGAAATGTGGGGCTGGAGAGGCGGCTCAGCAGGTTTAAAGCACTGACTTGAGTTCAGTTCCCAGCAGCCACACGGTGGCTCACAGCCATCTGTAATGAGATCCAATGCCTCTCTCTGGTGTGTCTGAGGACAGCGACAGTGTATTCATATGCATAAAAATTAATTTTTTTAAAAAAAGAAATGAAATGTTAACTTCTTAGTACAAAGTTAGGAGTGTTCTTTCTGTTACATCCTAAACTATTTTTGAAGATAATTTGTGGTCATACATCTAGAGCCATAGGTACAATTCATTGAGTAGCTGTTTAGTAATACGCATGAGGAGGATAAGATGTAGGCGAGATGAGCAAGACAATATAGAACATACTGTATGAATGTGTACAACCAGAATAACAACTATGTATTCATACTTAATAACATCTTCATGTTTATACTTGGATTCATGCCTTTCAAATATATATATATATGTATATATTTTATACATATATATTATCTATGTATATATACATATCTGAAGGATTGCTTCATTCTAGGAGGCATTATTTATTTGATTTTGGAAGCAAACCAAAGTTCAGTAACTTGTCATGGCCCTATTGGGAGTCCATGACTGAGTTAAAGATGTCTATATTTATTGTGGATGGTTAGATTTTAAGCCACTGTTGACTTAAACTTTTTCTTGTCTTAAAACTAATTCTTTAGGGTTCATCAAGAGTTGTGGATGTGTTAAAGGATTGAAACAATCTATAAGTACATAAAGTTAGAGGTCAGATTTAGTTTTCATTGTATCCCCTAAATGCTATATAACCAGTGATGTTTCATGAATTACAGATACTAAGTTCTTTTAGAAGCTTCCTTCCATAGTCTAGTTACATGGCACATATGCCACCTAGTGGCTAGAAAATTAATTAGGAGCCATTTCCTTTTTCTCCTAGCCACCTTTTTGGCCATAGAGAATTTTGTGACCAAGTGGCACTGATTATTTTTATTTAGGCCAGGTTTAGAGTTGGGAGGTGTCTGGCTTCATTTCTGTTGCTGTGATAAAAATTCCCCAACTAAGGACAACTTAGGGAAGAAGAGGACTTATTTGACTCACAATTCCAATTTCCTGTCTGTTGTTTTGGGATAGAGGCTAGAACTCAAGCAGCTGGTCACACTGTATCCACAGTCAGGAACAAAGAGAGATTATATCCTTGTTTGTTTGCTCTCAGATTTCTTATTTTTTAAGAAATATATTTTTCATTAATGATTTGGATTACTTATATTTAAAGATCATTTATTTTTATTTTATATGGATGAATGGTTTTTCTGCATGTAAATCTGTGTACCACATATATGCCAGGTGCCCTCAAAAGTCATAAGAGGGTGTTGAATCCCTGGAACAGGAGTTACAGGTGGTTGTGAGTTGTCATGTATTGGTGCAGTAAGCACTCTTAACTACTGAACCAGCTCTCCAGCACCTTAGCGATTTTTCTTCCGTCTAGGGAATGGTACTGACTAAAATGGACATGTCTTCCTACATCAATTAACAAATAAGACAATCTCCTACCTACATGGCCACAGTCAACCTTGTCTAGATAATTATTCTTCAAGACTGTTTCCAGATGATTATAGGTTGTATCAAATTGATAATTAAAAGTAACCATTGTAGGAGGGGACTGTATCCATCCATGGGCAACAACTGTGTCCATAGGAGGTAATGATTGATATACCCAGGAGGTTGTTGTCCAGTGTTTTACTCTATTGATCACTACATTGGTGTGCTTGTTTGCTTGCTTACTTTCAATGTGTAGCTCTGACTGTCTTGGAACTCCTAATGCAGACCGAACTGGCCTTGAGCTCAAAGGGATCATGTGCTTTTGCTTCCTAAGTGCTTCGATTAAAGTATGTGTACCACTATACTTGGTCCCTGCTTTTTTTATTTTTGAGACTATGTGTATTTTCTCACTATGTAGCTCTCGTTGTCCTGGAACTCAATATGTAAAGCAGACTGGCTTAAAGACATGCATCACTAACCTGGCACCCTACACACTGATTTTTGAGACAGGGCCAGTTTGAATCAGGAGAACTAGTTGGCTATGATCTTCCTATTTCTGCTTCCAAAATGATGGGATTATATGCTTTTGATGTGGATTCTTCTGACTTCAAGTCTTAATTCTTGTTTAGCGGGGCTTTACTGGCTGAGTCATCTTTCATGCTCTCTTCCCCCAGTTTCAGATATGAAAATTCTCCCTTCTGTTTCCCCAGTTTCAGGCATGAAAATTGTTAGTTCTGTCTTTTACAAATCGGGCTGCATGTAACTGAACATTTAAAACCCTATGAAAAGTAAAAAGTGGCAGTTAAATGAGCTTATAGTATTTTATTGGGCTAGTGTCTGGTTTATCCGTTATAAACCATACTAGCTGATATTTAGGCACATCAGTTTTTGAATAGTCTATAGATAACCAAATGCTGGCTGGAATATTTCATAAATTATCACTGATTTTCACAGCCATTCATCCAGGTGTGTTCTAGATGAGATCACAGGTTTAATCTTTAGTTGATATATCCCAACTACCATGGCATGTTTCACTTTTTACTGCCAAACTCTGACAATTTTTGAACAGTAGGACTAGGAAAAGAATGCAGGTCACAGAGGGTGTGGCATCCTGCCCTGACTGGGAAAGGTAGATCTAATTTACTCTGCACAGGAAGAGTGTACCTATTACAATAGGGGTACCTATTGTTATGTTTTGTGGTAGGAATTTTTGCTTTTGAGGAAGCAGTTAGAATATTTCTTTTTTAATAATTAAAGAATAAAAAGTCAAACCAGAAAAATCTAATCCGAAATAAAACCTATGTTTAACAGTCCTTCAGTTTAGCAAGTTCATGTTAGGATCCTGGATAGAGCCGTTGGCCTGAGAAAGAGCATACTCAGAGCTAGCCTCGATTGCCTACATTGTTGATTAGAACTGGTTCTGAATCTATTTCTTAAAAGATAAGCAAACCCATCCACAGGGTACATGCATATTCATATTTTCAGCTTCTGAATCATTGTTCCTGTGCCTATTTTATGTATATACTCCTCTCAGCTTACTCCTTGTCACCCTGAAGAAATGTACACTAAGTATATCCCACAGATTGAAGAATATATCATTCTTTAGTACTTTGCATATAATACACATGCAGAGAGTTGCTAACAGAATGATATTCCTTTTTCTCTTATTGGGAAAGCTGAGGAGACAATATAAAGTAACTTCTGACTTCTAGGTTTTTCTCTAAAGCTGTAGGCTCTGTGGTTAGTGTTTGCTTTCTAAGTCACTACTTTAGATTCTGGTCACCACATCACATTAATAGCAGCATAAAAAGGATCAGCTACTTTCTTTTTAACATCCCATTGTTAATGTTTCATGATAAACAAGCCATTTAAATTTCTTAATTTTTTTATGCCAGTTCCTCATTCTTGACAATAATTTCTGTGTTAATTTGTGTTTGAATTGAACATTTAGAAGTTCAATTTTTGGAGTTGATAGAAACTCTAAAAATATAGCAGTAGGTTATATACAGTGAATTTTCTCTCATATTGTATGAAAACGTTGATCCACCCCTTTCCCTCTCTACACTCCCCCCTCCCCTTCTTTCCTCCCACTCTCCCTCTTTGGTCCCACAGTGTACGCGTGTTGAGATCTGTTTTCTTTTTCCATTTTGTGCTCCATCCGTGTGGGATTTGAACTTAGGTTATCAACTTTGCACATCAAGGCCTTTATCCTCCATAGATCACCTGACCTTCATTTAGTATGTCAATCATGAAAGGTTGCTTTTGATAAGATTTCATTGGTCTCTGTGTCATTGCTTGTGAGCCCAGATTTCTTCCATCCTTGCTCTTTGCTACCTCTTAGAGCTCTCATTGCTTTGTGGCTTGGGTTAGTTGTTGTTGGGAGAAAGAAATATAATTTTTTACCAAGAGCAAATTGTTTTCTTTTTGTGGTAGAGAAATGGCACAGTTGCTTCCAGTCTTGTGACTTGCTAAGCAACTGCCGTGCTTACCTCTGTAGAGGGTTTCTAGTTGATCCAGTTATATACCCACTCAAAGTTATGAGGATGAGCACATTGTTTTGCACCAAATGATAGTTTTTGTTTGGACAGGATTTTATGCTTTATCTTGTACATCTTTCAAGTCTTTCCATACTTTGTGTCTACATATTTATATGGGGGTGCATGTATTTTCTCTAATTTGTGATGTATTCATCAAGCCAGTTATTACATAGAAATGTATAATTTCATTGTAACCATTGTATTTTTAGTCTCTTTATATTTGATATGAATACACACTTTGTTGATTTGATGCTAAAGTTTTTTTTTAAAAAAAAAAAAACAACAAAAATTGTCTGTAGTGTAATCAGGATACCTTGAGTGATAAGTCTCATAAACAATGGCCATTTTTTTCTGTTTCCATCATTAAAAAGGCACAGTGATATTTGAACTATGAAAACCCAAACAGTCTATTGTTGCTTCGTGTCACTAATTTTGTTAGAACTTATATTCATTTTTCTCTTCTAAGTACTTTCCTAAAATTCATGTTGACTTTAGGTGATACTCATAAAAATAGTAAAATAAAATTCAAATACTGGTGTGAGAGGTGTGAGTTGAAGTTTCAAGTGAAATATATTTAAGATGCTAATATGGTCATGTCTAGTATGTTGTAAAGTATGATCTGGGATATTGGTGAGGAGCTAGTGCTGTATATGTAGGCTTAAAGGTTATTAGCCCCAGAGGAGATTGCTGAAACCCAGACAGTAATTAAGTTCTTCAGCTAGAAGGCTGTGTTTGCATTTGGAAGTCAAAGACATCAACTGAGGAGACAGTAGATTATTAGACATTTTATTCATTCATTCATGTCTGTTTGTCTGTCCCTCTCCTCTCCTCTCTTCTCCTCTCCCCCCTCCCCCCACTTCTTTCTGGTTAAGTTTATATAGTACAGGCTGTCCTGGAATGCACTATGTATTAAAATGTAGCTTAGAACAGATTTTCCTCTTAGCCTCTCAAGGACTGTGGTTTACAGGCATGTGACACCTTGTCTGAATCAAATCATTTGATCCTCATGAACGATTTTATGAAACATAGTTTGACAGGTGATTAAAAGAGAAATGCCCTTAATATAATATTTAAATAGTCATCAGGTGGTAAAATTGATACTTGAGACATGGTCTACAAGTTTGTTCATTCAAGGACTGTAGAAAGGTCTAAATAAATTTCCAAATTAGAAAACAAGGATTTGTTTAATGGGGAATTGTGTCAGGAGCATTGGTAGAGGAGGAATGTCTCTTTAATCTCGTAATGCAGTGTAAAAGACAGTAGACATCTTCTTTTTAAAGAGAAAAGTCATATTGGGGTTAGAGGTGTTTTAAAAGCTTCACAGGGCCTGGAGAGATAGCTGAGGAGTTAAGAACATTTGGCTCTTGCAGAAAACCTGGGTTTGATTCCCACATAGTGGGTCACAGCCATCTGTATCTACAATCTAGGGACTCTAGTTCCTTCTTCTGACCTCCAAGGTCACTTGCTGTATGCATGTGGTATACATACAATACATACAATCAAAACACCCACACACATTAAAAGTCTCACAGGAATGTTTCCGAAAAAGTATGTATAAAATTTCTGGAGTCCTGAGGAGAATTTTAAAAGACAGCACAATCAAGGAGTTGTCTGTTCAATTATTAAGCTTTTAGAATGGCAAGTGACTAGGATGCATAACATTTGTATCAGATTAATAGTCTCAACTTATAAAACCTGAAGAAACTTAAACAATGAACCACATCAAAATATTTTTATTGTATAGATCAACTGTTACAATTCTGAGAATAAAGTTCTACAAAATATTATATAGATCAACGGTTACAATCCTGAAAAGAAAGTTCTAAACAGTTATTTCTAACGTGGATCTTCTCTAAGCACAGCTTACATGATGCTGATGATTGTTTTGCATTAGCAAACTGACACTAGTAATGTATATGAACTTTCACATTTTTGAAGTATTGTCATTGTTTTATTTTTTCCATTATTATATATTCTTTGTAGGTAAAATTTTCAGTAATTGAACTCAGAATGACGCTTTCTATCCTCTTGTTTACTGTGAAGCAGAAATTAAAGAACAATCTGTGGAAGAGGATGCTGAAACAGAAGTGGAGAGCAGCAAGCAGCCGGTTTCAGCTCTTCAGCGGTCTGTGTCTGAGGAATCTGCAAACTCCCTGGTCTCTGTTGGTGTAGAAGCCAAAATCAGGTTAGACAACGAAGATAATTGGACTAGAGACACTGATAGGGGAAAGGGTGGTAAAATGACTAGAGACAGGGCTTAGGGCCTGGGTGGGGCTTTACCATTTTAGTACCCTCACATTTGACACCCCGTGTGATGTTGGTTTAGAAGTTGGCTGTGCATGGACTTTGATGGTTGGAAAACCGGGAGTATACTAGGATAGTGCTCTAGCCATTCCAGATAAGTATTGATATTAGCTGTATGCTTCCTGACTGAAGACATAGCTAAGAGTCCCTAATGTAAGAATCAAGTTTGGGGGGCCAGGGGCAAGAGACAGTTTTATCAGGGGAACCAGATTTGGTTTCTAGCACCAACATGGTGACTGAAACTGTCCGCAGCTCTAGTGTTAGGGCATTCTGTCCAATATCTGTAGATACCCAGGCACACATGTGATACCTAGATATAACATGTAGATAAAACACCTTAAAACATTTTTTAAAAGTTGCTAGGAACCTTAAGAAAGGAATTTCTGATATGTATACACTTAACACACTTGTAATCATACCCCCTCTTCATTCTTTAAGAAGGATCCCTCTCCACTCAAAGTAAGTAAGTAAGTAAGTAAATAAATAAATAAATAAATAAATAAATATTGTAACATCAATGAAAAGAAATGGGGCTGGTGAGACGCTCAGAAGATAAAGGCACTTGCTGCTGTTAAGCCTGTCGACTCAAGTTTAATCCTCAGGATCCACATGGTCAAAGGAAAGAGTTGATTCCAGTAGGATGTCTTCTGACTGTGATGTGTGCATATGTGCTTCACACACAAAATAAATAAATAACAATGATAAAAGTGGGTTTTCTTTTTGTTTTGTTTTTTTTTTCCCTAAGCTCTGTCTGTCTGGAAATGCTCTCTGTAGACCAGTCTAGCCTCCAAGTCAGAGATCTGCCTTGCTCTGCCTCCCTAGTGCAGAGGTTAAAGGCATGCACTACCACTGTCTGGATGAAAGTATTTTTTTTTATTTTGATAAGAAAAAATATATAATTAAACTTGGGATATTATAACCTATTAGTATGTAGTTCAACTTTCATGGCTTATATTTTTCAAGTTCTATTTTTGACATCCTGAATAAGACTATGAAAGTATTAGATAATTGAATATTCTCAGCCTTTTAAAATGTTTTGTTTTCATTGTTTTGCTTTTAGTACTCCCCCTTTTCAGTTCATCCTCTGATAAATCTTGTGATGATGCTCCTCCACTTTTGTATTTTAAGGGTTGTTGAGTATCCTGTCGGCCTATGCATCTAATCTGACAGCTGTGATCCTTGGATGTGTTTTTGTGAGCCATAAATTCTTATTTCCAGTGAGGCTATATTCCTAAAATCCAAACTCTGCTGTCTTCCCAGTTAACATTTCCATATAAAAATGTATTAGATATTTCCTTCACCCTTACAGGGCCCCAGACTATTCTTTATTCCAACTTTTTTGAAACCGCCTGCGGTTTCACATGAACTTGGGTTCTCTGGACGAATTGCTGGGGAAATAAAACGGGGTGACGAGGAAGAAATGAATCAAGACACCATAGATGTTCAAAGTCTCTCTTTTACTTACTTGGGGTAAACGACAATATAAGCTTTGCGGGCGATACCCTCCTCCCAGAGTTGCGAGTCTACTCAGCTGGGCTTCAGCTCCACTGTTCAGGGGATGTCCATTCCACAGGGTCTGCTGCTCAGAAGGATGCAGGCAGCTGGATCACCTGCTTAATTCAGGAATTCGTAGCTGCCAGGTGACAAGACACCCCACTATGGCTCTCTACATCTCCTCCCTCCTTATTAGTTTTAAGATAAGGAGGTATCAAACAAGTGGATAGTCGTCCATCCATGACGGTGGGCCTTGACCAGGGTGTGGAAGCAGGGGCCTGATCCTCAAATATTTTATGGTGTATTTTGCAGAGGAGAGGATTTAGGCTTCCTTGTTATTATTTTAAGGACCACCTCTCGACACCAACTTCTAGGCAATCAGGTGTGCTTCCCAGGGACTCAGAGCTAGAAAACAATCCTCCCACTGCAGTGCATTGCCTTGCAAACCCTCACTGGTGCCCATGTCAGCTTGTAAGCAGACACACACAGATCTGAGTTCTATGTGGCTCCACGAAGGAGATCTACTTGTATAGGTTTTGATGCCAGGGGGTGGATTGGTTGCCAGGTGCCTGGCAAGTGTCTTTAACTGACAGGCCAGTTTTCAATTCAGATGAGCCTGGGTGGAAACTGTCAGTCTGCTTAAAATACAAGACAAAGAGTTAAGAAGGGAACAATGTTCAGTTGCAAATTAACTTGTCTCTGGTAGGTCCAAGGTATTCAATTCAGTTGCAAATTAGTATCTCTTAAGACACAAAGCCTAGCTTCCTAGTGTAGGGGAAGTGGCTTTGAGAATCAACAGAGACTTTTTTTTTATAGTCATACTTACTAGAAGACACAGGGTCTGTGTCTAATTGACGAACTAATCTTTCTGGCAGCCGTCTTCATAATTGGAATCTCCAATATTAGATTTATTTCTAGATCACTCCATGATTGAGTCAAACTGATCCCCATATTAAAATAGCTGATCAGGATCATATCATGTGACAATAAGTCACCATCTCACCTAGGCATGAGTATGCCTAGTTGTTGGATGCTAGACACTCAGCAAGGAGTTCCTTGGCATCCAATTTTTTTTTAAATTTTCTTAAAAGTATAAAATATATTTTAAATAATATGCACAGGGATACAATTTCCCTCTTTTTTTTTATTTAGAAGATATTGTTTTAAGGTTTCTCAATATCTAGTCCTTGAGAATTATGAAGAATTAGGAATATATCTTTTCTTAACTTGAAATGTATTTGCATAAATAGTTGCAAAATTTAAGATTTAGCAGTATCTAAAAAAGGAAACACTTTTAAGCAATTGTAAGCCATGAGCTATAAATATATTTATTGGCTATCAGTATACAAATCAAAAGTTTGATTTTTAACATTTTAAAAATAGCAGCTACAGCACCTAAGTGCTGAAACAGGGGAAAACTCAAAAGAAATAAACATGTAATCCAATTACACGAGCTTTACTCTTACAGTAGATGCATTCTTTATAGGATGCATCTATAAATCTATAGAAGCATAATAGCATGTATGGAAGCAAATTTTAAAACTTATCTTTTGGATAACAATTATTAATTTTGCCTAAAAGGCTTTCCATGCCAACTATCAATATAAAACTTTACTTGGAGTTGCAAAAAGGTGATTTTACATTAATGTTCTCTTTGCCATGGAATGGCAGTGAACATATAACATAAACTATTGGCAAATGATTACAGTAGGTTTCCTCCTGTAGCAAGCTTAAGATGACATTAACATATAGGATAAGGTCAATTAATATATCTTAACCTTCTAAAGTCATTTAGAATAAGAAAATTATCTTTTATTTGAATTTTTAGTACCAATTTGCTTAAGATATACTTGATACATTACTTTTGAATCTTTTTCTGAAACAACAAATATTTTAAAAAATTTTTTTAAAGCCCATTGTTAAGAGCAAGGGCATGTAATAAAATTTTATGAATAATATACACTGAAAGATTCAAAGTCTTAGCTTTTTGTATTAAAGCCGAGACAAAACATTTTTCTCACATAAGATAAGTTTATCACCATTTCTTAGCTCATTAGAAGTAAATGCTTTTACAATTATTAGGATCCACAAAGCAAAAAACAACCTTTTAAATCTATAATAATTTTGTATGGAATTGGCAGGTCAAATTTTAATGTCTTCATAAGTTCTACATAGCCTCATTGATCTTTCATAGATCTTAAGTTTGAACTGTATTTTAAAACCACACCTGGATAAATCTTTAAGAATTCTGTTTTGGCCAGAAGCTCCTTAGGTGGGGTTTGTAAGGCAAAAGTAGTACCTCAAGCCTGCACACTGAGACAGCTCTGAGCTTTGCATTAACTCCAATGTAAATATTTTCTAATCTGAGCCTATTGTCTAAGGCCAGACCCACACCCACCTGTCCTGTAGGGCAGTAACCTGCAGCCAGACAATATGGTATGAGGTTTGAATGACAAGTTAAAAACCCTATAATTTGAGGGCTCCTGGAAATACTAAAATCCCACTGAAATCTCCTTTTTAATCCTGGGTAAAATTTTACCTTTACAACTGTATCTAATAAACTTGTGAAAAAAGTGGCAACAGGCCTATACTGGCCACAGCTGTCTTTAACCTTTATCACTCTAGAAATCATCTTAATTACAAAATATGTTAAGAATTGTGAGCCTTCAATCAGACTGCAAACTGCAGTCGATGGTACACTGGCAGTTTTTAAACATAATTCTTAACCTTTTCTTGTAATATTAGAACATACCTACAACTTTGAAAAGCAAGTCCAATTTTAAACCATCTATTCCCTTTTAAATCAATGGCAAACACGTTACTTTCAGACATCAAAATTTGTCTGCCAGTTCTCATGTTTGAATGCATGACAGTGTAACTTATAATGTCTCATTAAGAAAACACTATTTTAAATCTTATCTCTTATAAGACTAATTTTTAGGATCAGATCCACATAAAACATTACGCCAATTTGGTCGTATCTTTAGAGGCCTGTTTTTCCTGGGTTGGGTCATGCCATGTGTTGTTTAAGATGGCTCCAACCCTGAATTACCAGTTTTAAACCAATTTTTTGTTACGACATTACATCTTTTAAAAAACTTATGAGCCAATATTCTATAGTCAAGACATGTAAAACATACTTATATCTTTATTTTTTTTTTATGATTGTGAAAATAGCTATATTTTTTTTTCTTTTTTTTTTAATTTAATTTAATTTTATTTTTTTAATTTACATTCCAAATCACTTCCCCTTTCCCGTTTCCTCCCTCCCCGAAAGTCCCATAAGCCCCCTTCCCTCCCTCTTTTCTCCGTTCAACCCCCTCTCATTACTCTGTCCTGGCGTTCCCCTACATCCAGTCTTTCCAGGACCAGGGGTCTCTCCTTCCATCTTTTTAGAAATCTATTGATATGCTGATTGTGTCTAGGGTATTCTGAGATTCTGGGTCAATATCCCCTTATCAGTGACTTCATACCATGTGTGATCTTTTGTGATTGGGTTACCTCACTAAGGATGATATTTTCAAGTTCTGACCATTTGCCTAGGAATTTCGTGAATTCATTGTTTTTAATTGCAGAGTAGTATTCCATTGTGTAAATATACCACATCTTCTGAATCCATTCCTCCGTTGAGGGACATCTGGGTTCTTTCCAGCTTCTGGCTATTATAAATAAGGCTGCTATGAATATAGTGGAGCATGTGTCCTTATTGCATGCAGGTAAAGTCTCTGGGTATATGCCCAGGAGTGGTATAGCCGGATCCTCCGGAAGTGTCATGCCCAGTTTTCTGAGGAGCCGCCAGACTGCTTTCCAGAGTGGTTGTACCAGCCTGCAATTCCACCAGCAGTGGAGGAGTGTTCCTCTTTCTCCACATCCTCGCCAACAACTGCTGTCTCCTGTGTTTTTGATCTTAGCCATCCTGACTGGTGTGAGATGGAATCTCAGGGTTGTTTTGATTTGCATTTCCCTAATGACTAAGGATGATGAACATCTCTTTAGGTGCTTCTCAGCCATTAGATATTCTTCAGGTGAGAACTCTTTGTGGAGCTCTGTACCCCATTTTTTAATAGGGTTACTTGCCTCTCTGGAGTTTAACTTCTTGAGTTCTTTGTATATCTTGGATATTAGCCCTCTGTCGGATGTAAGGTTGGTAAAGATCATTTCCCAGTTAGTTGGTTGCCGCTTTGTCTTTTTGACGGTGTCTTTTGCCTTGCAAAAACTTTGTAATTTAATGAGGTCCCATTTGTCTATTCTTGATCTTAGAGTATAAGCTATTGGAGTTCTGTTCAGGAAATTCTCCCCTGTGCCCATATGTTCAAGGTTCTTCCCTAGTTTCCCTTCTATTAGTTTCAGTGTGTCTGGTTTTATGTGGAGATCTTTGATCCACTTAGAATTGAGCTTAGTGCAAGGAGATAAGGATGGGTCAATTTGCATTCTTCTGCATGTTGACCTCCAGCTGAGCCAGCACCATTTGTTGAAAAGGCTATCTTTTTTCCACTGGATGGTTTTAGCTCCTTTGTCAAAGATCAAGTGACCATAGGAGTGTGGATTCATTTCTGGGTCTTCAATTCTGTTCCATTGATCTACATGTCTGTTACTGTACCAATACCATGCAGTTTTTAACACTATTGCTCTGTAGTACAGCTTGAGGTCCGGGATACTGATTCCCCCAGAGGTTCTTTTACTCTTGAGAATAGTTTTAGCTATTCTGGGTTTTCTGTTATTCCAGATGAATTTTTGAATTGCTCTTTCTAACTCTATGAAGAATTGAGTTGGGATTTTGATGGGGATTGCATTGAATCTGTGTATTACTTTTGGTAAGATGCTCATTTTTACTATATTAATCCTGCCAATCCATGAGCATGGCAGATTTTTCCATCTTCCGAGGTCTTCTTCAATTTCTTTCTTCAGAGACTTGAAGTTCTTGTCATACAGATCTTTCACTTGTTTGGTTAGCGTCACGCCAAGATACTTAATATGGTTTGTGGCTATCGTAAAGGGTATTATTTCTCTTACTTCTTTCTCAGCCTGCTTATCCTTTGAGTATAGGAAGGCTTCTGACTTGCTTGAGTTGATTTTATATCCGGCCACTTTGCTGAAGTCGTTTATCAGCTGTAGGAGTTCTCTGGTGGAGTTCTTTGGGTCGCTTAAGTATACTATCATATCGTCTGCAAATAGTGATAGTTTGACTTCTTCCTTTCCAATTTGTATCCCTTTGACCTCTTTTTCTTGTCTAATTGCTCTAGCTAGAACTTCAAGTACTATATTGAAAAGATATGGAGAGAGAGGGCAGCCTTGTCTAGTCCCTGATTTTAGTGGGATTGCTTCAAGTTTCTCTCCGTTTAGATTGATGCTGGCTACTGGTTTGCTGTAAATTGCTTTTACTATGTTTAGATATGGGCCTTGAATTCCTGATCTTTCCAAGACCTTTAGCATGAAAGGATGCTGAATTTTGTCAAATGCTTTCTCAGCATCTAATGAGATGACCATGTGGTTTTTTTCTTTGAGATTGTTTATGTAGTGGATTACATTGATGGATTTCCTTATATTGAACCATCCCTGCATCCCTGGGATGAAGCCTACTTGATCGTGGTGAATGATCGTTTTGATGTGTTCTTGGATTCGGTTGGCAAGAATTTTATTGAGTATTTTTGCATCGATATTCATAAGAGAGATTGGCCTGAGATTCTCTTTCTTTGTCGGATCTTTGTGTGCTTTTGGTATTAGTGTAATTGTGGCTTCATAGAACGAGTTGGGTAGTGTTCCTTCTGTTTCTATTTTGTGGAACAGTTTGAAGAGTATTGGTGTTAGGTCTTCTTTGAAGGTCTGATAGAATTCTGCACTAAAACCATCTGGACCTGTGCTTTTTTTGGTTGGAAGACTTCCAATGACAACTTCTATTTCTTCAGGGGTTATAGGACGGTTTAGATGGTCTATTTGATCCTGATTTAATTTTGGTACTTGGTATCTGTCAAGGAAATTGTCCATTTCCTCAAGATTTTCTAGTTGTGTTGAATACAGGTTTTTGTAGTAGGATCTGATGATTTTTTGAATTTCCTCAGTTTCTGTTGTTATCTCTCCCTTTTCGTTTCTGATTTTATTAATTTGGATACTATCTCTGTGCCCTCTGGTTAGTCTGGCTAAGGGCTTATCTATCTTGTTGATTTTCTCAAAGAACCAACTCCTCGTTTTGTTGATTCTTTGTATGGTTTTATTTGTTTCTACTTGATTGATTTCAGCCCTGAGTTTGATGATTTCCTGCCTTCTACTCCTCTTTGGTGTATTTGCTTCTTTTTGTTCCAGGGCTTTCAGGTGTGCCATTAAGCTGTTAGTGTATGCTGTCTCCCGTTTCTTTTTGGCGGCACTCAGGGCTATGAATTTTCCTCTTAGCACTGCTTTCATTGTGTCCCATAAGTTAGGGTATGTTGTGCCTTCATTTTCATTAACTTTCAAAAAGTCTTTGATTTCTTTCTTTATTTCCACCTTGACCAAGTTATCATTGAGTAGAGCATTGTTCAGCCTCCATGTGTACGTTGGTTTTCTTTTGTTTTTGTTGCCATTGAAGACCACCCTTATTCCATAGTGATCTGATAGGAGGCATGGGATTATTTCTATCTTCTTGTATCTGTTGAGGTCTGATTTGTGACCAATTATATGGTCAATTTTGGAGAAGGTACCATGAGGAGCTGAGAAGAAGGTGTATTCTTTAGCTCTAGGATGAAATGTTCTATATATATCAGTTAGTTCCATTTGGTCCAAGGCTTCAATTAGATTCACTGTGTCCCTGTTTAGTTTCTGCTTTCCTGAACGATCCATTTCAGAGAGCGGGGTGTTGAAGTCACCCACTATTATTGTGTGCGGTGCGATGTGTGCTTTGAGTTTTAGTAAAGTTTCTTTTACGAATGAGGGTGCCCTTGCATTTGGAGCATAGATATTCAGGATTGAGAGTTCTTGATGGTGGATTTTTCCCTTGATCAGTATGTAGTGTCCTTCTGTGTCTTTTTTGATGACTTTGGGTTGAAAATCAATTTTATCCGATATTAGGATGGCTACTCCACCTCGTTTCTTGGGGCCATTTGCTTGTAAAATTGTTTTCCAGCCTTTTACTCTGAGGTAGTGTTTGTCTTTGACACTGAGGTGCGTTTCCTGCATGCAGCAAAATGCTGGGTCCTGTTTACGTATCCAGTCTGCTAGTCTATGTCTTTTAATTGGGGAATTGAGACCATTGATATTAAGAGAGATTAAGGCATAGTGATTATTGCCATCTGCCATTCTTGACGCTATCTTTATGTTTGAGTGGTTATCTACTTTTGGGTTTGATTCAAGAAGGTTATTATCTCATTTTTTCCAGGGTGTTGTTTCTCTCCCTGTATTGGAGGTTTCCACCTATTATCCGTTGCAGGGCTGGATTTGTGGAAAGATATTGTGAAAATTTGGTTTTATCATGGAATATCTTGGTCTCTCCATCTATGGTGATTGAGAGTTTTGCTGGGTATAGTAGTCTAGGCTGGCATTTGTGCTGTCTTAGTGTCTGCATGAGATCTGCCCAGGATCTTCTGGCTTTCATAGTCTCTGGTGAGAAGTCTGATGTGATTCGGATAGGTCTTCCTTTGTATGTTACTTGGCCCTTTTCTCTTACTGCATTTAGTATTCTTTCTTTGTTTAGAACATTCGGTGTTTTGATTATTATGTGACGGGAGGTATTTCTGTTCTGGTCCAGTCTGTTTGGAGTTCTGTAGGCTTCTTGTACGTTCATCGGCATCTCTCTCTTTAAGTTAGGGAAGTTTTCCTCCATAATTTTGTTGAAGATGTTTACTGGCCCTTTAAGTTGCAAATCTTCACTCTCATCTATACCTATAATCCTTAGGTTTGGTCTTCTCATTGTGTCCTGGATTTCCTGGATGTTTTGGGTTACGCGTTTTTTGCATTTTGCATTTTCTTTGACTGTTGAGTCGATGCTTTCTATGGAATCTTCAGCACCTGAGATTCTTTCTTCCATCTCTTGTATTCTATTGTTGATGTTTGCATCTATGACTCCTGATTTCTTCCCAAGGTTTTCTATCTCCAAAGTTGTCTCCCTTTGTGATTTCTTAGTTGTTTCTACTTCCTTTTTTAGTTCCTGGATGGATTTGCTGAGATCCTTCACTTGTTTGTTTGTATTTTCCTGTATTTCTTTAAGGTATTTTTGCATTACCTCTTTCAGGATTTCTTCCTGATGACCCACGTTCTCCTGCATTTCTCTGAGCGATTTTTGTGTTTCCTCCTCATGGGATTCCATCTGTTGATCCATCGTCTCCTGCATTTCTTTAAGCAGTTCTCGTGTTTCCTTTGTAAGGGCATCTAACCGTTGATTCATTTCTTTAAGCAATTTTTGTGTTGCCTCCTTATGGGCATCCGTCTGTTGACCCATATTCTTCTGCATTTCTTTATGCAAATTTTGTGATTCCTTTGTGAGTGCATCTACCCGTTGATTCATCTCGTTAAGCGATTTTTGTGTTGTCTCCTTGTGCGCCTCCATCTTTTGATCCATGTTCTCCCGCATTTCTCTAAGCGATTTTTGTGTTTCCTTTGTAAGGGCTTCTAACCGTTGATTCATGGTCTCCTGTAACTCTTTATGAGATTTATTTGTGTCCTTCTTGTGATCCTCTAATAGCATCATGAGAAGTGATTTTAAATCCAGATCTTGTCTTTCGGGTGTGGTGGGGTATCCAGGACTTGCTGCTGTTGGAGAGTTGGGTTCGGATGGTCCCACATTACTTTGATTACTGTTAGTAACATTCCTACGTTTGCCTTTTGCCATCTGGATACCTCTGGTGTTAGTTGGTCCTGCTGCCACTGGCTGTTGGTTGGACCTCCTGTGAGCCTGCAAAGCTATTTCTGCCCCCCCTGGATTACCAGGGTTCCCCTGGCACCGATTTCTGGGGCCTGCCTGCTCCTGAGTGACTTTGGAGCCCTAATGTGCTTTGCCCCAAGTGATCTTATATTGGGGGAGGCCTTGCACATCTAAAGGCTCAGCCTAGTGGATTCCTGGAGCAGAGGTCGCCAAAGGGAGGCTGGCAGGCTCCTGCCCTGTGCAGGGGTGTGTGATCTCTCCTGGGGGGGGGGGAGGGGGCGTCCCTCTGCCAGGCAGAAGTCCCACAGCAGATCTGGCGCGCTGGTCACTGCAGATCAGCCCAGCACCTGGGAGCAGGTTACACACAAGCTGCCTGAACCCGAAGCGATATTATGCCTGTCTGTCTCTGAGCCTGGTGGTCCCAACTACCTGGTCACTGGAGCAAAGATGGCGGAGGGCACTCTCCGTGGCGCTGCTCACCCTGTGGTCACGATGGCCCGCCGATCTGGCACCCAGACGACCACAGCGCCAACCCGCCCTCGGGCACAGAAGGAAGCCCCAACAGGCCGTGTCCCAAGTGATGTTATATCGGGGGGAGAGCCTGGGTACCGGTCTCTCCAGCGCAGTCCGCGGGAACAGAGGTCGCGGAAGGGAAGCTGGCAGGCTCCCTCCCTGCGCGGGGTCCCTCCACCAGGCAGAAGGTCCCACCGCGGAACTGGCGCGCTGGTTACTGCAGATCAGCCCAGCACCTGGGAGCAGGTTACACACAAGCTGCCTGAAACCGAAGCGATATTATGCCTGTCTGTCTCTGAGCCTGGCGGTCCCAACTACCTGGTCACTGGAGCAAAGATGGCGGAGGGCACTCTCCGTGGCGCTGCTCACCCTGTGGTCACGATGGCCCGCCGATCTGGCACCCAGACGACCACAGCGCCAACCCGCCCTCGGGCACAGACGGAAGCCCCAACAGGCCGTGTCCCAAGTGATGTTATATCGGGGGGGAGAGCCTGGGTACCGGTCTCTCCAGCGCAGTCCGCGGGAACAGAGGTCGCGGAAGGGAAGCTGGCAGGCTCCCTCCACCAGGCCCATACTTATATCTTTAATATCAATTAGAAACAAGAATAAAGCAGCCACACAAATCTTACAAATTTAAACCAAACAATTTTTTTCTTTTTTCTAGCTGTAATTTTAAGAGACAAAGGCACTTTGGACCCAATAACCACAATTATATAGATTTTTCTAGGATAAATAGCCATCAGCTGAGACTGCATTAAGAGATGGACTACCAGCAGATGAAGTTTTTACCATTTTTTCTTTTCAACATAAAACATAGAACAGCCATTCAAACAACGAGACACAAATCGACACGCGGACAAATTGATGCACCAAGGACAAACAAAAGACATACGCCAAAGACATATACAGAGAGAGAAGTGCTTGTACTAAGATTATCTTCAGTAAAGTCCATAGAGGAAACAGGACTTCTCTATATTTTTCCTTGTGCCTAGGAGACTTTTAAAATCCATTTTCCTTCTCATGTTTCTAAAATCTGTTTTTTCCCTTTTTTGTTTTTGCTTTATACTCTTTTCTTTTTATTTTATTTATTTTATGCCCTAATTTTCTCTCTCTAGACCGAGGACAATTTGCCTAACAGAATTTCCCTTTTCAAATCGCTGTCACACCCTAGCTGATCTCAGGGTCGGGCTTACGCTGATTCAGTCTAGTGATCCGCATCCCTTCTGTCCCTCGCAACGATAGCCTTCAAAAACTGACATTTTTTTAGCGCTAAAATAAATATTCTATGTTGCTTACCGGGCCCCGGATACATACCTTTATTCCGTTTCCGTGGCGCTCCACCCAAGACAACGTCCCTCAGTTGTTCTCTCCTTTTCCACGTCTCACGTTTGAGGCACCATCTGAAACCGTCTGTGGTTTCACACGAACTCGGGTTCTCTGGATAAATCACCGGGGAAATAAAACGGGGTGACAAGGAAGATATGAATCAAGACACCATAGATGTTCAAAGTCTCCCTTTTACATACTTTGGGTAAACGACAATATAAGCTTTGGGGGTGAGACCCTCCTCCCAGAGTTGCGAGTCTGCTCAGCTGGGCTTCAGCTCCACTGTTCGGAGGATGTCAATTCCACAGGGTCTGCTGCTCAGAAGGATGCAGGTAGCTGGGTCACTTGCTTAATTCAGGAATTCGTAGCTGCCAGGTGATAAGACACTCCAAGATGGCTCTCTACACTTTTCCTTTGCTCTCCTTTTCAACAAACAATACCAATATTTATCTGGTTGCTTATGGGTTGGTCTGTGATTTGTATCTTCTTCATAGTTCATGCTAGATTAACCCACAATTTCCTGTCATCTTGAGTTGGCCTACTGACTTGGTTGAATCCATTGTCTTTAAGAGACTTTAATTATCTTCTTACTTCCTTTCTCCTTCTCATTACCTTTCCATAGTCTAATTTAGTTGTAAAAAGTATCATCAAATCTAAGTCAGATCTGGTCTTCACTAGGTTTAATGGCTATTCTATTTAAATGTGACATTTTAGTTGTATTTAGTATTTGAGGCCCTTTTTGATTCAGTAGGATAGTCTGTAAGGCATGGTCTGTCCTCAGGTTTTAACTTCCATGGTTTGTGAAGATACTTTATCCGGCTTCTGTCTTAGTTCTTTTGGCGTTTTGTGTCATCTGTCACAGTAGTTATTATTTTGTGCAAGCATCCTCCCCAACCACCTTCTTATTGTAATAACTTCTGAATTCTTTAACTCTAGTGTGAACCTAGGTGAAGAATATCCAGGTATTTGTTATACTTAGTTCACTTTCCACCAATATTTTGAGAGGTTTAAATATTTTCAAAATAAAAGAATAGTACTTTGCCAGGCAGTGCTACTCTATGCCTTCAATCACAGCATTCAGGAGGCAGAGGGAGACAAAGCTCTTGAGATTGAGGCCAGCTTGGTCTACAAAGCAAATTCCAGGACAAAAGGGCCTACCCAAAGAAACCCTGTCCATTTTACTAATTTCAGATCTCATAATGAAGTCTTTAATCAATTTTGAGTTGAATTTTGCATGGGTATGAGACAAGGTTATATTTCTCTACATATGGCTCCCCAGTTTTCCTAACACTAATCATTGAAAACTACCTGTTTCTTTATTGTGTACTCTTGCCATTTCTGGCAAACAGACTGATAGTAAATGTGTGGCTTTATTTCTTAGATTTCTATCTTGTTGCATTGGTGACATAGTTTTTTAATCTCTTTGTAATGTGCTTTGAAGTAAGAGGATACGATTTAGCTTTATTTTCTCTTCTCTACTTTGTCTTCTTGCTTCAGGATCTCGTTAGTGCATGCTGGCTTAGGAACCCTCCAGCTTCAGCCTAAGTGCCAGGGTTACAGGCATGTGTACGGTATTTACTTTTTAAGTTAGTTTTTTATGATTAAGATTTTTTTCTTCCATGTATGTAGTTCCAACTCTATATTACTCACCTAAATTTACATAAGCTATTTATTTATTGGCTGTTGTGATTATTTTCTGATTTTTTAAATGGCTTATTAGCATACAGAAATGCAGTTTTTGTATGTTGATTTTGTGTCCTATAACTTGACAATATTCAGTTCTAACATCTTTTTGGTGGAGCCTTCGAGAGTTTTGAATATGCACATTAATTAGGTTTTATCATCAGCAAATATAAATAATTTTACTTCTTAAAAGATGCTTTTTATTTATTTCCATTGCCAAGTTAGGTTAGCTTTGTATTTCTGCCATTAAAAAGAAGTGGTAAGAATAACCATTTTTGTTGTTGCTGTTTTTATAGTTATTTCCTTTATTCTAGGAAACCAATTGGCACTTTGCCAGCTTTATTCTCCCAGAGTTTTTTTTAAAGATTGATTGATTGATTGATTGATTGATTGTGAGTACACTGTTGCTCTCTTCAGATGGTTGTGAGCCACCATGTGGTTGCTGGGAATTGAACTCAGGACCTCAGAAAAAGCAGTTGGTGTTCTTAAATGCTGAGCCATCTCTCCAGCCCTTCCCAGAGATATTTTTAAGTAATTGGGTTCTGATTTTTTTTGGTTATCTTTATTTCATTAATTTCTATTGTATTATCCCAATCTTTCTTTTAAACATTTCTGATTGATTTATTTTATGTATGTGGTATGTATGTATGTATACTATGTGTGTGCCATGGATGGTTGTGAGATACTATGTGGATATTGGCAATAAATAAAGAACAATAAATGTTCTTAACTACTGAACTGTCTTTCTAGCACCTAGTCTCTTTTCTTTTAATTTTCTGTCATTGTTTTCATTTAAATTCAAGCAACCTCTTTTACAGAAAACTTAAATTATCAACATCTAAAATTTAAAATTAATTTAAAATTTAAAATTAGAATTTAAAATTTAAAATAAGAATTAGAATTTTAGCCTCATTTCACAAAATTTTCATCATGTTTTATTATCATTGTGTTTTACATACTTTAATTTGTATTTTGATTAAAGGATTACTATTTGTATGATACTGATCATATCTAATACATTAGATTTTACTACCCCATATATTATCTACTTTTAGAATGTTTGTCTTTCTGTAGAGTGAATTCAAGCCAGCAATGGCTACACACTGAGACCCTCTCCATCACATACAGTGTGTGTGTGTGTGTGTGTGTGTGTGTATGAATAGGTTTGTCTCTACATTTTTACTTGTCCCCTGAAGTTTAATAGTTTCGTTTATTTGTCTTAGTTAATATATCCTTATTTTTACATTTCTTTTAATTTATACTGAAGCTCTTAATTCACAAAAAGTTCATATCATGGCTCAATCTTGATGAGATTGTTAGTTTTCACAGACAGATAATGTCATGTATCAGCTATAACATCCTCATAGGAAATAACCTCACAGTCTTTATTTTCCTCCTATTTAATCCAGTTTGTCTCTTGAGTTCTTCAATTCATTAACAACTTAAAAACTTACTAAACTTTTCTCTTATTTTTCTTCATATATACTGATACATATAACATGCATAAAGGATGTTTATAAAGTAGTAAATATTGTTAGCATAGGCTTTATAGAGCCCAAGAATGTGGTTTTCAGATTTAATATGTATATTTCCTTTTGAGATGGATCCTTAGATTTAATACTTGGGTTTTATTCTGGGGTAGCTGAATGAGTAGAGTGCTTGTCCTGCAGGTTTGAGGACCTGAGTTTGAATCACCAGAACCCATACATCTAGATATTGTCACACAGCATTCTGTCACCCCAGTTCTCCAATGGGGGAATGGAGACAGGACAACACTTAGAGCTGTTTGACAGTTAACCCTCTCTCCAATTAGGTAGAAGGTAAAGAACAATACCTTAGCTAGTCCTCTGCCTTCCACATGCATCTTATAGCACACCTATGACACTATTCATACATGTTCATACATGAGAATCCACACCGCAATCCATGGGGTTTCAAATAGTCATGCCGTGTTTGGGGGTAGTGCATTTCTAGAACTCTTGTTTTGATCCTTCGTTCTACAATAATAAATAAATGTTTAAAAGCATCCCAAAGGGGCTACAAAAGGTGGTTCATTGGTTAATATCTCTTGCTGCTCTTCCAGAAGACCCTGGTTCAATATCAGTATCAATGTTGAGTGGTTTATAGTTGCCTGTAACTCCAGCTCCAGGAGATCCAGTTTCCCTTTCTGACATCCATGGCAACCTGCATACACCTTACAGATATCTACATGTGAATTAAAAATAAATCTTGAAAAAAAACTATACTATAGAAAAGTAGAATTGCAGATATATAGTTGCTATTTATTTTAGTTATTCTCACAATATGGATTATGGAAAATATAGTTAAAAACTTAGTTTAAAATAAAACTAAAGTCATTGCATAAAGTTACTTTTCTCCCTCACTATCTTCTTCACCAGTGAACAGCTCTGCGCTTTTTGTTATTGTGGAGAGAAAAGTTCCTTAGGACAAGGAGACTTGAAACAATTCAGAGGAACACCTGGACTTACCTTACCTTGGAAAGATCAACCTTCTAACAAGGCTATCGATGACAGCAGTGGTGGAACCTGTGAGAAAATACAGCACTATGCTCCACGAAGACAAAGAGGACAGAGAAAGTAAGCGGTTTTTAAATCATTGGTAGGCAAAGATGACCTCTAACTTATTTTGGATTTTATCAGTTTACAATTATACAGACTTTCACACATCCATGCAGTACTTACTGATTTACCACTAACCCAGAAAACAGTTGTTTTCTCAGTCATTTTATTTTACATTCTTCTTACTTATCAGAATTAGTATGATGACAAAAGTTAAACCCTGGAAGAAAAATGTAATAAGACAGTGTAAGCTAGGGGAGTGCTCACGGAATGTTCACATGCAAGGAGAATAAAACATACCAAAGTAGTTCTTCCTTTCCCTCCTGCCTGCCAGCTTTTATTTTTGTAAGAATGTAATATTGTACCCAAACCAGAACTTCTGACTCTATTCATAGCCCCCTTGTCATTCATTCATTTTGTCATTTATTTCTTTTCATTCTCAGTTTATAAGTACATGTGTTTTAGAGAGTATTGAGCTGGTCTATAACTTGATTAAAATATAATTATGTCACCTCCCCTGTTTGCCTTTCTTTCTTTTCCATCCCTATCATTGAAGATAACCTTTAAAAAAAGTTTACATATATATATGTATGTATATGTATTTATTCATAGACACATTGTGGTTACCTAAAACTCTTGTGGAGTGTGCTTTTAGACTATGTGTGTGTTTGTAGTTGTGTATTAAGGATATTTTAATATATGGACTTTATAGTTAAGGGAATAGAAGTATTTGTAATTGAAAAAAATATTAAAATTAATTTAGCTTGAGAGACTAGAGAAATATCTTAGCAGATAAGAGCACTTGCTGATCTTTGTAGAGGACCAGGGTTTGGTTCTCTGTATTCAGGTTAAATGGTTCAGTGCCACCAGTAAAGAATTCCAGGGTATCTACTCCCTCTTCCTAAGCTTCTTCAGGCACCCTCACAGAATGGCTTGGTGGTTAAGAGTACTTACTGCCCTTACAGAGCGCCTCTGTTCTATTCCCAGTGTCCATGTGGTGGTTCACAACTTTTGTTCCAGGGGTTCCACTGCCCTCTTTTGAGTTACACAAGTTCTCATACAATTGTGTGCCTATACACACTCAGCATACACACAATAAACAAATAATTAAAAGAATAATTTAGCTGTAGAATTCTATACTTTGAGAGTGACGATGTAATTTTCCAGGAGTTTCTCTCGTCTTTTATTGAAATTTAAGCGAGTATAGAACTGTTGTGCTGCCAGTATTTGAAGATTCAAAGTGGAAAGTGAAATAGTAACAACATTTTAAATAATTTGATGTTGGAATGATTTAAGAAAACATAGAAGCATTTTATTTATAGTTAATAGCTTTTTTTTTTACTTTGAAGCTAGATCATGTTTAAGAACCTTATTTTTGCTTTAATCTCAATTCTCACATGTTAACAGGATACACCAAAAGTTCAGCAAGCTTATAATCAGTATAATCAGTAGTTAGCAAATACAGTGGAGTAGGTCTGGCTATATCTTAATGTTTCTATGTTCTGTCTTGGATAATGACAATTATAATATTCTTTTGTGGGAAATGGAATTGGGCTTCATTTACTTAAAAATAATTTTCCATTAATTTTTAATAAAAATTGTGAGTTTGGATAATTTTATAAAAATAGATGTAGCTTAATGAAAATTGTACGTAATTGGCACTTGTTATTAAATAATGATGTTTATTAGTATATACTGAGAATATTTGACAGTCTTATAAGGGGAGATGGTTTAGTTTAGCTTAGAAGTGATTTTAAATATTTATAAATATATGTTACTAATGAAGTATAAATAGCTAATTTATTTTCATATTTTTGCTTTTGTTTTTTAGTTACAAGGTCTTACTCTGTAGCATAGGCTTGTCTGAAACTCTGTGTAGACCAGCCTGGCCTCAAACTCACAGAGATCCATCTGTCTTTGTTTTCAAGTGCTGGATTAAATATGTGGGTATCTGCTCCTTGCTTTCAGCATATTTGATAAAAGTAGTTTTTAAGCATGATTCTTAATTTATTTAGGGATTATTTTAATGTTTGCTTTTACAGCTTGAAATTTTGTACGCATTTCAGTTGGCTTCTCTTTTTAAAATTGTTATTTTAATTATGTGTGTCTGCTTGGAGAGCAGAGGTAAGATTGTACAGTGCCTGATAATGGGTTTTTGGGAACTGAATTCAGGCCCTTTGTAGAACTAGTATGTACTCTTTCTTAGCTGCTTAGCCATCTCTCAGCCCTCAACTGGCTTCTCTTGATCTCTTTCCTAAAGATCTGCTGTCATCCTTAGAGTTGACATAGACATCTAATGTTGTCATACACACACAACCTATCTCACACTTGAATGCTGAGTTTGACTGAGCTTTTGGTCAGGAACTGATTAGTAACAGACTAGTTGGTCATCCCACTGATTTTGTTTGTTTGTTGTTTACATTCCTCTTGTGATTAAATATGCTAAACACAATGTGGAGTTTACTTAACCTTTCTTTCTTCCAATAAAATAACAATAGCAGTGAAGAGTATATTTGTAGAAATGGAAATTGAAAGGAATTTCCTGTAGGCATTCATAAAAACAAGAATTTTAAGTTAGCACAGTATTTTCAGTCTTTTTATAAAGCATTTCTAATACTAAGCTGAAATTATCAGTTATTTTAAATATATTTGATAATTAAATGTACTTATTGAACTGTGTTAATACTTTTTTCTTCTAATAATTTCAGGTATAAAAGGTTTAGTATCTTGGTTATTATGCTGATTTTTTCTTAACAGGACTCATGATAAATGCCCAGCATACAGAAATGTAGTGTATTATAACTTATATCCAGTAGTGATTTAATATAAAATTCCATGAGCTTAAGCATTAGGTTATTAGAGAGACATTTTATTGGTAATTATTTTACTTTCCATATTTAATGTTGAATATAAGAAGTGTCTTTATATACCAAATGATCTTAAGTAATAGCTAAAGTGTTGTTTGCCAGACCTCAAGTCTTCCATGTGGTAAACACTTCATTCAACTTTGCTATTTGCTTTTATCTCTTATATACTATCTTTCTTATTCCCCATGCCTTTAGGGCCTGTTTTCCTTTTACTTTGTGAGGTGCAGTCTTGAGATGACTGAACATCATGCATGACCAGCCGTTGACACATGGGGGATCATGAGAAAGCTGTTTAAATGTTCCCTTTTTTCTCCTTTTTTTAGACTCAAATGACTTTTCATTTTCTCTGTACATTTAGTTACCTGCCAGCTTTGTATTAAGATAATGCATGTTAAAATGTCCTCATAGGCTTTATATGTAAAACTGAAAAAAAAATTCATTGTATTTTTTAAAATATGGTTCCTGGATAGAATGAGTTAGTTTTCAATGGAAAAAAATGAATTTATAATTGTAATTGTCATATTTCCTATGATTGAGAGAGCCTTTTTAAACTGTTGCTTACATAAAATAATATAACACCCACTTTAATATTGTGAATAATAATAACAGATGAATTCTTGAAATTTTTGTTGCTGTAACCTAGTAATTAAAGCTTATTTGACATACTTTGTATTCATTGTTATAAATTGAAATGATTTTCTAGTTATTCTTTCACAGTTTTTATCTTTCTTACTTTTGTTTTAGAGAACGGTCTCCCCAGCAGAGTGTCGTTTCTTGTGTAAGTGTGAGCACCCAGACAACTTGTGAGGATCAGGCTGGCAAGTCATGGGATGAACTCAGCCTGGTTGGCCTTCCAGATGCCATTGATGTCAAAGCCTTATTTGATTCCACAGGTAGGGACCTCTCTTTTGTAACAGCTTCCATTCGATTCTGGAAGCATCTATGTTTGGTTCTTATTCATTGGTAAATTCTAGAAATAAGTAGGATCATGCAAGCAGGACACTTACAAAACTTGTCATAATTAAGTTTGTTTGACTAAGCATTTGATCGTCATAGGTATTTGACAATTGAGAGAGAAGCTTTAAAGAGCCTTGGGAAAACATAGGGAGCATTTTAGGCCAGGCCTTTTACCAGTGGGAATGAAATTCAAGTCTTTGCTTCAAGTGGTTTGCTTACTGCAACAGAATGGCGATTCACAGAATGTGGTGCTGTTGGGAATTTGAGCCAGTTGTTGCAGTTGAACTGATGGTTAATGGTAGGCCAAGTGTCATGAAATGGAGAATTCAATCAGATGGTTGTTCTTGTATGGAATTTAGAAGAATTGAAGTTAGATGCTGTCATAAACTTTGTATTAAACAGTTATTTTCATTTTATGTAAAGACAGTAAATGGTGTTTAAATAAAACAACTAAGGAAATTTTGCTTGTGGAAGAAGTAGTTACTAATTTACAAACTTCTGTGTCCATCAGAATCATCAGAAGGCTTGTTAAAGCAAAGATTACTGGGCTGCAATACAAGTCATTGATTTAGTGGGTCTTAATTATGCCCTGTGATTTTGCATTCCTGAAAGGTTCCCAAATAGGTAGTCTCACCTCCAAGTCACAGTCAGCTCCAGTTGGAAAAGGGCTACTTTAATGGAATCACATGAGGATACATTGTATTTTTACACATCTTTGTTTGTTTGTTTTTTGAGATAATTCTTATTCTGTATAATCCTCATTAGTCTTGAACTCATAACTATAGCACGGGTGAACTTTGAATGGGTCCTCCTACCTCAGCCTACTGAGTACTGAGATTACAATCATGAACCACTCCAACCAAGTTGCGTTAATACCTTTAGTGTTTATTAAATTGTTTATTTTCTTTAGGCACTTGCTGGGCTCATCATCGATGTGTAGAGTGGTCACTGGGAATATGCCAAATGGAAGAACCATTATTAGTGAACGTAGACAAAGCTGTTGTCTCAGGGAGCACAGAAGTGAGTAGAAGAAGCAAATATTTAAACTACCTTTTATTTGTTTTGGTTTTTCCTTGTTCTGGTTTTATTTTGTTTTTGAAAATTTAATATGTAGTTGAGAATGATCTTGAACAATGGATCCCGTGCCTTTCCCTCTTCAGTATCTGTATGGCGCTGTGGATAGAATCCAGATTTTTTTTTTTTAATTTACATTCCAAATCACTTCCCCTTTCCCGTTTCCTCCCTCCCCGAAAGTTCCATAAGCCCCCTTTCCATCCCTCTTTTCTCCATTCAACCCCCTCTCGTTACTCTGTCCTGGTGTTCCCCTACATCCAGTCTTTCCAGGACCAGGGGTCTCTCCTACCATCTTTTTAGAAATCTATTGATATGCGGATTGTGTCTAGGGTATTCCGAGATTCTGGGTCAATATCCCCTTATCAGTGACTGCATACCATGTGTGTTCTTTTGTGATTGGGTTACCTCACTAAGGATGATATTTTCAAGATCTGACCATTTGCCTAGGAATTTCGTGAATTCATTGTTTTTAATTGCAGAGTAGTATTCCATTGTGTAGATATACCACATCTTCTGAATCCATTCCTCCGTTGAGGGACATCTGGGTTCTTTCCAGCTTCTGGCTATTATAAATAAGGCTGCTATGAACATAGTGGAGCATGTGTCCTTATTGCATGCAGGTAAAGTCTCTGGGTATATGCCCAGGAGTGGTATAGCCGGATCCTCCGGGAGTGTCATGCCCAGTTTTCTGAGGAACCGCCAGACTGCTTTCCAGAGTGGTTGTACCAGCTTGCAATTCCACCAGCAGTGGAGGAGTGTTCCTCTTTCTCCACATCCTCGCCAACAACTGCTGTCTCCTGTGTTTTTGATCTTAGCCATCCTGACTGGTGTGAGATGGAATCTCAGGGTTGTTTTGATTTGCATTTCCCTAATGACTAAGGATGATGAACATCTCTTTAGGTGCTTCTCAGCCATTAGATATTCTTCAGGTGAGAACTCTTTGTGTAGCTCTGTACCCCATTTTTTAATAGGGTTACTTGCCTCTCTGGAGTTTAACTTCTTGAGTTCTTTGTATATATTGGATATTAGCCCTCTGTCGGATGTAAGGTTGATAAAGATAATTTCCCAGTTAGTTGGTTGCCGCTTTGTCTTTTTGACAGTGTCTTTTGCCTTGCAAAAACTTTGTAATTTAATGAGGTCCCATTTGTCTATTCTTGATCTTAGAGCATAAGCTATTGGAGTTCTGTTCAGGAAATTCTCGCCTGTGCCCATATGTTCAAGGTTCTTCCCTAGTTTCCCTTCTATTAGTTTCAGTGTGTCTGGTTTTATGTGGAGATCTTTGATCCACTTAGAATTGAGCTTAGTGCAAGGAGATAAGGATGGGTCAATTTGCATTCTTCTGCATGTTGACCTCCAGCTGAGCCAGCACCATTTGTTGAAAAGGCTATCTTTTTTCCACTGGATGGTTTTAGCTCCTTTGTCAAAGATCAAGTGACCATAGGAGTGTGGATTCATTTCTGGGTCTTCAATTCTGTTCCATTGATCTACATGTCTGTTACTGTACCAATACCATGCAGTTTTTAACACTATTGCTCTGTAGTACAGCTTGAGGTCCGGGATACTGATTCCCCCAGAGGTTCTTTTACTCTTGAGAATAGTTTTAGCTATTCTGGGTTTTCTGTTATTCCAGATGAATTTTTGAATTGCTCTTTCTAACTCTATGAAGAATTGAGTTGGGATTTTGATGGGGATTGCACTGAATCTGTGTATTACTTTTGGTAAGATGCTCATTTTTACTATATTAATCCTGCCAATCCATGAGCATGGCAGATTTTTCCATCTTCTGAGGTCTACTTCAATTTCTTTCTTCAGAGACTTGAAGTTCTTGTCATACAGATCTTTCACTTGTTTGGTTAGAGTCACACCAAGATACTTAATATGGTTTGTGACTATTGTGAAGGGTATTATTTCTCTTACTTCTTTCTCAGCCTGCTTATCCTTTGAGTATAGGAAGGCTTCTGACTTGCTTGAGTTGATTTTATATCCGGCCACTTTGCTGAAGTCGTTTATCAGCTGTAGGAGTTCTCTGGTGGAGTTCTTTGGGTCGCTTAAGTATACTATCATATCGTCTGCAAATAGTGATAGTTTGACTTCTTCCTTTCCAATTTGTATCCCTTTGACCTCTTTTTGTTGTCTAATTGCTCTAGCTAGAACTTCAAGTACTATATTGAAAAGATATGGAGAGAGAGGGCAGCCTTGTCTAGTCCCTGATTTTAGTGGGATTGCTTCAAGTTTCTCTCCATTTAGATTGATGCTGGCTACCGGTTTGCTGTAAATTGCTTTTACTATGTTTAGATATGGGCCTTGAATTCCTGATCTTTCCAAGACCTTTAGCATGAAAGGATGCTGAATTTTGTCAAATGCTTTCTCAGCATCTAATGAGATGACCATGTGGTTTTTTTCTTTGAGATTGTTTATGTAGTGGATTACATTGATGGATTTCCTTATATTGAACCATCCCTGCATCCCTGGGATGAAGCCTACTTGATCGTGGTGGATGATCGTTTTGATGTGTTCTTGGATTCGGTTGGCAAGAATTTTATTGAGTATTTTTGCATCGATATTCATAAGAGAGATTGGCCTGAGATTCTCTTTCTTTGTCGGATCTTTGTGTGCTTTTGGTATTAGTGTAATTGTGGCTTCATAGAATGAGTTGGGTAGTGTTCCTTCTGTTTCTATTTTGTGGAACAGTTTGAAGAGTATTGGTGTTAGGTCTTCTTTGAAGGTCTGATAGAATTCTGCACTAAAACCATCTGGACCTGTGCTTTTTTTGGTTGGAAGACTTCCAATGACAACTTCTATTTCTTCAGGGGTTATAGGACGGTTTAGATGGTCTATTTGATCCTGATTTAATTTTGGTATTTGGTATCTGTCAAGGAAATTGTCCATTTCCTCAAGATTTTCTAGTTGTGTTGAATACAGGTTTTTGTAGTAGGATCTGATGATTTTTTGAATTTCCTCAGTTTCTGTTGTTATCTCTCCCTTTTCGTTTCTGATTTTATTAATTTGGATACTATCTCTGTGCCCTCTGGTTAGTCTGGCTAAGGGCTTATCTATCTTGTTGATTTTCTCAAAGAACCAACTCCTCGTTTTGTTGATTCTTTGTATGGTTTTATTTGTTTCTACTTGATTGATTTCAGCCCTGAGTTTGATGATTTCCTGCCTTCTACTCCTCTTTGGGGTATTTGCTTCTTTTTGTTCCAGGGTTTTCAGGTGTGCCATTAAGCTGTTAGTGTATGCTGTCTCCTGTTTCTTTTTGGCGGCACTCAGGGCTATGAATTTTCCTCTTAGCACTGCTTTCATTGTGTCCCATAAATTAGGGTATGTTGTGCCTTCATTTTCATTAACTTTCAAAAAGTCTTTGATTTCTTTCTTTATTTCCACCTTGACCAAGTTATCATTGAGTAGAGCATTGTTCAGCCTCCATGTGTACGCGGGTTTTCTTTTGTTTTTGTTGCCATTGAAGACCACCCTTATTCCATAGTGATCTGATAGGAGGCATGGGATTATTTCTGTCTTCTTGTATCTGTTGAGGTCTGATTTGTGACCAATTATATGGTCAATTTTGGAGAAGGTACCATGAGGAGCTGAGAAGAAGGTGTATTCTTTAGCTCTAGGATGAAATGTTCTATATATATCAGTTAGTTCCATTTGGTCCAAGGCTTCAATTAGATTCACTGTGTCCCTGTTTAGTTTCTGCTTTCCTGAACGATCCATTTCAGAGAGCGGGGTGTTGAAGTCACCCACTATTATTGTGTGCGGTGCGATGTGTGCTTTGAGTTTTAGTAAAGTTTCTTTTACGAATGAGGGTGCCCTTGCATTTGGAGCATAGATATTCAGAATTGAGAGTTCTTGATGGTGGATTTTTCCCTTGATCAGTATGTAGTGTCCTTCTGTGTCTTTTTTGATGACTTTAGGTTGAAAATCAATTTTATCCGATATTAGGATGGCTACTCCACCTCGTTTCTTGGGGCCATTTGCTTGTAAAATTGTTTTCCAGCCTTTTACTCTGAGATAGTGTTTGTCTTTGACACTGAGGTGCGTTTCCTGCATGCAGCAAAATGCTGGGTCCTGTTTACGTATCCAGTCTGCTAGTCTATGTCTTTTAATTGGGGAATTGAGACCATTGATATTAAGAGAGATTAAGGCATAGTGATTATTGCCATCTGCCATTCTTGACGCTATCTTTATGTTTGAGTGGTTATCTACTTTTGGGTTTGATTCAAGAAGGTTATTATCTCATTTTTTCCAGGGTGTTGTTTCTCTCCCTGTATTGGAGGTTTCCACCTATTATCCGTTGCAGGGCTGGATTTGTGGAAAGATATTGTGAAAATTTGGTTTTATCATGGAATATCTTGGTCTCTCCATCTATGGTGATTGAGAGTTTTGCTGGGTATAGTAGTCTAGGCTGGCATTTGTGCTGTCTTAGTGTCTGCATGAGATCTGCCCAGGATCTTCTGGCTTTCATAGTCTCTGGTGAGAAGTCTGATGTGATTCGGATAGGTCTTCTTTTGTATGTTACTTGGCCCTTTTCTCTTACTGCATTTAGTATTCTTTCTTTGTTTAGAACATTCAGTGTTTTGATTATTATGTGACGGGAGGTATTTCTGTTCTGGTCCAGTCTGTTTGGAGTTCTGTAGGCTTCTTGTACGTTCATCGGCATCTCTCTCTTTAAGTTAGGGAAGTTTTCCTCCATAATTTTGTTGAAGATGTTTACTGGCCCTTTAAGTTGCAAATCTTCACTCTCATCTATACCTATAATCCTTAGGTTTGGTCTTCTCATTGTGTCCTGGATTTCCTGGATGTTTTGGGTTACACGTATTTTGCATTTTGCATTTTCTTTGACTGTTGAGTCGATGCTTTCTATGGAGTCTTCAGCACCTGAGATTCTTTCTTCCATCTCTTGTATTCTATTGTTTATGTTTGCATCTATGACTCCTGATTTCTTCCCAAGGTTTTCTATCTCCAAAGTTGTCTCCCTTTGTGATTTCTTAGTTGTTTCTACTTCCTTTTTTAGTTCCTGGATGGATTTGCTGAGATCCTTCACTTGTTTGTTTGTATTTTCCTGTATTTCTTTAAGGTATTTTTGCATTGCCTCTTTCAGGATTTCTTCCTGATGACCCACGTTCTCCTGCATTTCTCTGAGTGATTTTTGTGTTTCCTCCTCATGGGAATCCATCTGTTGATCCATTGTCTCCTGCATTTCTTTAAGCAGTTCTCGTGTTTCCTTTGTAAGGGCATCTAACCGTTGATTCATTTCTTTAAGCAATTTTTGTGTTGCCTCCTTATGGGCATCCATCTGTTGACCCATATTCTTCTGCATTTCTTTATGCAATTTTTGTGATTCCTTTGTGAGTGCATCTACCCGTTGATTCATCTCGTTAAGCGATTTTTGTGTTGTCTCCTTGTGCGCCTCCATCTTTTGATCCATGTTCTCCCGCATTTCTCTAAGCGATTTTTGTGTTTCCTTTGTAAGGGCTTCTAACCGTTGATTCATGGTCTCCTGTAACTCTTTATGAGATTTATTTGTGTCCTTCTTGTGATCCTCTAATAGCATCATGAGAAGTGATTTTAAATCCAGATCTTGTCTTTCGGGTGTGGTGGGGTATCCAGGACTTGCTGCTGTTGGAGAGTTGGGTTCGGATGGTCCCACATTACTTTGATTTCTGTTAGTAACATTCCTACGTTTGCCTTTTGCCATCTGGATACCTCAGGTGTTAGTTGGTCCTGCTGCCACTGGCTGTTGGTTGGACCTCCTGTGAGCCTGCAAAGCTATTTCTGCCCCCCCTGGATTGCCAGGATTCCCCTGGCACCGATTTCTGGGGCCTGCCTGCTCCTGAGTGACTTTGGAGCCCTAATGTGCCTTGCCCCAAGTGATCTTATATTGGGGAGGCCTTGCCCCTCCAAAGGCTCAGCCTAGTGGACCTCAGCCTGGAGCAGAGGTCGCCAAAGGGAGGCTGGTAGGCTCCTGCCCTGTGCAGGGGTGAGTGATCTCTCCTAGGGGGGGGAGGGGGCGTCCCTCTGCCCGGCAGAAGTCCCACAGCAGAGCTGGCACGCTGGTTACTGCAGATCAGCCCCGCACTTGGGAGCCGCATACACACAAGCCGCCCGAGACCCAAGCGATATTATGCCTGTCTGTCTCAGAACCTGTCTGTCCCAACTTCCCAGTCACTGGAGCAAAGATGGCGGAGTGCAATCTGCACTCTCTCTGTGGCGCCGCTCACCTGCAGACGCGATGGCCTGCCGATCTGGCACCCAGACGACCACAGTGCTGACCCGTTCTCGGGCACAGACGGAAGCCCCAACAGGCCATGTCCCAAGTGATGTTATATTGGGGATAGGGAGCTTGGGGTACCTGTCACTTCAGCGCAGTCTGCCCAGATTTTTATAATCTTCTAATACTTTCCAATATAAAATTTCACTTGGGAGAATTATTTATTAAGTGTGTAGTGTAATAGAAAACTCTCAAAACATAAAATTGCTAATTTATACAAAGAATGTAGTTTGTGTAAGTTTATTTTTCAATTAACTTAAAACTTACTTTACATTTAAGTAAAAAGAGATCAGTTTTAGAAATGGTAATCCTAATTACGTTTATGTGTTCATGTGGTTATCCACATCTGTCCGTCCGTCCGTCCGTCCATCTTCTTGAACTCACAGAGGTCCTCCTGCTTCTGTCTCCTAAGTGTCAGGATTAAAGGTGTTTGCCTCTATGTTGCTTTATGTAGTGACTTTTATTTATTTATTGTTTTATGTGTTCAGGTTCCTCTATGTACCCATGGCTGTCCAGGAACTTGCTGTGTAGACCATGCTGGCTTTGAACTTACAGTTCAACCTCCCTCTGTCTCCTGAGTGCTAGGATTAAAAGCCTGCGCCACCACTGCCTGGTGCCTGTAGTAACTTTAAAAGAGCAAACTAATAAAGATTTCCACAATATCGAAAAAGTATGTTCAGTACTTCAACTGTTGATGAAAACATTTTTGTTCATTCCATTTGTCAGTTCATTTAACCCTTTTAGCAATATCCCAAAGTAACATGCAGTCTGTGTTTTTCAAAGCTTCCCCTTTGTTTTGGTGTATCTTTAAATGCTCACAAGTATAAGGGCAACAGCTGCCTCCCATATGTGAAGGCAGTCCCTCCCCACGTGACCTTTGTCATCTATAAATTCCTTTTACTTTTGGATAAATAAATGGAGAAGTGACATAGCTCTTCAAAAAGAACATGAAAGCTAGAAATTTTGACTATGGGAACTGTAAGTGTTTTAATAAGTAAGGCTTTCAGAAGTATAGATACAAATTATTGAATGGCTTAATTCGTATGAGTAATTGTCAATTTAAGAATAGTCTGGTGACACAGTCTTGTAGCTCTATTTACTCAGGAGACTAAGGTTGCAAAATTAGGCCCAGTTTGACTTCAGAGTGAATTCAAAGCCAATTTGGCAATCAACTTAGTGAAATCCCACCTCAAAATTAAAAGTGGAAAGGGGACTAGGTTATAGTTCAGTTGCAAATGCTAATCTAGTATATAAATGGCCTGATACTCTCCTCCCTGTAAGCCAGAGTGCTTGTTTTAGAAATTGGGTGTTACATTTAATTGTATAAGTTGTCAGCATTTGAATAGTTTAAGGCATAATAGTATATTACTTAGTGTGACCATACTTGGATAACTAGATTCCAACTGTGGTGGATAAGGGAGCGTCATCTCTTCTGTTAAAACCGCTAATTACTTTTAGACAATTTATACACCTTCCATACTCCCAACCATATTGTAGCCTGAGTAATACAGAGGTAGGGCAGATATTACCATCATTTTACCTTGAGGCATTTTTCAGTACATTAAATATACAAAACAAAACTTAGAGATAGAAATTCTGAATGTTGAAAAGTGATTCATGCCTATTATAATAAGATTATTTTTAGATTATAACTATAATCTAAAAAAATGTGTCTTGTCTTGTCTTGTCTTGTCTTGTCTTGTCTTGTCTTGTCTTGTCTTGCCTGTCTGTCTGTCTGTCTGTCTGTGCACGAGTGCATGCATTCATTTATTTGTGCATTTGTGTGCATGTGTTAGTTCACTAGCAAGTATGTGGGTGTGATGGTCAAAGGACAGCTTATAGGAATTTGTTCTCTCTCTATCACATGGAATCCAGAGGATTAAACTCAAGGCTTGTTGTAAAGGCCTTTGTTTAGCCATCAGCCTTTTCCTGCCACCCCCAACAAATACTTTTGTTTGGGAACCTTGGGAATCATGATGTCGTTCTTAATAGCATTATTAATAGTAGTATTAATAGTAGTAGTCCATTGTATAAATGAACCACATTTTCTTTATCCATTATTCCATCTGGGACATCTTTGTTGTTTTCCAACTTCTGGCTATCACAAATAAGGCCACTATGAACATAGTGGAACACATGCCCCTTTGGCATGGTGGGGCATCTTTTGGGTTTATTCCCAAGTGGTATAGCTGGGTCTTCAGGTAGATCTATTTCCAATTTTCTGAGGAACCTCCAGATTGATTTCAAGAGTGCTTGTACCAATTTGCAATCCCACTGGATTCCTCTTTCTCTACATCCTCGACAATATGTGCTGTCACCTTAGGTTTGATCTTAGCCATTCTGATTGGTGTAAGGTAGAATCTCAGGGTCATTTTGGTTTGCATTTCTCTGGTCACTAAGGGCTTTAAACATTTCTTTAGATGCTTCTCAGCCATTCAAGATTACTCTGTTGTAAATTCTCTGTTGAGTTCTATACCCTATGTTTTGATTGGTTTGTTTGGTTTTTTGGTGGCTCGCTTTTTGAGTTCTTTATATATTTTGGATATTAGCCCTCTATTGCATGTGGGGTTAGTGAACATTTTTTTCCCAATCTGTAGGTTGCCAATTTGTCCTATTGACTATGTCCTTTGCCTTACAGAAGCTTTTGAGTTTCATGAGGTCCCATTTATGTATATTTGATCTTAGAGTATGAGCCATTAGAGTATTTAGGAAATTCACCCCTGTGCCAATGAGTTCAAGGCTCTTTCCCACTTTCTCTTCTATTAGATTGAATGGATCTGGTTTTATGTTGAGGTCCTTGATCTACTTGGACTTGAGCTTTGTGCAAGGTGACAAATATGGGTCTATTTTCATTTTTCTGCACACAGACTGCCAGTTAGACCAGTACCACTTATTGAAGATGCTTTCTTTTTTTTTTATTGTATATTTTTGTCTTCTTTGTCAAAGATCAAGTGTTCATAAGTATGTGGTCAGGGATGGTGATTCCCCCCCCCCCAGCCATTATTTTATTGTTAAGAATTGTTTTTGCTATCCTAGGTTTTTTGCCTTCTCCAGATGAATGTGAGAATAGCTCTTTCCATGTCTTTGAAGAATTGTGTTGGGATTTTGATGCGGATTGCATTGAATCTGTAGATTGCTTTTGGTAGGATGACTGTTTTTACTATGTTAATTTTGCCAATCCACGAGCATGGGAGATCTCTCCATTTTCTGAGATCTTCTTTGATTTCTTTCTTGAGAAACTTGAAGTTATTGTCATATAGGTCTTTTACTTGTTTGGTTAGAATTACCCCAAGATATTTTATATTATTGGTGGCTATTGTGAAGGGAGTTATTTCCCTAATTTCTTTCTCAGCATGTTTTTTTGTATAAAGGCTACTGATTTATTTGTGTTAATTTTATATCCATCTAGGTTGCTGAAGTTGTTTATCAGGTTTGGAAGTTCTCTTGGAATTTTTGGGGTGACTTAAGTATACTATCATATCATCTGCAAATAGTGATATTTTGACTTCTTCTTTTCCAATTTGTATCCCTTTGGCCTCTTTTTTTGTTGTCTAATTGTTCTGGCTAGGACTTCAAGTACTATATTGAATAGATATGGGGAAAGTGGACATCTTTGTCCTGTCCCTGATTTTAGTGGAATTGCTTTAAGTATCTCCCCATTTAAATGATATTGGCTGTTGGTTTGCAGTAAATTATTATGTAATAATAAGTATTATTACATTATTGCATTATGTAATATAATAAGTATTTTATTATGTTTAGGTATGGGCCTTGAATTCCTGACCTCTCTAATACTTTTAACATGCAGGGGTGTTGTATTTTGTCAAATGCTTTTTCTGCATCTAAGGAGATGAGATGATCATGTGATTTTTTTTCCTTTGAGTTTGTTTATATAATGGATTATCTTAATGGATTTTTGTATATTGAACCAACCTTGCATCCCTGGGATGAAGCCTACTTGATCGTGGTGAATGATGGTTTTGATGTGTTTGGATTCAGTTTGCAAGAATTTTATTGAGTATTTTTGCATTGAAATTCATAAACAAGATTGGTTCAAAGTTCTCTTTTTTTTGGTTGCATCCTTGTGTTGTTTAGGTATCAGAGTAATTGTGGCTTCATAGAATGAATTAGGAAGTGTTCTTTCTGTCTCTATTTTATGGAATAGTTTGAGGAATATTAGTATTAGGTCTTCTTTGAAGGTCTGGTAGAATTCTGCACAAAATCCATCTGACCCTGGGCCTTTTTTGTTTGGGAGGTTTTTAATGACTTCTTCTATTTCCTTATGGGATATGGGGCTATTGAGATAGTTTACCTGCTTGTGATATAACTTTGGTATGTGTTATTTGTCTAGAAAACCATCCATTTCATCTAGATTTTCCAGTTTTGTTGAGTATAGGCTTTTGTAGTAGGATCTGCTGATTTTTTGAATTTCCTCCATTTCTGTAGTCATTTCTCCCTTTTCATTTCTTAATTATTAATTCGGATACTTCCTCTGGGCCCTTTAGTTAGTTTGCCTAATGGTTTATTTATCTTGTTGATTCTCTCAAAGAACCAGCTCCTGGTTTTGTTGATTCTTTGTATTGTTCTCTTTGTTTCTGTTTGGTTGATTTCTGATCCTTGAGCAGGGGAAATTTTTCCACCTTCTGTTATGTACCTCAGTTTTTTTTCTTTAGAGACTTGAAGTTCTTGTCATACAATTTTTCACTTGCTCGGTTAGTTACACCAAGATGTTTTATATTATTTGTGGCTAATATTCATATTATATTGTAAAGGGTGTTGTTTCTGTAATTTCTTTCTAAGCCTGTTTATTGTTTGTATACATGAGTGCTACTGATTTCTTGGAGTTAATTTTATATCCAGTCACTTTGCTCAATGTGTTTGTCAACTGTATTTCTTTGGTAGAATTTTTGAGGTTACTTATGTATACTATCATATCATATCTCAAATAGTAATACCTTGAATTCTTCCTTTTCAATTTGTAGCCCCTTGATCTCCTTTAGTTGTTTTATTGTTCTAGCTAGGACTTTAAGTACTATGTTGAGTAGATGGGGAGAATGGGCAACCTTGTACCTGATTTAAGGGGAATTATTTTAAGTTTCTCTCTATTTAATTTGATGTTGCTATTGGCTTGCTGTATATTGCTTTTATTGTCTTTAGGTATGCACCTTGTATCGTTGGGTATGCACCGTGTATCCCTGATTTCTCCATTTCTCCAAGACTTTTATGGATTTTCATATATTGAACCATCCCTGCATCCCTGGGATGAAGCCTACTTTATCATAGTGGATGATGTTTTTTGATGTGTTCCTGTACTTGGTTTGCGATCATTTTATTGGTATTTTTGCATCAAAAAATTTTTTTTACACAGATTGTTTTAGTAGTAAGGTACAGATATTTCTTAATGTCTTCTTTCCCTCCTCAAAGTTTTGTAAAGTCATTTATTTTTCTCTTTCCAGCGATGTGCATTTTGCAAACACCTTGGAGCCACTATCAAATGCTGTGAAGAGAAGTGTACCCAGATGTATCATTACCCATGTGCTGCAGGGGCTGGCACCTTTCAGGACTTCAGTCACTTCTTCCTTCTCTGTCCAGAACACATTGACCAAGCTCCTGAGAGATGTAAGTTTACACATGGAGTTGTAGATTTTCTTTGGTACTTAAGATATCCCATGTGAATTTGGAGAGTTACTTCACTTGCATTAAAAGGTAATAATATGAAATTATTCTCAATCCCAGCATTTTGAGAGGCAGAGGCAGGTAATTCTTCAAGTTTTAAGCCAGTCTGAATACTTATTCTACAGAGTGAGTTCTAGGACAGCCAGGGCTTCACAGAGAAACCCTGTCTTGAAAAAGAAACAAAAAAAGCAAAATGCAAAACAGAAAGTAAAAGAAGAAATTCCTATTCAGAAGATATTATACAATCTTAGTGACCTGAGAATTTTTTTTGACTTTAGGGTCTTCTCTCTCTCTCTCTTCCACCCTCACCCCTCCTCAGGGTCTCACTGTGTAGCTCTGGCTATCCTAGACCTCATAGGTGATCTGTTTGCGTCTGCCTTCCAAGTGCTGGTGTTATAGACACGCGCACCACATCTGGTTTGTTGTATGTTTTTGAGTGGAAAGCTACGACCAGTAATTTTATTGGTATTAATTTTAAAAAGGTTTTTTTCTCTAAAATTCAACATTTGCATATTTTAAATTCTTATGTTTAAAAAACATTTTAAACCATTTTAGAAGACATACTGAGGATACAGTATTTTTTAACATTTCTAAAGAAAAGAACAATTTACTTAAAGGTTGAATAGTGTTCACTGTCTTTTACTGAAGAATACTGTCAGTGGGGGGATGTAAAGCTGATTCCAGTATTAGTCAGAGTATTATCTGTAGGAGCATTACACACGTGCTGACATGTTGTTCATGAACTCCTAGACCTGGTCATGGAACAGACATCTCTAGTGCTGATTCATAACCATTCATCTTGCTTATCTCCAATCTTAAGGGCTGGTTTTTGCTTTCTTTTCCACCAGTGTTTTATAATGATAAGAAAATATTTATGTTTGAGTTTTAATGAGCACAGAACATTATAATTTCTTTTTACTTTATCACTAACCAAAGTTCTGTTTTATTGCTATGGATGTAACTGATACATATTTTGCTTTTAAAATTTTAGTTTATGTTGTGTATATGTGTATGTGTGCATATGATGTATAAGGATCAGATTTTTTTAATTTTATCTTTAAATGGATTCCAGGGCTGAATTTTGTTGCCAAGCTTTGCACAGCAAGTGCTTTTACCTGTTGAGTCATTTGTTAGCTGAAGAGTATGCACACTTAAGGAACATCTTTCTCCTAGAAAATTTAATTTTCACTTTCTGAAGACTTCATGATTATTTAGTCATTCTCTTCTACATTACCTCTTAGCTGTTAGCTTTTATCTACATCTTACGAATGTAAGATCATTGGGACTTTTAATCCATGCCTATCTCTTTGCATGTTTTTAAGACATGTTTTTTCTATCTTTTTCAGGTTTAAGAAATACAAATATAGCTACTTCAGACTTAATTTAAAGTAATTCCTAATAGCTAGATTAACATGATCATTGACTAACCTTTTTATCATTGTTTTGTACCTAATTGTATCTATAGTCAAAGTTACTTTTTGTAGACAAAAAGTAACTTTTTATTCACTATATAATCTTAACTTATAGCTAAAGCAAACTATAATTTCAAATTATATTTAAACTAATAACTAATTTAAAATTTTAGCAATGTTTTACATTATACCTATTAAATCTGGAAGAGAAAGAACTTTCATACATAGCAGTTGCTATGAGGATTATTTATGTATTTAATTATTTTTTAGAAATTTAGGAAAATGATTGTGCCATTGTTTCTTCTGATGATCACATTCCTCATACTTATGGTTAGTGGTTACTGGAGTTCAGTCCGCATGTAAAATTATGAACTATAAGAACTGATGACATAATTTGTCATCAACATTGTGATGATGAGAGATCATGCTGGCACTGAGATCATTGGTTCTGTGCCTCTTCCAAAGTAGGCATAAGGAGACTCATAAAATGCATGAACAGCAGAAGAAGCCAAGGTTTAGTATGGAAATTTGGCAAGTGAAGTGTAGATTGTAGCAGTATGAGAGCAATGGTGAGTAAGGGCTATACTCCCTCTTCCCCAAAATTCGTGCTTGGTGACCATTCCAAAACTTAATGCAAGGAAATAAAATGTGAGTACTTAATCTGGTTCATAATATTATTTTAGGATTTCATTCCATACTGAGAGTAAAAGGTAAGTGGACACTACCTGTTATGGAGATAATCCTGAAAAACTGTGTCAAAGTAGCAACCTGGTCGTATAAACACACCCTGCAAGGCTATTCTTGTCTTTTCTTTCATTGTCTTTAAGCCACAGGTATAAAACCAGTGCCCAGTAAAGTAAATTCTATTTCCTATTACACTGCACTGTAAATGTATAGCAATCACCTGCCACATGCACCCACATGGATTTGGGGATGTGCGCACATTTACATAGCGGAGGCTAGAGACTGATGCAGCTGTCTCCCACTATTGATCATTACCTTATCTTTTGAAACAGTCTCACACTGAATCAAGAACTTACAGGTTGGGTAGACTGGCTAATCAGTGGTGATCCATTCTTCTGTCATGTCTGTTGCCCATCCTCATGCCAAACCCAAGCTGCAGATATGACAATACAATTTGCCTTCTTTCTTTACTGGCAGGACACTGCTGTGTGGTTTGCCTATCAGGTAATCCCTTGAAAAACAAGTAAATTATGGATGTTATCCAGTATTTTGAAAAGAAAAGTTAGAGAATTTAGGGTTGTATCCATGGCACACGAGTAAAAGCCAAGAATGGTTGTGCATTTCTTTTATAATACATTTTGCTAATTTCACCTCACATTGATGTGTTTCTTTGAAAAGATGGTCATGAAGGAGTTACTGAGAAAATAGTGTAATCAGCAAGCTCTTCTACAGTGATATCTAGGAGTTGTTATAGTTTGAGTATAAAGTGTTGTGTTGGTGATAGAAACATAGTGCGAGCGACATAAATAATCTTAGTACATTTAGTAGCATGTATTATTTTATTTACCTTATTTAAAAATATCATTTCTACATGTAATCAATACAAAAGTTTTAGATACTTGATTTGTTTTCCTACTGTGATTTTGGAATTCCATATGCATTTTTTACATAGTGTACATCTCAATTTGGACTAAACATATCAGCCAGTCAGTATCTACTGTGGCAAGATAGAGCTGTAGAGTAGCAAATGCTAGGCAGTTTTACAGATTTTTAATCAATCTTTCTGTAAAACTAGTGTCAAGTTAAAATGAATATCTGATTGTCAATTGCTTCCCAATTTAAAAAAAAAACTGAAGTGATAAAAATCAAAAATTCACTTTTAGAAGTACAATTTTTATGGGTTCATTCTAGCATTTTCTTAATATTAAGGAAAATACCTCATTCTCCATTAAAACTGAGATTATTACTACACTTCTATTTTTAAAATAATCACTTATTTTAAGTGCCTGACAATTAAATAATCACTTAAAAGTGATTTTAAAAGTGAGTCTTCATCTTAAAATACATTTAAATAAGTATTTTTTCCTGGGTTATTGGATATACAAAGTAGAAAATTGAAGCTTCCTGTCCTTCAAGGCTTTACACTACTGTGTTGTAGCTATTTAACAGAAGTCTCTTTGAAGCATACAGGGAAAAGGAACATTCAGTTAAATTTCATCTTTTAGATAAATTGTGGTACTGCTGTTACAGTTTAGAAGGAGGTGTTTTATGTAGTTCAAACTGACTCTGCCTTGACTGTGCAGCTGAGGCCATCTTGGACTCTTCCTCCTTTTGCTTCTGCCTCTTATGTGCTGAGATCACAGTCTTTTTTTTTTTTTTTTTTTTTTTGTTTTGTTTGTTTGTTTTTCGAGACAGGGTTTCTCTGTGTAGCCCTGGCTGTCCTGGAACTCACTTTGTAGACCAGGCTGGCCTCGAACTCAGAAATCCTCCTGCCTCTGCCTCCCAAGTGCTGGGATTAAAGGCGTGCGCCACCACCGCCCAGAGATCACAGTCATATGCCACCATTTCTAGCTCCACTGATGGGCTCTTTGAAAAGTTAATAGTTCATTTTATGTGCATGTATATGTGTGGCATTCACGTCGGAGTGTGTGTATGCATGCGTGCGCATGAGAGAAAGCTAAGCCAGAGGACCGTTTGTGTTGTGGTTGGTTCTCTTCACCATCTGGGTTTCAGGAATTGAGTCTACATCAGCCAATCTGAGCAGAAAGCACCTTTGACAGTTAAGCCATCCTGCTGGCCCTGTTGATTGCTTCTTAATTTAAGAACATAATGATTACACTTAGGATTTTGAAATTGTTCTTTGTGTATCCATATGATGTTTTAGAGGGAATAGAATCATAAGGAGGGTTGATTTTACTTAGAATGTATTACAATACTAAGAAACTATTATGAGATAAACTGTAAAAACCAACGAAAAATAATAATTAAATAGAAAGAATTTGGATCTGGTGAAGTGTCCTAGGATAGTAAGATGTTGTTAGCAAAAAACAATGTTAAAGTTTCTGGGGTTTTTTTTCCATTCTTAATTTTAAAAGTGTTCTTTTAGTATTTTTAGAACATTTGGTGTTAAGCTTCATAAGACTTGATAATAAATGGTTGAGTTTTATGAAAGTGTAGGAATGATAATACAGTTTTTTGAACATCAGTATTTAATGAACATCAAAGGAGTTTATACAAGTGCAGCAGAAATGTTGAGTTTGTATGGAAAGATGAAGCTTGGTTCTAGGGTTTCCAGTATTCAGAGTCATACAAAGGAGGTACAGAGCTCTACCAAATGCCATAGGAACCGTAAGGAGAAATTGAGGAGTTGCCATGGAAAGGGAAGTGTAAATGTAAGAGTGATGAGCCTTGCTCATCTTGCTAAGTATTAATAAGGTGCAGTTTAAAACATAACTGTTGGGTTTCATGTGGTTATTGTTAACCTTCCTAAGGTGGCTTCAGGTATGAGGTGGTTATGTAGCTAGACTTTCTCTCAGGTGCAGCCTGCTATCCATACTCAGGACATAGGTACATAGGTTTAGTTGTATATTGGACAAAAGCACAATTTATTCTTACATTTTGTTTTGTTTTATATATAGTAAACTCTTCTTTTAATCCATTTTAGGCATGGATGTTATCTATAAGTATCTTGATTTTAATGGTTTTGTAACTGGAAATCAGTGTGGTTGAGTATATAATTAGTCTATGAATTGTTGTATTCATATATATATATATACATACACACACACATACATGCCTTCTATCAATAATGTTCTACATATTTTCTAATATTAAGAAAACCCATGTTTGTTGGAGTAGCCTGTTTTCAATTAAGAAACACATTAATCTAATTGATATTAACATTCTAATTTTGTATTTTTTGATTTTGTTTCCAAGAATTTAATATGAATAAAATACATAATTTTAATACTACAAGTGTCTGTGTTGATTTTTTCCCCTCCCAAGCCCTTGTTTGGTTCTTTGTAATGGGTATACTGAGCATCAACTAAATGACCAGCATTGCCATTGGTATTAAAAGTATACAATTAAATAATAATTTTTTATAGTCTCAAGTAGATAGAGGCAAAAATACTTGCAAAATTACATGATTAAATTTCATATGATTAGACTTAAAATTATAATACACTACAGTGCTTTAAGTGAAACCTCATTCTGACTTGGCAAAATGTGGATAACTTCAAATGTCTGAGAGATTTCATGTAAATTCCCTTCAAGTAATTTTAAACTGTTAAGTTGGAAAAATATTAAGTTATAATACAACAATTTTTTGCTTTGCTGTTAATTTTAGCAAAGGAAGATGCAAACTGTGCAGTGTGTGACAGCCCGGGAGATCTCTTAGATCAGTTCTTTTGTACCACTTGTGGTCAGCACTACCATGGGATGTGCCTGGATATAGCGGTTACCCCATTAAAGCGTGCTGGTTGGCAGTGTCCTGAGTGCAAAGTGTGCCAGAACTGCAAGTAAGTTCTCATTTCAACTCAAGGGTTTGTATTGAGTCTCAGTGAGACCTGCTGATAAAGGTTCTCTGTTCTGTAAGCTGTAGTCACACTAATTTCACCATGTATGTCTACTAAACATTTACTAACTTTTTAGAAGCATATCTAAACAATGCTCACTGTGCTTACAATTTGTAATAAATAATATGTTTTTAAATAAAGATTAGAAAAAAACCTTTTATTGAGAGGATTTAGTAGGTTAATGAAGTAGTAACTGTAGAAATAAGTTATAAACATTGAGCCTCCAAATCAATGTTATGCTTGAATTTTCATTCTAGGATGGACAATTTCTACTGACTACTTTGATACAATCTTGATGTTCATCTTCTAGTAGATTCTATTCAGTATAGTTCAAACAAAGCATGGTGTGGAAATTAAGCATTTGGAGTTATATTTCATCCCTTGGCCATTTCTCCATTCTCTCCTGTAATTCTCCCAGCCCAAATATATAGTTTAGTGTAGCATTTTGAGAATGTTAAGTACATCTTCAGTGATGCATAAATGGTTGCAAACACAGCGTTTTTGTAACTAGGAAAAAGTAAAGCCCAAAGCTGCCCTGGTAAGTCTAATTTACTGGTTATTTCAGAGGAACAGTCAGACTCAGTATCTTAGGATCACAAACTAAGTCAAACTGTTTCCTTTTATACTTTGCTAAAGTCTAGGAAGAAGGTCAGTTAGCATTTATTTGATAATTTGTATGTGAACTTAATGTCTCTTGAGAAGGGGTGTGAGAACTTAAAGAGTGGAATGGCCTCAAGTTTATTCTTGTAGTGGAAGTGCTCAAAGGTTAAATGTGGTAGTTTGTTAAACTGAGTAACAGCTGGAGGCCTTGATGACACATCTTGCTTGTTTACGTATTTACTTGTTTGATTCATAATTATTCTGCTCAAAAAGCGTTTTATTTTTCATATATTTTAAATCCTTTGTATCTCAGAATTAGTAATAAGTTGCTAAGTATCGAGAGATTATTTTGCAGAGCAGGTACCCAGTTTAGGTGTAAACAGTGTTTAGAGAAAGTCTTTGAATTGTAACTGATAATTATGGCATTATTTTCCTTTTTTTATTAACTGTTTAGAATTTCATTTATTAGCAATAGTGGCCAGCATGTGCAAACTCTCATCCTCTCCCTCTCCCCCCGCTTTCTCAGTGTGTGTGTGTGTGTGTAGATTAGAAGACATTACTGTATTGCTGTGGAGTTGGTTCTCTTCTTTTCTTTGTTTGGGCACCAGGAATTGAACTCAGGTGATCAAGCTTTGCAGCAAGTACTTTTACCTGCTGAGCTATCTTGCCAGTCCTGGTTATTATCATCATCATCATCCACATCATCATCAGCGTGGGATGGTGTGTATAAAACCCACCTTGGGGTGAGAAGGGCTGACAAGGTCCAGGTGATCAGAGGTCTTCAGACATACCAGAAGAGGGCATTGGATGCCATCTCTCTAGCCCCTGGTTTTTTTTGTTTTTTGTTTTTTTCTTTTTTTTTAAGGCCCATTTTCTTAAAAGCAGTACTGTTTAAAGGACATTCTAAGCTTTTGAACCTGTACTCTATTTGGGACTCACAGTAGTCTTTGATTTTTTTAACCTCACTTTATACCTGAAGCTTGGTTTGCGGGTGGCATAGGTTAGAGAATAGCAGTGTATGTACAAATGGAAGGTCTGACATCAGGCTCGGTCCTGTTTGGTTATGTGCTGCTGTCTTTCCAGTTCATCCTGGCCACACAACATCACTAGCAGCTGTAGTCCCCTAAAGGATGAGTATTAGAGTATTAGAAATGCTTTGATGAAAGGTTCTGCTGCACCACCTCCTCCTCTGTAGGAGTCCACAGTGACTAAGTGAAGCAGACCATAGGAGAAAGCTTTAAGCAGCACGATCTTTCTGGATTCATGAAGGGGGCAGTCTCCTTCATCTTCTATACAAAGAAGGGACACTCAAGTGTTTATGGATTGTGCAATTTTTAGGATTGTTTTCATGCATATTATGAGAATGCAAACGTTTAAAGGTAATGTTATCTTATTTTTTAGACAATCAGGAGAAGATAGCAAGATGCTGGTGTGTGACACATGTGACAAAGGGTACCATACTTTTTGTCTTCAACCTGTTATGAAATCAGTGCCAACCAATGGCTGGAAATGCAAAGTAAGTCGTTTCTTAATTTGTATTTAGTTATCCTCTATATGTATTGCATAGAGAGCTGACACCATATTCCTGTTCAAATCTATTATCATCACTCCTACAAGAACAGCTTTTAAAATTTCTTGATATATAATTGATACATAGAAACTACATATTTTAAAAAGTCTGTAATTTGACACAAGCAGTTTATCATAGAACCATTATTGGAATAAGCCCTTTTCATTAGCTGAAAAAGCTTCCTGATGCCTCTTGGAAATTTTTTCTTGATTGTGCACATTCTTTTCTTATTCTTATTCTTCCCCAGGTATCTTTGCTTTTCTCACTATTGATTACTATTCACGCTGTAGAAGTTTGTAGGAATGCTTTTAAATAGTTTATATTCTTTAGGAGGGGGAAGCCTTTTTGACCCCATATAATTGTTTTTAGACACACTCACACTCCTTTATTTCCCTTTTTTTGGTTTTACTAAGCCATCTATTGGCAAATATTTGGGTTGTTTATAAATTAGGGCAGGTATTAAAATATGGTATGAATTTATCAACTAACTTTTTGTATGATGTTTTATGAAAGAACTTACTTTATGAAGTAGAATCATTAAAATATGAGGAAACTGCTAGGCAGTGGTGGTGCATGCCTTTAATCCCAGCACTTGGGAGGCAGAGGCAGGCGGATTTCTGAGTTTGAGGCCAGCCTGGTCTACAGAGCAAGTTCCAGGACAGCCAGGGCTATACAGAGAAACCCTGTCTCGAAAAACTTTAAAAAAAGAAATGAGGAATATGTTTTAAATTTTATTAACTTGTAGCTGAGAGATAAAATACAGTGTATTTAGATTGATTCCCACCTTTGTGAGGTTTCTGCAACTATTCTGTTTGTACATATACCTGTTATTGTATGTTTACCTGTATACTTGTGTTAAATGCTTAGAATGGTACAGTTTTGTGGTTCTTATTACCCCGTGATAGATAGTTTTAAATAAGTGATTATCAACTCTCACATTTATCTTTTAGATCCTTTCTAAGTGACTGTCTCTGTCTCTGAGTCTTGTTTTGCTCAGGCTTTCCTAGAACTCATCAGCCTCTTGTCTCCTCTTCAACATTCAAAGTATATTCATGCGCATTATATCAGGGTCTCTTTGTTTGGGGCTTAGATAAGCTCTAAGAATATTTCTTCTGTTCTTTAATGCTGGTGTTCCTTGCAGTTACCGTGAAATCCATCAAGGGGGCATTTAATCTTACTTGTATGAGCTGCATTAATTCTTTTCAAGCACCAGGATTTGTGTTCCTTAACATCCGTGACACAGCACCTCATCAGAAGCAAGCTAGACCAAGTTTAAAATGGGCCTGGTAGACTTAAGTCTATAATGTTACACAGCTCTGTAAAAGCTGTGCTTCACAGATTCATACCATTAGACAAGACATCTGTGACAAATGGCCTTTCAAGCTACTCTCTCCACAGTTCTGCACTGAAGTTTGTTGATGTTCTGTTGCAGTTTCCTTGCTGTAAGCAGGTATGTGCAGTACAGGAGTATGATAGGAAGATTATGACACTGCAGTGGTGCACATTCTGTGTTATCCAGAAATCTTGTCTTTATGCTACGATTAAAAAAAAACAAAACAAAAAAAACCCCAAAAACAAAACAACAACAAAAAAAACCCTCCTTTCTTACTCTTTGGCAGCACTCAGGATTAATGTAAATAAATGCAGGCACAATAGTTAGTTTGCATTGTGGCATCCCTGACATCAGTCATTGCTTTTTATTTTAATTATTATATCCCCCTTTAGTATTTTTCCCTCCCTTCCCTCACTCTGTTTCCTCCAGGGTCTTCCTTTTGTAGCTCAGTTTGGCTTAGTGTTTCTGTTGGCTCATCTACTTCAGGGATCACAGGTGTACATGATGCCTACTAGCGTTAATGTTTCTATGAAAAAGTTCCAGTTCTTAGGTTTTTTGTTTTTTGTTTTTGTATGGTTTGGTTGAGCTGCCTTTTGTGATTTTCCTGCAGCCGCATGTTCCTGACCCATTGGCCCACTAAGAAAGGCCTTACTGTTAATCTGCTCCTTGCTTTATTGTCCAGCATCTTGTGTCTCTGGATTTTCCTGTGTGGGGGATGGGGTGATGCTATGGAGGCAGCACCTGGAGTTGAAGGCACAGGGTTGCTGGGGTGGTGAATGTTCTGGCCTGCACCACTCAGAACTGGAAAGGGAGCGCTAGCCTGTGGGAGCAAAACACCAAGCTGCCTTGAGCAGGCCTCTTTGGGTCTGTGCCCACTTTGGAACTGCTTCTAGTGCTTTTCACACTTTTTCAGACAAGAAGAATGAGGGTGCCGCTGAGGGAGGTAGTCAGCAGTGTGTTCAGTGTGGTGCAGCAGTGGATGGAGTACAGAGGAAACAGCTCTTCCACTGGGCAGAAGTGGAGGCTGCACTCTGTGTAGTGCTCTAGAGAGCCCAGTGAACCCTATTAGGTAGTAGCCGGAATGGTGAGACGTGCGCAGTGGAGTGTGAGCAGGAAGCCTCATCACCTGGAGGACAAGTTGCTTTAAGTAACTCTGCCCAGCTGTGGCTACCTGGGAGGTGGCGTCTGTGGAATGAAGATCTGGCTGCCTTGGTAGCTCCAGTTCCTTCTCTGCCTTCATGAGAGCCTGCTGTATGTTCTCCTGGTGTCCAGTTAGGGAGAAAACCACGCTGTATGTAGTATTTGTACTTTGACCTTCACTACTCTACTTGCCTTACAGCCTTTATGAAATACAAAGGTGTATTCATAATTTATTTTCTTTCCTTTCTGATGGAAACAGAATATTTAACCTTATCAATTTACCTTTGATTATAACTTTGGTTGCCATGAGCCTATTTGTAACTGTGTGTAATCCTGACCTCTAATGTGCTGAAGTATGTTTAGACTTTTGTTCTACTCAGAATTTAGTTTGTGTAGGTTTTTGTTGTATGTAGTTCTGGCTGGTCTAGAACTTGGTGGTAAAGCTATAGGTTATAAATTCTGGGATTGCAGGCCTGTGGGATGGTTTTTAGCTTTTAAGCAAATGCTTCCACACTTGTAATAGTAACTTTAAACACTGTGTTTTTTACTTTCTTGATAGATAAAATCCATTTACTGCATATATTGACTGAGTTTTAAAAATTAATAAAATTAATCACTTTTATTGGTTTTATCAGTTTCTTCTTGTGTTTTCCTTCCTTAACTATATGTGTATGTTTGGCTTTAACATAGCAAATAGATTGTCTCAGTGTTTTATTGGTGTAAAACTACTCAACCCTTGTAATTACCCACTACCCCTACTCCCTTTGGACCTTTACCCAGTAACATGAGCAAGTATCCCATTTACCAACTGAGTGTGACTTGTTAGCTATTTATTCTACAGCCTTCTGGGCCATTTCAGATGTACATTTTAAATGACTTAGTACTTAGCTGTTTAGATTAGTAGAAATCAAAATGTTGACTTTTTTTCTTGATTAAATTAAATTATCAACCTTATTATATTTTCATTGCCATCACCAAACATCGTGATAACATGCTTGCATGAGGCAGGAGAATCGGAAGTTCAAGGTTAGCTCATGTTACATGTTAAGAAAGAAAGAACTTATATCTTTCTGTAAATCCCAAGTTTACAACACTTTCAGTTTTTTGTTTTGTTTTGAATCTTTGTTTACCTCTTTTAAAAAAAAAACCTCCAAATTTTTTGAAAGAAACTTATTTTTACCCTATTACAGACTTTATACTCTAGAAACACATTTTCAAGGCTGATGAGGTGAATTAGTGGGTAAAGGCACTGCATTGCAATCATGGTGACCTGTGTTCAATTCCCAGAACCCACATGACAGTGGGAGGGGAGGATCTATTCCACAGTGTGTCCCTCTGTGTCTCCCCTCCCTCACTCCCTCCCCTATCTCTCTATGTGTGTTTGTTTTGACTCTCTCTCTCTCTCTCTCTCTCTCTCTCTCCCCCCACCCCCCCCGAACTTTATTTTTTCCCTGTTCTCCTTGACTTGATCCCTATCTAGCATGACAATTACTTAGGATGCTGCTGACTATACCACTGGATTTATAGGGATCTGGACAGGGTTTCTCTGTGTAGCCCTGGCTGTCCTGGAACTTGCTCTGTAGACCAGGCTGGTCTCAAACTCAGAGATCCGCCTGTCTGTGCCTCCCAAGTACTGAGATCAGAAGGTGTGTGCTACCACTCCCCAGCAGGATAAGAGCCCATGCATAATACTCAGCATAAAGCTAATAACAATTTAGCTGTCATGGTGTTTTTTTAATTGTTGGGGATTAAATCTGGGAGATTTACCCGTACAGAAAGCACTCTGCCACTACAAAACACACCCTCATTGATGTCAGTTTTCATTGGGAGGTTTATTCTTTGAGCTATTTGAAAGATGAGCAACTTATGATAGTATTTTTTAAAATATTCTCTATAGTTTTTAGTTATAATCTGTTTATGTGTTTAACATTAGAAGGTTCATTGTGTATGGCCTCACCGAGGCAAGTAGGTGTACTAATCTCGAAGAGGTGCTTCCCACTGGAACAGAGCAAGGCGGTCTTCTAATCTTTGCTGTATGCCATTATTTAGATGAGTTTCTGTCCCTGTTTGTTTATGTAAGAATTTTCTGCTTATGTATTATACATTTCTTTAACAAGTTGCTTGATAATTATTGTAAATGACAGGTGGGAAGCATCGGGCAGACACCAGGATTCAGCTGTGGTTGACATTTTTGTGAAAAAAATGTCATGTGCTCTCCCTGATTATCTAATTCTGTCTATACCTTTCTTTTACCATTTGACTGATTTCTGCCAAGGAACTACATCTTGCACGTTTCAGTTTTCAGCAGTTATGTTACCTACATAATGTCCTTTCAGATTTGGATATTTCAGTATATAAGAATGGGGAACAGGGCGAGGGAAGAGGGCTTATGGGACTTTTGGTGAGGGAGGAACCGGGAAAGGGGAAACCATTGGGATGTAAATAAAAAAAAATATAGAAAATAAATAAAAAAAGCTTAAAAAAGAATATAAGAATATTCTTTCTAGTCATGGTGCCCCTAAATGAATATTTTTCCACAAACATTATTTCTGTGACTCTAAACACTTATGTCAGTATAGTTGTTTATCTGTTTTACCCTCTATTTTACTTCTGCTAAATGAATTAATGTCACGTAAAGTACCCTCCTTTCCCAAGTAGGTTCCAGGTCCCATTAATATTGTAGATTCTACTTGCTTATTGGATCTCTTTTGTTTGCTTCCTTTAATCTGAAGATTTTTCTGAAGCCCTTGTCTTTTGCCCCACTCCCTGACCCTCCCACCTGCAATATAGAAATATTTTCATTTTGTCTTTTGTTATTTCCTTGTGGCTAGATTGCTGGAGTAGCAGGATAAATGTATGCTTCTCAGTCTCCATAGAAATTGCCTGGTTAGAATCCTCCATCCTTGTGTTATTATTTATATCTAATAACCCAACAGTAGGGGTGGAAACACTTTTAAGACCATATGATTATTTTGCTTCTCCTCATTTTTTTTTCCCTAGGTTTTTAGAAGCCTGATGGGAGTAGTCTTGCTTTTGTAGCTGTAGCGCTCCTTCTCATTCATTGACCAGCTCTCCTCTTTTTCACATATTAAAATTACTTATTTATGAAGGTTGATAAGATGCCTCAGAGAGTGAAGAATCTTACTGCCAAGTCTGATCAGCTTAACCTAGTAAGAGTGAACTGAATCCTGCAGGATGTCTAACCTCTACACGTGCATGCTGGTCAACACATATGAACATATACACACACATATACATATACAGGTTATAAGCATGACAACAAATTAAAACGTTTGCAGAGATTAACTCATGAATACTTATTTTTGATAATATATATTTTATTTAATTGTTTTTGGTTCAAACTGTACTATGGTTGATTCTTTAAACTGTCTGTTGTATCTCTGTGTCCGGTCCTCTTCTTAGGATTTTAACAAGATGTTCTAAACTACTTTTAAATCTTTCCTGCCCCTGACCTGGAATTGTTCCACTAAACTAAGCAGCCTAAATGGGGCAATGAGTTCTAAGTGTTCTCCTTACTTCTTGAAGGTGTTTGCTTTCTAAACCTTTGAGCAGATGAAGTTAGGAAGGGGAATTTGTGTGCATATATTTACATGATCATGAGTATTTACTCACATGTACATGTAATGGGGAGTACTGCCCTTGTTATATCTTTATGATTTCATCCTGGTTTTTTGATTTCTTCTTTTGCAAAGATTTTCTTTCATGGTAAGAACTCTGAATTCAAGATCATACATGCTTTCATTTAATCTCTCAATAAAAATGAGTTGTTTGGGTTTTATTCCCCTTTCTTTTCTTTCAGATTTTTAAAAAAATAATATATAGGATTTTAACATTCTTTCCAAAAGTCAAAACTTTTACCAAATGTCTACTGAGAGAATTGTCACTACTTTCTTCTTAGAACTTGTTCCCTGGTTCTCCTAATCTCTTGTAAGTAGCTAATGTCATTGCTTTCCAGGTTTATCCTTCGTTTGTGTTTTCTTACTTCTTCCTTTACACTGAAAGCACATTATAAACATTGTTTGTATATGCCCTTTATGTAAAAATAAAATTCTTCAGTCAGTTCTTAGGTTTTTTTTTTTAACATAGAAAGTATATCAATTCAGTGATTTTCTTTTTTAAAAAAAAAAGCATTTGCACACTATGCGGTGTTTTTATGCTGCAGTTTATTTGACCAGTTTCTTGTGCTTTCGTAGTCAAGAGGTTTCCAGTGTTTCATAGTACAAATGCTCCAAAAGTATGTAATTTTGTGCACATGCAGGTGTTGGAATTGTTGAAATTGCCACATAAATGTTTAGAAGTAGAATCACTACTCATGGATTGTGTGTATGTCTTGTTTTGATTTGTGCATTTCGCAGTGCTGACACTTGAGAGGGCTGCTGTGGCGTCTGTGCCAGAAGAGGCTTCTTACTCAGCTGTGGCATGTCTTCCTCACATAGCAGAAGAGGAGATATCAATGTTCTTTTAATCTTCATCTCTCTTAGGAGTGAACATGACCATTTCTTAAATTATTTGTTCATCTTTAAGAATCCATTTTTACCTCTGTTAGTAAACATTTTGGCACTTTAAGAGTTCTTAGAGAAATACGGGCTATTATCATGTATTGTTTGATGAACATGTTTTTATTAATTTGCCAGTTTGCCTTTTGACTTGTAATAGTTCTTTTGGCCATGCAAAAGATTTACTTTGAGACAGTCTCATTGTGTAGTCCTGGCTGTTTTTGTTCCTAAGCTAGCAAGGAGTAAGTGGAATAATGCAATAGCAGCATTTTGCCATGTACAGTGGTAAGATAAGGAGGCATTTTTTTCAGAAATTACTCCCTGGTCTCTCCCTCTCCTCTGTTAAAACGCTTTGAGAATTTCATACAGTGTATTTCAGTCACATTTCCTCCACTTCTCCAATTCCTTCTTGATCCTCTCCACTTCCCTGTACATTCAACTTTGTTCCCTTTCTTAAGGCAGTAGAGTCTACCTTGTACCGTTCATAAGTTCTTGGATATGTCCTTTCACTGGCTTTAGTCAGCTCCAGTGGGTCTGCCACACCTGGCTTTCAGCTTCTCAGCTTTAGGTGTATTTTTTACCATGCTCATCTGAATCTGGTGACTAAAATAGAGTCTGGCTTCTTTCTGATTTTCATTCTGGGTCTAGCATGCAGAAGTATGCTCTGTTCTTTATAGCTCAGGTTATCTTTTTTCCAACAAGCTTTATGTTTATTACACCCTCTTCTCCCAAGCCTGGGAAGAAGGCTCAAAGATTTAAGAGCCCGAGGCAGTAGACACTGCAAGGTTACTGATTTCCACATACAGCAGAGTATATATGAACCAGTAGCAGTTGTTACAGCATGCACAAGGCCTGCACAGCATTAAGCCAGACAAAAAGCCCAACATATAGAGGAGCCGTAGACATGAAGCCCCTCCAATCCTAGCTGAGGAGCTATTGGCAATTGCTGACTTCAGGGAGAGGGAAAATCAGTTTTCTTTAGGAGTGTTTGCCCTGGTAGACTGCTACCTCGTTTTAGCCTATATTTTATCCTTGAAATTTGGCTTGTTAAGTTTCTGGTTTCTTTCTTACATGTTTGCTTTCCTGAGTATCTTCAATCTCTATTTAAAACTTTCTCAAGGGTTTAGTGCAGCTTGTATGAGATGAGTCACCATTCAAGACAAATTGCCTTTTCAAAAATAAATTGATGTGATGAGTATTGAATAATCCACAAATGTTTTCTTCATTTCCAAAAGATTTACATCTGCAATTACATATATATAATACCTTTTTCATTTCTATTTTTCTTATTCTAGAATTGCAGAGTCTGTATAGAATGTGGCACCAGATCTAGTGCTCAGTGGCACCACAACTGTCTGATATGTGACACTTGTTATCAACAACAGGATAATTTATGTCCTTTTTGTGGAAAGTGCTACCATTCAGAATTACAGAAAGACATGCTCCACTGTAATATGTGTAAGAGGTAAGAAGGCACAGCTGTTCCCTTTAACTGCGTTATTGATTCTTTGGTTCCTGTGAACATTTGCTCTACTGTGTTGGTAAGCTTTTTGTCATTCCTGCAGACCCTTTCTAGTTCTCTGTTGTAGGTAGAATTATGCCTTTTCTTTTCTTTTTTGAGATAGAGATTCACTGTGGCCTAGATCTTGCTGTGTAGACCAAGCTGGCCTCAGACTTTCAGAGTTCTTCCATCCTTTGCCTCCCAAGTGTTGGAATTAAAGGCATGCTTCACAATACCCAGCAAATTGTCATTATTATTTTTAATGAATCTGATAGACATAAAGAAGCAGATAGGCAAAACATAAGAACAGGCAATGTCAGAAATGAGCACTGCAAGAAAAATTCAAGAGAAGGTGTTTAAAAATATGTTGATACTGTAGTTATGTGCATAAGTGTCATCTTCTTTTTGAAATCCTTTGGCGGTTTCTAACCCATATAACCATCTTTTTCTCATCTTTACCATTCTCTTTTTTAAGCAATTGACTTCACTTTCCCCAGGTACTAATTTGGCTTTAAATTAGAGGCTTTTATTTAAATATACTTATCACTGCAGATGGGTTCACTTAGAATGTGACAAACCAACTGATCAGGAATTGGATTCTCAGCTCAAAGAAGACTATATCTGCATGTATTGTAAACACTTAGGAGCTGAGCTAGATCCCTTACATCCAGGGAATGAAGTGGAGATGCCTGAACTACCTACAGGTAAAAAGTGTGTGTGTGTGTGTGTGTGTGTGTGTGTGTGTGTACTTTTTTTTTTTGGTTTTTCGAGACAGGGTTTCTCTGTGTAGCCCTGGCTGTCCTGGAACTCACTCCAGGAGACCAGGCTGGCCCTGAACTCAGAAATCCACCTGCCTCTGCCTCCCAAGTGCTGTGATTAAAGGCGTGCGCCACCACTGCCCGGCCCATGTGTGTACTTTTTAAAGCAATATGTTGATTACTCACCAACATATTACTTAATTTATAATGAAGTTTTTGTATCAAATCCCATTGTATTTTTAATTTCACAAAACTCTCCTTCCTCTTGTCTTTTGTATTTGAAACAGTCGCACTGTATAGTCCATGTTAACCTTGAATTCATTAGCCTCCTGCATTAGCCTCCAAGTGCTTGGATCATAAACGTGGACTGCCACAGCTTTAGGTGTAGTTACACCTAAAGCCTGTGACGCTTTTTCAAAATATTCACACACTCAAACTTCTAGTTCTTTATAATGTCCACATTTTAAACTGTAAATATGCTTCTGATTATTAACAAAGTAAAATCTGAAGAAAAACTGTGCATTGCTGCTGATAATTTATCAGAGGAAACAAAACACTTCCTCTGAGGTAAAAAGAATGAATCATTTTCTCTTAAGATTACTCAAGTGAGATGGAAATTGAAGGTCCTGAAGATGAAGTGGTATTTCTGGAGCAGACAGTAAATAAAGATGTCAATGATCACCAGTCCAGACCTGGAATTGTTCCAGATGGTAAGAAAATACATAGTATGCAAATATCTTGGAAATTGTTTAAAGAGGAGCATTTTAAGGCTTGGAGATATGACTCAGTAGTACAGAGGATACTCTTAGAAAAAAAAATCTTTGGCATATATATATTTGTAGTTCAGTTGTAATCTAGTCGTGTTAATAAATATATACTTTGCTTAGGGACCAAATAATTTACATTAAAAAGCTATCTATTATATTCTTATAATTGTAAACTAAATTTATTGCAGATTATAAGGTATTTCTTGCAGATTATAAGGTATACCAGAAATTTTATTATATCAAGTTATCTCAGGAGTGCTGTTGAGGGTATTTTAAAGATGTTTCAACTATGTTCTTACGGTATTGATAATAGCTTTACTTTTATACTTGACGATATTGCTTATTAAATTATGAGCTGTTCTAAATTTTTTGTAGATAAAGTTTTGTGTTAAATTACCTACTTTGAATGAATACATAAAGTTTTGGAGTTTGTCAAGATGTCAAATGTCACATTTCACAACTCATTAAAATTTATACTTTATAGAGATTTAACTGGATAAAATAAGTTATTATCAGATCTGTAGTGCATAAATAGATTCCTAATTGTATCTTTGTTCTAATTGTATTAGAACTATTATTTTCCATGATAATGTTTAATTTTAACACTTTTTCTATATATTTCTTCAATTTTATCAGAAATATTTTACATGTAAATCTTCAATTTTATCAGACAATGTCTTTAATTTTACTTTCAATCAACTTAGGAATATTTTTATTCCTACCATTTTTTCTGTATAATTTTCCATGAAATAGTCAGTTTTAACATGTTTTTCTATATATTTCTTGAATGTCATCAGAAATATTTTCCTTGTAGATCTTCAATTTTATCAGAAAATGTTTATAATTCCACTCTCAGTCAACTTAGAAATATTTTTATGCCTACCATTTTATCTGTAATTTTCCATGATAATCTTCAATTTTGATGTTATTTTATATTTTCCTACAATTTTATTAGAAATATTTCTTCAATTCTATCATAAAATGTTTCTACTTCCCTTTTCAATTAATTTAGCAATGCTTTTATGTCTACCATTTTACTCTTTAATTTTCCATGAAAATTGTCAATCTTAATGTGTTTTTCTATATGTTTCTTCAATTTTGTCAGAAACATTTTCCATGTAAATCTTTAATTTTATCATAAAATGTTTTTACTTCCCTTCTCATTAAAAAATAAAATAAAAAAATAAATAAATCGATATTAAAAAAAAAAAAACCTCTGATTTAAACTGACTAGTATAACTGTGTTTTGTGCTCATTTTGGAAATTGGCATTTTGTAGTAAAACTCATTCAGTTACTATAGAGACAGCAGTTAGAGAAATGTTGACTTCTTACTTAAAGTTTCCATAATATGTTATTTGTTGCTAGAAGTTCAAGTGTACACTGAAGAGCCCCAGAAAAGTAATGTACTAGAAAACCCTGACAGCGTTGGTCTCATTACTTCTGGTAAGCTATATGTTCAGATTGCCTAATTTAATTGGATTACTAGATAACTGTCAAGTAATTTTTTTCAACTAGAATGACAATGAATAGGTTGTCTATGAAGGATTTATGATTGTTTTGCACGTTTAGTATAACAGATTTATTACATGAAGTTTTTCTTTTATCTTCATTCATAGTCTGTCATTAGAGCTTGAATGAAAAGTGAGGTTTCATTTTGGTATCAGACCATATATTAATTTTAATCATTGATTTCAAAATAATAAATGAAAAATGTAGTATCTTCACTGATACAGCTTCAATGACATTGAGAATAAATGTCTCTTTTTCAGTAGTTCTCCATTGTAGAGCCACTTGAGTCTCATGCCAATTGAGACCAACCTTTCTCCTATGTAAGACCAGGCTAAATTTTGTTCATTTATTTGTTTGGGTTTTGAGACAGGGTTCACTCTGTAGCCTTGGCTGCCCCAGAGCTTACTATGTAGGTCAGGTTGGTTTTGGACTCTTAAGAGATTTGCTTGTTTTTGTCTCCCAAGTGCTGGATTAAAGACACCACAACCAGCTTTAATAAATTAGAACTCTGATTTAAAGTTTGCCAGCCACACATATTTCAGTGTTTGACGTATTAATAGATTAGTCAAGATTAGTATTTAAGATAGTGGTAATGAGGATAAACAAGTATTATAATCCAGGATGTGTCTTACTAAGGTATGTAGTAATAATCAAAGGGATCCTCAGTGTGGCTAGGAAACCTATTAGAGGCCAGAAGCAGTGTCACAGCGGTGTCCAGATTGTATCTTTATGTTCTAATCTAGTTTCCCCTTTCAAAATCTGGCGCTTCACTTAGTATTGTTCACCTTTTTTAACTAGCTTTACAAAGTTTAACTTTGCATGCATAATTTTTAGTCTGTAAGTGCTTCAATTATAAATGTGCCATATGGGTATAATAGAAATATATTAGTAGTTGTGTCTCTTCTCTTTGTTTTTAACCAGAAATTACTTACTTTAAGGATCTTACTAAGACATGTTTTTAAAAGGCCCACAATTTATTTTAGCTCATAAATCATTTGGAATTTTTGCTTTAACTACTTTAATAGTTTTGTTTCTTAAATACCTTCAAAGTTGTACTTTAACCAAATAATCCTGTTTCTGGTTAGACCTTTTGCAATTTGCATGTGAGTTAATGTCACCCATATTCTAAATTTTTTAGAATCATCTAACAATAAAATGGATCCTGATTTGGCAAATGAGATTGCTCATGAAGCTGATACTGAAAAAATGGAAATGCTTTCTAAAGGAGGTCATGTTTGTGAGGAAGATCAAAATGAAGACAGAATGGAAGTGACAGAAAACATTGAAGTCCTTCCACACCAAACTATTGTGCCACAAGAGGACCTGCTGATGTCAGAAGACTCCGAGGTGGCATCTAAAGAACCAAGCCCTCCAAAATCAGCTACTGAGTCTGTTGCACCGGAAGCCTTCTTGTCCCCGCACAGTGGAAGTCCCTTATCTTATAAGGAACTGTCGGTGGTAGGAAGAGTACAAGAAGAAATGGAACAGAAGGGAAATTCTGAATTCCCCATAGCATCTGTGGATTTTGAAATGACTCTTGCTGTTGACAGTTGTGTCAAAGATAGTTCGTGCCAGGGAGACAAATCTGTAGAGTTACCAGCTGAGGAAGAATCACCATTCTTTTCAGCCACTGACCTGAACAAGGCAGATGTGTCTTCTTCCTCCACACTTTGTTCAGACTTGCCTTCATGCGACATGCTGCATGGTTATCCTTCAGCTTTCAACTCTACTGCTGGAAGCATCATGCCAACAACATACATCTCAGTCACTCCAAAAATTGGCATGGGCAAACCAGCTATTACCAAAAGAAAATTTTCTCCTGGTAGACCCCGGTCCAAACAGGTAGGGTGATGTTAACGATGACAGAAAAGATACTGTAGCAGTCATTTAAAATAGGAAGGATGCATTTAGCTTTGGTTGAGAAGACAACTTTTCATTCATAGAACTCAGCTTTAATGTTTCTGTTTTGGGAGGAGTGCATTATTTTTAAAAAAAATACTCTTAACTGAGAATGTAAATAATTAAACTCCAGGATATAAAAATATGAAAATATGATCTATTTGATTATAGTATTTATAGAAAACAATTTTAAAGATGTTTTTAGTTCCAAAGTAATCTTAGAAGTTTAAAAACACAGTGTAAGATTATGTCTATAGTAATAACATGTACTTTCCCTGTAATACATTTATTGTTCATATATATAATATATATATATATTATATTAACTGCACAAATGGAACTTTTATGCTGAACAGTTTCTCATTTTGATGTTTGTTTCTGTATATAAATGCTAAGTCTTTTGTAAAATTATTTTTCAAGATAGGATTTACTTCAGTAATTTTAGATAACACAGTCTTAAAATGTGCTGATGTTCTACAGCTTGTGAGGAACATATCTCTTGAATGTGTTGGGTGGGCACTCTGACCTGAAATTGCACACTGTGAGCTTCCAGAGGTCTTTTTGTAAGGCTCAGGCCCCTATGGGTTGGCTGTCCTACTCTGAGCATTCCCGGTGGGGGCTGAGATTCTAAGCTGCTTTTCTTTGTTGGACTTTGTCATTCTCAAGTAATATAGAGTCTATATTTTAGGGGTGAATTACAGTTCTTTCTAAGTAGGTTAAAGTGAGATTAAATACTAAAATTAAGATAATGCTGCTTAGAATTATTTATTGTTCTACACAATGGATGCTTTCTGATATCAAACAGTAGGGATGAGTTTAGTGTGTAGTATTTGCTTGGAATTGTAAGTCTTATAATTTATATTGTTTCCAGTAATTATTTGACTTTTAAATAGTGGTACTATATTAATATTAAGCAGTTAATTTTAGAGTTGTATAGGCATTATAAAAAAAATTCTGTTTTAATAGACTGATTTGTCTCCTGAATAAATTCTATGTATTTTTTATCCTCCAAAATTAAATTGCGCCAATGGCAAAGGGACTAGCTCTTGCTCTATGGGAAAGACATTTTTAATGAACACTAGTGTGTGTCTTTCTATCTGTTTATATATGTCAGAGGGTGCCTGTGGGCGTGTGTGTGTGTGTGTCCTTTAAATATGTTCTTTGACATTTGGCTTCTATTATCCCATGAAACCTTTTTTTCTTCACAAACCACTTCCCCTCCCCTACCATTTTCATGTTTTGTAACGTTAACTGTATAACACTTACATAGTTCTGTGTCTCATATTGGTTCCTATAGTTTTGTATCCTTTTAAGATACTGCATTATAAACTTTTTGGGAGGAAGTCTGATTATTGTCCATGTTGACCTGCAACTCCTTCTATTCCAACTTTAGTCTCAAGATTAATGGGATTGCAGATCTGAATCTCCAACATTAAGTCATGACTCCACCCTGGGCTAATAACTAAAACAGCCTGTAAGGCTTGTTTGACCTTAACTTTGGAGGTGGAGTCCTGAGTTAGAGGTGGAGGCTTTGCTTTCTTTTCCTCTGCTTTGTTTGTTTGTTTATTTGCTTTGTAATGTTCTAAAGAAAATACTCTGGGGAAAGCTTTTTCCGGAAGTTGTGGGGAAGTAGGATGGAAACGTTTTAATTGGTCAAATTCCTTACTTTATCTTTCAGCCTGTTTCATTTTTCACATCCCACAGTTCTTTGCCTGGTTTTTCTTTTCTTTTTTATATTGCTTCTTGATTCAGGATCTTTCTGTATAGCCATAGCTGCCCTTGATCTTGGGGGCTATCATTCTGTCCTTCTTCCTGAGTGCTGGGATTATAGGCATGTACCACCACTTGTCTGCTTTACTTTATAAATTCTGAAATAACAGTAATCTTAAATCATCTTTTCAAAAGTGTATGTGTTGCATGTATATGTATAAAGCTCTTTGCAATGCTGAGCTGAGGTCACATGCAAACTAGAAACACCAAACTTTTTGTTTCCTTTTATTGGTTCTAAAGCTGTTCCCTCAATCTTGGCTAAAGGAGCCATAATTGTATTCAGAAACTATTGAATACTAAAGTGGATGACTTTACTCTTAACACAGTGCCTTATCAATCACAATCAGGTCTACTTTCTTAATCTGGTTAGAATCGAGCTTTTTCTTTCTTTGTTTTCTTTGAAACAGGATCTCACTGTAGCCTTGTCTGGTCTGGAGTGCTCTTTGTAGATCAGGCTGGTGTCCGACTCTAGAGAGATCCTCCTGCATCTGCCTTCCCAGTGCAGAATTAAAGGCTGTGCTACCACCTGAGGCTGACCTTGGGTTTTCAGAGAACAGGTGTATTATGTAAAGACTGCTTTAAGTTATAAGGATAGGTGTTCTTATAGCATCATCTGCATAAGTGAGCAAGTATGTTTACCAAAAGACATCTGGCAACTTTTATTACGTAAAGTACCACACCCTGGGCTTACAGGAGCCATTTTCATTTAAACCTCTATAGTTTGTTTATTTTTAACAATATGGATGTATTAAAGAAATGAAAAAAATTAAATACTTCCTTGGAGATGTTAGAGAAAAGTTAGAACTAGAAACTATATAGAACTGCTTTCCCATATGACATTTTAAACTTTCACTGTAAATAGTGTTTAGGATTTAGGCTTCAGCTCCTAGGAAATTTGAGGGCTTTAGGAGTCAGTGAGGAAGAACTTGCATAGGAAATGGAAGGAAATAATCATGGAGGGAGGTGGACTACTTCCAGATTAGTAGAACTTCTTGTGTAAAATGAGGACAGAGAATGAACTTTGGGCAACATGGAGGTTCCTAAGGTGCCTTGACTAGTGCAGGGATCATGGTGCAGACAGACACTGATGCCATGGGAAGTGCTGCAGTGAGCAAGAGTGACTGACTGGCTGTGCTATGCTGAGAAGTCTGTGTCCTTGTTAACTGAGCTTGGGTGACTCACAGAGACAGTAAAACACAGATTAAGAGGCTGGGGTTGGTGCTGGCCTTAAGACATGTGGCTGCTTAGTTTGAGTTAGAAGTACAATTAGTTTTTCCTTTCTTTTTCTTAATTTTTTTTCCCTCTAAACGTCATGAACTGTCTCTTCATTGTGAATTGGTGGTCCTGCTCTTATTTTTGGTTATTTAAATTGCTGATTGCGTTTTTTATTACTAGTATTCTTACTAGTTTGTTAGTGTTCTTGAAACATGGTAAGTACAAGATATCTTGTTTTAAGTTTTTGACATTTAGCTGGTAAAATAATCATACAAATTCTTAAATTGCCTTATTCAAAATAGGGTCTTTGTTATTGGACATTTCTTCTGTTTTTCTTTAAACTAATACCTTGGTGGAATAAACATTCTTCTTGCCCTTCAGTAGTTTCATCAGATTAGCGGGGATTGCTCAGTGTGGTTACTTAGAAGTGAAATGCCTTCATTTTATTTTAACTAATGAGACATTGGTTCTTGTATATTAGGTGCCTTAGTCATTTTAATTTGCAAATTTAGGACAATTTGCTTTAATAAATAAATATTTTAACTATTCAAATCAATTCCTTGAGTATACTTACTCTTAAGATATCATTCCCATCAATAAAAATCATCCAACCCCCATGCACTCATCTGAGCGTGTATTTTAGCCTGCTGGTTTGAGTGTTTATACTAATGAATAAATACAACACTCTCTAAGGCTGTCCCTTCCTGTTTTGGTACAGGCGTACTTGTTATATGAGTATAATCCCTGAATGCTTTCTTCTAGTGTTAATTCTTAGACTATGACTGACTTTTATGTTTATTTTTGTACTGTAATTATAGTTCATGAGTCATGCTATATAAACCTTGATTTTTGTTTTACTTTATTATATGATATTTCTACCTAAATATTTAATTTAAATTATACCTGCAAACATTTGAGTTAAAGTCACTTTAGGTGGTAAGTTTATTTTCCCAAACTTAAAGCAATTTGTCCTAATTTTCCATACGTTTACATTTGCTTTTGCCGTCCTAAAACTTTTTAGTTGCTGGCTTTGATCTTTTATGTTGCTAAGTTTTATGCATCTATTTTCTCACCTGCCATACCCTAGGGGGCTTGGAGTAACCATAACACAGTGAGCCCGCCTTCCTGGGCCCCAGACACTTCAGAAGGTCGGGACATTTTTAAACCCAGGCAGCTTTCTGGCAGTGCCATTTGGAGCATCAAAGTGGTAAATAAAATTGCATTTACATTCATGTGTCATTTCTTTCTGGTTTGTTTTGTTCTATTGGATGTTAAGAATTAAACCTTTATTTTCTAGATTCAGCTTCCAGAGCCACTTCTTAACTCTCAAAACATGCTTTATAACATTTTTCACTTAAAGATTTAAATGGAGAGGAAGTTAAATTGTAGTATTTAAAGATATATTTTAATGCCTCCTTGTCTGAATGATTTTCTTTTGTTATTGTTATTTCTTTGAAGGGAAAATTCTTGTCACATAGAACAAAGTGTAATTTGGGGCTTGAATCGATTACATACAGAGAGAGAAAATGTACTATAGCGCCAGGAAGCTTCATTGTGCATGTTCACCTCATAGTCACGGGGTGTTCCCATGTCATGAGCTAATGATGCTCTCTTAGATCTTAATGTTAAGTAGTGTGATATAGTTTGAAGCAGAAAAATTTCAAAAATTAATCATCTCAAAAGCCAAAATACTTTTTTGACTAAAGGAGGTGATTTCCCCTTATCATCTCTATTTAGTTGTTTCTAGAATAGAGCTATTTAAGTTAGACTAGTGAAAGATTTCGGAAGACTTTCAGAGTATATTTTCTTAATTTCTATTAAAATTGGAAGAGTATATTTATGCTTATCCAGATAACTGTAATCATCCAAGGTAATGTGGCATAATTTTAGTTAATTCATTTTAATTAGATGATTGATTAGAGATTGGTTTCATATGTAGCCCAACCTGGCCTTGAGTTCTATCCAAATCCTTCTGCCTCAGGCTCCCAAGTGCTGGGATTACAGCCAGCCACATGCCACCACACCACGTTTAAGAGAATAAACCATGATTTTTAAAAATGCTTTTGTAGTAAATGCTGCCAGTTTTCACTTACTTTTAGTCTGTACCAATTGATGTTGGGGGAAATTAACTGAGAGATTATTGTAACCCTGATTTTTAATTACAGCTTTAACTCTTCCCCATATTCCTCCCTGCCACAAGCCTCCCTTTCATTCCTATTGAAAACAACTTGTCCAGTGCAGTCTTACCCTGTCTATCCTTTGTTCAGAGCTGAGGACTCTCAGGGGACCCAGAGAACAGGGTGAGAGCACAAGGAGAGGCTTTGTTCTTACTAAAACCCCAAGTCCCTTCCCTTTGTTTACGTGATGTCTAGTCACCCAACATAAACATCATGCTTTGACCCTGAGCCTGTTCTGTTCACTGGGAAGTAGGTTCAGTTTATGAAATGGATGAAGGCCATCAGGTGAAAATGTGGCATACTTTTTCATCTGTTATAAGGAAGAAAAAGAATTTCCCTAACTTCTTCTAAGTTCGTTTTTAGATGATTCTAAGGTGCAAATTTTTTCCAGGCAGTAATATATAATTCTGAATATGACCAAGATGGGGTCGGGTTTCTAATGCTGGTTGGTGCCTACAGCTTAAGATCTCAGGAAATTTATCAGATTTTCCTGAAGGACTTATTCTTATGTTAGTGAAAATAGAGATAAGTTATTCCCATTTAAAACATTATTCTTCAGGTTCATTATTTTGCCTTCATTCCAATTTTATTAAGGTCTTCAAGTAATTTTAAATACTGTTTTAAAATGAATTAGATATGTTCAGTTCATGTGAGAGCTGTTGAATAATAAAGAGTACTGATTACATTTTCATGATTCGAGGAATACCACTTCACAGAAGTAAAAATAAACTTTGCTGCCTTGTAATGTTTCAGAATAGTGACTAAAAACCAAGGATGGTGGGCCACTTGCTAGCTGAGTGACCTTGAAGAAGTCACTGACACTTTATCCCTAAAGTGGAGATACCCTGAGGATTTGTTGAGAAGAAATATTGCTCAAATCAATGCATACTAAGTTTTTCTTGGTACCTACTTTGTACTGAAGAGAGTCTGTGCATGTAGAGATGTCTGTATAAGGATAGTTACTCTAAACACCTAGAATAAAGAAGTAGGGAATCAAAAATAGTGGTAAGGCCTGCTGATGTAAAGCACTCGGGGCAGTAGAGGCAAAACTGATTCTAAAGCTTTCAGTAGCTTTATTTCTAGATTATGGATACATATATAAGATAGAAATAGTAAGTCTGGTCTAATAATATGTATTACCTAATTATATAAAAAAGGTAAATATTTGTGTAATATTTAATAAAATGTTTTATTTGACTGACATCTGGATTTAAAAATTCTTCTGGGCTTTTATGAAATGTTAACTTCTGTATCTCTTATGCAGGGCCGAGGGTCTGGATTTCCGGGAAAGCGGAGACCTCGTGGTGCTGGACTGTCAGGACGAGGTGGCAGAGGCAGGTCTAAACTAAAAAGTGGAATTGGAGCTGTTGTATTACCTGGGGTGAGACTTGCTCTTATTATTTCAATAGCAATTAATGGTGATACTCTCATTTGCAACAAGTTGTTTCCGTCTTAAGTGTCCCAGGAGAAGTCTCATCCCTTTACATTTTGCTATGTCTCTGCTTGTTAAAATTTGTTTTATTTTGGAAGTCTGCTCAGGTCATTTTGTTTTCTGATTTATCATCCTTTTCTTCCTTTTTTCCTTTCTTCTTTGGCATCTTTTTATGCCAGTCCTCTACAAGAGTGAATTTTTAGTGTATTTTGTTTTTTATTAAAAATATACTATTACTGAATTCCCTTTTAAAAGTCATATTTATTTCATTTCATGTATATGAGTATTTTTCTTTTTGTATGTGTGTGGCTGGCACCCTGGGAGTTCAAAATATGACATCTTGTCTTCTGGAACTGGAGTTACAAGTGGTTGTGAGCCATTTGACATGGCTGCTGAGAATTGAATTCACGTCCTCTGCAAGAATAATATGTACTCTTACGTGCTGAGCCATCATTTCTTCAACCCCCTTTTTTTTTTTATTATAATTGCTATATTATCAGACCTATAGGAAAAAACCCCCGAGAAATGCTGCGGATGAGTACAGGTTCCAGTGATGTCCACGATTTTATGACTATTTTAGATTGAGAAATACTGATTGACACATTTTGAGGTTCCCTTTATTGTGCATTAAAAAATACTTGTGACTTGGCAGTGCTTTAGCAGTCTAATCTCGGCATTCAGGAGGTAAGGACAGACAGATCTCTGAGTTGAAAGCTGGCCTCATCTACATAGAGTGAGACAGCCACAGAAGAATATAAATATATATACATATATTATAAATATCGGCAAATATTTTTACCGGAACCTTTTTTAAGTTCAAAAAGCATGATCCTCCGGGAGTGTCATGCCCAGTTTTTTGAGGAACCGCCAGACTGCTTTCCAGAGTGGTTGTACCAACTTGCAATCCCACCAGCAGTGGAGGAGCATTCCTCTTTCTCCACATCCTCACCAACAACTGCTGTCTCCTGTGTTTTTGATCTTAGCCATTCTGACTTGTGTGAGGTGGAATCTCAGGGTTGTTTTGATTTGCATTTCCCTAATGACTAAGGATGATGAACATCTCTTTAGGTGCTTCTCAGCCATTAGATATTCTTCAGGTGAGAACTCTTTGTGTAGCTCTGTACCCCATTTTTTAATAGGGTTACTTGCCTCTCTGGAGCTTAACTTTTTTTTTTTTTTTTTTGAGTAGTGAATTAAGCTTGTTTTTTATTTATTTATTTATTTATTTTTTACCTGATTCTTGCCTGAAAAAAGTTTCTATGGGAATTCATAAAAATACTGAGTTTTATTAGATGTCATGGTACCTGCCTTTAATCCCAGCACTTGGTAGGAGGGACAGGAGAATCACAAGTTTGAGGCCAGCTGGGGCTCCAAAGTGGGCCCAACCAACCAGACAACTGGCCACCTGCCTGCCCACTCACTCACCCACCCAACCAGTCAACCAAAACTTAATATAACAAACAACAACCAACCAACCAACCAACCAACCAAAAAAACCTCACTCCAGTTCCTATAAGGCCTAATCCTGGAACTGGCACATGATCATATCTGACCTACTTTACTGGTCAAAATAAGTTATTGTACTAACTTGTTTTGTGTCAAATTGACACAAGCTAGAGTCGTCCTAGAGGAAGGAGCCTCAGTTGAGGAACTGCCTCCATGAGATCCATCCAGCTGCAAAGCGTTTTCTCAATTAGTTATTGGTGCAGCAGGGACCATGCCATTGTGGGTTGTGTCATCTCTGGGCTGGAGGTCCTGGGTTCTATAAGAAAGCAGGCTGAGCAAGCCATGTGGAGCAGCACTCCTCCACGGCCTCTGATCAGGACTGACTTGCAGGTTTTTTCCCTCTCTGCTTTTGATGATGAACTGTTATATGGAACCATTCAAAGTTGTTTTCAGTCATGGTGTTTCATCATAACAATAGTTCCCCAAAAACTTTGTTTTTCAAAGAGTAAACTTTGGATGAAGGTGACAAATCCTAATAAGTACTTCCTTGCATATTGTAGAACTGAAACCCCAACCTGGTCACTAAGCTATCAGCAAATATTTGCTAAGTGGTTGCCATAGGCCAGATGCCTTCATCGTGATTGGAGCAACACAGAGATGAAGGCTGAGTTCCCTCAAGACAGTCTATTAGTTTTTTTGTTTTTTTTTTTAATTTTATTTTCTAAGTTTTTTTTATTTACATTCCAAATCATTTCCCCTTTCCCGTTTCCTCCCTCCCCGAAAGTCCCATAAGCCCCCTTCCCTCCCTCTTTTCCCCATTCAACCCCCTCTCGTTTCTCTGTCCTGGCGTTCCCCTACATCCAGTCTTTCCAGGACCAGGGGTTGAGTTCTTCGTATATATTGGATATTAGCCCTCTGTCGGATGTAGGGTTGGTAAAGATCATTTCACAGTTAGTTGGTTGCCACTTTGTCTTTTTGACAGTGTCTTTTGCCTTGCAAAAACTTAGTTTCAGTGTGTCTGGTTTTAAGTGGAGGTCCTTGATCCACTTGGAATTGAGCATGAAATTACTCAGTTTTACTACTAACCAAAAGCAAGAAAACTGGGATTCTGGTCCTTGGTGTTTTATGTGAAGTTTCCCCAGGACTTGCTGAATTCCTCTGGTTCCCAGCTTCTCTTTCATCCCTGCTCTTCATTGCACAACTGCTCTGGGTTTCTTGTGGCTCATCATCCTAGTACTTGGGACTGATGCAGGTTGATGCCAGTTCACTTGTTTAAATGCTTCAAAAGTTTTGGTCATGCCTCAGGGTTAAATGTTAGGTTGTTTAATGGTTTCCCATGTAGCCATAGTCATCAGGAGTTAAGACTTTAAATTGCTGTTAATTATGCCATGACCATAACATCACATTAGTACTATTGATTAAATCTGATTTAAATTGAAAATGTTACAGTATTATAATTTTAGTTAAAATCTTAGCCATTCCACAATAAAATTATTCTATTATTTATGTTTTGACCTTGACTATAGCATGTTCAGTGTAGGTTCTAGTTTTTTTAAGGGAAGAGAATCATATTTTAGTATTTTAGTATTGCCCTCCTGGTTTCCTATTACTCCATCTAAATCAGAGCTTTTGTGTGGGCATGGTGCCAGTTGGTGCCTACTACCAGTTGATTCAGTGAAACATAATTAAGTTCAGAAATGAGCACCTCTGGTTGGTAATTGTTCTACTAATACTGACATTTTGATAAACTAATGATAATAATATTCTGAAGTAGTACCATTGAATAGCAATGAACAGGAGCCACATATGCAATTTAAAACTCCCTGGGAGCTACATTTAAAAAGTTAGAGTGAGCTAAAAAAGTTAATTTTAATGTGCCTTATGACTCCTATATTTGAATCATTACCATTTCCCCATGTAATGTATATAAGGTTGATAACTAGCTATTTTTATATTCTTCTGAGTCTGGGACTGAGTCTTTGATGACTCCTATGTGTATTATAGTATATTGCAGTTTCAGCACACTGCTGTTCTCAAGTGATATGCATATATTTACATATGCTCTAATTTTATAGTTTCATGATTAGAATTTCTGGATAATTAAGTATTACCAAAGACAGACTTTAGGGTTCTCATTTGTCCATATCTGTGGCATTTGTACGTCTAAAGTAATCACTCTGAGAATTAAAAAAAAAAAATGATCATGACAGTTTTTAGAGACAGGGACTTGCTGTATAGTCAGGCTAGCCTCAAATTTACCATCCTCCTTCCTCAGGTTTCTTAGTGCAGTGATTATTGATGTACACCACCATGCCTGACTATGAGTCAAAGTATTTCTCCATTAATGTTATGTAGAATTGTCAGTGTAGACATGGACAAAAAGCTGTATTTGGGTAAGAATTTTCAGTTAAGTTAGTATTTAAGTGCTACAAGTAAGTAACATAGCTTGATGTTTGGTGTTTTTCTTTTTGTAGGTGTCTGCTGCAGATATTTCATCAAATAAAGATGAAGAAGAAAACTCTATGCACAATACAGTTGTTTTGTTTTCTAGTAGTGACAAGTTCACTTTGCATCAGGTTTGAACTTAACTTTTCTGTTTTCCAATTCATCTCCATTTTAATCTATACCATCTGCCTAGATATTATCATCCAGTTAGGCTATAGTAGTATGTTAATTAAGAATATATTTTTAAAATCTGTGTAATCTTAGTATTATCTGCAATTTAAACTAACTTTACATGTTATTAATTTTCAGGATATGTGTGTAGTTTGTGGCAGTTTTGGCCAAGGAGCAGAAGGAAGATTACTTGCCTGTTCACAGTGTGGTCAGTGTTACCATCCATATTGTGTCAGTATTAAGGTAAATGAGCTTAAATTAAATGAGTTAACAAAATATTTTTAATAAAAAATTTATTCTGTTTATTTATGTGCATGTGTGCCTTCGTGTATGCGTGTGTGTGTGTGTGTGTGTGTGTGTATGTGTGTGTGTGCACGTGCATGCATCTTTGTTGTCCCTGAACATACGTGCATGTGGACATTTGGAAGTCAGAGTCAGATAACTTGTAGGAGTTGGCTCTCTTTTTCTACCATCTATGTGGGTCTTGGGGATCACCTTAGATTACCAGGCTTGGTGCCAAGGGCCTTTACCCTTCAAGGCATATCCCTAGTTCTAGCAAAGGCATGTGAATTTTTATTTTATTTTAGCACTAATATGGTTGTCTCAGTTCTTAAAACTAATTGTCTGTTATACATAATTTGCCAATACTTAAATCAAGTGTTTGTTGCTATTATGCATATGTGGCAGTATTTTAGTACTTTAAATACTGTTTCTAAGTATTTGTTACCCTGTTAAATTAGTTCCTAAAAATCCGTGTTCTTGATTTATGCAAAACATCCTGGCATTGTATTGAAAAGGCATTAAAATGTAGATATTTACTCTTAAAACGGTTCATCTTATAACTATTTACTGAGAGGTTAGTTTACTTCATTCTGTTGTTCCTTGACTACAGAGCAACTAGTAGCTTATAGTCATACATTCGTATGACTGTCCATGTCTCTCCCACATTCAGGCTCCTCAGCCCTTCTTCACATACGTTTTCTCCTTATATCTAAAGAACAAAGCAAGTACTATATTTAATACACAATGAAAACATTTAGGTCCCAAATTATTTAATGCCAGTTTAAAAGAAGTTATACATGCATAGAAGAAACTATTTCTTCATTGTGTCTTCATATTCAAAATGTGTTGAGTTTTGACTCCGGAAAACTGTTGAAGGATATCAAATATGATTCCTTTCAAGATGTGATTGTAAAGTCTTATGAACCTGATGATGTCTTAATATAGCCATTTCCCTTGACTACCATGTTAGTGGTTTTCGGAGGAAAGTTAAGATTTAGAGACATCACCCAGAACTTATGTGAATTTCTTTTAACTTACCCTTCAATTTCCATTTTCAACTAAACTAATTGAACTTATATAAAGAATATAAAATAGGGGGCTGGAAAGATAGTTGAGATATTAAGAGCACTGACTACTCTTCTAGAGGTCCTGAGTTCGATTCCCAGAAACCACAGGTGGCTCACAACCATCTATATAATGTGATCTGGTGCCCTCTTCTGGCATGCAGGCATACACACAGGCAGAACACTGTATACACAATAAGTCAGTAAATCTTTTAAAAAAGAACATTAGCATAATAAAACCCAACCTATTATTAGCTAATTACTGTCAGGTAGAGTTTAAATACATGCTTTTCTAGCTACATGTGGTCTTTTGTACTACTGATACTGTTTTGGACAGAACATAATATTATAGTCCTACTAATTGGAAAAACAAAAGGTGATAGTGAGATGCTTGAGATCAACCCTGGTATCCATATAAAGGTTGAAAGAGAGAGTTGATTTGTGAGGGTGCCACGCCATTTGCCCTCCATAGGTGCACATGTGCACATAAACTCAGATGGACATGCACACACACTAAAACAAAGAAACAAAGGTATATGGAGAAATATTCAAGGCACGTCTTCCAGGCTTATTTCTTATTGTGGCAATAGCAGTTGTAGATAAACCATGGAACTTTTTAATATTTCCAAAGAGCCTTTATTCTGAAGTTGATATTCCTATATATTTAGGTCTAAAACCCCTAAGTAATGCTCCTCAAAGTGATAGAGTGTGTTGTTTTGTCTGTGTTGCAGCTATAGAACATTTACTATTTTAGAAAATAAAACAGGAAATATTTAAAATACAAGAAAATAGAAGCATTATTTGTTTAATGTTACTATAGTGATATCACTTTATGATATATGGTCTCTAAAATACTGTACAACTGTGAATAAATTAAGGCGCAGCTAACAAATTAGCTCTTAGCAGCAGCAGGGCTCTAAAAGCGGTTCTGACCTGAGGCAGAGCTGTTCTAGATAGTCCCCAGTCTATGAGCTTTTCCTGGTTAGCATGCAGTTGACTGTATTATTCCACTCTGCTTTTTCTTCTGGGCCCTTCATATGGTAAATAATGTTATAATTTGGTAATTTCAGACACTTAAAAGAAATTAATATGTTAATCAAGATAATAAAGATGTGTTTAAACATCCAGACCTCAGACTTATTAAGTTCTCTACCTGCAGCACTCATTTGCTCCTTTCAGGTGTCTTCTTTTGTGGATCATTCTCTAGTTCTCGGTAGTAAGCTGGTGCCACAGCTTTAGCAGTGTCTGGCATTTCTGACTCACTGCTCTGTATAATCAAATTCATGGTGGCGTGTCACTGTGCAGTTGATGCAGAAAAATACTGGCTATCTTGCAGTAAATGTTCACTGTAGATCTAAGTAATGAACTGTAGCTTTTGTCTTTTCTGGATTTTTAATAGCAAGAAGACAATAATTATGAGTAACTCTCTATTCTTGTTTTATTATTTGTTTTTAGCCCACTCTACATGTACTATCCTACCAGATTACTTTCTCAAATGCCCTTTCTCCTGAGGTAGTGTACTGTATTGCCTTGCTCTAATCTGCCCACAGCATCTGACATGTGGTCCTTTGCACATCCGTAACTTGCCGGCACACAGTCCTTTGGCCTTTTCTTGGGACATATTCTTACTTTATTCCATATATTTCTAGCTGAGCTTTACGAATGTGCAGGAGGTAAATTTCTAGCTTGTGTGTGTCTGCCTTTATTCTTAATGACTCACTTAGCTAGGTTAGGTATTATGCTTTGTATTTTTCTGTATAATATGGACATTGTACTGCTTTATTTTAACATTTGGGGTAGATGGAAAGTTTTGTACTTATGAACCTTTGTACTTTTGCAACAAATAAAGAAATTCTCATAGACAGTTGTTCCTTTGAAATCAGTTGTTTCTTTTTTTAGTAGCTTTTAGGCTTTCTCATTCCTCACGATCTGAATTTTCTCTGTATACCTTTACTCTTTCCTATTCTGTTGTCACTTGGGAAATACATGCTTTTCAAGATCTGTAAGAATTTGATTCCATGTAAGGATAGTGGTGATGTACACCTGTAATCCCAGTACTTGGAAGACAGAGGTACGCAGATATCTTGAGTTCCAGGCTTATCTGGTCCATTTGCACAGAGAAACCCTGTCCTCAAAAACAAAACAAAGCAAAACAGGAAACATTAATTTTTCATGGTGTAGCTTCTTTGATGATTTTAGTAGGGATGTAGAGATTCTCAAAAATCCTACCAGTTCTGGTCTTTCAGACAGAAATAAATAAGTAAAGATGAGCTTGTATAAGTACCATCCTTATGACCTAAAATTCCTGAAGGATCATAAAATGTTCCTGATAACTTAGTCTTTCGTTGTGATAATTTCCCCCCTTTTTGGTAGGGAAACAATTGATTTCAAAGAAACTATTTGGTAGATAACTCATACTATAACCATAAATTTCAGAAGCATTTAATCCCATTCATAGAAATATCATGTATAGAGATTTTAGTGATGTAGTTTCAAATCCTGTCAATAGTAGTAGGGCACCTTACTCAACTTTAAATATTTTTTTTATTTTAAAGATTCATTTATTATATGTAAGTACACTGTAGCTGTCTTCCTACACACCAGAAGAGTGCATCCTATTTCATTACAGATGGTTGTGAGCCACCATGTGGTTGCTGGGATTTGAACTCCGTTAAGAGCAGTCAGTGCTCTTAACCGCTGAGCCATCCCTCCAGCCTCTTACTCAACTTTAAAATCTAGTCATCATATGTGTAAAAATAATGGAATTAAATCTGAAGCTTTGTGCAGTTATGGTGTCTCAAATAGTTGTGTTAATCAGATGGACTTCTAAAAGTATGCATATGTATCTGTCCTGTTGAGTATTTGGGCATAGTAGTGTTTACCTGCTCCTGTTCTGTATGTATTTTTGTATGTATATATTTATGTATGCATGCATTTATGCATGCATGCACAGTGGAAATTCATGCAGTGTCCTCGTTAAACAAAAATGATTTCCAAGTTAAATACATAAAGCGATCACATAGCTTTTATTTTCTTTTTCCAGATAACTAAAGTGGTTCTTAGCAAAGGTTGGAGATGTCTTGAATGCACTGTATGTGAGGCCTGTGGGAAAGCAACTGACCCTGGAAGACTCTTGCTGTGTGATGACTGTGACATAAGCTATCATACCTACTGCCTAGACCCTCCATTGCAGACAGTTCCCAAAGGAGGCTGGAAATGCAAATGGTACCCTAGGATTCATGTTACTTTGTCAGTCTTTCAAGTTCTGAACTTATGCTCTCATTCTGTGCACTTGTAGCTTCTCAAATTTTTACACTTTAATCTGAAAATAAACTTGATACTTTCATGGGGCTTTGGGTTTCAGGTGTGTTTGGTGCAGACACTGTGGAGCAACATCTGCAGGCTTGAGATGTGAATGGCAAAACAATTACACACAGTGTGCTCCTTGTGCAAGCCTTTCCTCCTGCCCTGTTTGCTGTCGGAACTACAGAGAAGAGGACCTCATTCTGCAGTGTAGACAGTGTGATAGGTACTGGACCCCTTTACCTCCTTTGCTATATTTAAAGCATTTTTCTTAAATGTGGTAAAGGAACTTAGAAAATTACTTTACTTGATCATAAATTTAGGAAACAAAACTTTGCTTTCTAGATTTTTAGTCTATTAGAAGCTGTTTCAAAATATTTAATCTTAGACACTTCAAGTTTTCTGTTGGGGGTCTTTTGATGGTTTATCAGTGTCTTCAAATTAGATGCATAATTAGTGTTTGCATATATGCATTTTTTTGTAGAGAATCTCTCAATCCTTTGGTAGATTCTAAAAATCTTTTGGTAGATTCTCCCTACAGTCTTCCTTTTCCTCACCATTTCCCCCTAAAACTTCAGATCTTGATCTTCCTAACTAGTATGTGCACCTTCAAAATGCAGACTGCTTCCATTGCTTTTTATCAGTCCTGTTAGCAGTTTAGCACAGAATTAAAGCAGTGTTAGCTTTAATTCATTGGTGGTGTAGGATTATTTGTAAATAAGTTGTGTAGTTTTTTTAGCTGCAAACTGCTCTATAGCAAGGCCCTCTTTCCTTGACATGCAGTACATCTGTTCCTTGTTGGATACAGCAGGTGGCACACTTACACACACAATTCTATTTGTACTCTTCTATATTCTTGCCTGACCTGACTAGCTTCATTGCTATCTTTGTCTTTCAGTATTTGATTACTGTTAGATATTTTCCTAACAACATGCATATGCTTTCTCCTTAATGTTTATTTTCATTCCTTTTCTTGACTTCTCAGAACAAGAAAGGATCTTGTGGGTTAATAGTCACAGTTAAGGGGGAAGGGAGACATGAGACTCTGGGCTTCAGGTTTGAGGACTGTCAATCCCTGTTGCGATTTTAAAAAAAGTTCAGTTTCTAGCATACTCACTTCTTTTAAACGTGTACATGTGTTTTGTTTTAGGTGGATGCATGCAGTTTGTCAAAACTTAAATACTGAGGAGGAAGTAGAAAATGTAGCAGACATTGGTTTTGATTGTAGTATGTGCAGACCCTATATGCCTGCGTCTAATGGTAAGATAGTAACATAAACTATGAGTTATGCTGCCCTGTGTCTCCTTGATTTGTGAAATAGAAGTTGTTTTGTACTATAATATACTTCCTATCCAAACTTTATTAAAATGAGAGTATAATGAAAAAATGAAACATATACGAATTAGCTGCAAAATATAATTTTGCTCTCAAGGTTTAACCACTTGGGTCATTGTATTCAGAAACCCCCCATTCAGTCTCTGCTGGTTCTCTTCTCTATGCTCCTTGTTTTGGAAGCTGAGCATAATAGTGGGTACCAGCAGTCTCAGCACTGGGGATGCTGATGCAGCAGGATAGTGAAGCTGTGCTGGTATTACATGGTGCATGCCAGGCCAGGCTCAGCTACATAGTGAGGCCTTGTCTCAAAAAGCAGTTGAAATTAATTCATCAAAGAATACCTTTCAAAAGCTAAAAGCTGCTTTTGGGGTTGGGATGGAGCACATGGTTGCAGTATTTGGTTGGCATATATAAGTCCCCCATTTGTTGAATGGTTATGTGTACAGCCACTGAAATTTTAATCCTGTATAAGTCTTTTTTTCTCAAACATTTCCTGATTAGTCCTTTTTCTGTTCAGTGCCTTCCTCAGACTGCTGCGACTCTTCTCTTGTGGCACAGATCGTCACAAAAGTAAAAGAGCTAGGTAAAATTGGAAGTGATTCTTTATGTGTATACTTAATTCTTAAACAACTGACTTGATACTTAAATGAAATTAAGTGAATTGTCTGATGTTAGTGTCTAGAGTTAATGTATAAAATGTTCATATTATTCCATTTTGGTGAAATAGTATTCCTATAATTTCAGAAAATAATGAAATTGATAGCTCTTTGAATGAACTGTTAGCATCAACTTGCCCTCACTTCAGCTGGGTGCTGTGCTTGCTTACTTGTCAGTAAGGAGAGAAAGCAAGCCTGTTTAAGTAAGCATTCATTTAGTATTAATTAATATTTTACAGTTTTTCTCTGATAACTTAGAATGATGACATGGCCTCATATGGTAGGTTTATACTTTAACCAATATTTTGACAGTATTTCTGATATAAAAACATTTGGATATATTGAAATTGCTTTAATAAACAACTTTTCACATTAAAGGTTGAGCCTGCAGAATTTATGATCTTATTAATATTTTAAGCTAGCATACAAAACAGTATATTAAAGACTTTGAATACTTATATATCATTGTACTTAAAGGTGCAGTTTTTACAGTGTCTGCCACTCTCTGTAGGTGGTAAAATTGATACTGATTTTCCAAATGGGCTTCTGAAATGAAATATATTCGTTTCTCTTACTTACATTTTGGTCTTCACTTATTATTTGAGTGGCTGCAGCAGCACCTGTAACTCCAGGGTCTTCTTCCTAAAAGTGGCCATAGTTCATGGAAGTTGAGATGCTTTCAGTAAATCCACCCCCTTTTTTGTTAGCATACATTCTGCCTGTAGTCCTAAAAAGTTATCAGTTTTCAGTGTTACTGAACATCTTCAGTTTGTGCATTTTGTAGATAATTGCTGAATAGATGTATAATTTTATCTTCTTGCCATGTAGATTTTGGAATATTAATCAACTTATCAGTCAGTTTAAAATGAAAGCTTCAATGTGTGTTCTTGGGTTTGTAATCTTAGACCCACCTAAGACCTACACCCAGGATGGTGTGTGTCTGACTGAGTCAGGGATGAGTCAACTGCAGAGCCTCACAGTCACAGCTCCCAGGAGAAAACGCACAAAACCAAAACTGAAATTGAAGATTATAAATCAAAATAGTGTGGCTGTCCTTCAGACCCCTCCAGACATCCAGTCAGAACATTCAAGAGATGGTGAAATGGATGAGAATCGAGGTAATGCTCATTAATTTTCTTGGGACACTTCCTCTCTGAGTGTTTTTAGACTTGTGTGTTCATAGTTTTCCATATGGAATGACTTTTGTGATTGACATATCTAAGAGCATTATGTCTGTGAGGCTTATGAGTAAGGTCATTCAGAGCGATTCACTTCAGTGTGCTGATTTGTCAGCACAAGAACTACTCTAAACTTTGTAAACTGGTGTTCTATAAACATTTTCTTGATCAGAATATAATAGGTTTTTCTATCTGAAATTGTGATGTAACAAAGAGTTTTAATAGCAACATCAAATATAACACAATTATCTTTGTTTTTTTCCAAGATGATTACATTTTGTGTATTTATTTTGGAGTGATTATTTTCATTTGACTCAGAAATAAAACCATAATCATTTTCCAATCATGTTTTATTACTTGGAGGTATTTATTAAATGCATATCGAATGATAAAATTTGAAGTCTTATCAGTGGAAAAACTAGATAAATCTTGGATCTTAATTCTTGATGTTACACACAAAGATTACTTAAAAAAAAAAAGAAAAAAAAGAAGAACAAAAAGAAAGAAGGAGAGAAAGTGATTGATAGGTATCCTTTCGAGCTCTTTGTTTCCTCTTTCTTTTCCTCCCACTTACTGGGTTTCTCTGTGTAGCCCTGGCAGCCCAGGAACTAGTTCTATAGGCCAGGCTAACTTTGAACTTAGAGATTTGGCTGCCTCTGCCTGGGATCAAAGGCATGTGTCACCACCACAGGGCTGTTTCCTTTTTAAAATCATTATGCCACACTCTTTGGGAACACAACACATGCAGGATGATTCTCAGCCCATCCTTGGGCACCTACCATCTTCTCCTTCTCAGCCACTCTAGGTGCAGATGAGAATGCAAGAATGGCTTGGTGATGTCTTGCTTTGCTTTTTTGTTTGTTTGGTTTTGGGTTTTTGTTTTTTGTAGTTTTAAGTTTTCTGTATTTGATAGAATATACAGTTTCATCTGTATATTTACATTTTCTAGAAGGAGAACTTATGGATTGTGATGGAAAATCTGAATCTAGTCCTGAGAGGGAAGCTGCAGATGATGAAACTAAGGGAGTAGAAGGAACAGATGCCATAAAAAAGAGGAAAAGAAAACCATACAGACCAGGTGAAGTATACCAACTAGTCTGTCTCTGTCTCTGTCTCTGTCTCTCTGTCTCTCTCTCTCTGTCTCTGTCTCTGTCTCTCCTCTCTTTCCCCTCTCCCCCACTGAAATGGACATTGGTGTTTTGCTTGCATGCATGTGAATGCATCATGTGAATATCTATGTCGCAGGTAATAATTAAAAAAGGTACTACCCCTCCAGGCCTCTTCACCAAGTCCAAGCGGGTCTCGCTCTGCACCCAAATACCTGGTAAAGCATGATTCTTAAACTTAAATAGTTAACCAAATATCTTTATGTATATAAATATCTTTATGTATATAAAACTCCCAATTGCATAATGCCGAATTTAAAATGATAAAGTCTTATCCCGATATTTCTAACCTCTCCAAAACACAAGAAATACATCTGAAGCCATCTGGTTATCCTCTCTCTCTCTCTCTCTCTCTCTCTCTCTCTCTCTCTCTCTCTCTCTCTCTCTCTGCTCTCTCTGCTCTCTCTATGGTCCACCAAGCCTCCTCTCTCTCCTCCCCTCACTTCTCTTAGTTCCTCCTCCTCTCTCCCCTCTAATCACTGGCCTCTCACTGCCTCAATGTGAATGGATAGGAAATATCTTGCAATGTATCTACTGTTCACAGAGGCCATAAGAGGGTGTCAGATACCTTGGAAACAGAGTTAAGAACAGTTGTGAGCCACCATGGTGGGTGCTGGGAATTGTAAGGGTCCTTCAGAAGAGCAGCCAGTGTTCTTAGTTGCTGAGCCATCTCTCTAGGCTCAGAGGTAGAAAATTCAGTATAACAAATTTACCAATAATAACAATTGCAACAACAATAATGATGACTTATAATTGGGACTGTGTTTAGCATCTTTCATGGAACTGATGGATCCTTTACATTAAAAGTATAACTACTTGACAATAAATCATTATCCCAAATGTTAACCATTTATTAAACGTGTTACTTAGTTGGTTTTTTTTTTTTTTTTTTTTTTGATCAGCATATTCATTTATTTATAAATAGTTTGACAGGTATATGCAGTCTGTGAATAAGCAAGAATTATTCTTGTTTTTATGATAACCTGATTAGGAACACATAGTAGCCCAAGATTTTAAAAAATAAGTTTTGTTTCATTTGCATAATGGTAACTACTTGCTATTGTCATGAGCAAAATAGAACATACATCGAATAGTCTTTTTTTTTTTTTAATTTACATTCCAAATCACTTCCCCTTTCCCGTTTCCTCCCTCCCCGAAAGTCCCATAAGCCCCCTTCCCTCCCTCTTTTCTCCGTTCAACCCCCTCTCATTACTCTGTCCTGGCGTTCCCCTACATCCAGTCTTTCCAGGACCAGGGGTCTCTCCTTCCATCTTTTTAGAAATCTATTGATATGCTGATTGTGTCTAGGGTATTCTGAGATTCTGGGTCAATATCCCCTTATCAGTGACTTCATACCATGTGTGATCTTTTGTGATTGGGTTACCTCACTAAGGATGATATTTTCAAGTTCTGACCATTTGCCTAGGAATTTCGTGAATTCATTGTTTTTAATTGCAGAGTAGTATTCCATTGTGTAAATATACCACATCTTCTGAATCCATTCCTCCGTTGAGGGACATCTGGGTTCTTTCCAGCTTCTGGCTATTATAAATAAGGCTGCTATGAATATAGTGGAGCATGTGTCCTTATTGCATGCAGGTAAAGTCTCTGGGTATATGCCCAGGAGTGGTATAGCCGGATCCTCCGGAAGTGTCATGCCCAGTTTTCTGAGGAGCCGCCAGACTGCTTTCCAGAGTGGTTGTACCAGCCTGCAATTCCACCAGCAGTGGAGGAGTGTTCCTCTTTCTCCACATCCTCGCCAACAACTGCTGTCTCCTGTGTTTTTGATCTTAGCCATCCTGACTGGTGTGAGATGGAATCTCAGGGTTGTTTTGATTTGCATTTCCCTAATGACTAAGGATGATGAACATCTCTTTAGGTGCTTCTCAGCCATTAGATATTCTTCAGGTGAGAACTCTTTGTTTAGCTCTGTACCCCATTTTTTAATAGGGTTACTTGCCTCTCTGGAGTTTAACTTCTTGAGTTCTTTGTATATCTTGGATATTAGCCCTCTGTCGGATGTAAGGTTGGTAAAGATCATTTCCCAGTTAGTTGGTTGCCGCTTTGTCTTTTTGACAGTGTCTTTTGCCTTGCAAAAACTTTGTAATTTAATGAGGTCCCATTTGTCTATTCTTGATCTTAGAGTATAAGCTATTGGAGTTCTGTTCAGGAAATTCTCCCCTGTGCCCATATGTTCAAGGTTCTTCCCTAGTTTCCCTTCTATTAGTTTCAGTGTGTCTGGTTTTATGTGGAGATCTTTGATCCACTTAGAATTGAGCTTAGTGCAAGGAGATAAGGATGGGTCAATTTGCATTCTTCTGCATGTTGACCTCCAGCTGAGCCAGCACCATTTGTTGAAAAGGCTATCTTTTTTCCACTGGATGGTTTTAGCTCCTTTGTCAAAGATCAAGTGACCATAGGAGTGTGGATTCATTTCTGGGTCTTCAATTCTGTTCCATTGATCTACATGTCTGTTACTGTACCAATACCATGCAGTTTTTAACACTATTGCTCTGTAGTACAGCTTGAGGTCCGGGATACTGATTCCCCCAGAGGTTCTTTTACTCTTGAGAATAGTTTTAGCTATTCTGGGTTTTCTGTTATTCCAGATGAATTTTTGAATTGCTCTTTCTAACTCTATGAAGAATTGAGTTGGGATTTTGATGGGGATTGCATTGAATCTGTGTATTACTTTTGGTAAGATGCTCATTTTTACTATATTAATCCTGCCAATCCATGAGCATGGCAGATTTTTCCATCTTCCGAGGTCTTCTTCAATTTCTTTCTTCAGAGACTTGAAGTTCTTGTCATACAGATCTTTCACTTGTTTGGATAGCGTCACGCCAAGATACTTAATATGGTTTGTGGCTATCGTAAAGGGTATTATTTCTCTTACTTCTTTCTCAGCCTGCTTATCCTTTGAGTATAGGAAGGCTTCTGACTTGCTTGAGTTGATTTTATATCCGGCCACTTTGCTGAAGTCGTTTATCAGCTGTAGGAGTTCTCTGGTGGAGTTCTTTGGGTCGCTTATGTATACTATCATATCGTCTGCAAATAGTGATAGTTTGACTTCTTCCTTTCCAATTTGTATCCCTTTGACCTCTTTTTCTTGTCTAATTGCTCTAGCTAGAACTTCAAGTACTATATTGAAAAGATATGGAGAGAGAGGGCAGCCTTGTCTAGTCCCTGATTTTAGTGGGATTGCTTCAAGTTTCTCTCCGTTTAGATTGATGCTGGCTACTGGTTTGCTGTAAATTGCTTTTACTATGTTTAGATATGGGCCTTGAATTCCTGATCTTTCCAAGACCTTTAGCATGAAAGGATGCTGAATTTTGTCAAATGCTTTCTCAGCATCTAATGAGATGACCATGTGGTTTTTTTCTTTGAGATTGTTTATGTAGTGGATTACATTGATGGATTTCCTTATATTGAACCATCCCTGCATCCCTGGGATGAAGCCTACTTGATCGTGGTGAATGATCGTTTTGATGTGTTCTTGGATTCGGTTGGCAAGAATTTTATTGAGTATTTTTGCATCGATATTCATAAGAGAGATTGGCCTGAGATTCTCTTTCTTTGTCGGATCTTTGTGTGCTTTTGGTATTAGTGTAATTGTGGCTTCATAGAACGAGTTGGGTAGTGTTCCTTCTGTTTCTATTTTGTGGAACAGTTTGAAGAGTATTGGTGTTAGGTCTTCTTTGAAGGTCTGATAGAATTCTGCACTAAAACCATCTGGACCTGTGCTTTTTTTGGTTGGAAGACTTCCAATGACAACTTCTATTTCTTCAGGGGTTATAGGACGGTTTAGATGGTCTATTTGATCCTGATTTAATTTTGGTACTTGGTATCTGTCAAGGAAATTGTCCATTTCCTCAAGATTTTCTAGTTGTGTTGAATACAGGTTTTTGTAGTAGGATCTGATGATTTTTTGAATTTCCTCAGTTTCTGTTGTTATCTCTCCCTTTTCGTTTCTGATTTTATTAATTTGGATACTATCTCTGTGCCCTCTGGTTAGTCTGGCTAAGGGCTTATCTATCTTGTTGATTTTCTCAAAGAACCAACTCCTCGTTTTGTTGATTCTTTGTATGGTTTTATTTGTTTCTACTTGATTGATTTCAGCCCTGAGTTTGATGATTTCCTGCCTTCTACTCCTCTTTGGTGTATTTGCTTCTTTTTGTTCCAGGGCTTTCAGGTGTGCCATTAAGCTGTTAGTGTATGCTGTCTCCCGTTTCTTTTTGGCGGCACTCAGGGCTATGAATTTTCCTCTTAGCACTGCTTTCATTGTGTCCCATAAGTTAGGGTATGTTGTGCCTTCATTTTCATTAACTTTCAAAAAGTCTTTGATTTCTTTCTTTATTTCCACCTTGACCAAGTTATCATTGAGTAGAGCATTGTTCAGCCTCCATGTGTACGTTGGTTTTCTTTTGTTTTTGTTGCCATTGAAGACCACCCTTATTCCATAGTGATCTGATAGGAGGCATGGGATTATTTCTATCTTCTTGTATCTGTTGAGGTCTGATTTGTGACCAATTATATGGTCAATTTTGGAGAAGGTACCATGAGGAGCTGAGAAGAAGGTGTATTCTTTAGCTCTAGGATGAAATGTTCTATATATATCAGTTAGTTCCATTTGGTCCAAGGCTTCAATTAGATTCACTGTGTCCCTGTTTAGTTTCTGCTTTCCTGAACGATCCATTTCAGAGAGCGGGGTGTTGAAGTCACCCACTATTATTGTGTGCGGTGCGATGTGTGCTTTGAGTTTTAGTAAAGTTTCTTTTACGAATGAGGGTGCCCTTGCATTTGGAGCATAGATATTCAGGATTGAGAGTTCTTGATGGTGGATTTTTCCCTTGATCAGTATGTAGTGTCCTTCTGTGTCTTTTTTGATGACTTTAGGTTGAAAATCAATTTTATCCGATATTAGGATGGCTACTCCACCTCGTTTCTTGGGGCCATTTGCTTGTAAAATTGTTTTCCAGCCTTTTACTCTGAGGTAGTGTTTGTCTTTGACACTGAGGTGCGTTTCCTGCATGCAGCAAAAAGCTGGGTCCTGTTTACGTATCCAGTCTGCTAGTCTATGTCTTTTAATTGGGGAGTTGAGACCATTGATATTAAGAGAGATTAACGCATAGTGATTATTGCCATCTGCCATTCTTGACGCTATCTTTATGTTTGAGTGGTTATCTACTTTTGGGTTTGATTCAAGAAGGTTATTATCTCATTTTTTCCAGGGTGTTGTTTCTCTCCCTGTATTGGAGGTTTCCACCTATTATCCGTTGCAGGGCTGGATTTGTGGAAAGATATTGTGAAAATTTGGTTTTATCATGGAATATCTTGGTCTCTCCATCTATGGTGATTGAGAGTTTTGCTGGGTATAGTAGTCTAGGCTGGCATTTGTGCTGTCTTAGTGTCTGCATGAGATCTGCCCAGGATCTTCTGGCTTTCATAGTCTCTGGTGAGAAGTCTGATGTGATTCGGATAGGTCTTCCTTTGTATGTTACTTGGCCCTTTTCTCTTACTGCATTTAGTATTCTTTCTTTGTTTAGAACATTCGGTGTTTTGATTATTATGTGACGGGAGGTATTTCTGTTCTGGTCCAGTCTGTTTGGAGTTCTGTAGGCTTCTTGTATGTTCATCGGCATCTCTCTCTTTAAGTTAGGGAAGTTTTCCTCCATAATTTTGTTGAAGATGTTTACTGGCCCTTTAAGTTGCAAATCTTCACTCTCATCTATACCTATAATCCTTAGGTTTGGTCTTCTCATTGTGTCCTGGATTTCCTGGATGTTTTGGGTTACGCATTTTTTGCATTTTGCATTTTCTTTGACTGTTGAGTCGATGCTTTCTATGGAATCTTCAGCACCTGAGATTCTTTCTTCCATCTCTTGTATTCTATTGTTGATGTTTGCATCTATGACTCCTGATTTCTTCCCAAGGTTTTCTATCTCCAAAGTTGTCTCCCTTTGTGATTTCTTAGTTGTTTCTACTTCCTTTTTTAGTTCCTGGATGGATTTGCTGAGATCCTTCACTTGTTTGTTTGTATTTTCCTGTATTTCTTTAAGGTATTTTTGCATTACCTCTTTCAGGATTTCTTCCTGATGACCCACGTTCTCCTGCATTTCTCTGAGCGATTTTTGTGTTTCCTCCTCATGGGATTCCATCTGTTGATCCATCGTCTCCTGCATTTCTTTAAGCAGTTCTCGTGTTTCCTTTGTAAGGGCATCTAACCGTTGATTCATTTCTTTAAGCAATTTTTGTGTTGCCTCCTTATGGGCATCCGTCTGTTGACCCATATTCTTCTGCATTTCTTTATGCAAATTTTGTGATTCCTTTGTGAGTGCATCTACCCGTTGATTCATCTCGTTAAGCGATTTTTGTGTTGTCTCCTTGTGCGCCTCCATCTTTTGATCCATGTTCTCCCGCATTTCTCTAAGCGATTTTTGTGTTTCCTTTGTAAGGGCTTCTAACCGTTGATTCATGGTCTCCTGTAACTCTTTATGAGATTTATTTGTGTCCTTCTTGTGATCCTCTAATAGCATCATGAGAAGTGATTTTAAATCCAGATCTTGTCTTTCGGGTGTGGTGGGGTATCCAGGACTTGCTGCTGTTGGAGAGTTGGGTTCGGATGGTCCCACATTACTTTGATTACTGTTAGTAACATTCCTACGTTTGCCTTTTGCCATCTGGATACCTCTGGTGTTAGTTGGTCCTGCTGCCACTGGCTGTTGGTTGGACCTCCTGTGAGCTTGCAAAGCTATTTCTGCCCCCCCTGGATTACCAGGATTCCCCTGGCACCGATTTCTGGGGCCTGCCTGCTCCTGAGTGACTTTGGAGCCCTAATGTGCTTTGCCCCAAGTGATCTTATATTGGGGAGGCCTTGCACATCTAAAGGCTCAGCCTAGTGGATTCCTGGAGCAGAGGTCGCCAAAGGGAGGCTGGCAGGCTCCTGCCCTGTGCAGGGGTGTGTGATCTCTCCTGGGGGGGGGAGGGGGCGACCCTCTGCCAGGCAGAAGTCCCACAGCAGATCTGGCGCGCTGGTCACTGCAGATCAGCCCAGCACCTGGGAGCAGGTTACACACAAGCTGCCTGAACCCGAAGCGATATTATGCCTGTCTGTCTCTGAGCCTGGTGGTCCCAACTACCTGGTCACTGGAGCAAAGATGGCGGAGGGCACTCTCCGTGGCGCTGCTCACCCTGTGGTCACGATGGCCCGCCGATCTGGCACCCAGACGACCACAGCGCCAACCCGCCCTCGGGCACAGAAGGAAGCCCCAACAGGCCGTGTCCCAAGTGATGTTATATTGGGGGGAGAGCCTGGGTACCGGTCTCTCCAGCGCAGTCCGCGGGAACAGAGGTCGCGGAAGGGAAGCTGGCAGGCTCCCTCCCTGCGCGGGGTCCCGCCACCAGGCAGAAGGTCCCACCGCGGAACTGGCGCGCTGGTTACTGCAGATCAGCCCAGCACCTGGGAGCAGGTTACACACAAGCTGCCTGAAACCGAAGCGATATTATGCCTGTCTGTCTCTGAGCCTGGCGGTCCCAACTACCTGGTCACTGGAGCAAAGATGGCGGAGGGCAGTCTCCGTGGCGCCGCTCACCCTGTGGTCACGATGGCCCGCCGATCTGGCACCCAGACGACCACAACGCCAACCCGCCCTCGGGCACAGACGGAAGCCCCAACAGGCCGTGTCCCAAGTGATGTTATATCGGGGGGAGAGCCTGGGTACCGGTCTCTCCAGCGCAGTCCGCGGGAACAGCACTTAGTTGGTTTTTATGTTCAGCTTTTAAAGCAATTCATGTACTTTCTTCTTCAGTTCCTTTAAAAGTTGAACATAAATATTGCTCTTAATCAGTTCTCTTTTAAGCATTCATTTTTGAATAGTTTTGTTTTTATTTCAGTAATTATATAGGCTCAAAGGTGAACAAAGCAAGGTTCTTCTGCCTTATTGAATTTGTAGTGCAGTTGATACCATTAAGTTCTTACCATTTTTTTAGTTCATTTTTATTTATGTATATGTGGAAGCTTATGTGAGTTATGTGCACCACATGAATATGGGATTCCAGGGACACTAAGAGTGTGCCAGAGATTCTAAAAGTGCAATTAGAAAGAATTGTGAGATGGCATGTAGGTGCTGGGAACCAAACCCATGTCCTCTGCTAGAACAGTAAGGTTTTTAACCACTGACCCATCTCTCTACCCCTAAATCTTTCTTCTCCAGTATATTTCATGGGTAGAAAAAAAAAGCAGTTTTTGTTTTTTATTATTTTTATAGAAGGTATTGAAATCTCTCACCAGAAGTTATAGGTCGTTTATTAATGTCTGGTTTTAGTCATGAAACATTGGATTAATGCAGTCTCTATCAGAACTTTCCATTTGTGTTCTCCAGGACTCTCAGTGACACCCTCCTTAGGGATGGACCACATTTGCCATAGCTTCTGATTTCATCTTTTTATCACATGTGGTTGACATCCACATCCCTTTATTTGGGGGCATGATAAAGCACTTTACTGGACAAGTAGATCATGACGAAAGCTACGGGATTTAGTCTCATGCACTGTTAAAATTTCTAAGCATTTTAACAATTTCATTTTGCCTATACTTATGATATAGGAAGTGCTATGTATTATGCCTATTTGACAGTTAATGGATTACAGTACTGAGGAGTAAAATGATTTGCCCAAGTTGAGTTAGTAGAATTCTGTGTTCCTAGCTACAAACCTTCATGTGTCATGTGACTTCTGGCCTTTCTCATATGGGAAACCTAGGTTGTATCATTGAAGTCATATTGATCAATGAGGATTAGTGTATTTTAGTTCAGTTTTCATCCTCTTCATGCATGCTGGTCTGCTGTGCTGTTCTCAGGAAGTGTAACTTAACAATTATGGAAGGGGAAACAGAGATGTATCCATTCCTTAATATTCAAGCTCTATTTTTTTATTTAGTATTTATTTGATCTTGTCCAGAACAGGAAATCCAAGTAGTTCTTTCTGTATACCGGCAAGTTTTACTTCATGGTTTAAGTAAGTGATAACAATGATTTCGACATTTATTTTTGCTTCCAACCTCCTCTACTTTGTGCAAAAATGAAATTCAAGGCTGTAGGGATTGCTCAGCAGGTAAAACGCTTGCCATGGAAGCATAAGACTGAGTGAAGTTTGGGTCCTCAGCATCCATGTAAAAACTAGGTGGGCCACCATGTGCTTATTCAGGAGTCAGAGACAAGGGTTACTGACATAACTCATATAAATTCACATAAGCACACACATACACATAAATGAAAATGATCTGGAAATTTTTAGAGGAACTTATTCATGATATCAGTTTGAATCCTGAAGGTCAAAGTGAAATACTCTGCTGTGATGTATAAGGTAGAGATCAAGGATAAGATCCGGGGTCAGTATATGGCCTCCACACACACACACATACATGCACATGAACACACACACATATGCATGTATGACTTTACACATAGATTCAGACTTGCATACCATATACTCATACACATGCAAGAAAAGAGATTATTAGTTTATATTAAACATACAGCTAAATTTTGAAAAATCTTCACCGTTAAGGAAGAAGTCATTCTTTGTACTATAGAATTCTAGAATTATTTATCACTTTGTGCACTTTCTGTTTTATATAGGTATTGGTGGATTTATGGTACGACAAAGAAGTCGAACAGGACAAGGAAAAGCCAAAAGATCTGTGGTCAGAAAAGATTCTTCAGGCTCTATTTCCGAGCAGTTACCTAGCAGAGATGATGGTATGTGCCAATTTTCTTTGTTTTAGCTCCTTGAGATTAATACTCTGTTGGAATGAGCGGTGGCTAAAATGATACTGCTACATGCAGTATTATGGTTTCAATCTAATAAAATATAGTCTTTTGAGGTTTTCGTTTTTGTTTTGTTTTGGGTTTTTGGGGAGGAGAGGGAGGGGAAAAAGGAGAGAGAGGAAGGAGAGAGGGAGATTTAGTGTCTGGTCTTTTATAGTTCAGGCTAGTGGCCATTTCCCTACATGGGCCACGGCTACCTCAAACTCATATACTCCTGCCTCAGTCTCCCCAGGGCTACACTTATGGCACACATGCCATCCCCTTCCCTACATTGCTTCAGTGCTAAGCTCACGTTCAATGATAGTCTATACGCCTTACCTTTATTTTGACAGTTTAAGACCTTACCACTCCCTCTGTTAAATGCTTCCTGTGCTAAATTAGAAGAGTAAAAGAATTAACTCACTCAGTTGTATCAGATATTCTCTGCCCACTAAGGCCTCTCTTTACCTGCCATAGTGACCTAATATAGGATTAAACTTAGAGGCTACTTAATTGCCCAACAAATCTTAACAGGGATTATATTTTATAAATACAATGGTACATTTTGTTACCCTTGCTTGAGAAAGCTAAGTCATTGTTCAAGACAGACCTTTGTATGAGTTAGAATGCGCTACTGGCTAGGCAGTGGTGGTACATGCCTTTAGTTCTGGCTCTCAGGAGGCAGAATCAGGCAGCTCTCTGAGTTCAAGGCCAGCGTGGTGTATGGAGGGAGTGTCATGTTAGTCACAGCTATAGTAGAAGAAGCCTGTCTTGAAAAACCAAAACCAGAGTCCTCCAGCATGAATAACACGGAATGTCTTCAAAACATCCCTTTTTTTTTTTTTTGAAACCTTAATGAACTGAGAATTTTTTTTTTTTTTACATTTAGGAAGAACTTTGATTTGTCCTAATACAGTTAAAGAATACTTAATTAAAGAATTTCTCTATTTTTAATTATTTAGAAAAAATTTAGACTTTTTAGTTCAGTATTTTTATTTATGACTAGGAAAACTAAAGCAAATTCATTTGTTGGATTTTTTAATTTCAAATATTGTTCCATGGTCTACTGTTATCTTTCAATGTTGATTTTATATTCATATTAGACTGTCTGCTTTCAGTTATCTCTTACTTCTTCATGTAATTGATTTGGATTATAAATTGTTTGAAGCCTTAGCCACTCACTGCATCTGTTTTATTATTTAATCGTCTTATAGGTGGAAGGCACATATTGTTTGCTTATTTAATTATTTCTCCTCTAGAAAGTCTTTTTGTGGGGAGGACTTATTTTCTGTTTAGACTTTTTCCCCTTTAATGAAGTGAAGATTCGTTTCGGCTCATGCTTTCACAGGTATGAGCCCATGATGTTTGGTGAGGTGTGTGCATAGGAATTTTTAGAAAGTTTAAGAACTTAATTGAATGTCTTTGCTTTAGAAATTTGCAGCTATTACTTTCAGATTGAGGCCCTACTTTCCTAGAGCTACTTGAGCTAAAAATCCTCCATCTTAAAGCAGTTTTGCCTTCCTGTGTTACAAAGATTCAGAGTTGGTTTTGTTTTGTTTTATTGCAACAAACTCTCAGCCATGGACCTTTATTTTATTTTATTTTATTTTTTTTATTTTTTATTTATTTATTTTTTTTGGAATTCTCAGGAAAGGTGTTTGATGTTCGGTAGAAAAGCTAAAAAACAAATTCCGTGATGTGGAACATTACTTGCTGTTTGTCCTGGGGTAGTGGATCTATTGAGTTGGTACGGTTGTACTTCTTTAACAAACTGGTTTTAGCTGCAAAAAAGTGCTATCCATATCCACTGAATTTTCTTTAGGAGCTTCTCAGTAGCCATTTCCTCATAGTTCTGAATAGCTGGTGTTTTCATCCTATGAAATTTGTAAATGTACTGTTTAACAAATAATGTTTTTACTTTGCATGTAAAGGCTAGTTATTTTGAAACAATTGAAGCCAGGTCTGGTGGCATACATTTTTAATCCCACCACTTGGAAGACAGAGGCAAGTAGATCTCTGTGAGTTTAAGGCCAGTCAGGTCTATGAATGAGTTCCAGGTCAGCCTGGGATACATAATAAGACTCTTCACCACCCCAACCTCCAAGTTCCCCAAAAAGAATTGTAGGAATTGTACTAATACTAAATAGGTAAGAAATAGAATTTTCAAGATGTTTAAAATTTAGAAATGGGCTTTAAGATCTTTGTATGATGTAAGAGTTTATTTGTTTATATATAACTATGCATGCTGGTAAGCTATTAAATTATTATTACTGTATTTTTCTAGAAAGTAAGCACCACATATTTATAAACATGGCTCTTATTTCAGGCTGGAGGGAGCAGTTACCAGATACTCTAGTTGATGAGCCTGTTTCTGTTGCTGATAGCACTGACAAAATAAAGAAGAGATACCGAAAAAGGAAAAATAAGCTTGAAGAAACCTTTCCTGCTTACTTACAAGTAATATTTTGCTTTATATCTTATGTGGTTTGCAAATCTAGGAAATGTATCGAGGTTTTTTTTATGCTCATTTTTGTTGACATCCTACTCATTCTGTGTAATTTTCACTGATTGCTATAAATGACATTTACCAGGCTCCATCAAAGAATGAATATTTGTTTTGTTTTTTGTGTGCTTTGATTTTTTTTTCTCATTAAGGAATGTGTATATATGCATATGTGTGCATGCAGTCCTAGAGATCAGCACCAGAACCTTGTAAAAACAGGTAGTTATATTTCACTGAGATATGTTCCAGCTTTATAAAGTTTGTTATATCTCTATCTAAATATTATGTTTTCTTACTTTTTTTTAACATGGATTCTAAGGGTTGAATTTAGATCTTCATGTTCATACAGTAAGTGTTCTGCTGCTTATAACAAAGATACTTTCAGGATGGGAAATACTACTTAAAACCATCCATATACGTGCACATGCCCAAACCAGCTCCTATTGGTATTTCCTTTTATCAATAGAATTTATTGAAGTTAATTTTATTGAAAAAGTTCTCAGCAGCCAAAAATCATCACTTCAATAATTGCCTACCACATCTAGAAGCTTTTAGTAGGATAACTAGGCCAAAGAAAACCAAAGAATCTTCAGATCTTATAAATCTTTCACCTTTTAAAATTCATTTTTAATAACCATATAACTTGCTTAGTTTTCTTTAGTAATTAGGTTACTAACATTCATTTTGTGTATGTGTGTAGATGTGAACACACATTCATAGTGAGTAGAGGTCAAAGATCAATCTCTGGAATGTTCCAAACCTATCCTCCTTATTTAATTTTTTTTCGTTGTGATTTGGGATTCATAGATTGTGCTAGGATAGTTGGCCAGTAAGGTCATAGTGTAATCTCAGCACTAGATTTATAAGCATTGGCCACCAGAATTATTAACATGGATTCTAAGGGTTGAACTTAGAACTTCATATTTATACAGCAAGCACTTTAGCTACTAAACTGTCTCCTCAGTTTGTAGGCTACTAGCATCTTAATGGCAGAATGCTAGTTATAGAGCTTAGCCTTTAGGTCTGGGTTAGAGATGAGTAAGCAAAGAAGCCTGTGTGTATGTGTTTAGAAATTAACATCTGATCTCTTCCTTTAATAAATACTTTCTGTCCTTTTATTTATTATTATTATTGTGTATGTATGTGTCTACTAAGGTAAAATATTGATGTCAGATAACAGCTTGTGGGAGTTAGTTTTCTTCTTCCATTGTGGAATCTGGTTTTCAGGCTTCTACATCAAATGCTTTACCTGCTGTGCCATCTCACAACACACCATGTCATAGAGTCTTATCACTCACCATAGAGGTCAGTGACTGTTTTGGCCTCTCTGGCTTGGTATGAGCTTCAGGAATCTACCTATCTCTGCTCACTCTCCAATATCTACTCAGCCCTGAGTTATAGACCCTCTTGCTTTAACTTGGGTGCCTAGAGAACTTAGATTCTCATGCATTAACAAGCATTTTATCTTCAGGAAAGAAAATACTCCTTTTTGGGGGGATTATCTTTATGTGCTTCTTTGTTCTTTGCCTGCCCTCTCTTCTTTTCCTCTTCCTCTGATCTCTTTCTTTCTCCAGGATCTCACTATGAATCCCTGGCTCACCCGTAGCTTGCTATTTAGGCTAGGCTGGCCACTGAGTTCACAGAGATCTGTCTGCCTCTGTCTACTGATAAGATTAAAAGATATGCACCAGTATACCTGGCTCTGGACTTTTTTTTTAATTTAGTTGGTCATATAAATAATATATATATTCCTCTAATCTGTTTTTTTAAAATGGATAAAGTAATCCTCTAATATAAAACTCTCATTTATTCATACAGATAGAGTCTCTTGTAACCTTGCTAGTCTTGGAACCCTGGGTTTCATGCATCTTGGCATACACTGTACTAACTGAAGTACATCCCTAACTCCTAAATCCGCATTTAAAAGTATCCTAACAATTTAACAACAATAGCAAAAAGAGCTTAATTGTGTGTTTTTAACAAGATAAAGTGAAATGCTAATCTTATTTTTTATTTCATGTCTGTGGGTGTTTTGCCTCTAACTATGTATGTATACCATAGAGAACAGAAGAGGGCACTGGATTTCCTAGAACTAGAGTTGGGAGCCAGTTTGCAATAGAGCATGTAATTGTACTCTATCTTGGCCATTCTTTCCTTCTCTGCGTTTTTATGTGTTTCTTTGTTTTTCATTTTGTGTGTGTTGTTTGTTTAATTAATTTTTGTATTTTCTTTATTTTTAAAGATAGTTTTAATGTAGCCTGGATGGGCCTCAAATTGATTGATGTGTAGCCAAGGATGATCTTGAATTGCTTATCTTCTTATCTCTATCTCTGTAGTGTTAGAATTACAGACAAGAGCTAACGTGTCTGGTTTTAAAGGAACTTCTAAAAATATTGAATCTTAATCTGGTGAGATGGCTTAGCAGGTAAACCTCTTGTTTTTAATTCTAATGACTTGAGTTTGGTTCCTGGAACTACAGTGGGGAAGGAGGAAACTAACTTCTACAAGTTGTCTCTTAGATCCACATATGCACCATGTGTCTGTAAGAGCTCCTAGTCTAGGTCTGTACTCTTGTGGTTGTGGTTCATTCTTGAAGTCACTCATAATGTCTAAATGAAAACCATATCAAGCTTCTCTTTAATATAAACTCTAAAGCATGAAAACTTACCAAATTCATTTGAATATTATAGATAAATATCAAGAAAGTCATGATGAGTCATTATTAATGGTGGTCTTACTATTTAAGTTTATACTTAAGAGACTACACCAGCGACTGTTATCCAAATATCAAATATGTTTTATAGTCTTCAGCATTCTTCGTTATTATAGATAGCCTTGAAGACTTTCAAATACTATTTTCATAGAGGAATAGCTTATTCATTCTAAAAATCTGCAATTTTTTGAGTAAGATACAAGATCTCTGCCAGGCTTCAGTCCAGTGTGTGTGTGTGTGTGTGTGTGTGTGTGTGTGTGTGTGTGTGTGTGTGTGTGTGTGTGTGTGAGAGAGAGAGAGAGAGAGGGAGGGAGGGAGGGGTGGGGGGAGGGAGGGAGAGGGAGAGAGAGGAAACCATGGCATTATAATAGAAATAGGTCAGAGGACCATTTCAGATGCTGGTCCTCACCTTGCATATTGTTTGAGACAGGTTCTTGTCTACTGTTTCATTCTGTGTAACTTACTAGCTGGTTCATGACCACATCTCTGCTTTCCATGCCTTCCATCTTGCCATAGGAACTCTGGGATTGCTGACATGTGCTTTCTTGCTGGCATTTTGTGGATTCTAGGGATTCTTTTTCAGTTCCTCACACTAGTGCAGTGAGCATTTTCACTACTGAGTCTGTCTACTTTTTAGCCCTCCAATGCCCTTTCTAAGATTAGGGCCATTAATGTTGTTCTAGTTAGGGTTTTTATTGCTGTAATTAAACACCATAACCAGAAACAAATTGGTGAGGAAAGGGTTCATTTCAGCTTAAAACTCTCAGGTCATACTCCATTGTTCAGGGAAGTCAGTGCAGGACCATATAGGTAAGAACCAAAGCAAAAGCATCAAGGGGTGCGACTTACTGGCTTGTATTCCTGTGGCTTGTGCAACCTGCCTTTTGATAGCACCCAGGGCTCCTGGGAGTGCCACTGTGTGGCCTTACTCTCAGTGATATGGGCTCTCCCATATCAGTCAGTCAAAGAAATACATCAAAGGCTTGTCTATGGACCAATTTGGTGGGGGTGGGTCATTTTCTCAATTAAGGTTCCTTCTTCCAAAATGACTGTAGCTTGTGTCAAATTGACATAAAACCAGCCACAAACATTTTCTATATGTTTTTTCCCTGCCCCAGAAATTTTGTATATTTTATTTTATATTCTTAGAGAAGTCTTCATTTGCACATTTTGTTGGACCTATCTTTCAACCTTCTTCAGAATCTTTCTTTGTTAATATGGGTTCATATGCTTTCAAGTACTTGTTTATTGTGTGTATATGTGCTCGTGAAAGTCCATGAGCGCCCATGTACTTGTGTATCCCCGGCACACATGTGGAGGCAGAGTACAACTCACAGAAGTCAGTTCTCTTCTTCCACTGTAATTCCAAGGAATTGAATTGAGGTTGTCATGGTTGGTGGCAAATGCTTTGATCTGCTGAGCTGTCTCACTAGACTTCTTTATATGCTTCTAAAGATCTGCATTTTGGTTTAAACCTTGGGGATAGATATTTTGCCTAACATTTATAAGGCCTGAGTTTCAACTTCCAGCTTCTGCCTCCAGTGCTGTAAGCAACAGCAACCTACTGCCCCACTTCCTTTTTAGCATGAATATCCACCTACCTGCTATGGACATTGGTGCCATTTTTACTTAAAGTGTTATGGGGAAAAAATTTACCTGTGAACCTTCTATTTATGTGTGTGTGGCTGGTAAATGATAAATGTTACTAGATCCTGAAAACTCTCTGAAGTTCTTTGTCTAGAAAGGCCCCAGAGTAGAAAATATCCTAATTCAGGGTGTCTGGGCTGAAGCAAATGAAAGGGAGTCCTTTGGTCCTCCTTTTGTTTTCTCTGTTGATCTCTGTTCTGAGGAGTTCCAAGAACTCACCTTGAAGCACTGTCCTTGTCTAATGTTCATCTGAGTAGATGAAATAAATGGAAGCAGCCTTTCATGGCTTGCAAATGTTCATGTATGGTCTGAAGTTTCCAGATTCATAGTATAAGTCCTCTGATGTGGCTGTATGCTTCAGCAAGAGATTACTGTAAACACTAGAGGTGTGTACATCCTGTAGTAATGGATCCTTAGTAGGTAATCCACAACACTGATAACAATCATGAAACTGTGCCTATGTTTGTGCTATGAATTAAAGAGCCGGTAACACTGTGCATGAGTTTTAAAATTTGATTCTAGATTAGTCTCCAAAAATAGAATTATTCTGCAGTTTCTAGGAACACATTCAACACAATTATGTTTTTATTTGTTTAATTTTTTGGGGGAAATCTTTGCAGTTTCTTGAAACACATTCAACACAAATGTGTTTTTATTTGTTTGATTTGGTTTTTGAGAAATCAATCAAATTTAATTTAACACAGTGTATACAGAATTGACAGAATCTTTGGTATTTCTATATTCAGTTTTTATATTGTTAAATGCAAACTTTTTCTTGTCAAAATCCTGACAGGATGTTAGCTTTATAGAATTTAGAACTAATAATTTTCTTATGTGTTCATCTTTGTCTAGGAAGCATTTTTTGGAAAAGATCTTCTAGATACCAGCAGACAAAACAAGCTGAGTGTAGATAATCTGTCAGAAGATGCAGCTCAGCTTTCACATAAATCAGGTTTCTTGGATCCTTCTTCAGATCCGCTACTGAGTTCATCTTCTGCAAAACCTGGAACTCAGGGTATGTAGATTAATTCACAGGTATTTTCTTTATGCCACATGCCATTACTTTCTAGTTATTATAACACTCATATAAATACTTCTGTTTGACCTCGTGCTTTATTCAAATCAACCTTATTAAAATATAATTTATATTCAATAAATGTAGCCTCTTTTTAGTGGAAAGTTCTATAAGACTTCTCAAGTGACTTGTCAAATTAACCTACCTACGTAGTAATCACCAAAATCAGTAGTTGTGAGAGAAAACTTTCAGTTTATACTTTATCCAGAACAGTATTAGTTAAAAAACTCAAAGAATGGTTTGTGGCTATCGTAAAGGGTATTATTTCTCTTACTTCTTTCTCAGCCTGCTTATCCTTTGAGTATAGGAAGGCTTCTGACTTGCTTGAGTTGATTTTATATCCGGCCACTTTGCTGAAGTCGTTTATCAGCTGTAGGAGTTCTCTGGTGGAGTTCTTTGGGTCGCTTATGTATACTATCATATCGTCTGCAAATAGTGATAGTTTGACTTCTTCCTTTCCAATTTGTATCCCTTTGACCTCTTTTTCTTGTCTAATTGCTCTAGCTAGAAGTAAGAGAAATAATACCCTTTACGATAGCCACAAACCATATTAAGTATCTTGGCGTGACGCTAACCAAACAAGTGAAAGATCTGTATGACAAGAACTTCAAGTCTCTGAAGAAAGAAATTGAAGAAGACCTCGGAAGATGGAAAAATCTGCCATGCTCATGGATTGGCAGGATTAATATAGTAAAAATGAGCATCTTACCAAAAGTAATACACAGATTCAATGCAATCCCCATCAAAATCCCAACTCAATTCTTCATAGAGTTAGAAAGAGCAATTCAAAAATTCATCTGGAATAACAGAAAACCCAGAATAGCTAAAACTATTCTCAAGAGTAAAAGAACCTCTGGGGGAATCAGTATCCCGGACCTCAAGCTGTACTACAGAGCAATAGTGTTAAAAACTGCATGGTATTGGTACAGTAACAGACATGTAGATCAATGGAACAGAATTGAAGACCCAGAAATGAATCCACACTCCTATGGTCACTTGATCTTTGACAAAGGAGCTAAAACCATCCAGTGGAAAAAAGATAGCCTTTTCAACAAATGGTGCTGGCTCAGCTGGAGGTCAACATGCAGAAGAATGCAAATTGACCCATCCTTATCTCCTTGCACTAAGCTCAATTCTAAGTGGATCAAAGATCTCCACATAAAACCAGACACACTGAAACTAATAGAAGGGAAACTAGGGAAGAACCTTGAACATATGGGCACAGGGGAGAATTTCCTGAACAGAACTCCAATAGCTTATACTCTAAGATCAAGAATAGACAAATGGGACCTCATTAAATTACAAAGTTTTTGCAAGGCAAAAGACACCGTCAAAAAGACAAAGCGGCAACCAACTAACTGGGAAATGATCTTTACCAACCTTACATCCGACAGAGGGCTAATATCCAAGATATACAAAGAACTCAAGAAGTTAAACTCCAGAGAGGCAAGTAACCCTATTAAAAAATGGGGTACAGAGCTCCACAAAGAGTTCTCACCTGAAGAATATCTAATGGCTGAGAAGCACCTAAAGAGATGTTCATCATCCTTAGTCATTAGGGAAATGCAAATCAAAACAACCCTGAGATTCCATCTCACACCAGTCAGGATGGCTAAGATCAAAAACACAGGAGACAGCAGTTGTTGGCGAGGATGTGGAGAAAGAGGAACACTCCTCCACTGCTGGTGGAATTGCAGGCTGGTACAACCACTCTGGAAAGCAGTCTGGCGGCTCCTCAGAAAACTGGGCATGACATTTCCGGAGGATCCGGCTATACCACTCCTGGGCATATACCCAGAGACTTTACCTGCATGCAATAAGGACACATGCTCCACTATATTCATAGCAGCCTTATTTATAATAGCCAGAAGCTGGAAAGAACCCAGATGTCCCTCAACGGAGGAATGGATTCAGAAGATGTGGTATATTTACACAATGGAATACTACTCTGCAATTAAAAACAATGAATTCACGAAATTCCTAGGCAAATGGTCAGAACTTGAAAATATCATCCTTAGTGAGGTAACCCAATCACAAAAGATCACACATGGTATGAAGTCACTGATAAGGGGATATTGACCCAGAATCTCAGAATACCCTAGACACAATCAGCATATCAATAGATTTCTAAAAAGATGGAAGGAGAGACCCCTGGTCCTGGAAAGACTGGATGTAGGGGAACGCCAGGACAGAGTAATGAGAGGGGGTTGAACGGAGAAAAGAGGGAGGGAAGGGGGCTTATGGGACTTTCGGGGAGGGAGGAAACGGGAAAGGGGAAGTGATTTGGAATGTAAATTAAAAAAATAAAATAAAATTAAATTAAAAAAAAAAAAAAAAAAAAAAACTCAAAGAAATTCTAATGTGTCAAAAATTGCAAAACTAATGCCCACAGTCAGGAATTATTTATAGATGTAGTGATATATGTACATACAGTTTCTCATTACTGACACTTTGTGCCAGTTTATTCATTGCTATAAAAAGGGGCACCAGTGCCTTGCCACTATACTTATCATCACTTCTGACTGCATGAGGTCATGACTATCAAACATGTCTTCTAGCCGGCAATAGTGGTGCATGACTTTAATAACAGGTCTTGGGAGAAGGAGGCAAGCAGCTCTCTGTGAGTTCAAGGCCAGCCTGGTCTGTGTAGTTATTTCTAGGATAGTCAGAGCTACACAGTGAGACTTTGTCTCTGCAAACCCTAAATATATAGATGCATATCTCCAGTTATTCACATCATTGTTGAACCTAGTTGCTCCTGGTTGAGAACCACCATGTAAATGTAGGAAATGGAGTGACTATTCGAAGTCAGAAGAGAGAGCTGGGGGACAGCTTTGTAGGAATAGCACTTGTGTTGCAGTTACAGGACCTGTGTTTGATCCTCAGAACCCATATAAAAATGCCAGATTGGTGGTGGTTACTTGTACTCCCAGTACTGAGGAAGTAGAAGCAGGAGGCTCCCTGTGTATTGCTAAACAGCCATTCTAGCTTAATTGGTGAGCTCACCTGAGGTTGCCTTCCACTCTATACATGCATACGCACGTGCGTGCACACACAGACACACACACTACTACCCACACACATGCATATGCACACACAGAGACACATACACACATAATAATGTACTCACACACATTTGCATGGACAGTATTTTTAAAAAAAATAGTCATGAAGGAGGCTGAAGATGCAGTTTAATTAGTAGAATCTTTGGCTGTCATGCATGAAACATTGGGTTTGCTCCCCAGCACCTCACACTGGACAGGGTGGTATGCACCTCTACTCTTTTTGAGAAATGGAATCAGGAGAATCAAGTTCAAGATATACTCTGTTATGTTATAGAGTTCAGAGGCATCTGTGTAGCACGAGATCCCTGCCTCATTATGAAAGAAAGAAACTGAGGGAAAGAGAGCAAACACATGCAGTTAAGTATTTATATGAAGAGGCTCTAAGAGCTTTGTTGGATTTATAAGAGTTATGAGTATAGCATTTGTCTTTTCTTCTAGACATTTATCAATTATAGTGTGATGTTATTGTGGCACTCTTTATTTTGCCATCTGTTAATCTTTAATTTTATATATTCTTTTTAGAAGTCTAAAGTAGAAGTGTACTGAATAATGACTTTAGGTATTAAGTTAAAGCTTTTTTCCACCCAGCATTGTCCAGTCATGAAACACAGTTGGCTTTCTTGTGCTATAACTTTTACATCTGGAAATACAAATGCCAATTTCATGGACTTGAGTATCCAAAGACTTTGTGTCTCTAAGGCTGTCCTAGATACCATAGGACAGCCTGTGCAAACTTTTACTTTTTATTTGACTTCCTTGTTATATGTGCAGGCAGTCTTACCTTCTCATAGGCTCATAAACAACAATTCTGCATCATCATTAACAAAGAAGGATGGAAAGATACAGTGTCCTTTTCGTTTAGTCTTACCAGGTTAAAACAAAAATATTTTATGTTGCTTTAAGTACTCACTAGTTCTTCATACGTTTTTAGCATTGTATAATAACTGGGTATTTCAAAGTATATTTTATAAATATTATGACACATGACTTGAAGAGTTAAATCGAAGTTATTTACACTTGCATTTTGTGAGGATAACTTCTGATAAGTTGATGGGACAGATTTTGATGCAAGGGTTTTTCCCACAAAACTTAAGAGGTGATGATTTTCAGTAAAGCAGAACTTGGAAGATGAGACTAGCACTTCTTTCAAAGTATAGATGTATTTTCTTTTCAGTTAAGCTACCTTTTGCCTTTATATGAAAAGTTTAATGCCTTTTTGAGTATTTCCCTTCATGTAGCCTGTTCAGCCATCAGACAAGGATATACTTTTCTTTTAAAAAAATGTTACTTTTATTTTATGTGTTTGGATGTTTTTGCCTGAATGTACACCTGTGCATTGTGTTTGCAAGTTATGCCTATAGAGGCCAGAAGAAGGCACAAATCCCCTGAGACTGAAATGCATGTGAGCTGCCACTTGGATGCTAGGAATTGAACCTGGTCCCTCTGAAGAACAGCTAGTGTTTTTACCTGCTGAACCATCTCTCTAGTCCCAGGATGGACTTTTAAAATTTTTTGATATAATTTTCTATAGTAGAATTTCATTACTTTAAAACAAACAAAAGAGCTTTTTCAGTACGCTGAAGGCCCTGAGTTTGATTCTAGAAGCATGGTTATAGATGCTTGGAATCCCAGCACGGGAAGGTGGAGATAGGAAGACACCCCACCCCAAACCCCCAGGGCTTGTTGTCAGCCACCTAGCCTACTTAGTAAGTTTCAGACAGGTACAAGAGCCAAGTTCTCTTAATCATCTCCCAGCCTCATGAAGAGAGAGAGAGAAAGTGTGTGTGTGTGTGTGTGTGTGTGTGTGTGTGTGTGTGTGTGTACATGTATGTATGTATGTGTATATACATCTATATATATGTAGATATTTTAAATATTTTTTTACTTTTATGTAGATATTTTGCCTGCTTGTATGTTTTGTTCACCATATGTATGCACTGCCAGCAGAGGCCAAAAGAGGCCATTGGATCTTCTGGAACTGGAGTTAATAGTTGGTTGTTAGCTGCCATATGGTTACTAGGAACTGTACCTGGGTCCCTTGCAAGTGAAAACAAAACAAAACAAAACAAAAACCCAAAACACTCTTAATCATTAAGCCATCAATCTAGCTCCTCAAGTGTTATTTTTATGCCATTAAAAAAATATTGTCTTTAGTTAAATTAGACTTGAAAGCTTAACATTTTGAAGTCTTTAACTGAGTGGCTAAGGTAATTAAGAGTGATAAACTTACTAAGAGTTCTACTGTTTTACTACTTGATTAGGTTAAAACTCCTTAGAATAATCCTCTTTTCATCTTTCACATTTTACACCTACCTGTAGGTTTGGCCCCAAAGTCATCTTCAACTACTTCACCTTTTCTACCATGTAGTGGTAACTTGTATTGCCTGTCGTTTACACTGCACACACCTTGTCCTCCCAGTCCTTTCAGTATCCCTATACTCCCCTGAACTAATCTTCACCACATTCTTGAAAACTGCCCAGACTTGCAGTATATGCTACCTTCATGCCCTTCTTTGTCAGGAAGTCCCCTCTGCCCACGACTTACAGCTGATTTCCATGTTCCCCCAGTGTCTTTGTTTTATTTAGGTCTTTATCCTTTCTTTTATTAAGGTCTCTAAATAATGGAGAAATAAGAAATAAGAACCAACAGTGGGACCAGTCAGGGAAACAATTGTCAAAAATCACTTGAATTAGCAAACTCCTCTCAATAGTAACCCTAAATGTAGATGGTCTTATTTTGTTTTGAAACAGAATGTCAGTATGTAGCTCAGGCTGATCCATAACTATGTAGACCAGACTGGCCTCCAGCTTTAGAGACTCTCTTAACTCTGCCTGTTGATAAGCTGATAACTCTAGTTTGATTCCTAAGAGCCATGTAGTTAGTAGAGAGAATCAGTTTCTGCAAGCTTCCCTCTGACCTCCTCACACAGACAGACACGTCCACGTTCCCCTTCCGCTATGCTAAAAGTAATTTTTTAAAAAGAGAGAACACTAACAAACTTAACCAAATTAATCAAAAATGAGAGGAGACGATCCAAAGTAACCAACCAAATTAGTGATGATAAAAGTGGGGTTTTTTTTTGTGGTGGTGTTGATTTTTCAAGAGAAGGTTTCTCTATGTAGTCCTGGCTATCCTGTAACTCACTTTGTAGAACAGGCTGGCCTCAAACTCAAAGAAATTCTCCTTCTTCTGCCTCCCAACTTTTGGGGTTAAAGTATGCATCACCACCTCCCACATCAGTAGAACACTGACAACTTAAATACATCATAGAAAGCAAAGATTAACATCTCTTTACAGTTCCTTAATCATGAAGATACTAAACGTGGAACATTACAAGATTTTAATAGGAAAACTCTAGTAAAGATACTATATTTTGTAAATTGAAAGCATTCCCCTCTGAAGTCAGTAGCAGGTAAGAATAAGTACTGTCTCCACTTTTTATTCAATAGACTGCTTTAGATGTTAAGTAGATTCATGGTTAATCTAATCCTTTACCAAAAAACACTTATATTTGATACTTTAAGCAAAGTATCAGAAAACAAAATCTATACACAAAAATCAGTAGCTTTTCTATAATAACACATTTGCTGAGAAGTAAATTAGGAAACTAGTCTTGTTCACAATAAATTAAAACAAAAATACACAGGTATCAGCCTAGTAAGGGAGATAAAGGACCTTTATAGTGAAGGAAGACACTGGAGAAGACACCAGTAAAAGGAAAGATATCTCATGTTCATAGATGAACAGAATTAATATGGTGAGAATGCCCTTAACTCCCAAAGTCTGTAGACGTTTGCAGTGTTTAATAAAGTCCCAGAGCAGTTCTTCCAAGAATAGGAAAGAAATCAGCTAAAAACACAAAGCCTCTGAATCAGCACCAGTCAACACACAGACATAACAATGCTGATGTGGAGCTACCTTGCACACCACAGTACCAAATCCAGACCTATGGAGCCAGAGCACAAAACTCAGTGGAATGCAAAACAACATCCAGATGCCAGCCCATTCACTTACAATTACCTGAGTTTTGACAATTGTCCAAAAACAGATGTGGAAGAAAACATCTTCAACAAATAGTGCTGGGAAATCTGCATATTTGTATGTAGAAAATGAAACTCATTTTCCAACTTTTACTATAGAAAAAAACAATTAAAAATGGATCAAACAGATAACTGTCTAACTTGAAATGGCTTGTTACTAGGAATATTCTTTATAGAGGCATAAGCAAGGAAATTTTTGAAAAACAGCACTAATAACACAGAAAATCCATATACGACAAATAATACTGCATGAAATAAAAATGGATCTTTACAGAATAGGAAACGTCCAATGAGTGAGGAAATAGTCAGAGTTAGATAAAATAATACAGAGTTAGATAAAATCTTGTTGTCAGCTGTGTATCTGATGGAATTAAAGAACTAAATGCTAAATAATAACCCTACCCCCCAAAAATCCCAAGTTAGCCAATCAACAGAGAAATGGCTTAGTTTCCAAACTAAGAAATATCAGTGATCAATAAATATATGAAAAATGTTCAACATCCTTATCCATCTATAAAATGCAAATTCGTTGAATATGTTGGTACAGCTATTTAACCCAGCACAAGGAGAGGTAGAGGCAAGCAGATCTCTGTGAGTTCAAGAGCAGACTGGTTTATATAGGAGTTCCAGGACAGCAAAAGCTACGTAGTGAGACACTGTCTCAAAAAATTCGAGGTAGAGCCAGAAATGCAGATTGATGTATGCTTAGATTCCACCTGTTTCTAGTCAGAATGACTGTGTTTGAGAAAACAACAATGCTCTCTGACAAGGATATAGTAGAAGTGGAGCTAGATATTGGGGCAGTAATAGAAACTAGTCCAACTACTATGGAAATCATCATGGAAGCTCTACAGAAACTCAAAACTAGTATAGAATCTAACTATGCCACTACTCGAGTATATACCGGAAAGAACTAAAGTTAACTTACTACAGAAAGACTTGCACATTCATGTCAATGTAACCTCATAATACCAAAGATGCAGAAGTAAGCTGGTGTTCGTCAATAGACGCTGACTGTATAAAGAAAACATAAAAGATGCAGGTATGCGTTCACGTACATATAATGGAGAATAAATGAAAGTGGAAATCGTATTAAGCAAAATAACTCTAGAGAGTGAAAAACAAATGTCACTTCTTTTTCTCAATTCAGAATTTATATTTAGACAATGCGATCATGTATATGACAGGAAAGTAGGTGGGGTTTATGTAGGACAAGAAAGGAGTCTGAAACTAGGGGGAGATGGGTACAAGTTTAGATAATACATCGTGTTTTCTCTTGTGGACCCAGATTGAATATTACTCGTACAATTGTGTCAGTATGATGCATGTACATAGAGAGCATAAGAGAGAAGATGGGGACAGAAAGTACCAGCTGGTAGGGCAGTGACATGAGCACATAATACATTTTTAATGTATGCAAAGCATAATACATATATATGAAAATGTTACAGTGAAAATCATAATTTTGCATGTTAACAAAATTTAAGCAAAGACTGAAAACACAGAATGTAACAAAATCTATTTGCGGCCAGTCATTTCTGGAAACGTTTTTTCTGCCTGTTTTTCAAATAGGTCCCTCAGGGTCTGTTTTATTCCGTACTTCAATGTTATTTGTGAGAAAGTGAGCCCTGAGAGTACAGGTCATTTGTTAACAGTTCCATCTTGTTCCAGTGGCTTGGACAATGTCAATAGACACAGTTCTTTGGTATTAAAACAGTCTTTTAGTGAACAAGTAATAAATATTCAAACAGGAAAACAATTAGTATTAGTTAAGAACCTGGCTTATGCTTTGCTAGAAATTTCAAAATACTGTTTGTTTTTCCTGTCTTTAAATTGTCCTGTGTTTTTCTAGATATCATTCTTAAGTGCCACTTAAGTAATGAGCTGCTTTTTATTTTTATTTTATAAGATTTTGATTTTATTTTTATTACTTAAAATCTACATTTTTTATTTCATTTTGTCAAAATACATCAGTCTTGAAAACAAAATCTGAATTTTTAATGTTTTGTTAATCAAAATATAAGTACACTTGCTTTTAATTCTTTCAATTCATTAATTATGGTCTTTTATCACTGCCACTTGCCTCAGCTGCTGCTGTACTCTAGATATTTAGGACATTTTAGAATTTTGTGTCTAGGAAAATACTTAATTTTTATATACTTACTATATTTAGGTACTGCTGATGACCCATTAGCTGATATTTCTGAAGTCTTAAACACAGATGATGACATTCTTGGAATAATCTCAGATGATCTTGCAAAATCAGTTGATCATTCAGGTATACATGAATACTGTTTGCCTGATTTCTGTCCTGTGATTTGAGAGGTGTATGGATGTGGAACACATTTAATTTTTTTATTTTTTTATTTTTTTTTTTTAGTAACAGAAGTGGGTTTGGTGTTTTGCTTTATTTTTTGTTTTGTTTTTTTTTGACTGTCTCAAAGAAGGCAGTATTGACCTTCATTGAGTTTCTGAGTTTCTGGCTTGAGGAGGGGAACATAGCAAGTTGGCTCCTTTCTGTCACCTTTCTAATTGCATCAGATTTAAGGCATGATGCCTTAAAGGTCTTGCTGCACTTTCTCTTTTTGTGTGTTTTCCATTCCTTCCCACTTCTGTGGTAATCATCCATTTTATTTGGTTTGGGTCTTATAGGTCTTGATTTATGCACTTTCCAGGTTGGGAGCTCACCCTTCTCTTTGGGTAAGAACTGAGCGGTGGATGGCTCTGACTAGAAGTAGTAATCTTCCTTAGTGGTCTCTCTGGAGCAGCTTGAGGTGCATGCCTGGTTATTAGTAGTGCTAATGTGTCACTAATCCAAACTTTACTTTTCCTTTCTTGCATACAGCTAAAGCATAGAGCTCTCAGTGACTTCCTTAATAATTTTAGTGAATGGTTTTGTTCTTACATATTGCACATTATAGTAGTTTACAATATTACCTGAATAATAGTTTCTAATACAAGATTAAATAAAAACAGACTAAAATTAAGACTAATAGTATTAAGAAAATATGAAGAAATAGATAATAGGCTACTATTATTAGATGTTATAAGGTGATGAACATAATTTATTTTTTTTGAATTTAGCTACAAAATGTTTAAAAATAATTTATAGTTGAAATTATCCATAAAAGAAGGCTATAAGCTTTAATATTGTGTATACATCTTTGAATTAATTTTTGCTGAAACTTTCATTCCTGTTTCACATGTTGCACGATGATACTGCTGTTTTCCATGTTAGAGAAGTTATTCATGAAATGGCCTCTTACAGGAGTTTAAATTCGATTTGTTCTTCTGTTCTTAAGGAAATGAAATTATTTACTTTGATGAAAAGTTAACTGGGTATCATATAAACTTATAGGTACATTGTAGCTAAATTTGGTAATGCCTATTGAAAGTACTACCAGAGTCTTAGAAGTACAAGCTTCATGAACATCACAGTGTTGTATGTTAATGCATAAGGCACTATTGTCCATTTTGTGCATTTTCTGGACTCACCTTTTCATTTATTTTACTTGTTCTTTTAGATATTGGCACCATTGCTGATGATGCTTCCTCTTTGCCTCAGCCAAGTGTCAGTCAGAGTTCACGACCATTAAGTGAAGAGCAGCTAGATGGGATCCTCAGTCCTGAGCTGGACAAAATGGTCACAGATGGTAAAATATTTACCCTACATCTAGGCTTTCTAAAAGACTCGAGTAAATATGACTTTCAAAGCTTTTTGCATGCAATTTTATGTTTGGACTTGCTTTAATAACTTTTCTGTTAATTAAATGATGTTTTATAAGTCATGAATAGATAATTAATATTCATTTTATTTTAGGAGCAATTCTTGGAAAGTTATATAAAATTCCAGGTATGTTTTTATTCTGTTGTTTTACTTTGTAAAAAATGGCATTCCCCTTAGAATGACCCTAATAATTTTCATGTTATCTCTGTGATTATTTACCCAGAGCTTGGAGGAAAGGATGTTGAAGACTTGTTTACTGCTGTGCTTAGCCCTGCTACCACTCAGCCAGCTCCATTGCCACAGCCTCCCCCTCCACCTCAGCTATTGCCAGTGCACAATCAGGGTATTCTATTACTTCTAAGCATGATTTTGTTTGTATGTATATTTGCAGGTATGTGTGACAATGTACATACAAGGTCAGTCTCATGCAGTCTTCCTCAAGAGTTATCTGCTTTATAGAGAGTGCCGCAATGCCCAATTTTATTTACTTACTAGTGAGTGTGCAGGATATATGTGCTCAAGGTTGTGTGTGTGCACAAGCAAAAATGCTTGTGCATATGCTGTGCATTTACACCCTACATGCATGTAGAAAGCAGAGGGTAATGTCCAGGAATCAAGGCTCTTCTTCCACCATGTGATTCTTAGAGAATCACTCAGGCTATCCAACTTGGCCAGAAGGGCTTCTACCACTGAGCCATCTTACTGTGGCCCATTTTTAGGGTCCCATTAACTTTTTAAAATGTATATGTGTTTATAGCTGTTTGGGCACATACATTCTGTTGCACATGTGGAACACAGGACAGCTTACAGGAGTAGGTTCGTTCCTTTCTTCATTCGGTCTAGGGGATCTAACTCAGGTGCTGAGGCTTGGCAACAGGCAGTATCTCTTCCCTCAGCTTTTTCACCCTCACTGCCTCCAGTCCTAGGTTTCTGTGTTCTTCAAGCTCTTTACTATTTGATATATCTCCCAGCTTCTGCATGGTTGTTTCTCTCTCTCTCTCTCTCTCTCTCTCTCTCTCTCTCTCTCTCTCTCTCTCTCTCTCACATACATGCAACCATACTTTTGTAATGATCAAAAAATACTACCTCTGGTCACACTCCCTGAAATTCTCTAACTCACATGATTCATCTTGAGAGCAGAACAGGCTTGAGAGATTGTAAGGATACCTGGCCTCTCTTCTTACCGGGGCCACCAGAACTCACTTTCATTGTGCTCGTCTGCACAGTGACCACACCCTCCATTCAACAACTGCACTCATCTGGTCTCAGGTTTATTGTCGCCTCCTCAGAGGTGAAGCCTGCCTCTCTTTACCCCATATGCTTGCATTTCTACTGTGTGTGGCACAGGTATAAATGCTTTCTGGGGCGATTAGGACCTCCTCAGAGACTGGACGCTAATCCTGCTCACCACAGGACCTGTGTTCAGAGTCAAGCACTGCCTTTTGCCGATTGTTAAATTCCTGTGATTTTTTTTTTTTTGAAACTTGCTCGTTTTGTTTGGCCAAATTTCTTTTACCCTACTAGTAACAATTTGCAGTAAAACATAGGTTCAAGACTTCAGTTTTTTTACTTTCTCAAAAGCTAAAATACAATAATCAAGAATAGAATGTATAGGAGTATATTGGAGGAGAGGTTTAGCACTCTAGATATCAACTCCCCAGCAAAGGAGTTTAGAATTCTATAGGCGTGTATGTGTTAATAATGGAAAAAGATAACATCTGTGTGTCCTTTGTTAGTGATTTATTGTACTGAATTATGTAATGCAATGTTATCTTTATAAACTTTTACTCCTTTTCATATGAAATTAAATTTACAAACAAATTCCTTTTACTATCCTTTTTATGTACAGAAAAAAATTGCACAGAATAAATACTAGAAATGCTTGAATTTTGACCAGTTTAGCTATTAAACCTAAATCTACCTTGAGGTTTGCAATACTAAACATTTAATAAACATTTGGGCAAAACACTTGCAATAACTGTTTCTTGCTTTAATTTACCATTTCTCAACCTGTGGGTCACGCCCCCTTTGACAAACCTTTATCTCTAAAAATATTTACATTATGATACATATCATTTTATATGATTCATAGTACGGTAGCAAAATTACAGTTATGAAATCACAGTGAAAATAATTTTTTGTTTGGGAGTTAGCACAACATGAGGAATGTATTAGAGAGTCACAGTATTAGGAAGGTTGAGAACCACTGCACAATTGTTTTTTCATGCTTTTTTAAATGATTAGGGCATTATACAACTTCATGTGTAATCTTATTTTTAGAAAAAGTTTTGAGATTATTTAAAAGATAACTTAGCACTGTTAGGTAATTTAAGACAAAAGATAGAACACCCTCCTGAGTCTATAGCCTGTACTGTTAAGATTGTAGATTTTAAGAATATAATTGACTTATAGAAAAGAATAATTAAAGCAGAGTTGCATAAAGCAGTTAGATTTCAGTGTTCATGTTTGAAATCATAGTAGTTCTAATTTAAGGGTAAGGTGTGATCATGTGACAGGTATTCAAGAATCACAACTTTCATTTTTTCTAACAGACGATGACAAGGTGAGGTTGGTAGATAGTGCCTATGAAGATCAAGTAGAAGTACGTATTAGCGCTAGGTTGTTGACATGTGAACACTGGCCAGATGCAGTTAAGTTGCCTTTTTTAATCCATGCTTCCCCGAGCCAAGAAAGATGCATAATGATAAATGTTTTGGTAGGATTCTGGTGTCAATAATGAAGATCAATTTGAAAATAAGAGTTGTAATAATGGGGCTAGAGGGATGGCCCAGAGGATGAAGCAGTTGCTATACAAGTGTAAGGACCAGAGTTCAGACAGATAACCCCCACATAATAATTAAGATGGTATGGTGGGCCACTAGGCCCACCTTTAATCTCAGCCCTTGGGAAGCAAATTATGTGGAGCCAGGGTTCAGGGGAGTGTCATCAGAGGAAGCCTGTTGTCTAAACTAGGCAGAATTTGTGAACTCTGGGTTCAAGGAGAGACCCTTATTCAATAAATAAAATAGAGAACAATTCAGGTAGGTATTGACAACCTTGGATTCCACATCCTGTATGTACATGTATATGCATATGCACACATGCATCCACACAGAAGAATATACATATATACGTGAAAAAATTCTAGTAACCTATTGAATGGATGGGAGAGAAAGAATAAAATGAAATTAATTAACAAATTTATTAGTCAAGATTTCTCAGAGGATGCATTAAAACCATATGCAAAGGAATATTTTCCTCCTTCCACCATTCTATGTGTGTATTCAGACTGTGAAATACATGGCTTTTATTTTGATATAAATGGGACATACATACCTCATTCTGATTTATAGGCAGTTGCAATTAGTCAACTTCATAGGTAAAAGAGTACATGCTATTTTTCTAGTGTTACAAACTATAGTTTCAAGTGTTAGAAATTATGAGATTTTTTTCCTTAAAGAATTATATTAGCAGAAGGCATACAATTACATGCTTCTTGCTATCTTTTTCCCATTTTTGTTTTTATTGTTGCTGTTTGCTTGTTTGTTTTGTTTGTTTGATTTTTTGAGTCAGGGTTTCCTCTGTGTAGCCTTGTTGTACTGGAACTTGCTCTGTAGACCAGGCTGGCCTCGAATTCAGAGATCCACCTGCTCCTGCTTCCTGAGTGCTGGGAATATCAAAGGTTTGCACCACCACGACCAGGCTTAGATTTTCACTTTTTAAGTCAGATAAAGTGACCAAGGGTAGAGAGAGTGAATGCAAGGATCTCATGTGACCTTGTCATTAGAGACAGAATATAAAATTAATTAGATTGATGGCTGCAGTACTAAAAGATGTTATCTTTGGGGACCCATTTAAAGTGAGAAAAAAGTAAGACAGTGTAATGTTGTTCACAGTAATACAGAAAACTAAAAACATTTCAAAAAGATTTAGATACAGTCAGTGGATGTTTCTTTAGGTAAAAGTTAGGTAAGTGTTCAGCTCTTTCTATGGAGTCATCCTCAAAATGGTTCTTTTAGATCCTCTTAATAGTTTGTCAGTGTGATGAGCTGAAGCAAGACTGCTGTCCAGGCTAGTCTGGGCTATCTGGCAGGTACCTCTCTCTAAAATTAATTACTTAAATAGCAAAGGAGTGATGCTTTCCTGTTTACTCGTGTAAGCTTGAAAGTCTTGTTTTCTACATTTTTTTGTCTTAAATAAAGGGACACATAATAAGTGCTTTGAGGTCTTGTGAAGCTACAGAGTTAATACATGCAAGACTTTATAAAGCAGTACTTAGCACAAAGGAAAAGTACCAGGCGTGGTGGACTTATATGTAGCATTGCTGGTAGATAGCCACAATGGTGAGCATATTTTTTCCACCAATCTTTTATTTATCCTAATTATCTGAAAGGCATTTAAACCTACCTGCCTCCTGCCTACCTACCTGCCTGCCTGTCTGTCTGTCTAGATATCTATATGTGTTGGTGTTTTGTCTGCATATATGTTAGTGTGAGAATGTCAGATCCCCTGGAACTGGAGTTGATGACAGTTGTGAGCTGACACATGGGTGATGGGCATTGAACCTAGGTCCCTCCAGCCCTCATTTAAGCCCCTTTAAAGGTATATAAGTTAGGTGTATAAGTCTGAATTCAATTCCTGGAATCTACAATTTAAAAGATGAGATCCAACTTCTGTATACCTCTTTCCATGTTGGAAAATGACAGCTTACTTTAAATAGTTTAGACATGTGGATGATCATAGTGATACACTTGATGGGGGGGAACATGAGGAAATCTTTTATTTGCCTAATGTTGGAAACTGGAAATTCACGTAGTGAGAGGACAAAAACTATTGTTCATTATTTTTGTAACAAATGTGTACTTAATAGCTAAAACTAAATATACATTACTCTAATCACTGTACATAAGAATATCTCCATTTTACAAGTTGAATTAGAAACCGTTTCTTCTTCTAACAAGTTACAGACTTGGAATTAAAACTTAGAGCTGTTGGACTATAAAAATGTTTATATAAATACTATATTTAGGGAGGTATGATTGTTAGAAACCACATTTCAAAACTTTGTAACTAACCACATCGCCCTTTAATCTGTATTTTATACTATATCACCAAAAAAAGTACTACTTTAAAATAGTATTAAAAGGTTTTATTTAGAAATGTTTGAGCTACTTGTCATTTATGAATATTTTGAAAAGTAAATGATTGTTTTTCCTTCCTTAAGATGTTTTTTCCCGGATGCCACTCATGAATGGCCTTATTGGACCCAGTCCTCATCTTCCACATAATTCTTTGCCTCCTGGAAGTGGATTGGGGCCTTTCCCTGCTATAGCACAATCCCCTTATACTGATGTCAGGTATTTAAACTTTCTATGGAAATGAATTATACTACCACTTGTTCTTAGTCATTTGAGTTATTAGCATGATATTAGTATTTGTTATATTTACTACAAAGTTTACTTAAGAACATCAAGCATATTTAAAGCTGTTTTGAAAGAAATCCTAAGTAGAGTAGTACTTGAGCATAGAAAGTTGCCTTGTTTATAAAGTGAAAGTGTTTTGATATTTTTCCAGGGATAAAAGTCCAGCATTTAATGCAATTGCAAGTGATCCTAACAGCTCCTGGGCACCAACAGCTCCAAGTATGGAAGGAGAAAATGACACCTTGTCCAATGCACAGAGGAGCACACTGAAGTGGGAGAAAGAGGAGGCTCTTGGTGAGATGGCAACAGTAGCCCCAGTTCTCTACACAAATATCAATTTCCCCAATTTAAAGGAAGAATTCCCAGGTTAGTATTGAATGTGTTTCAATACCTGTTGATTTTACTCAATTTCTCCTCGATGCCATTCCTTTATTTTCAAATGTACACTAGAAAGTCTTGTTGTTTGTTTGTTTGTTTTTGAGACAGGGTTTCTCTGTGTAGCCCTGGCTTTCCTGGAACTCACTTTTGTAGACCAGGCTTGCCTTGAACACAGAGATCTGCCTGCCCTGTGATTAAAGGAGTGTGCCACCATGCCCAGCTCACTAGAAAGTCTTTTTGTCGTCACGCCCTTGTCTGACCTCATAGCCCATGATGCAGACTCCTGTACTATTTAGTAACTCCAGGCCTTGTGCTTATTTGACTATTTCACCAAACTTTCTTTAATTAATGAGATTGTCAGTTTTCCAGGTCCTAGCAGTGCTCAATATGAGGTAGGTAGTGCTATGTAATTCTTTTTTTTTTTTTAATTAAGTGAAAATTTCACTAACCCTTTGAGGTTTTGTCATGTATACAATGTATTTTGGCCATCATATTTATCTAGTATTCCACTTCATAATCCCTCCCAGATTCACCCCCCCCTTTCCTTCCAGTTTTTTCTCCTCCTCTAAGAAACAAAACAATCCATGGAGTCCAGTTTGTGTTGCTTATATTCTTCTGGGTGTGACACCCATCGACTGGAACATGGTATACCACCTAGGGGTCATACCCCTAAGGAAAATTGACTCTCCTTTCTCTAGAAGCCATCAGTTAGACATGGGAGCTCAAACTCTTACCCTCCAAGCCAGCCTGGTTCCCACAGAAGCTGGAAGAGGGCACTGGATCCTATTGAAATACAGTTACAGATGGTTATGAACCTTCATGTAGATTCTAGGGTTCACACCTGGATACTCTAGGAGAGCAGCCACTGATCTTAACCACCAAGCCACCTCTTTCTCCATTCCCCATTATGGAACTGTCTTAGACATGGCCAAACAAGATCTCCATTTGTTTCATCTATATCTTATACATAAAATCTGAAAGATATTTTATTTTATTTTTTATTAGATATATTCTTTATTTACATTTCAAGTGATTTCCCCTTTCCCAGTTCCCCCCTCCCCGAAAGTCCCATAAGCCCTCTTCCTCCCCCTGTTCTCCATCCAACCCTCTCCCGCTTCCCTGTCCTGGTATTCCCCTACACTGCAGCATTGAGCCTTTCCAGGACCAGGGGCCTCTCCTTCCTTCTTCTTGGGCATCATTTGATATGTGAATTGTGTCTTGGGTATTCTGAGCTTCTGAGCTAATATGCACTTATCAGTGAGTGCATACCATGTGTGTACTTTTGTGATTGGGTTACCTCACTTAGGATGATATTTTCCAGTTCCACCCATTTGCGTTTTGATCATGCCTTGTTTAGACTAAGACTGAAACACCAGTTGTGATATCATGTTGGAATTCAAAACATTTTGAATTTTAGGTCATTTCAGATTTCTGATTTTCATATTATTGATACTCAACATGTTTTGTGTTAAAATATGATCTGAATAAGATGATAAGCAGTTCATAAGTAGCTTTTATTACAACTCTGCATAACCATCTTTCTGAAAGTGTGTCTTCTATGCTTTTGCAGATTGGACTACTCGAGTGAAACAAATTGCCAAGTTGTGGAGAAAAGCCAGCTCTCAGGAAAGAGCACCATATGTGGTATTTAAATAATTCCTATGTGTTAGATCTTTAAACACAATATTTGATACTTATTTTTATTAGGCAATGAAAAGAAAATACTTGTTAATACTTTAAAAACTAGCAGTTAGCTTTATTTTAAGTTATATAAATAACTCACCTTATTTCGCTAAAGAACATAATATTTTAAAAGCTATATACAGATCAGAGTATTTAAGGTTTCAATTAATTCATCTCACCTTGAAATTGTATTATCTCTTAACAGATAGTACTGCTATTAAAGATGAGATTAGTTTTCTTTTTATGTATGTGAGATTTACAAGAAAATCTTTATACATCTTGAAATTAAGACTTCCTTTAAGGAGTTCTGAAATACCACCATAGTTTGAAATGATTTCAGAATTCACAATTCAGATATTGAATAATTTTCTTCTAAGGAGCTGGACTGAACACTGTTGCTTTACTTATGGTCACATTAAATCCTTGTTGTTGTGAAAAACAAAATGCTTTTTTGTTTACCTGACCTTCCATGCATCAGTTTGCAGCTATAATGATAACTTTGAGTGAGCTAATAGGGGTAGGGATGAAGGATAGTTTTATGGTCCATTTTACCTTACATTTTGTAAGCATAGAATATTTTTTCTAATTCACCTTGATGATAAGCTTCAGATTTCCAGCTGTTTTAGTTTGAGGGTCAGTTTGCTATTTTCTTATTTAAATTAAGGGACATGCTAATTCTTCCATGTTCTAATGATATGTTTGAATTATAGTAAAATATATTTTATTATACTGGGATTTCTTACAGTAATTCAAGTACATATATAGAAATGTCTTTAGCTGTTAGTAGCATGCACTGTATAAAAGGTTGGTTAACTCTCCAGGTCCTTTTTTAACAGAGACTGTAAGTTTTCAAGAATGATGCTTCAAATATTTAACACAACTTTTATAGCTTAAAAATAGGATATATTTTATTTTTCTTTTTGTCAAAGCAAAAAGCCAGAGATAACAGAGCTGCTTTACGCATTAATAAAGTTCAGATGTCAAATGAGTCTATGAAGAGGCAACAACAGCAAGACAGCATTGATCCCAGCTCACGCATCGATTCAGATCTTTTTAAAGATCCTTTAAAGCAGAGAGAATCAGAGCATGAACAGGAATGGAAGTTTAGACAGGTATTGGAATTTTGGATGATCCTTTTTTTTTCTTAATTACTTTATTTTCTTGTATTCCAGCCGTTGCCTACCCCAGTCCTGTCTTCCACAGTTCCTCATTCCATTCTTCCTCCTCCTAGCCTCCAAGAGGGTTCTCTCCCCCTAACCCTTGCCAGACCTCCCATTTCCCTGGGGTCTCAAGTCTCTCCAGGATTAGTGACATCTTCTCCCATTGAGGCCAGACCAGGCAGTTCTCTGCTATATATGTGCCCGGGACCTTGGATCTTCCTGTGGTTGGTGCCTCAGTCTCTGGGAGCTCCCTGGGGTCCTGGGGTCTGGGTTATTTGAGACTGTTGGTCTTCCTATGGAGTCACCCTCCCCTTCAGCTTCTTCAGTACTTCCCCTAATTCATAGGGGCCACCAATTTCAGTCCAATGGTCGTTGTAAGTATCTGCATCTGTCTCAATCAGCTGCTTGTTGGGCCTCTCAGTGGACAGCCATGCCACACTCCTGTCTATATGTACATCATAGCATCAGTGTCAGCCCTTAGAGCTCCTCCCAGCCCCCATGAAATAGATCCCAAGTTTGGCCAGTCATTGAACCATCTTTCCTTCAGTCTCTTCCATTTTTGTCCCTTTTAGACAATCCTAGGTCTAAAATTTTGACTGTAGGTTGGTAATCCAGTTCCTCCACTTGAGGCTCAGTCTGTCTACTAGAGGTGGGCTCTTTGAGTTTCCCTCTCCCTATTGTTGGGCATTTTGGCTAAGGTCACCCCCATTGAATCCTAAGAGTGTCTTACCTCTCAGGTCTGGTACTTTCTAGAGGGTCTGCCCACCTTCAACCCCCTGAGGGGTTCCATTTATTCTCCTGGCTCTCTGGACTTCTCCTCCCCCACCCCCATTTTCCCACCCACCATACCTGATCCTGTTCCTCCTTTCCCTCCCCTTTCCCTCTTCCATCCAGGTTCCTCCCTCCTTCTGCCTCTGTGATTATTTTCTTCCCACTTGTAAATGGGATTAAAGCATCCTCACTTGTACCTTTCCGCTTGTTAAACTTCTTACAATCTTTGGGTTGTATCCTAGGTATTCTGTACTTTTTGGCTAATGTCCCCTTATCAGTGAGTACATACCATTCATGTCCTTTTGGGTCTGGGTTATCTCACTCAGGGTGATATTTTCTAGTTCCATTCATTTGCCTGCAAAATTGATGATGTCCTTGTTTTTAATAGCTGAATTGTATTCCATTGTGTAAATGAACCACATTTTCTGTGTCCATTCTTTGTTTGAGGGAAATCTGGGTTGTTTCCAGTTTCTGTCTATTACAAATAAGGCTATTGTGAACATAGTGGAGCATGTGTCCCTGTGGTATGGTGGGGCATCTTTTGGATATATGCCCAAGATTGATATAGCTGGGTTTTCAGGTAAAACTGTTCCAATTTTCTGAGGAAGCACCAGATTGATTTCCGGAGTGGTTGTGCCAGCTTGCAATCACACCAGCAATGGGAGGATTTCTCCACATTCTTGCCAACATGTGCTGTCACCTGAGCTTTAGTCTTAGCCATTCTGATTGGTGTGAGGTAGAATCTCAGGGTAGTTTTGATTTGCATTTCCCAGGCTAACCTCGAACTCGTGATCCTCCTCTCCTTCCTCTGCCTCCTTCAGCAAATCCTACCAGCATGTGCCACCACAACTGACTTGATTTGCATTTCTCTGATGACTAAGGACTTTGAATATTTCTTTAAGTGCTTCTTGGCCATTTGAGATTTTTTTCTGTTGCAAATTCTCTGATGAGTTCTGTACCCCATTTTTAAATTGGGTTATTTGTTTTCTTTTTGTTTTGTTTTTTTTTTTTTTTTGTGGTTAAGTTCTTGAGTTCTTTATATATTTTGGTTTATTAGTATTCTATTGGATGTAGGGTTAGTGAAGTTTTTTTTTCCCCCCAATCTGTAGGTTACTGATTTGTCCTATTGACAGTGTCCTTTGCCTTACAGAATCTTTTTAGTTTCGTTAGATCCTATTTATCAATTGTTGATCTTAGAGCCTGAACCTTTGGTGTTCTGTTCAGGAAATTTCCCCCTATGCCAATGAATTCGAGGATCTTTCCCACTTTCTCTTCTGTTAGATTCAGTGTTTCTGACTTTGGTTGAGGTCCTTGATCTACTTGGACTTGAGCTTTGTGCAGGGTGATAAATATGGATCTATTTTTGTTCTACATACAGACATCCAGTTAGATCAGCACCATTCATTGAAGATGCTTTCTTTTTTCCATTGTATGTTTTCCACTTCTTCGTCAAAGATCAAAGTGTCCATAGGTATATGGGTTTATTTCTGGGTTTTCCATTTGATTCCGTTGATTCTTTTCCATTGATTGGCCTGTCTATCTTTATCACTGTTGCTTTGTAGTACAGCTTGAGGTCAGATGAGGTTAGGGATGGTGATTCTCCAGAAGACCTTTTATTGTTGAGAATTTTTTTCGGCTATCCTGGATTTTTTTTTTTTTTTCTATATGAAGTTGAGAATTGCTCTTTCCATGTCTGTGAAGAATTGTGTTGGAGTTTTGATGTAGATTGCTTTTGGTAAGATGGTCATTTTCACTGTTTTAATCCTACAAATCCTGAGCATGGGAGATCTTTCCTTCTTCTGAGGTCATCTTCAATTTCTTTCTTCAGGGATTTGAGGTTGTCATACAGATCTTTCACTTGCTTGGTAAGAGTTACACCAAGATATTTTGTATTATTTGTAGCTATTGTGAAGGGTGTTGTTTCCCTAATTTCTATATCAGCCTGTCCATCATTTGTATAAAGGATGGCTACTGATTTATTTGATTTAATTTTATATCCTGCCATTTTTCTGAAGTTGTTTATCAACTGTAGGAGTTCCCTTCTGGAATTTTGGGAGTCACTTGTATATATTATCTTCTTCTTTCTAATTTGTTTCCATTTGATTTCCTTTGGTTGTCTAATTGCTTTTGTCTGCAGCCACACCACCCTGAACATGCCCAGTCTTGTCTGATCTCAGATGATTTGCTTTTGAAATTGCATGCCTGATTTTTGAGGAAAAGAGGTAGTTATATCATTTCAGAATATAGTTCTTAATAGAACTTGATAAGCTTTAAAATAGATTTCCTATTTTGGTAATATATATATTCAAATTGGTTTTAGATACTTATTGAAATATTGTACATAATATACTGCTATAGGCATAAATAGAATACTTTCTGATGGTAAACTCTTATGTTGTTAGTAATTTTTTCTACTAGGAAGCAATCTGTTAGCTACTGACATCACTTGATCAACTTTGTGCTGTCTTCTTTCTGTGATCTATGTTCTTTTTTCTTATCTTAACAGCAAATGCGTCAGAAAAGTAAGCAACAAGCTAAAATTGAAGCCACACAGAAGCTAGAACAAGTGAAGAATGAGCAGCAGCAGCAACAGCAACAGCAACAACAACAACAACAACTTGCTTCTCAGCACCTTCTAGTAGCACCTGGTTCAGATACTCCAAGTAGTGGGGCACAGAGTCCCTTGACACCTCAGGCTGGCAATGGGAATGTGTCTCCTGCACAGACATTCCATAAAGACCTATTCTCCAAACACCTACCCAGTGCCCTTGCTTCAACACCTTCAGATGACGTGTTTGTCAAACCACAACCACCACCCCCTCCTTCAACCCCATCCCGTATACCTGTTCAGGAAAATCTTTCTCAGTCCCAGAATTCTCAGCCACCTTCTCCACAGATGTTCTCACCTGGATCATCCCACTCCAGACCACCATCTCCAGTGGATCCTTATGCAAAAATGGTTGGTACTCCTAGACCACCACCTGGTGGACATAGTTTTCCAAGAAGAAATTCTGTCACACCAGTGGAAAACTGTGTGCCTTTATCTTCAGTACCTAGGCCCATTCATATGAATGAAACAGCCACAAGGCCATCCCCAGCCAGAGACTTATGTGCTTCCTCCATGACAAACAGTGACCCCTATGCAAAGCCTCCAGATACACCTAGGCCCATGATGACAGATCAGTTTCCAAAACCTTTTAGCTTTCCTAGGTCCCCTGTGATTTCAGAACAAAGTACAAAAGATCCTCTAGCAACTGGAACCAGTGATCACTTTACTAAACCATCTCCTAGAACAGATGCCTTTCAAAGGCAACGGCTACCAGATCCATATGCAGGACCATCATTGACACCCGCCCCACTGGGTAATGGGCCTTTTAAGACCCCACTGCACCCTCCTCCATCTCAGGATCCATATGGATCTGTGTCACAGGCATCAAGACGACTCTCCGTTGACCCTTATGAAAGGCCTGCCTTGACACCAAGGCCAGTAGATAATTTTTCTCATAGTCAGTCAAATGATCCATATAGCCAGCCTCCCCTAACTCCACACCCAGCAATGACTGAATCTTTTACTCATGCTTCAAGGGCTTTTTCTCAGCCTGGAACCATATCAAGGTCAGCATCTCAGGACCCATATTCACAACCCCCAGGAACTCCACGCCCTGTTATAGATTCTTATTCCCAAACCTCAGGAACAGCTCGATCCAATCCAGATCCTTACTCTCAACCTCCTGGTACTCCCCGGCCTAACACTATTGATCCATATAGTCAACAGCCACCTACACCCAGGCCTTCTCCACAGACAGACATGTTTGTTACATCTGTGGCAAATCAGAGACACACTGATCCATATACTCATCATCTTGGGCCACCAAGATCTGGAATTTCTGTTCCCTATTCTCAGCCACCAGCAGCACCAAGGCCAAGGACTTCAGAGGGTTTTACTAGGTCCTCCAGTGTAAGACCAGCCCTCATGCCAAACCAGGATCCTTTTTTGCAAGCAGCACAAAACCGAGTACCAGGTTTACCTGGGCCTTTGATAAGGCTACCTGATACATGCTCCCAGACTCCCAGGCCATCTGGGCCTGGCCTTACAGACACATTCAGTCATGCTTCCCCATCTGCTGTTCGTGATCCGTATGATCAGCCTCCAATGACTCCCAGGCCTCATTCTGAGTCTTTTGGAGCTAGTCAAGTTGTCCATGATCTTGTTGACCGTTCAGTTCCTGGGTCAGAGGGAAACTTTAGCACGTCTTCAAACCTTCCTGTAAGCTCCCAAGGACAGCAGTTCTCCAGTGTCTCCCAGCTTCCTGGACCCGTTCCAACCTCAGGAGGAACTGATACACAGAACACTGTGAACATGTCTCAAGCTGACACGGAGAAACTGAGACAGGTAAATGCTTCAGTGTTTACTGATGTTTTAAATATATTATCTGTGGAAGCTCCTTATTAAGTCAAATGGTAATTTACACTTACATCAAAGTTTCTCTTAAGTTATTTTGTAGTGTTTATCAAATACAAAGAAAAAAATGAAAATAGTAAAATTAATACCACTTAAATTAGGTTTAACCTGGATCTAATTTTATTCTACATGAATTTGTTGGAAGATCTTTAAATATAAAAATTCTTACTTTAATTGTGGTTATTCAGCCATGGAAAAATAACCAAATCACCAGTTTTTGTTGTAATTTTTTGTTTGTGTGTTTAATAGTTAAATGAAGCTTTAAAACACTTTGAAATTTTAAATGTTAATGTAGTCACATAATGGAAATGTTAAGAGTTTAAAAAATGTTTAATTATAAGTCCCAGCAATTTTGTTCCTTTCCATTTAGCGGCAGAAACTGCGTGAAATTATTCTTCAGCAACAACAACAGAAGAAGATTGCTAGTCGTCAGGAGAAGGGGCCTCAGGATACAGCAGTAGTACCTCACCCACTGCCCCTTCCACACTGGCAGCCAGAAAGCATCAACCATGCTTTCACTCGACCTCCACCTCCCTATCCTGGGAGCACTCGATCACCTGTTATCCCTCCACTAGGACCTAGATACTCAGTTTTCCCCAAAGATCAGCGTGGACCCTATCCTCCTGAGGTTTCTGGTATGGGGATGAGACCTCATGGATTTAGGTAATGCTTTTAATTTTCTGCTAGATTTAAGTTAGTCTTGGAAAAAGGAACTGGACAAATACCACTACTATTTGGCAAGAAATTGTTATGGTTTTCTTCTTTTTATCACTGTGAGATATAGTCATTATTGTTTTTAGCTAAGGGTTGATCATGGGCTTTTCTCCTCTAAGAACTCTTGATGGATGTTTTGTCATTAAGTATTGACAGAATAACATTATAATCTTAGTAATGTAGATTATCATGCCAGCCCACTCATAGCTTCCAAAATGTAGCTACTGAATCCTAATGACGTTTCTTATGATATGTCAGATGATAATGATACATTTTATTCTTTTAGTTAAATTGTAAGATGTTTGTAGAGAGATTGGAAAGGTGCCTGCTTGTAGAGGGATACAGTTGGGTTGTAGAGTGGGCCAACATATGTGATGAAGGCACATGTTGCTCTTCCTTACTGCTCTTGTAAGGAGAATGCTTTTTAACATGTGCTTCTTAGAGGACACACCACTTGACCTTATACCTGTGTCTGTTATATTCTTTCTTTTCCTTTTTTATTCCACTTTAGTTGTAGTTTACACCTATTGCTATTTTGTGCACTTTAAAAAAAAATGTGTATCTGTATAGGATGTGTATGTACATGTGCAAGGTAAGAGGTAGATGCTGAGTGTCTTCTATTATTCTTTACCCTATATTTTTGAGAATAATCCCTCATTCAGCCTAGAACTCATTGATGTGGCGAGACTAGCTTTCCAGTCAATCCTAGGGATGATCTTGTCTCCTCCTCCTACCCCACTAGGATTATAGGCACCACCATGCTTGCCTTGTATGCATGTGTTCAGAGTATATAAAATGTGATCATCATGCTTGCTCAATAAGTACTTAGTGGCTGAGTCACGTGTCCAGTCAGTGTCTGTCTGTCTTTCTTTTTCTTTTAAAATTTTCTACTTCAGTGTGTGAGCCATAAGACACATGTGGTAGCCAGAGACCAACTTTGTAGAATAAATTCTCTCCTTCATGTGTTCTGGGAGTCATACTTAGATCATTTACAGGGCAAACACTTTTACCCATTGAGCCATCCCACTATCCTAGTTTTTTCTATTTTTTAAAAAAAAAAAATCTAAAGTTTTATGTATGTGTGTAATATATTTTGATCATGTTCTTCTCTTCTTCCAACTCCTGTCATAATATCTTACATTTTCACTGTTACTGGGTTTAGCAAAGTAGTTTTTTTTAAACTGTAGAGTAACTTAAAACTTATTTTTCTTTTCTCACCTCAATTCTAAATGGAGTATCATTCTTAATTTTTTGGGTTTTTTTTTTTTTTTTTTTTTTTTTTTTTGGCTTTTAGATTTGGATTTCCAGGAGCTAGCCATGGTCCAATGCCAAGCCAAGATCGCTTCCATGTGCCTCAGCAAATACAAGGATCTGGAATTCCTTCACACATAAGAAGAGCAATGTCTATGGAAATGCCTAGACCTTCAAATAACCCACCAATAAATAGCCCAGTTGGGCTTCCTCAGCACTTCCCACCACAGGGTCTGCCAGTCCAGCAGCATAATATACTAGGCCAAGCATTTATTGAGTTGAGGCATAGAGCTCCTGATGGAAGGTCACGTTTGCCATTTGCTGCTTCTCCTGGCAGTGTTATAGAGTCATCTTCTCATCCCAGACATGGCAATTTCCTTCCCAGACCTGATTTTCCTGGCCCTAGACACACAGACCCCATAAGACAGCCTCCCCAGTTTCTATCTAATCAGCTACCTGTACATCCAAATTTAGAGCAGGTTCCAACTTCTCAGCAAGAGCAAGGTAATCCTGCCCACCAATCTTCTATTGTCATGAGGCCCCTAACTCATCCTTTAAGTAGTGAGTTTTCTGAGGCTCCTTTGTCAACATCTACCCCAGCTGAAACACCACCAGATAACTTAGAGATAGCTGGTCAGTCTTCTGATGGCCTGGAGGAAAAACTAGACTCTGATGATCCTTCTGTGAAAGAACTGGATGTGAAAGATCTTGAGGGAGTTGAAGTCAAAGATTTGGATGATGAAGATCTAGAAAATTTAAATTTAGACACAGAGGATGGCAAGGGTGATGACCTAGACACTTTAGGCAATTTGGAAACCAATGACCCTAACCTGGATGACCTCCTAAGGTCAGGTGAATTTGATATCATTGCATACACAGATCCAGAACTTGACTTAGGGGATAAAAAAAGCATGTTCAATGAGGAATTAGACCTTAATGTTCCAATTGATGATAAGCTAGATAATCAGTGTGAATCTGTTGAACCAAAAACAAGGGATCAAGGAGATAAAACTATGCTTCTTGAAGAAAAGGATTTACTGCAGAAAAAGTCCAGTGGTATCAGTGAGATAAAAACAGAAGCCCTGTCTCCCCACTCTAAAGAAGAAATACAGAGTGAAATTAAAAACCATGATGACAATAGAGATGATGCCGACACTGCATGCTCACAGGCTTCTGCTCAGACTGATCATAGTGACAGAGGAAAGACTGCTCTGCTGACTACTGATCAAGATTTGCTAGAGAAAAGAAGTAACCATGAGAATGTTGGTCCTGGTGTTAGTGCTATTCAAGGGTCCACTCCTCTGCCTGCTCAGGATGTGATGAACTCCTGTGACATAACAGGATCAACTCCAGTTCTCTCAAGTTTACTTTCTAATGAGAAGTGTGATAGTTCAGACATTAGGCCTTCAGGGTCCTCCCCACCAACTCTGCCTATCTCACCATCCACTCATGGGTCAAATTTGCCTCCTACTTTAATAGCACCACCTGGCCCTCTTTTGGATAATACCATGAATTCTAATGTAACAGTGGTCCCTAGGGTAAACCATGCTTTTTCTCAGGGTGTGCCAGTAAATCCAGGATTCATTCAGGGTCAGGCATCAGTGAACCATAATTTAGGGACAGGGAAACCTACAAATCAAACTGTGCCTCTCACAAATCAGTCCAGCACCAGTGGCATGTCTGGACCACAGCAGTTAATGATTCCTCAAACATTAGCCCAGCAGAACAGAGAGAGGCCCCTCCTTCTAGAGGAACAGCCTCTGCTTCTACAAGATCTTTTGGATCAAGAGAGGCAGGAACAGCAACAGCAAAGACAAATGCAAGCCATGATTCGTCAGCGGTCAGAACCATTCTTCCCTAACATTGGTAGGAAATTCCTTCTGTCTCAAAATAAGTTACTGGGGGCATTTGAGTACATGCAGCATGCTTGTAAATTTTCATTATTGAGATTACATTTGGATCAGTGTAATCTGAGAATTTTTTGTCCTCTCGGGTCTTTAGACTGAAAAGAGGAGTTTTAGATTCTTTCCAAGTCAGTCAAAATGAAGATAACCTTGAATTGTGACCTCAATCAGTTTGGCTTTTTATGGTGTTAATTAATGGTGGCTTTAGTTTTATCTGCCAATTGTTATGAGAAGATAAATGTAAGGAAATTATGATAGAAATAAAGTTTCTTGTTCTTTTGTGTACAAGTGTTTGGAAAAGGTATTTTTTTTTGTTTTGTTTTGTTTGTTTTTGCATTTTGGTTTTTTTATCCCCCACAGACACTTCTGAATAAATTCAACTTATTTTTGTTGGTTTACTAATTTTAAGAAAAACACAAGTCCATGCAACCCAAACCTTTCAGTGCCTTGCCTAGAAGAATTAAAAGTCAACAGGCATATATCTGAATACGTTTTTCTAAACAATAACAAAAAGCATTGTATCAACATGTACAAATTCCATTATGTGGCTCTTTATTCACTTATATTTATGCAAAGAAATACTCTCTCAGTATCCTCTTCACAGTTTTATTTTGTAGGTTTTTCCTGGAGATATTGGTATTTTTTTTCTTTCTTTTAAAAACTGATAACTAATTTAGTGGATTTTTTTAGTATTAGAAATAACTGCAAATTCTCATTCCTTTTATTGCATTACTTAAAAAAGACCATTCTAATTGGCACTGTGAATGTTTGAACCACTGGGAATTTCATTGCTGAACATCACTGTTATGAACCCCTATAGACTGACAGACTTTTTCTACTTTCTTAAGGACTAATATATTAAAGTATGCTTCAGTTATAGACACATAAAATGCAGTTAAATTAGGTTGTTACCATTTCTAGGTTCCTCTTTGTAGTGTAGAAACATATAATGATTATTATGTAAGGTTTAAGAATTGATGAATTATGTAATTGTGATGCTTAAGTTTACCACTTCGTATATCTTGAGCCAGTAACTTAAATTATGAAATAAGTAATGTCAAAATACATTTCTTCTTTAGATTTTGATGCAATTACAGATCCTATAATGAAAGCAAAAATGGTGGCTCTTAAAGGCATAAATAAAGTGATGGCACAGAACAGTCTGGGCATGCCTCCGATGGTAATGAGCAGGTAGGTAGAAGTGCATTTTTCTTCTGGGCCTGGGGATGTGCATGAAAACACCCCTACTTCTTAGAGTTTATCAACACTCAAAAGCCTACCTTCTGGATGTAATAATGAGCATTTAAAGTCAGCTGGATGCAGGGAATTAATTTCCTTCAATTTTAAGGGGAATAAGAAGAATAAAATACTACACAAACATTAGGAAGACTGACTTGGTCATTGAAGAAATCCAAACTGTTTGTGTGTGTGTGTGTGTGTGTGTGTGTGTGTGTGTGTGTGTGGTTTTGTTTTTTTTTTTTATTTAAAGAAGTGGTTAGCACTAAGATTTTCATTCAAGAAGCTCAGTGGTTAAGGAAAATATCAATTTAGCTCTGAAATGAAATAGTCCCCAAATGACTTTGAATTAGAGAAGGGAAAACAGCAATTTATGGGATATTTGGATATTAGGATTGGGATAGTTGGATAGTTTTAACATCTAACAGAAAAATGGAAATTGTACATTCAAGAAGGGTATTAGAGTTGAGTAATTGTTAAGTTACAGTGGTTGTGTACCCCAGTGCAGTGCTTCTTGAATCTTGGTCGTTTTCTAACTTCAGAATTATTTGAGTGCCCCCACCACTACCCTTTTAAATGCAGTTTCTTTACCTTTCTACATCCCTACTGAATAAGATTTTCTAGGAATGGTGTCTGAATGCTTGTATTTTTGACAAGTACCTTGAATGATTCTTTGTTTTGTATTGCTGTTTCTGATTTCTGTCAGAACAGTATCAGATCTTCAATTTATTGTAATGATCACATTGAAAAATTATAATAGGAATTGTAAATGATTGCAGAATTGAATACAGAGTTTGAATAGATTGAAGATATAGACATATGCTTTAGGGAACTTTATCATACATTGAGTATGATTAAGACTCCTTTTTGAGGTCAAAGTAGAGATAATAGTGGTTTTTAAAGATTTTTACTACCTACTTGGATTTATTAGCACTGTTCCTCTCTCAGGCTAACTTTATGGCATAAGCCTTTTAAACTTTAAAACCTTGAAACCTTTGAAAATCTTTTCAGATATTTAAATAATAAAAATATAAATTAAAAAAGAAATAGACCACATTTGTAACATAGTTAATAATCTCTGATTATATTCATGATATGTGTATATCATAATGCTTTAACAAACTTAGCTATAAGTTTTATAGTAAGGTAAAGATTTGGTAATGACCTATTATGAATGCACAACACTTGTAGGAAAATCATGTTTCCTACTGGTGAAAGTATAGCACTGCTAATAAATAATACTGTATTTTAACTTGATACTCAGAGTCAAGGAAATGCTATATTTTGTTTGATCCTCAATTTAAAACATGGGCCTCAGAATCAGAACTCTCAGCATCTCATATGTGTTCAGCATAATTGTGTCTGTGCCCGTTAGACATGCAGTCCTTTGTGGTAGGTGTACTGGGACCATTCTTAGTTCTTTGCAGAACTAAGGTAGTCCCTTCTGAGTAGTGTAGTGTGTTAGATGATGATGGCAGACAGCAAGTGATAATCAGATTGAGACTATTCTGTACCAGTGCTGTAGTAGGGAGAAGGGATATAAATGAATCAGACTTCTGAGAAAGAAATCACAAATATACACTCTAAAGTCTAATAACACTTAAATGCTTCTTTACAGTATTTTTGGATCTATTTTGAAATTGTGTTCTATGTATAGCTTAATATGTTAAAGCATTCAGTGACTTAATAAGACAGACATGTTTTCAAATAAGCCATAATGGTCCTATGCCAGTTACTAGTTTAATTAGAATAAATAAGGTTTCACCAAATAGATTTAACTATAGAGATTAGTCACTAGTTTTATTTTTAAAATTTGGTTTAATCATTATATACAAATACATACAAAAATTGTGAAATTATTTGAGGTACTTTTGTTTTAAACTCACCTCCAGTGTCTTCAGTCTGTAGCACAAGTTGACTTGAAACTCTTAATGTAGCTCAGGCTGGCCCCAAACTTGTGGCATTCTTCCTCCATCAACCTCTCATGAAACACCAAGCTCAGTCTATCTGTTCATTTTTAATAAAAATTCCAACTAGGAAAAAAATTTCCTAGTTTGCGTATTGAAGCTAGATTTTCACCCTAATTGTATCATAAGGCTGGCTTTTTATGCAGCCTTACTGGTCCCCATGGAGATAGTTGCCTAACCATTCTGAGCGGTCATCCATAGTAATAGGAAGGTGCTGAGTACATACTAAGATGAGATCCGCTTGTCAGAACTCTCCAGTGGGAATCATCATCATTACTTTTCTCTTCCCTGGAAGAGAGCATTATTAGGTACCTGTGTGATTTGTTCTAAGATCACCAGTTGATACTGTGTGCTTTTCTTTACAGATTCCCCTTCATGGGCCCATCAGTGGCTGGAACACACAATAATGAAGGCCAGACCCTAGTGCCACAAGCTGTAGCTCAGGTAATGCTGCTTGAATCACTGGTTTATGGAAGACACGTGGACATATGTCTCACTAAATCCAAATCATAGTGAAGCCCCTCCTAGAAAGGAATAGGAGCTGATCTTCTGGCAACACAGTGAAATAAAGATGTGTTGTTGCTGTGTAAAATAAAGACAGATTTAAGAACTGGAATTTCTGCAAAGGTCTTGCACACATTAATGATAGAAAGTCACTTGGATGGAGGTGAAGTGCTTTGGGCTTCTGGCTTTATATTAATTTCTTACTCTGGAAAGACATTTCATATCCTGCTAATTGGAATTAATCCATCACATTTAAAATGTATAATTGTTGGAAACAGTAGGGGAAAATGTCTATAATTCTGCTAGGTATAATTATTCTTTGAGATGACTTTGGTTTTCTTGAATATTGAGCATCTATAATCAACTCAAAGTTTAAACATCAATGTTCATGTTATGAAGTCTGGAAACAATAACTCTTTTCATGTGCTATTTTCTGTTGATTTTTAAAACATGTATTTGCCTAGTATGGAGGGACCTTGATCTGTGTGCTTTTGGAATTATCTTATACTCTGCCAGTTATCATTTATATTTATTATACTGATAATTTATGTTTTTTCCCTATTAAGAATATAAACACCCTTTGATATACTGGAAAGGCATAAGTATTATAGCTGAGTTTTCTAAATTCTCAGTTTTGGTGTAAATTCAATGTGCACTTTCAGCAAGTTCTTGAGCTTTTTTCCTGTGCTCTGTCAAATGTCGCATCAGCTTCCCTGCAATGCTATAGATTGAGCATTGCCGTATTCTGGCTGTTGAACATAGCTCATGTCTAAGAACTTGAATCAACTGGGTAAAGATTTTTTCCAAGATTCTATTTATCAGGTCCTGACCAGGAAATTGTGAAATTATCAGCTATTCAAACACCATGAAAGAAACAAGGCCTATTATTAGAACACAAGACTAACATTCTAATTGAGTGCATTTTCTTTTATATGTATACTATATTAATTCTTGTTATAATTAGCTTTTTGTTATAAAGTACAGTTTAGTGAATCTAGAACATGTGTTTATGAATTTATTGACAAAAGAAACCAGGTAGGCATCATCAAAACATCAGATTCATACGGATTTTTAGCTTAACTATGCAAGATTTGATTTGTCTTAGTGTTGTCTTCCAGATGAATGATTCATTATTTTCTATTCAACTAAATATGGAAAATACAGTTCAGAGATAAAAATAAGTGTTCAGTATTAAACTGTTGCCCAACTTATTTATTCTAGTATTTATAAGAGAAGAAAAAGTATAAAGATGTTTTAGAAAATTAAATTTTTTTCGTTTTTTTCCTTCATTTTGAAGTTTTTTTCCCCCTCTTAAATTGAAGTATGGAATTAAACATATTTGTAAATTTTACTTATTTTAGGATGGCAGTATAACACATCAGATTTCTAGGCCTAATCCTCCAAATTTTGGTCCAGGCTTTGTCAGTAAGTATAAATCTAATAAGTTACCTGTTTTCTGGGGATTGCTTGTTTTAATATATTTGTGTTGTTTTGAAGCTCGGAATTAGTGTAGATGTTACTGTAAACCTGAGTGCCTCCTCTTCTATCAGATGTCACTGTCCTAAGCATCTTTACAGCAAGGCATGTGTTTTCATTGTTTTTTTCCGCTGTGCATGAGGAATTAGTTAGAAATAAATACTTTAATGCAGGAAAACCATCTTCCCTATTTTCTTCAACATTTGTTTTTTTTTTTTTTAAATAGATTTGCCTCTTTCCAATCTATAGCATTAAACCATGTTTGCTTTCATGACAGTCTGCCTATGACGAGGACACTAAATGGGGAAAGACAAAGGGAATATGTTTCAAAGCTGGGTTTTAGCATGGTGTGAAGGTCAAATGTGCAGGAGGCCACTGAACCCTTCTAGCTGTCCTTAGGGGTCCCAAGGTGGTTCAGGATAGCATTTAACGTTCCCTCAAACTGAACCTTTCTGAAATCTTCAGACTGTTTAGCTAACTTTTTTCACCATTATCTTTCATTTTGCTCACCTCTGCTCTCCTGGTTCCAGAAACCAGAAAGGCTTTCCTTGCGGTAGGTCTCATGCTACCAGAAGCGGAACTTCTGAAACCTTGTGAAAAAGCCTGTTCTTGACAAAAGCCCTTCAAATTTAGTGCACTAGATTGCACCTTCATACATATACTGGAACTTCTGGGTTTAGGAACAAACCCAAAGTCTGACCTTTTGAAATTCCCCCACATCAATTATGATCATAATTTGAATACATATTTGTATTAAAAATAAGTAAACTGCAATGACCAACTGGCTTTTTCTGGCTGTATTGTGCCCATTGGATTTGGTTGGATCTTAATGTATGACAATATTCTGTTATCATTGATGTTATTTTCAGCTAATATCCTTCTAGGATTGTGGTTTTCTTTGTCTTGTAGTCAGTCAAAAAGGAATACTCAGTTTTTTACTACTTGAGATAACCTTTTTTGGGGACTTGGCATCATTGGAATAATGTGCTCTGGGAGAATAAGGAGGGGATCTTAGTGTAAAATGGGGAGAGGCATTACCAGTGCGTGAGAGATGAGAAGGCTTTGCTTGGTTAGCTATCACCTCCCCTTATAGACATAGACATTAGAAAATTAATGGAAGTTACCAGTGTTTTTAACTTAATATATTTCCTTTATAAAATGTAGACATCAAAGTGCTTCTTTTTAAAGTTTTCTGGGTTTCATCTCCCTGTTTCCTTTTTCCTCCTCTACTAAGATGTAGGGAAGACTTTATAAACTTGAGAAATCAGCATGGTAAATGGCTACCTAATCCATGCTCTGGATGTTAGTGGGATATATCTTCCTTGCCTCTTCAGTCTGTACAATTGAATTAATAAAATGCACATACAACATTTATATACAGTTTGGTTTATGGATTAGATAATTTGATGGTTCTTTTGGAAGATTGGAGTTGCAGATCTTACAAGCATTAAGTTAACTAGTGTTTTAATTGAGCATTCTCTGGTATTCTTGAGTAAATACAATTTTCTAGAAGCTGTTACTTCATACTTATAAAGGACTCTAATAATTAGAATTTTGTTTTCAATTTTTCTTTAAAATGTTCACAATAAAATTGTGTCTTCTTACAAATGAATTTGCTTAACTTTTGATAATCTTGGACTATTTAGAAAAATTAACACACTTGAATTTTGATTCTTCCCTCAGATGACTCTCAGCGTAAGCAGTATGAAGAATGGCTACAGGAGACTCAGCAGCTGCTTCAGATGCAGCAGAAGTATCTTGAAGAACAAATTGGTGCACACAGAAAATCTAAGAAGGCCCTTTCAGCCAAACAGCGCACGGCCAAGAAGGCGGGGCGAGAGTTCCCAGAAGAGGATGCAGAACAACTCAAGCATGTCACTGAGCAGCAGAGCATGGTTCAGAAACAGCTTGAGCAGGTAAGGGACAGGGTTGTTCGATGAAAGCCATCCATCCGCAGCTCAAGAGCTGCATTGGTGTGCCTTAGGATGTTGGTTTATGCTGTTAAATAGCATGCAAATTACACTCTTCTGGAAACACCTCTTAACAATGGAGTGGCTGCCTAGTCCTGACTGAACAATGCTTGCTGCCACTGAAGACACTGACTCTTGCAACTCTGGATCACAACTATTTTATATACTTATCTGTGACCCTGGAATGATTGGATTGTTTCCTTAGTACTAGTAAATTACTGCACCCGAGGTGGTGGCACACACCTCTAATCCTAGCACTTGGGAGGCAGAGACCTATGAGTTTCAGGTTAATCATGTCTAAACAATGGATTGTAGGATAGCTAGAGATACATAGTAAGACCCTGTCTTTTTTTTGTTTTGGGTTTTTTTTTAATTTTTTATTAGGTATATTCTTTATTTACATTTGAAATGTTTCCCTCTTACTGGTTCCCCTCTTCCCCAAAAGTCCCATACGCCCTCTTCCCTTCCCCTGCTCCCCAACCAACCCACTCCCACCTCCCCTTCCTGGTATTCCCCTACACTGCCACACTGAGCCCTTCTAGGACCAGGTGCCTCTCCTTCCTTCTTGTTGGTATCCTTTGATATGTGAATTGTTCCTTGGGTATTCCAAGCTTCTGGGCTAATATCTGCTTATCAGTGAGTGTATATCATGTGTGAATTTTTGGGAATGGGTCATCTCACTCAAGATGGCATTCTACAGTTCCACCCACTTGCCTAAGGATTTCATGAATTCATTGTTTTTAATTGCAGAGTAGTATTCCATTGTGTAAATATGCCACATCTTCTGAATCCATTCTTCCATTGAGAGACATCTGGGTTCTTCCAGCTTCTGGCTATTATAAATAAGACTGCTATGAACATAGTGGAGCATGTGTCCTTATTGCATGCAGGGGAAGCCTCTGGGTATATGCCCAGGAGTGGTATAGCAGGATCCTCCAGAAGTGTCATGCCCAGTTTTCTGAGGAACCACCAAACTGATTTCCAGAGTGGTTGTACCAGCTTGCAACCCCACCAGCAGTGGAGGAGTGTTCCTCTTTCTCCACATCCTCGCCAACACCTGCTGTCTCCTGAGTTTTTGATCTTAGCCATTCTGACTGGTGTGAGGTGAAATCTCAGGGTTGTTTTGATTTGCCTTTCCCTGATGACTAAGGATGTTGAACATTTTTCTAGGTGTTTCTCAGCCATTAGATATTCTTCAGGTGAGAACTCTTTGTGTAGCTCTGTACCCCATTTTTTAATAGGGTTACTTGCCTCTCTGGAGTTTAACTTCTTGAGTTCTTTGTATATCTTGGATATTAGCCCTCTGTCGGATGTAAGGTTGGTAAAGATCATTTCCCAGTTAGTTGGTTGCTGCTTTGTCCTTTTGACAGTGTCCTTTGCCTTACAGAAACTTTGTAATTTTATGAGGTCTCATTTGTCAATTCTTGATCTTAGAGCATAAGCTATTGGTGTTCTGTTCAGGAAATTCTCCCCTGTGCCCATATGTTCAAGGTTCTTCCCCAGTTTCCTTTCTATTAGTTTCAGTGTGTCTGGTTTTATGTGGAGGTCTTTGATCCATTTTTGTTGTTGTCATTGTTTGTTTGTTAAGAAGAACAAAAGAAAAAATTAAATCACTGTAGCATACATGCTCTCACATCATTTGATAAACTAATGCTTTCTTGAAACAATCAGATCTAGCACGTATTGGTTACCTCCATGTTTTTATCTTTACCTCATCCTTTTGAAAGTTCGGATACATCATTTGAACCACTCTGTGATTCTTTGTCATAGTATATTTTTATGTTTATTTCTTATTTTGCTCTTAAGAATCACCACTGAACTGAATGTAAGAGCTATAGTTTAGTGATACAGTGCTTGCCTAGCATGTGTGAGAAACTAAGTTCCCTTTGAGTGCCTTCCAAACAGTGACTCAAAAGAAAAGAGGGATGAAAAAAAAAAACTGGTATACCTTGAAAGGGGGCTAATTTCAAAAAAATGAAACCACAAAGGCCAAAAAGTTGTAAAGCTTTAAAATCACTATAAAAAACAAGTTTAAACTGAAGTGTGTAAGATGAGTTCAGAACTCACTTATAGTTAGTTACCTAAATGAATTATTGTCTTAGGACTCTTATAAATGGTTATTCATGAATGTTTATAGTAGCTTTATCAGTCTTTATCATTCAAACAGTCTGGGAACAGGGGCATGTCACTGTTGTCTTGGCTATGAGAAAAGACTGAGGTCCCTGAATTTAGTGCCAGCATATGTAACACAATGAAATTCCATCTCAAGGAGGGAAAAGGAAACCAGATACCACATCCCACTAAAGGTTTGGGATGATTAAAGTTTGGTGCATCTGTTTTTGATTGGAAAAAAATACATAGCAATAAAAATAATAAAACTGCTGATACATGAGTACAGCTTATATTTTGAGAGTATTACATTGAGCAGAAAGAGGCCATTCCCAATAATTTATATAACATTAAAATGACAATTACAGAGATGAGTGGTATATTAGCAATAACTATGGGGAAGACAGGAAGAGGGTTTGATTCTAAAGAGTAGACATGGGGAACTTTTATTATACTGAAACATTTTCTTGATTATGACTATAATTTTGCTGTGTGCTAATAATTCATAGAATTGTATACCAGAACTTAAACTTTGTCTTTGTTTTAAGTTATAAGTTATAAATAACTCCAAATATTAATACTAGAAGTAGACAAGAGATTCAGAATATATTGGTTCATAGAAATAGAAGTGTTCTCTGAATGGTGAACACTTCAGGAAATACCCTCTGCCTTATCTTATTTAACCTTGCCTACAACTTGAAGGAATTGTTATCACTACTTGACACTTAAAGAGACTGGCAAGTTAGTCTAGGTCATGTGGCATGCTTGCTTATTAGTTAACTATTAGATTAGGGCTTTGGACTCAGTTGTCTTCCTTCAAGTCTGAGGCAACAACACAGTGTACCTACAACTTGATGATCTTACTGTTCTCATTGATTAACACGCTAGGACCATTACAGAATGAGAGCTTCTTTTCTCTTTAGATTCATTCTCTGGACCTGTGTTCATTGATGGTAAATACTCTTTAAAGCAGATACTTACATAATATATTTTTAGTTATTTTTCTGCCTTTGATGAATTATATTTCAAAAGTATCCTGCTGAGTAGAAGTAATTTAATTTTGATGAAAGCCTAGTGTTTTACAAATGATGAAATTCTGTTTATGAGCTAATAATATACTTTATTTGAAAAATTAGACAGGTGCATTCTTACTACACAGTTGCCTATAGCACACTGTAATCTCAATAAGAAAGTAGTTTACTATAGATTTTGTAGTGTATACAAGAGAGTGAACGTAAATCTTTTACTGGGTATCTTAGTTTCTTTTTCTGCTGGTGAGACAAAAATAACTTAAGGAAGAAAGCTTATTTTGGCTCATAGTTCTGGATTACACAGTTGATTACAGTGAGGAACTTACAGCAGCCAAAGCTTGAGGGAGACTTTCACATTCCAGTGGTCGTCAGGAAGCAGCAGATCGTCAAATGTACACACACCAGTGTTTGGTTCATTTTCTGTTTATACAGTTTTGGATCCCGCTAGCCAGATAATAGTCTTGTCCAAAATTTTGTTTTTTCAAGACAGGGTTTCTCTGTGTAGCCCTGGCTGTTCTGGAACTCACTCTGTAGATCAGGCTGGCCTCAAACTCAGAAATCCACCTGCCTCTGCCTCCCAAATGCTAGGATTAAAGGCGTGCGCCATCACTGCCTGGCCAAGATGAATCTTTCTTTTTTTTTTTTTAAGATTTATTTATTTATTATATGTAAGTACACTGTAGCTGTCTTCAGACACACCAGAAGAGGGCATCAGATCTCATTACAGATGGTTGTGAGCCACCATGTGGTTGCTGGGATTTGAACTCAGGACCTCTGGAAGAGCAGTCAGTGCTCTTAACCCCTGAGTCATCTCTCCAGCCCAAGATGAATCTTTCTATATTTGTTAACATAATCAAGGTAATCCCCCACCTGCATACTCAGAGGCTCATCTCCCAAGTGATGCTAGATTTGATAATTGGCACCACTAACTATCATATCACTGAGTTATAACTCTCACTTGGTGGAAGGAAGGAAGCAAGGAATTCCTGCAAGTTTTCCTCTGACCTCCACACCCATACAGTGGTATATGTGCACCCACACATACATACATACAGTAGATTTAAACAGAAGTTTGAAAGAAAAAGGTAGAAGTTATACAGTAATAGTGAGGAGCCCAGACACTTTAATTTTGCAAAATATATGCTAGTTTACTTGGGGAATCCAAGAAAGTAAATGTGATTACTATTAAAAGTGCTGGATTAAATATGTTAATATGAAATGTTGATGGTGACTGCTTTTTAAAGGTATGTGTATCACTTTGTAACTTTCTTCCCTGATTTCTGAGAGGATGGGATCCTCAGAATGTGGAATACATCTTGACTGCCCTTTTCCTAGAGTAGAATGCATAACTGAAATGTTGCTTTAAACAAGTAAATGGGTTGGCAAGGTGGATCAGTGGGTAAAGGGGTGTGCTGCCAAACCTTATGGCCTGAGTTTGTAATTATATATTAAGAATCTACACCACCCCCTCCCCCCTTAAAAAAATAGGTATGATAGTGCACATCTTGAATCCCAGCACTCAGGAGGCAGAGCCAGGCGGATCTCTGAGTTTGAGGCCAGCATGGTCTACAGAGCGAGTTCTAGGACAGCAGAACTACATAGAGAGACCCTGTCTCACAAGACAAACAAAAGAATCTACTTACAAGCTTTAAAATAATCACTTCAGAGCTTAGGCATTTTCAGAAAATATAATTTGAATGTGTCACCAGTCAAATTTAGGGTTTTGTCAGTCTTTTTAATCTAAGAGAGAGAATGTCATGCGTGCTAAAAATTCTTATTCTAAAATGTCATTTTGTGTATTTAAGAAAGGGAATCTTACTAAATGGTTACAATTTTAGCCAAATATCAGTTATTCTAACCTTGTGCATTAATACAATTTCTTTGGCATCACACATAACTGATTTCTTTTTTATTTTACTGCTAAATATAGTTTAAATAGCATGTGACTTTCATGCTTATTTCAGAAAATTCTTTTTGAATTTTTAAGGACATTTAATATACAAAGAACTTTTACAAGAAAAAAGTTAACATTTTTGTATGTGTGCACATGTATGTTCCACAGTACACATTTGGTTGCAAGTGGACTTTCTGCCTCTGCTATGTGGGTCCTAGGGATCCAATTCAGTTCATAGGTCAAAAATTACCAGCCAGTGTTTCGGTGTGGTGCCTACCCTGTATGTGCATGAGTAAATATTACTTTATTGTTTCAGATTCGTAAACAACAAAAAGAGCATGCTGAGCTGATTGAAGATTATCGCATCAAGCAGCAGCAGCAGCAGCAGCAGTGTGCCCTGGCCCCTCCCATCCTCATGCCAGGGGTCCAGCCCCAGCCACCTCTAGTTCCAGGTGCCACTCCACTCGCCATGAACCAACCCAACTTTCCCGTGGTGCCGCAGCAGCTTCAGCACCAGCAGCACACAGCAGTCATCTCAGGGCACACCAGCCCTGCGAGAATGCCCAGTTTACCTGGATGGCAATCTAACAGTGCTCCTGCTCACCTCCCCCTTAATCCTCCTAGGAGTCAGCCCCCAATTGCCCAACTGTCTTTAAAAACTTGTACACCAGCCCCAGGGGCAGTGTCAAGTGCAAATCCACAGAATGGACCACCACCTCGAGTGGAATTTGATGACAACAATCCTTTCAGTGAAAGTTTTCAAGAGCGAGAGAGGAAGGAACGCTTACGAGAACAGCAGGAAAGACAGCGAGTCCAACTGATGCAAGAAGTAGACAGACAGAGAGCTCTGCAGCAGCGGATGGAGATGGAGCAGCATTGCCTGATGGGTGCTGAGCCAGCCAGCAGGACACCTGTTTCCCAGATGCCATTCTATGGTTCTGACAGACCTTGTGACTTTTTGCAACCTCCACGACCCCTTCAGCAGTCTCCACAACACCAGCAGCAAATAGGGCCAGTTTTACAACAGCAGAATGTCCAACAAGGATCTGTTAACTCATCCCCAAACCAAACTTTCATGCAAACCAATGAGCAAAGGCAGGTAGGACCTCCCCCCTTTGTTCCAGATTCACCGTCTGCTTCTGGTGGGAGCCCAAACTTTCATTCTGTTAAGCAGGGACATGGAAATCTTTCTGGGTCCAGCTTTCAGCAGTCTCCACTGAGGCCTCCATTCACACCAGTTTTACCAGGAACACCTCCAGTAGCTAATAGTAATGTCCCATGTGGCCAAGACCCTGCTGTAACACAGGGACAAAATTATTCAGGATCCAACCAGTCTCTCATTCAGTTATATTCTGACATAATCCCAGAAGAAAAGGGGAAAAAGAAAAGAACAAGAAAAAAGAAAAAAGAAGATGATGCAGAATCCAACAAAGCACCATCAACTCCCCACTCTGACTCCGCTGCCCCACTAACCCCAGGTCTCTCAGAAACTACCTCCACTCCTGCAGTGAGTACACCCAGTGAGCTCCCTCAGCAAAGACTACAGGAAGCCGTGGAGCCAGTCCGTGTACCCACTCCAAATGTGGCAACGTGCCAGCCCTGTATAGAGTCAGAAAACAAACTTCCCAGCAGTGAATTCATAAAAGAAACTTCAAATCAACAGACACATGTGAATTCAGAGGCAGACAAGCCTTCTGTGGAAACCCCCAACAATACTGAAGAAATAAAGTTAGAAAAGTCTGAGACACAGCCATGCCCAAGTCAGGAGGATACCAAAGTGGAAGAGAAAACTGGAAGTAAGATCACAGACATCGTAGCTGGTCCTGTCTCCTCAATACAGTGTCCTTCCCATCCTGCCGGAACCCCTATTACCAAAGGAGATACAGGAAATGAACTACTGAAGCACTTGTTAAAAAATAAGAAGGCCTCTTCCCTTCTAGCTCAGAGACCTGAGGGCACTTTATCTTCAGATGAAAGTTCTACAAAGGATGGTAAACTGATTGAGAAGCAGAATCCAGCAGAAGGATTGGTAAGTGTCAGTTGTGAAAACAACTGCCTTGTTTTTTAAGCTATTACAGTAGATTAGTATCAACAAATTACCAATTTTAGAACTATTTTGTAACTTTCTTGCTCAAAGAATCATTTTTTTTATTTCTATGGAACCCTGGTTTTACTTACATTTACAAAATGTATGAGTGACTCATTTGCTTGTTATATAAAGCAAACATATATATCATTATGTGTGCCTTTCACCTGGTTATCATAACCAAGTTGGACTAATTATAGCAAAGGAAGTATGTGTGGATCTTTATTATAAATAAGTGCATAATTTCTATTAGCCTCTCTAAAATTTAGAAGACAGCCCCTGTACTTGTCTTACTTTCCTTGAGTACTCTCAGGGATGTCTGTTATTGGAACTTACTGTGTCAGAAAAATAACATGATTTTAGATGTGGATACTATTTCCATCTTTGTAGTTTTCTATGTATCGTTATTCTACCCATTTTAAGTGTTAACATTGGATTTTCTTTTCATTTGTATGATAGGCAGTTTTAAATTCACGCTTTGAATACAGAGTGACCCCCATTTCAGTGAACTTGATTAAGATGTTTCACAAACGGGAGTTTCTCTGTCTTTGGAACAGGTCTGCTTGTTGCTTTGCTCCTTGTCTTTCATAAGTGCCAGTGATTATTAGCGCATTCACACAGCTTCCCTGGGGTGCTGCTCAGTCTGATTTTATCATTTTTACGTTGTAATTGAAGTGCAATAGAGTTTTTACTTGTCTTAGTTTGCAGTTTTAAGAATAATGAGACTTGTCGTTTTGCAAGTATTGGCTCTCCTGTCAGTAAAGACTGAGCGCTCCAGCAGTTGTTACTTTTGAGTAGTTGGCAGTTATGGTCTCCTCTTTCTCTTTAATCTTTGAGAGTCTGGTGCATGCGAAGAGTGCATCTTGTGGTGTGTTCTTCTAGGTGTTAGAATATGCTCCCTAGGTCCGACCCTTGGCTGCTCACTCCAGGGTGTTCTGTATCTGAATGCCCTCAGTCCTGTGCCCACTGTGCCCTCTCTGCCCCATGTGCTGCAGCTCTTTCTTTTCTCCTATTCTTTCCTAATGTCTTTTTCTTTTGTGAAATTTAGTTCTGAAATCTTGTAACAAGCTTCCTGAACTTGACCAACCACAGATGTGTGGATGCCTATGCATTCAGTTGATGCTTGCTGGGGCTTTACTCACATAGAAACTACTGTCAGCATGTTCATACTAAAATGTGTGTCGTACAAGATTGCTTAATGGCACAGGGAAGCAGGCACGAGTCAAGTATAAAAAGCAGAAACTAAGATATTAGAGTGAGTATGAGGTGTATGCTCTTGATCCTTGTGATTAAAACAACAGAAGCCATTTGAAGCCGCACATGGTGGCACCTGCCTGAAATCTCAGCCAGCACTCAGGAAGTCGAGGCAGGAAGATTGCTTCAAGTTCAAGGACAGTCTGAGCTACAAAGTGAAACTACACAAACTAGTAAACAAACCAAAAATTCAGAATCTTTTGTGATCTTTTATACTTGTCTTTTGAAATGTAGTTGAATTTACTTTGTAGAATAATTGTAAAAATTAGAGATACTATCTGTAAAGCATCTAAAGTAGCTGAGTTAGGCAAACTTAACATGCTTGCCTGCTCAGTCTTTAATAAGCCAATTAACAACATTTGTAAGTCTTTGAGGACATCAGTATCCATGTGACCCCGGGATGTTTTGAGAGCATACCAGATTTGTTTGTGCTACTATGTTCCTAAATCAAAATGCACTGTTCAGCAAGATTCCCCTGGTGATCCAGTGCTGTAGGCCTGCTTATAGAATCATCTGGTGGCCCTGTTAAGACAGAGATTGCTGGTTCATTTGGTGTTGGTTGGATCAGAGAATCTGCAATTCTGATCAGTCCCAGGAGCTGCTGTTTTTCTCTGATACTGCTCTTAGAGACTCAAGGATCTACCCAGGCAGAGGCAATATAAGCCTGCTTCATCCTCTTCCCTTTGTATGAGCTAAGAAGAAAAAGTAGTAATTTGTAATAAATGAAATTATGTGAAATTTAAATTTGTTCATGAATTTTAAAAGTTGTATTGGACCATGGCTAGCTCATTTATAAAAATTATACAGCTGCTTTTGCAGTACTGTATCAGAGCCCACAGTTCACATAGACCACATGACTCATAGGCTAAAATTATTACCGTTTCCTTTTATCTATAATTTGCCACCCATGCGATGTTACTTAGAACATAATCAGAAAATCTAATTTTCAAAACATTCAAAAGTTAAATGCAGAATTGGTTTTACTAAGTTTTTTAATTATATGTGTTTTTAGCAAACCATTGATACTAGTTTTAGAAATAAGAAAGCATGAAAAATATTCCTGTGTTTTGATATTGGTAACCTGCAGACTTAGATAAAACCTTTTTCAAGGCATGTATTACTCTTACATCTTTGTGACTATGAAAGCAGAAGGAAAGGAAGGGGGCTAGATACAGAGATGGCTTAGTAGTTAAGAGAATTTATGATTCTCAGAGGACCTCTCATAGTGGCTGATAACCATTTGTAACTCCAGTTTGAGAGGATTCAATACTCTTTTCTGATTTTCACAGGCACCAGGCATGCATATGGTGTCTATACATTGCATATATATAGACAAGATACTCAAACACATTAAATAGAATGAATAAATAAACCTTTTTTAAAAGCAAAGGAAAAATTAAATTGCTGTTATCTATGTACACGTTTTTCATTCAAATGTAGATTTTGGCACTAGCTTGAGGGGCCAGTATGATATCTTAGTGCTTTCTAGCTGCTGTTCTCTTATCTCTGGTGCATGAGCTTAAAATGTTCCTGGAACCTGTGAATTAGCTTCACATCTCAGATTACAACAGTTCTTAGTTCCTATGGGGGAGAAATAAATTGTCAAGAACACGGCTCAGAAGCTACCCATTCATCTGGCACGGTGCCTCCTGGTCTCATCTTAGATAGTGAGGAGCCATACTTCATTCTTGTTTCTAGGAGTACTGCAATTTCCTAAGGTGCTGAGGCTAGCGATTTTTCATATTTTAATATACCTTAATACAGAGGGAAGAGGGAACAGTTATTATCAGAAAACAGCTTCACTCTGTAACTTCCATCTTTAAGATGGGATGCCATGTTAGAAATATGAGTCACAAGTTGGAGCTGGTCTAGCATGAACTAAGAATCAAACATGTGGGAAGTTACTTACTTCTTAACCTTTCCAATTACATTAGCAAACTTTGGGGGCTCAAATGCAAGGTGGTTTTGGAGGTGGCAACAGCCAGTTGCCAAAAACAGATGGAGGAAGTGAAACCAAGAAACAGCGAAGCAAACGGACTCAGAGGACGGGGGAAAAAGCAGCACCTCGCTCAAAGAAAAGGAAGAAGGATGAAGAGGAAAAGCAGGCTATGTACTCCAGCTCTGACTCCTTCACCCACTTGAAACAGGTGAGCTGTCAGAACAGCCCTTTGCCACGTCCAGGAGGGGACAGAGCAAGTGTTGCCTTTTCAATCCTAGGAAATGGAAGTTTTCACCTTATTACAACTAGTTTCTAATTAAAATAGGGAGAAAGGACAAGAAACCTAATAGACTGTTTGCTAGCAGACCCACACTTTCTCCTATTGGCATTTGAGACTTACATTCTCGTGAGTAGATTGGTAGATGATGGTCAAGATTTACCTATGTTCAGAAGGAGCGGCCTCAGCACTAGGAACCTTTGTATCCCCCATTTCTTGTGACTCTGGACCCAAAGAAATGCAGCCATGGACTCTCATTTAAACTCTCATTGCTCATTGCAAGCAAAAATGGGGAGTGACACACCTCCCCATCTCTGTTCCCATTGGCGGTGCCTGGCCTCCATTCTTGCCCTGGTTCTTACTGAGCAAATATAAAGAGCATGTTTTTCTTGTGAGGCACACGATGGCATCTCTTTAACAGATGGGAATAAAATTTATTTGATGTATATCCCAGAGATTCTATAGTTTCCAACATTTTGAATCTTGAGATTTTTAAGTCTTATTTTTCACAATCCTTATTTGTCTTCAGGTCTTAGAAAGCCCAGAAGCACTTCCATGTTTGTTAATCATGTACATTACTTTTAAATGTGTTTTTTAATAGCAGCTCTCTCTGCTCCCTCTAATGGAACCGATCATTGGAGTGAACTTTGCGCACTTTCTTCCTTATGGCAGTGGCCAATTTAATAGTGGGACTCGACTTCTAGGAACTTTTGGCAGTGCCGCCCTTGAAGGGGTCTCAGACTACTATTCTCAGTTGATCTACAAGGTATGTCTCTTTGCCAGGGTGCTGCCTTGCCTCAGATTGGAGAGCATCCCACCACTGGGGAGTGTGGCTTAACTTTGCATCTAGTTTACATAAAGTCTCCAAGATACACTGAAACTTAGGTTCAACTAAAAGATTAAAAATATATCTGGTTAAGTATTTCTAACATGTATGCTTCAAATTTCCAAGAGATGAGAACACAAATGGTAGAAAATATCCATGATATCCTTTCTATAGTAAAGGAAACACTCTTTTCCTTGTAACCTTTGTTAACTCTTAAAATGAATTGAATTGACGGTACATAGTGGGACTAAAAAGTATGGTTAGCCTTTACCTTGTAAAATGAATTTTAAAAGCTTTAGTATGTTTCATTAAATAATTTAGGTGCTAATTGAAATTATGCACTAATTCTTAGGTTACCAAAATAGCATAAGTCAGTCAAGGTAATACTATCTTTTAAATATTCTTATGATAACATGATAAGATCACTTCACTTTGCATCTTACCTATACAAAACAATTATTTTGAGAAATATGTGAGTGTCTGTTTCCTAGTGGCTTTCTTTTGTTATTAAGGTAACTGTCTCCATGTTCCCTTTGTTATCCTTATGGCCTGTTCTTCAGTGAGCCTTCCTCAGCCCAGGCTGCTTGTCAGCGTTACTCTTGTAACCTCCCCTCGCACTGCACTATGATGTGCAGGTATTACAGGTGATGCCAGTGTTCCTTGGGGAGACCAAGCCATAAATGAAAGATCAGTGGCTGAGAGAGAACTGAAAGTGAACTGTATTTGTTAGTATATTTGGTACCTTTAGTCTTATTTTTTTCTCTCTCTTTTTGCTTCTTTTAGAGATCTTGGACAGTCCAGGTTCTCATATCTGAGATGTTAATTATGTTAAAGACAAATTCTGTATTTTCATATTTTAATAAAAATTGAATAAAGGAACATTTAACTACCTTTTGCAACTTAATCAATTTTAAAACTGCTTTTTATTGGTTGTTGTAATGATGAAACCTGAGAACAGTTACTCAAAATTAAGTATAAAAAAAATTGGGTTCTTCATGTGAAAGCTGAATGCTCAAGCTGGGCCAAGTAGGCAAATGGGTAGCAGCGTTCTCTCTTGATAGCTCAGGGCCCTGTGTGTATACATTTTTGTTCTTGTACATTTGGAACTGGAGATGCCTCTGGATTATGTTTCTTGTAGCCTTGCTTCCTCGTGCTAAAAATTCACAGAATTAGGTTTTAGCAAGGTCAATGCATATTGGCTCAGTAGCATATAATTTAAAATTTTTTGGTCTCCTGCAGCAGAATAATTTAAGTAATCCTCCAACACCCCCTGCCTCTCTTCCTCCTACACCACCTCCCATGACTTGCCAGAAGATGGCAAATGGTTTTGCAACGACTGAAGAACTTGCTGGAAAAGCTGACGTGTTGGTGAGCCATGAAGGTATGATAATAGCATCCCATCTTATGACTCGGAAGGGTCTGCCTTTGAAAGCTGTGTGTACTAAAGTGTCTGCAGAACTGAACTATTCCGTCTGTATCTACTTTGTTCTACATACTTTGATTCTATTTGTTTGCTTTTGCAGTTGCCAGAGCTTTAGGACCGAAACCATTTCAGCTGCCTTTCAGACCTCAGGATGACTTGCTGGCTCGAGCTATTGCTCAAGGCCCAAAGACAGTGGATGTTCCTGCCTCACTTCCAACACCACCTCATAATAATCATGAAGAATTAAGGTAGAAGCCACTTTTTAAATGTGTGTGTGTGTAGCCGGGCGGTGGTGGCGCACGCCTTTAATCCCAGCACTTGGGAGGCAGAGGCAGGTGGATTTCTGAGTTCGAGGCCAGCCTGGTCTACAAAGTGAGTTCCAGGACAGTCAGGGCTATGCAGAGAAACCCTGTCTTGAAAAACCAAAAAAAAAAAAAAAAAAAAAAAAAACCAAAAAAAAAATGTGTGTGTGTGTGTGTTGCCTGCATATAAGTCTGAGCACCATATACATACCTGGTGTCCACAGAGGCCTATACTATAGAGCATTAGATTTCTGGAACTGAACTTCCAGGTTGTAAGTACCCTGTGCACTGGGAATTAAACCTGGGTCCTCTAGAAGAGCAGACAATGCTTTTAACCACTAGAACATTTCTCCAGCACCAAAAGCTACTTTTTAAAAATTGGTTGCTTCTTTTAAAAATGTGCTTAGGATTTGGCAATAGTATATAAAGGCATTTAAGGTATAAAGCACTCTTGAATAGAAACTGTCCAATGCATTGTTACTATTGAAGTGAAATTAGTTTGTGCATTTTTAAAGTCTTATATAATTTAAGCAGTATATATACCATAATAATCAAGTAGACATTAATGGTTATGGGAAAACATATACATAAAATATTTCAGAGGTTTTATTTTCTAAGCTCTTCATGTGATTTGTTGGATTTATTGATACTACAGACATCTAAAATGAGATATCAGCCATCATAGACCAGAGAGGTATCATGGAAAAGAATAGCTCTAAGCTACAGGAAGCTCAACACCAATTTCTATTAGTTCTTTGCTTCCCTTAGTAGATAAATTTACTACCCAACTAGTTAATAGTATGTATGAACTTCTTTAGAATTTTATTCCTTTGTGGAAAATATGATGAATCCCTGTGTTCTGAGATGTCCATTTAATATGTCTCTTTATTAATGAGAAAACTTGTCACTGTACATAGCAGCAACAGGATAGATGTTTCTATAGCTATGTGGAAGTATCACTTGGGGTTTGGAATGTAGGTCTCCTTTCTCTCTTACCTTACAGTTAAGAATTCCTAGCTGTGTCAATAGATGAAGCTCTTTCCAGCCTGTGAATGTGAATGTGGTAATCTAGCGTGGGTGTCTTTAATCCTGGACTTGACATGACTGCCCAGCAGGTTTTTCCAGGTCTCCTTCAGTGTGTGTAGGAGAATGGAAGGTAGAAGGTCCGAGGCCATGTTCCACACCTATAGTTTGAGGTCTCACCATCTCCCTGGTGAACTAGAGCCTTGACTGAAACAAGGGGTCTGTTCCCTTCTTTGTTTTCCACTGTTTATTGGCTAAGAGAATATAGTGCCAATAATACCACAGTCACTATGTTTTCTATCATCTTCTCACTATCCACAGCAGTGACAGGATAGATGTATCTGTGGTTCCATGAAGGCTGACTTGAATATAAACTTGGACAGTTCAGCACAGCCTCCCTCTTAGTCTCAAAAATGTCAGTTTCTCATGCTATGGTGTAGTCTGAGTATTTCCCTCTTTGGAGGCCTTTACATTTCAATCTACAGCTTTTTTCAAAAGAATAATCATTTGTACTGTTTTATAGGTAAGCTTATTGACTGTGTTTTCATAGCAGCATAATAATTGATCCAGTTGCTGTTTCATTGTTTCTATTGTCTAGTACTTTCCTGGGGTACCCATGCATGGAGTTGCTGAGAAATCCCAGTAAAGTTGCACATTGTGACGTATGTGCTCCTCTTTCAGGATACAGGACCACTATGGTGACCGGGACACTCCTGATAGTTTCGTCCCTTCATCTTCTCCTGAAAGTGTGGTTGGTGTGGAGGTGAACAAGTACCCAGATCTGTCGCTGGTGAAAGAGGAGCCTCCAGAGCCTGTGCCATCCCCCATCATCCCAATTCTTCCCAGCATATCCGGGAAAAGTACGTTTAGCTTAGCCTACCAAGTTACTATTGTAAATATTTTTACTTTGAAAGCTCTGAATATTCTTTTCTCCCCTTTTAGATTCAGAATCAAGAAGAAATGACATCAAAACGGAGCCAGGCACTTTATTTTTTACTTCACCTTTTGGTTCATCTCCAAATGGTCCCAGATCGGGTCTTATATCTGTAGCAATCACCCTACATCCTACAGCTGCTGAGGTAAAGGATGACATCACTTACACTGTGCAGTGTGTGCCATTGTTAAACTTCTGTCAGTGATTTACAAGGAAACAATGCTGGGAGCAGAACAGAGGAGAAGGGAGGGGAGTTGCTCTAGACATCCAGGCTGTTCTTGAGTACTGTTCAGTATGAGGTTTGGATCTAAGCTAAGCGGAAAAACTGGAGCTGAGAGTTCATGTGTTCTTGTAAAAGAATGGGTGCTTCGGAGAACTCTAGAAAAAAGCATTTCCACAACTGTCCATGTTATAAAGTGCTCTTGCTCCTCTCTTGATCTTACCTTCCTGTTCCCACTCTCTCCCCATCCCCCCCCCCCCCCGACGTGGTCATGGCCAGCCTCTACTCTACTTCTCTACTCTCCCTCTCTCTGCCTCTACTATACTCTTAACTCCCCTCCCCATGCCCTTAATAAACTCTATTCTAAATAAATAAATAAATAATTAAATAAATAAAAGTTAACCATTAGAAAACCATAGTCAATGATAGAGTCTATAAAAGCAATAGATACTTTCTACAGGCAGCTTGTGACAACAGCACTCATGATCTGTCAAGAATTTATTTGTTTCAAAAACTCCCAAGTTTTATAAAGATCTTATAATAAAGATTATAAGTTTGGAGATCAAACTTACAGTATTATACACACACACACACACTATATATATATATAATCTTTTAGTCGTCAGCAGATAGAGCCTTAGCTGCACTGTTGAAGACCCTGTTGGCCTTTTTGCCAGAGCTAGGCCTACTCATTTTCTGTGATCATATCCTTTAGGCCTGCCAGATACTGAGGTAGCTAGAATAGCTAGCTTACTGTGTACAGATGCCAGTGCCAGTTGGAACTCTGAAGAGTTCTATTTATGAAGGCTTTGTATATTAGTTCATGAGAATAAATTTATTGAAATTTTATTTAAAAGTATTTGGGTTCTTTTGTACTGTATCATGAAGATAACATTATCCTAAGTGATGCATTCTTCTTCTAGGTGAGTAACACAGTGTTTACTTTTTGTTTTAGAACATTAGCAGCGTTGTGGCTGCGTTTTCCGACCTTCTTCACGTGCGAATTCCTAACAGCTATGAGGTTAGTAATGCTCCAGATGTTCCATCCATGGGTTTGGTCAGTAACCACAGAGTAAACCCAGGTTTGGAGTATCGGCAGCATTTGCTTCTTCGTGGGCCTCCACCAGGATCTGCAAATCCTCCCAGATTAGCAACCTCTTACCGGCTGAAGCAGCCTAATGTACCATTTCCTCCAACAAGCAATGGTGAGCTAGTGAGCTTTTTGTTAACCCCAAATCCATTCTTGGTTAAAAAGTTAAGCCTGCTCATTTTGAAATTTTGATTTACTTTTTAACAAGTAATAGGCAATGTGTTGGTGTGTAGTCTTTGATAAATTAACCTTCTCTGGCTGTTTTCTGTAGTGTAATATGAATTTCTATGCTCTGGTCTATGGCAACAGGACTGACTCTAACTCTCTGTTCAAGCTGTTCAAAGACTTAGCTTGCTGACCCTTTGTCAAATTCTGTTCTTTGAATCCCTGAGCCACTTGCTGCAGCGCCTGCTCCATGTGGTGCAGATGAAGCCATAGAGAGTGTGTTGTTTTTCTGTACTGCTCAGCTGCTGTTGCTATCACTACCTCCGCCTGCCTTTGCACACCCTCCGTAGGGCATGCTTCTTCCCACAGGAATGCCTGGGTCCCCATTCTGAGAACCAGCACATCTTCCCTATGCCTGCCATGAAGTTGCTTTGCTTCTGCTCACTGGCATCTTATGTGCCAGCCCCACTCCTCACCACCTCCTCATCTCCTGGATTCCTTATAATATTTTTGTCTTCCCTAAACTTATACTAGAATCTAGCCATTTCTCATCTTTGAACTCTTTTTGAAAGTTACCTATGTTAAAGTTTTAAACTCTTTGCATTCTTAGCTGCGGACTGCTTCTTTCTTGTTTCTCCTGCCATTTTCTGACTTGACCTCCACCCTTGTACCCCAGGAGATTCCCTCAGTGTAGACTTGCTCTTCTGAACCCTTGGGCCTTGTTCACAGTATACCTTGTCTTTCACTTCTCTCTGATGCTGTAAATCACATAAGTCATTTGTATTCACTGCTCTTTATTTCCCATAGAACTCGAAGTATCACCTTACCTGACAGGAAGTGGATCTGTGCTCTCTTGATGCACTGTACATATTTGAGAATCTTGGTGCTTTGCTCTTGTTGGATTCTTTTGTGCTAGCCTCCTTTTTTCAGCTGTTTGGGAGTAGATGTTTTCTTTTATTTGTACTTCATTGTCAAATATTAGATTCTCTGCCACTAGAGCTCAGAAAATTTTTATTTAAAACATAATATAAAGTAAGTAATCCATGTTGTAATCAATTAACATGGTTTAATTTTTTATTGTGTGCTACCTGTATCTTTGGTCACTTTTAATGGCTAACAAAAGTCCACTCCTTAGGTCTTTCTGGGTATAAAGACTCTAGTCACAGTACAACAGAAGGTGCATCGCTCCGACCACAGTGGTGCTGCCACTGTAAGGTGGTTATTCTTGGAAGTGGTGTGCGGAAATCATGCAAGGATCTGACCTTTTTGAACAAGGTACTTTACTATTCTTCCCATGACCTAGTCCTACCTCTGTTTTTGCCAGTGACTCCTGCATCAGGATAAAGTGCTTCAAGGGATGTGATAGACAAGCATAAAGTAGATGGACTCAGCTTCAAGCCAAATAGCTATAGCAAATTGTTACATTGTTCATGACAAGGAGCACAGTTTTAGAATACAGTAAGATATGGACAATATAGTTTCTGCTTTTTTTTTTCTTCTAAACTCTTTGTCTATCTAGCCCTGTCTGTCCTAGGCCAGGTTGGCCTTCAACTCACAGAGATCTACCTTCCTTTGCCTCCGAAGTGCTGGGATTAAAGCCATGCACCACCATGCCTACCTCTGCATTAGTTTTTAGGTAGAAAATTATCATAGGGAGAATATTGGGACAGTGTCATCACAGTTGGAAGATAGAAAACTCACTTTTGAATGTCAGCTGAGATTAGTAGTCCATGGGTAGATTAGCTTGTGTCTTACTGAGGTCCCACACATTTCCCTTTGCTTTTCAGGGTTCCCGAGAGAACACCAAAAGGATGGAAAAGGACATTGTCTTTTGTAGTAATAACTGCTTTATTCTTTATTCATCAGCTGCACAAGCAAAAAATTCAGACAACAAGGTAAAGTGAGGAAAGTATATTGAGGAATTTCTACCTTGGGGGTACAGTCCCCTCCTCAAAAGAGTCCCTAAGGGAAATCCTAGTAAGATGGTGCTTGAGTTGACAGACAAGTCTGATAATAACCTTCAGCTATATTTTTCCCCATTAAATACTCTATTTGACAAAAAGTAGAAAGGTTCAAATTACATTTTAATGTTCATTTATTTATTTAGTGGCATTGACGGTAGAGTGTAGGGCCCAATACATGCTAGCCAACTACTTTACCACTAAGTTATATCCTATGCCTCTTTAAATGTTTACTATTGAGGTCTCACTGAACTGCCTTTCACTCATAATCCTTCTGCTTTAATATGGCTTAACATCCCACCACTACCACACATATGCACACACACGCATGCACGCACACACACACACACACACACATACACACACACACACAAATGTCTGTATATCTATCTTGTTTTTATTTTGAAAAAAATAAAAAGAAATTTAAGAATTTCAAACTTCAGAGTGCTGGGATTTCAAGTGTATGTTGCCACATACAGATTAATTACTTTTTTTTTTTAAAAAAAAATCTTTTTAAAAGTTTTTCTTAGATTTAGTTTCATTTACACATATATATGTGTAGTATGAATGTGTGTGTATGTCATGTGTATAGGTGCCTCTTGAGACCAAAGGAGGGCATTAGATCCCTTGGAGCTGAAATAACAACTAGTTATAAGCCACTACATGAGTGCTGGGAACTGAACTCTAGTCCCTGGAAGAGCAGCAAGTACTCTTAACTGCTGAGCCATCTCTGCAGCCCCTAGCTCAACTATATGAGTGTGAAATTAAATAGAGCATTGGTACTGGGATCTTACATTATACTAATTACGAACCACTCACTAAATATTAAAATTTTTGTTTTATTGGTCAGTTGGGAAAGTTTTTAAAAAAGAAAATTCTGTGTATTCCTTAATTGTGAGAGAAATCATTGTGTTCATGTCCAGCTGCTCTGTATGATTGTATATAGATTGATTCTATCTAACAATGTAGTTGTCCAAATGATGCATTTCTAATGATGTATTTTGAAGGAAAAATTTTCCTGTAAAGTAAAACTGCTAGTGGTCCCTGCTTCAGTATTTCATTATTATGATCTCATTAATATGCCTTTCACAAAAGAGTATTCACTAAACAAACTACTTTTTAACATGTATTAGTCCCTATTATAGTAAAATTCAAATTGACAAATTTAGGTTTTTAATTAAAATTTATTCTTAGCAAGTAGGAATGGGTTTTTATCATGTAGTTTCTTAAACTAATACATGGGGTGGCCCACTGTGGCTTTAACCCTGAGCCACCTTTCAGGATGACAATATGAGCAGAGGCATGACAGTCTATCCCATAGCTGAGAGGTGCTGGTACTTTTCTACTGGCCTAACTCCTTGAGCAGCTGATCTTAGCGGAGAGATTCAGAGTGACTCACTTGCCAACAGGGCACTCCTTTCTTCTCTGTTTCTCATGGCAACTGATGAAGGCCAAGACTAACACTCAAAACATAATGCATAGAGTCGAACCCTTTGTAGGTGTGAATACATTGATCTGTTGTACAAATTGAATTAGATCTCCTGAAATTATTGATTGGGGGAGGGATGGTTTGCCAAGAAAGTTCAAGAGAATAGTCTCCAGTTTGTGACTGTGTAGGAGAGGCACGGGGCCCCTGCCCTTTACCTTTGTCAGCTTCTGTTACTCCTAAATAATCATCCTCAGTGTTCATGGTCAACTTGCTATGCCTAAAAATTTACTCATCTGTGCCTTTCCCCTTAAGTCATAGACCATTAAACTTCTCACCATAGACTTACTTTACCAGCACGTGAATCCTTCCCTTTTCTCACGGTTTCTTTTTGCTGCCCAGGAATCCCTTCCATCACTGCCACAGTCCCCCATGAAGGAGCCTTCCAAAGCATTTCACCAGTATAGCAACAACATCTCCACTTTGGATGTACACTGTCTTCCTCAGTTCCAGGAAAAGGTTTCCCCTCCTGCATCACCTCCCATAACCTTTCCTCCAGCTTTTGAAGCAGCCAAAGTAGAGTCCAAGCCTGATGAACTCAAGGTGACGGTCAAGTTAAAGCCTCGGCTGAGGACTGTTCCTGTCGGGCTTGAAGACTGTAGACCACTGAATAAAAAGTGGAGAGGAATGAAGTGGAAGAAATGGAGCATTCATGTTGTCATCCCCAAGGGGACCTTTAAACCACCTTGTGAGGATGAAATAGATGAGTTTCTAAAGAAATTGGGCACTTCTCTTAAACCTGACCCTGTACCCAAAGACTATCGAAAGTGTTGCTTTTGTCATGAAGAAGGTGATGGGGTAACAGATGGACCAGCAAGGCTGCTCAACCTTGACTTGGACCTCTGGGTCCACTTGAATTGTGCTCTGTGGTCCACAGAGGTATATGAAACACAGGCTGGTGCCTTAATAAATGTGGAGCTAGCGCTGAGGAGAGGACTACAAATGAAGTGTGTCTTCTGTCATAAGACAGGTGCCACCAGTGGCTGTCACAGATTCCGATGTACCAACATTTATCATTTCACTTGCGCCACTAAAGCACAATGCATGTTTTTTAAGGACAAAACAATGCTTTGCCCCATGCACAAACCAAAGGGAATCCATGAGCAACAGTTAAGTTACTTTGCAGTCTTCAGGAGGGTCTATGTGCAAAGAGATGAGGTGCGGCAGATTGCTAGTATCGTGCAGCGGGGAGAGCGGGACCATACCTTTCGTGTTGGGAGCCTCATCTTCCACACCATTGGTCAGCTGCTTCCACAACAGATGCAAGCATTCCACTCTCCGAAAGCACTCTTCCCAGTTGGCTATGAAGCCAGCCGGTTGTATTGGAGCACTCGCTACGCCAACCGACGCTGCCGGTACCTGTGCTCCATTGAGGAAAAAGATGGGCGTCCTGTGTTTGTCATCAGGATTGTAGAGCAAGGCCATGAGGACCTGGTCTTAAGTGATTCATCACCTAAAGGTAGGACCCACTTGTGTGCCATTGTCAGGCCAGTGGATGTTCCATGTCAGTGTCTCTGTTTTGTAAAGAATCTTTACTTGTCAGTGCAAATCTCAAGCCTCTTTGTTTTAGCACACCTTGTGGGATGCTATGTTAATGCATCTTGTTTGTTCTGCAGTTTATATAGGCTTGAGTAGAAGAGGTGATACCTTGGAACCCCTCTCAAGGTCAGAACCAGAAAGCAGGGACCATATTTAAAGAATGGTTATGATTTTGTCCTATCTCAGCTTCAGATTTAAAACTGGGAATTATAAACTTCATTCTGTACTACTGGGCATTTTTAGTTTCATTTTTACTGATGTAGAAAATGCTAAAGAACTGCTTTTTAAATTTTTCATAGTTTTTAAAACCATATGGAGCAGTACAAAGGTATTTCCAAAGAAACTATTCTGTGTTTTAATTCTCATCAGAGGGAGTGCCTATCTGTAGCCATTGCTAATTGAATTATTCTTTTTTAATAGTATAAATTCACTAATTTCTTTCATGTTCAGTATTTGATGTCCTTATGGTAGCATTATGTTCCCCCAGATATCAAGTCTTTGAATAAGTTGGTATTTGACAAACATGTTTGTTACATTGCTGCCCAGATTTTATTTGAAAACTAGTAGGTCTTTGTGAGTGACTCTTCTTTATCCTCTCTTGGTTTTGTACTGTGTCCAGTCTTTTTGTTTAGCTAAAAGGAAATTCATCATAAAAATTATTTTTTTGTTCATATGTAGATGTTTGGGATAAAATTTTGGAGCCTGTGGCATGTGTGAGAAAAAAATCTGAAATGCTACAGCTTTTCCCTGCATATTTGAAAGGAGAAGACCTGTTTGGCCTGACTGTCTCTGCAGTAGCACGAATAGCTGAATCAGTAAGTGTCCTTCCTGGTCGTGGGCTTGTTTTCTAATCCAGCATGTTCACAGTGCTACTACAGAAACCTTCCTACTTTCCAGGACATGGAACTTGAGTGTGGGTGGTCAGTTGGCAAGCTTAGTATCAAGTTTCTCAGAGGAACAGCTAGTGTCATCTGTCCTGTTTATCCACGTGGCTGAAGAGACACCCTTGACCTGCTAAAGTCCTGGTTTTTTGCAGATTTTTTCCTCTTAATTTTGCTTGACATTCTCTTGCCCTTGTCCTAGGGGTGGGTGGTCCCACCACAGCAGTACTGACTAATGTCTTCTCTGAATGTAGGTGCATTTGTCAAGTGTAACAATAAAGAAATGTATTCACTAGAACTATGTTCTAGAGCCAGGCCTGGAGATGAAGGCCTGTAATCCCTGACACTCATGATGCTGAAGCAGGTATATAAGTTGAAGATTAGTCTGGGCAACCTACTGAAACCTTATCTCAGAATTTTAAAAAAGTAAGAAGAGCGATAAGGCTCTAGTTCAATGGTAGAGTGCTGGTCTCAAAAGCTTGAGGTGGGATTCTTCAAACTACAAAAAGAAAAAGAAAAAATATCGTAGAAAGGAAGACCAAGCTGGCGAGGCGCTCAGCATGTGAAGGTGCTGCCATTAAGCTGGCAGCCGAATCCAGTGTGGTAGGCATAAAGAACGAGCTCCGCAGCTCGCCCTCCAGAGGCTTACACGGCACTCATGCCTAACCGGCACACTCGTCCCTTCTCTACACAAACACACGCAGGAGTAAGTGGAAAAGTAATATAAAAAATTAAGAAATATAAAGGAAACTTTGAACATGTCAGTTCCTTTCAAGTAGACCTTAATTTACCACCCAAACTGCTAGAACGTTGAGTGACAGCCTTGTGTCATGATCACATCGGACAGAAGTGAGAAGAGATCAGAAACTAAACCACAGAGGTGACCTGCAGCTGCTCCTATCTAAACATCCAGACACACACACACACACACACACACACACACACACACACACACACTCATACACACACACCACGCACACTCACACGCACACGCACACACACACACACACTCACACACCACGCACACTCACTCACACACACACACACACACACACTCACACACACTCACACACACACACACACTCTCACACACACACTCACACACACACACACGCACACGCACACACTCACACACACTCACACACACTCACACACACACACACACACTCTCACACACACACTCACACACACGCACACACACGCGCACACACACACACACACACACACACACACTACATTGTGGCCACTGCTTCCTGTCTGTAGGCTGAAACATCAGATCTGTCACATGTAGGAGGGCTTTGGGAGTTAATTTCTTCTCCTCAAGAAAAAGTGGCCTGGGCTTACCAAGTTTTGCTTTGAAATTGGAAATTATTCAAATAGCTTATGATTATAGCCTCATTATTAAATAGGACACTGGCTGGGAAAAAAACATAAAAACCTTATCTAAATTGTTTTCACCCTGGACCTGGCTGAAGTCCTGGCCAGATGAGTTACCCTTTTGTGTCTTTTTCTTCTCTTTCTAGCTACCTGGGGTTGAGGCATGTGAAAACTACACCTTCCGATATGGCCGTAACCCTCTCATGGAGCTTCCCCTGGCTGTTAACCCCACAGGTTGTGCCCGCTCTGAACCTAAAATGAGCGCCCATGTCAAGAGGTTTGTGTTAAGGTATCTTGTTTCATCTTCACATAGTACAGCCCAGGGTTTCTAGGCACCTTAGTGGGTTTTGTGCTTGATTTGTCTGCTGCTTACAAACCCTGCTGTCTCTGGCTGTGTATGTGCCTGACAACTTCACAAGATGCTCTATGTCTCTGCTAGGCAGCTTCTGTGTCTGTCAGTAAGACTTTTAATTGCCGTGACTTTCATATTATTCAGAGGTGTCTTCAGTTGTCCTTTTATTGTCCTGTTGGTACATTGTTATTTGTAGGCCTCACACCTTGAATAGCACCAGCACTTCAAAGTCGTTTCAGAGCACAGTCACTGGAGAGCTGAATGCACCCTACAGTAAACAGTTCGTCCACTCCAAGTCATCACAGTACCGGAGAATGAAGACTGAATGGAAATCTAATGTGTATCTGGCCCGGTCTCGGATCCAGGTAAGGAATGAAGTGGAGTTAGGTCTCAAGATGCTGAAGTCCAGTAGGAAAAGCTACTACACATTGGGTGCAGAGATAGAATCAGGTCTGCCTGTTTGTTAGTTTATTTTTGTGGTACTATGATTTGAACCTAGCGTCTTGTATGTACTAAGCAAGTGCTTTACCATTGAGTTAATCCCAACCCTGGAATCCTGCTTTGAAGGTTGGGTTCCACCTTGTCAATTTTTAACATGAGGAATCTGGTTTGTAGCCTTAGAACTTGGTGCGGGACCTCAAATAGAAAGCAGGCCTTGGGAATCCACAGCTTTATATCATGTTAAAGACTGTGGAGAAACAGGTTGCGCTGGATTTTGCGTGCACTGAGTTAAAAGTTAAAATGAATGCCAGCACTTGAAGATAGAGCAAGGCAAGTCAGGAGATTTGGGCTGCTCTGTCTTCAACAACACTGGATAAATTCATGTGCCGTTGCGGATTTGGAAGATATATCTTTTTAGCACTGCCTTTTTGTGAAATCATTGCCCATTGACAAAGCATTTAAAATTGAATCTGTAGTCTTCAATTGTGGTCTTAATGTTAATGTGTCTAATCAGCAACTCTCCTGTCACAGAATGGGACTGTAAAACTCTGTCAAATTCTGCAGTCCCCAAACTCATGTTGTTAAACAGTGTTTATCCGTGCCTAAGTCAACTTCAGTATTTTCAGATCCACCCAGCCATAAAATTCTGTTACTTCACCCCATCCTCCTCCAAGTTCCAGCCACTTCCTGGAAATCAGTTTGTACGTACAGTAGAGATTAGATCAATAATCAAAATTCTTTTTTTTTTAAATTTTATTTTCGAAGTTTTTTTTTATTTACATTCCAAGTCATTTCCACTTTCCCGTTTCCTCCCTCCCCGAAAGTCCCATAAGCCCCCTTCCCTCCCTCTTTTCCCCATTCAACCCCCTCTCGTTTCTCTGTCCTGGCGTTCCCCTACATCCAGTCTTTCCAGGAACAGGGGTCTCTCCTTCCATCTTCTTAGAAATCTATTGATATGCGAAATGTGTCTAGGGTATTCCAAGATTCTGGGTTAATATCCCCTTATCAGTGACTGCATACCATGTGTGTTCTTTTGTGATTGGGTTACCTCACTAAGGATGATATTTTCAAGTTCTGACCATTTGCCTAGGAATTTCGTGAATTCATTGTTTTTAATTGCAGAGTAGTATTCCATTGTGTAAATATACCACATCTTCTGAATCCATTCCTCTGTTGAGGGACATCTGGGTTCTTTCCAGCTTCTGGCTATTATAAATAAGGCTGCTATGAACATAGTGGAGCATGTGTCCTTATTTCATGCAGGTAAAGCCTCTGGGTATATGCCCAGGAGTGGTATAGCTGGATCCTCCGGGAGTGTCATGCCCAGTTATTCTGAGGAACCGCCAGACTGCTTTCCAGAGTGGTTGTACCAGCTTGCAATTCCACCAGCAGTGGAGGAGTGTTCCTCTTTCTCCACATCCTCGCCAACAACTGCTGTCTCCTGTGTTTTTGATCTTAGCCTTTCTGACTGGTGTGAGATGGAATCTCAGGGTTGTTTTGATTTGCATTTCCCTAATGACTAAGGATGATGAACATCTCTTTAGGTGCTTCTCAGACATTAGATATTCTTCAGGTGAGAACTCTTTGTTTAGCTCTGTACCCCATTTTTTAATAGGGTTACTTGCCTCTCTGGAGTTTAACTTCTTGAGTTCTTTGTATATATTGGATATTAGCCCTCTGTCGAATGTAGGGTTGGTTGGTAAAGATCATTTCCCAGTTAGTTGGTTGCCGCTTTGTCTTTTTGACAGTGTCTTTTGCCTTGCAAAAACTTTGTAATTTAATGAAGTCCCATTTGTCTATTCTTGATCTTAGAGCATAAGCTATTGGAGTTCTGTTCAGGAAATTCTCCCCTGTGCCCATATGTTCAAGGTTCTTCCCTAGTTTCCTTTCTATTAGTTTCAGTGTGTCTGGTTTTATGTGGAGGTCCTTGATCCACTTGGAATTGAGCTTAGTGCAAGGAGATAAGAATGGGTCAATTTGCATTCTTCTGCATGTTGACCTCCAGTTGAGCCAGCACCATTTGTTGAAAAGGCTATCTTTTTTCCACTGGATGGTTTTAGCTCCTTTGTCAAAGATCAAGTGACCATAGGAGTGTGGATTCATTTCTGGGTCTTCAATTCTGTTCCATTGATCTACATGCCTGTCACTGTACCAATACCATGCGGTTTTTAACACTATTGCTCTGTAGTACAGCTTGAGGTCCGGGATACTGATTCCCCCAGAGGTTCTTTTACTCTTGAGAATAGTTTTAGCTATTCTGGGTTTTCTGTTATTCCAGATGAATTTTTGAATTGCTCTTTCTAACTCTATGAAGAATTGAGTTGGGATTTTGATGGGGATTGCATTGAATCTGTATATTATTTTTGGTAAGATGCTCATTTTTACTATATTAATCCTGCCAATCCATGAGCATGGCAGATTTTTCCATCTTCTGAGGTCTTCTTCAATTTCTTTCTTCAGAGACTTGAAGTTCTTGTCACACAGATCTTTCACTTCTTTGGTTAGAGTCACGCCAAGATGCTTTATATGGTTTGTGGCTATCGTGAAGGGTATTATTTCTCTTACTTCTTTCTCAGCCTGCTTATCCTTTGAGTATAGGAAGGCTTCTGACTTGCTTGAGTTGATTTTATATCCGGCCACTTTGCTGAAGTTGTTTATCAGCTGTAGGAGTTCTCTGGTGGAGTTCTTTGGGTCGCTTAAGTATACTATCATATCGTCTGCAAATAGTGATAGTTTGACTTCTTCCTTTCCAATTTGTATCCCTTTGACCTCTTTTTGTTGTCTAATTGCTCTAGCTAGAACTTCAAGTACTATATTGAAAAGATATGGAGAGAGAGGGCAACCTTGTCTAGTCCCTGATTTTAGTGGGATTGCTTCAAGTTTCTCTCCATTTAGATTGATGCTGGCTACCGATTTGCTGTAAATTGCTTTTACTATGTTTAGATATGGGCCTCGAATTCCTGATCTTTCCAAGACCTTTAGCATGAAAGGATGCTGAATTTTGTCAAATGCTTTCTCAGCATCTAATGAGATGACCATGTGGTTTTTTTCTTTGAAATTGTTTATATAGTGGATTACATTGATGGATTTCCTTATATTGAACCATCCCTGCATCCCTGGGATGAAGCCTACTTGATTGTAGTGAATGATCGTTTTGATGTGTTCTTGGATTCAGTTGGCAAGAATTTTATTGAGTATTTTTGCGTTGATATTCATAAAAGAGATTGACCTGAGATTCTCTTTCTTTGTCGGATCTTTGTGTGCTTTTGGTATTAGTGTAATTGTGGCTTCATAGAACGAGTTGGGTAGTGTTCCTTCTGCTTCTATTTTTTGGAACAGTTTGAAGAGTATTGGTGTTAGGTCTTCTTTGAAGGTCTGATAGAATTCTGCACTAAAACCGTCTGGACCTGTGCTTTTTTTGGTTGGAAGTCTTCATATGAGTACTTCTATTTCTTCAGGGCTTATAGGACGGTTTAGATGGTCTATTTGATCCTGATTTAATTTTGGTATTTGGTATCTGTCAAGGAAATTGTCCATTTCCTCGAGATTTTCTAGTTGTATTGAATACAGGCTTTTGTAGTAGGATCTGATGATTTTTTTAATTCCCTCAGTTTCTGTTGTTATCTCTCTCTTTTTGTTTCTGATTTTGTTAATTTGGATACTGTCTCTGTGCCCTCTGGCTAGTCTGGCTAAGGGCTTATCTATCTTGTTGATTTTCTCAAAGAACCAACTCCTAGTTTTGTTGATTCTTTGTATGGTTTTATTTGTTTCTACTTGATTGATTTCAGCCCTGAGTTTGATAATTTCTATATACACACTCAGGTTGTATTCTTCTAGTATTTTATCTATACAAAGAACTTCAATTTTTTTAACTTTCTTTTATTGTATAGCCAATAATTGTAATGCTATTTAGCATACAATAGACTTTGCTAAACTTAATCTTGGAGCTACTGCTATTACCATACCGTAGGGTCTCAGTTTGGAGCACTTGCTTATGCTGACCCAAACGGCACTGATGTACATTCACAGTCTTCTTATGTTCTGGTTTGTTCACATCCAAGCCACACCTGGAACCACCCAACATCACGACATAGTTGACTTGCGCACTCCTTACTCTGCGCTCCAGTGAGGAGTCTCTGGCAGATTCCAGGAGGACTTGATTTCATTCCTCCCTTTCACCATAGTTTCTCCCCTGGTCAGAATTGAAAGTACAAACCCAAATTAGGGCAATAAAATGCAGATTATCTATGAACACTATATGTATTTCCTTTTTGAACTATTTCCCCCGCATCTGTGTTTACTGCCACCGCTAAGATAGAACAAGACCTACCAGGCACTGGTGTAGACAGGATAAGCTGCAAGTAAGGCTTCAGGGTGTCAGGCTTTTTGTCGTCCCAGCCATTCAGGAGGCTGAGGCAGAGGATCACAAATTCAAGGACTGCCTGAACTACTTAGTGAGATCTTACCTCAAAACATTTAAAAAAGAGCTGGGAATGTATCCTGTACATTTCTCTACTCACCTCAGAACTTTTTTATTGGGAAGAACTACAAAACCTAAATTGTTCCCACCTTTCCTGATACTAAAACAAAGTAGTGTTTTCTGTTTTGCTATATTCTGTTATTTCTAGGAAACTCAGTCAAATCTGAAACAACTTTGTAGTAGTCATAACTCCTTACAGTTCTCCCTTTTCCTATTGTATTGAATGGTTACTATATGGGCTCCTTGGGGCTGACATCATACAGAAGGCACTAGCTTACCTGCTTGATGGTAATTCAGCAAGCATAGTGGAAAGTGCAGCTACCCGGACCACAGTAGCAGTTATAGAGACTGTCTTAATCCATTTGGTGTTGCTGGTGTAGGGTGTTGGAAGTGGGCAGCTTGTCAACTATTTATTGTTTACTTGGCTCACTGTACTGGTGGTGAGGATGAGTAGTACTGAGAAGCCACATGTAGTGAGGTCCTTCCTGTAGTGTCTTTCCAGAGTGAAAGGTGGGACAGAGAGAAGGGAAGGGCATCCCAAGTTACCTTCCTGAGAGCGCAGTCATTCAAAGACAGTTAGCACGTTCACTGCCATCGCAGTAAGACGACAGTGTAGAAAAAGACACAGGAACGATGGAATGGTGCTAAAGCTGAAAGGAGCAGTGCTGTTAGATGTTTTAACTAAACCTTAACTATGGCTTTTCATAAGACTTCAAGGGCAATACGTTTTGATGAAGAGAGTAAAGGTCTGTCGGGTATATCAAAATGTTTATTTACAATCCTTTTTTCTTCCACTTAGGGACTGGGCCTGTATGCTGCTAGAGACATTGAAAAACACACCATGGTCATCGAGTACATTGGAACGATTATTCGAAATGAAGTTGCAAACCGGAAGGAGAAGCTTTATGAGTCTCAGGTACTGTATAAACTGACCACAGGCAGATCTCTGAAGAGCACAGCCGTATGTGCTAAGCTGTGAACAGAAGCCACCCTGCAGTCATACATACCTCTTGTCTCTTTGCTTCACCGTCATCTTTCTCCAGTTGGTGTTACTTGCCCATATGTAACAACAGATTACTGCCCCTCATCTGATGGTCACTTTGACACATCGTAAATGCATCAGCTGTGTCTGGTAGGGTCCACAGGAGTGTGGGTAGGGTGCTTCCAGCACAGACAGAGTGTAAGGGGAGGGAGATTCAGATCACACTGATGACCACCTGCCTTCTCTTTAGAACCGAGGTGTGTACATGTTCCGCATGGACAATGACCACGTGATTGACGCCACACTCACAGGAGGGCCTGCAAGGTGAGGCAGGAGGACCATGGCCAGAGGGCTTTGCTAGGGTAGGGGCGGCGGAGCTTCGAACTTGCTTTGTCAACACATCCATAGAAACAGTCTTACTTTCCTCTGTGTGGGGGAAGCTCTTCATTGTTTTCACATTGAGTTTTCTGATGTGTCTTGCAGGTACATCAACCACTCCTGTGCCCCTAACTGTGTGGCTGAAGTCGTGACCTTTGAGAGAGGACACAAGATTATCATCAGCTCTAACAGGAGGATCCAGAAAGGAGAAGAGGTAAGTGGGGGCAGGGCTTGCTGCGGTCTGTACCATGGTGTGGCAGTTCCTGGCCTGCAGCTTCCATCACATCACCCTTAGAAACTCATCCTCAGCCCAGAGCTTTGCCATCTGTTAATCTTACTTCAGCCAGCTTCTTCTTTGTGGTAGATCATAAAGCCACATGAAACTCACTATGGAGTACCATGTAGCTTAGGATCCTCCTTTCTTTGTCCCTTAATCTGGATGGTCTGACAAGCCCCTTTCAAGATGGTGCCTGTCACAGTTCTCTGGCAATCACAGGGACTTCATATATTCACATGATATATTATTGCAAGGACTGTAGGCACAAGTTTGGGAAGCCATATGTTCCTGACTGCTCATATGCACACTTAGAAATTTCACATCACATATATAATGTGTATGTTTCTGGTTTGTCTTTAAAATGTTTCGTGTAGGATGAGACATTTGTTTCTCAGTGTCTCACAGAGATGACTTTGGCCCAGCTCTTCTTCACCTATGGTTATTATCCTTAATTGTCCATGGCATCAGCACCTTGAATTTAGTGCTCTAAATCTGGAATTAGTATCCAATGCAAAGCTCTTGGGAAGACTACGTACGGTGTCAGGAAGCCTGGGTGTGGTCACTGTGTTGAAGTCCCAGTCCTCTGTAGGTAGAGTGTGAGATCTATTTACTTGGTCTTTGTAGAACTTGCCTTTAAAATTAGGAACATATTTATATGACTAGGTTAAGGGTCGCCACTCCAGGACAGGGCCTGCAGAACAGCCTAGTAACTCCTCTGTGTGTGTCACCTTGTGTACGTCTCCTAGTGTTGCCAACCCTGTTATATTACTCAGCAAGCACTTAACAGAAGGCAGCGCCTTCTTTTCCCAATGCAGCTGCTCCACAACAGGCGCAATATTCCCCCCTGTGCAGCTTCCAGAGAGGGGCTGCTGTCTGAGAAAGGAAAGACCCAAGAGATTGACTGTTTCCTCCCTCCCTTGGCTTTGTGGGGTAGAAGGGATGGGGTGGGGTATAAAGCCTACTTGGTGGGAGTCATGCTGCTTTCCAGGCACCCAGTTGGTTGGCCTGGAATTTGAGTAAGACTTCTATAGCCACTGAATGATGATCCAAAATAGCATTTTCTCTAAGGGGAACACTAACTTACCCTGAGCCATGAGTGGCCAGTGAGTGGCTATGGTTGAAAACCAGATTCAGGATACCCTGAACTCCATCGTGTTCCAGTGAGGAAAAGATGGGATTGACTTTTGCCATCACAGGACCAAAGAAAATCCTTAGTCCGTGCATTAATTGATGAGACATGAGGTGTCAGTAGGTTCTAGATGCTGTCTAAAAACAGGTTTGGGATTGGTGAGGTAAACATTAACATTGTAAACTCTATGTTATAGTCACAAAGACGATAGGCCAGGTACAGATGTTGGTAGTAAAAGCAATGACGGGGATTGGACATAGCCCCAATCATTTTTATGGTAGATTTGCAATGTTCCATCTCTCCATGGTGACAAATTCTAGTTAGCTATAGGATCTTTTGAGTAGAGGCAGCTTCTTCAGAGGAAAAGAAGGAGAAGGGGAAAGCCATGATGTTGGCAAGGGCCAGCCAGTCTCTGTCCAAACCAGGGAACCATCTGTGGTTTGAGGGAGTTCTGGTCCTCATCTCACCCAAAGTGGTGGAGAGAACACTATGATAAACCAGAGACTCACTCAGCAATCCAGATCACTGTCCCACAACACTAGCTCCACTTCCCTCTGGGATACCCCACTGCCCCAAGGTTCCATGGGATCCAAACAAACCCAGTCTTGCTTGGCTTGTGTCTGTTTTGCTTGCTGGTTTTGAAATACAGGAGAGAAAGAATGAGGCACTGCCCAGTCTCACACTGTCTCTTTGCCATGGGCAGCTCTGCTATGATTATAAGTTTGACTTTGAAGACGACCAGCACAAGATCCCATGTCACTGTGGAGCGGTGAACTGCCGGAAGTGGATGAATTGAAAGCATTCCTTGCTATCTCACCGGGTGGCTCGTCCCTAGGAAGAGGCGACTCAACACTTCATTGGATTTGCAGACAGAAAGATATTTTTGTTTTCTGACTTTTTGAGAAACAGCTTCTGGGAGCACTGATTCCTCAGCCCTTGTCTGAAGGGCGCACAGCAGAGGCGCCAGCTAGGCTGCCTTGTGCAGAGGTCAGCAGACTCACAGAACGGCCCAGCACTTTTTTTTCTTTTCTTTTTTCTTTCCTTCCTTTTGTTTCCTTGTGGGTGGATTTTATTTTGTTTTGTTTTGTTAGTCTCACTAAGGAGAAACTTTTACTGGGGCAAAGAGCCGGTGGCTGCCCTGCCCCAGGGTGGGGGCCTTCCTATGAATGTAAGACTGAAATCACCAGCGAAGGGGGCTGTCCAGAGTGCTGGCCACGCCTTACTGACGGGGCAGGCCCTCAGTTTAACTAAAGTGGACACCACTGATCAAGGAATGTACTGAGATGACTTCCTTAGGGATAGAGCTAAGGGATAATAACTTGCACTAAATACATTTGAATACTTGATTCCATGAGTCAGTTTATTGTAGTTTTTGATTTCTGTAAAATAAGAGAAACTTTTTGTATTTATTATTGAATAAGTGAATGAAGCTATTTTTAAATAAAAGTTAGAAGAAAGCCAAGGTGCTGCTGCAGAATTAACAAACCCTGTTACTTTGTACAGACATGTAAATATTTTGAAAGAAACAGTATAAAAATAGTTATTGACCAAATGCCACCAGGCGCTGCAGCAGCTCGGGTGCTTATAACCATGGTAGGGATGTTACAATATAATTTTGTGTTATTAAATATGCCATTATAATTATGTAATAACCAAAATTTTCCCCAGTATGCCTGGGCTTTTTGGAAACTGTCTCTTAGTGCTTGTTTTCTACACCTAACTTCTGACAGCAGCGCGTGTGCTACAACGACAACTTTTATAGCTGTTGGTGATTTAAACTAATGTTTCATATTATATTGTTGCATCCCTACTTCTTCAGTCAGGTTTTTTGTGCTTACAATTTGTGATAACTGTGAATAACGGCTTAAACACAGACCCAAATGGAGGCTGAATTTTTCCTTCAGCAAAAGTAGTTTTGATTAGAACTTTGTTTCCAACCTCACAGAATCACATAAACATAGAGTCATGTAGCAGGGACCTAACCCAGCTCCTTAGCCTTCTATTTAACATAAAAATTCGAAAAAGAAAAAAAAAGAGAGAGAGAGGGAGAGATGTGATTATGCTCCCAGCTGCAGGACTCTGGCAATAGGGTTTTCGAAGATGTAATTTTAAAATGTGTTTGTATGAACTTGTTTGTTTACATTTCTTTAATAAAAAACACACTGTTTTGTGTTTGCTTGTAGAAACTTAATCAGCATTTGAACCAGGTTAGCTTTTTATTTTGTACTTAAAATTCTGGTACTGACACTTCACGGGCTGAGTATAAAATGAAGTTTTTGTGTGCACAATTCGAGTGGGCTGTGAGCTGTGGGGCACACTCAGTGACTCAGCTCTCAGCTTGTAATGTATATGGCATGATGTATTTTTATCTTACAGAATAAATCAATTGTATATATTTTTCTCTTGATAAATAGCTGTATGAAATTTGTTTCTTGAATATTTTTCTTCTCTTGTACAATACTCTGACATCCTACCAGTATTTGTCCTGCCGAGTTTGGTTGTTTTCTGTTCTGTATAATAGTATCTAATGTTGGCAAAAATTGAATTTTTTGAAGTATACAGAGTGTTAATGGGTTTTGGAATTTGTGGACACAGATTTAGAAGATCACCATTTACAAATAAAATATTTTACATCTATAGAATGTGCACTGTGTTCTCTGTGGGCTGTGGTCGTGTTTGCATGTAAATTCAGCCACGCTCCCTGGCTGTGGGCTCCCCTCCCTCAGTCAGCTATGGAGGAGAACTTGCATTAGGGTGTAGCACAGCAGATTAAAGACCATTCTTCATGTTGATTTGCAGTTTAAAGCCTGCTCTTGTTTCTGTTCACTGGTCTGTGTCTGAGATGAGGTCTCACTGTGCTGCCCAAGCTTAAGCAGCCTTCTCACCTTCACCTGACTCCACAGAAGTCAGGACAACAGGACAAGTGTGTATGCTGCTGCCGGCCCACCTAGACGGGTTTTGGTTTTGTTTCATTTTCCCTCCTTCAAGATACTTTTCAGTTTTCCTCTGTGGTAGAAATCTGTCAGATTGAATAGCTGCTAAGAGGCAGGCATTGTGGCACACACCTTGCATCCTGTGTGAAGCAGGGGGATTGTGAATTTAAGGCTATCCTGGGCTATATAAATGTAAACAAGACCATCTCTCAGCAATGAAGGATGCTATTAAGAATCAAAATGCCTTTAACACTTGGGAGACAGAGGCAGGTGGATCTCTTAGTTCAAGGCTAGCCTGGTCTACAGAATAAGTTTCAGGACAGCCACACACACAGAACAGCTACACAGAGAAACCCTGTCTCAATAAATAAATAAACAAACAAACAAACATCCCCAGAAGCCCCTTCTTTCCCTACTCTGGAGGGTTCAGAGCTCCTGTCTAATGCTATATATCTTTTCTGCCTCCGAACGCACACTGACCATCAGATGCTGAGGGAAAGAATGCCTTTGTTTTACTAGAACAGTGCTGACTCCTCGCTGCCTATCAAGGCCAGAAAAGGAAAGAAAGTCTTACCCATTAGACTAGTCACTTAAATACTGTCCCGGGGCAGTGAGAGCATGGGATCGATATACCCAGAAGACCGCAGAGGACTGCACAGTGGCAGCATTGGTATCCTCCATGGCCACCTGAGTTCCAGCTTTGAACCCTCACAGTGACTCCTAAGCATGAAAACAGGAGCAGCCCTAAGACTGCAGCTCCATGCTGGCCCAGGCTGGTCAACAGATCAGCTACATCTCATTTTTTTGCCTGCACACTTGGTACCTCGTACTGAATACAAAGGTTCTGGGGCAGCATCTGTCTCTACTGGAAAAACCAGGTTAGTTTCACTTTGGTTCACTTTTTAAGTTCCTTATACTGAGTGTTGACCACTGTTCCTTTAATGTGTCACTGACCCTTGTTTCCTGGGATGAACCTCCCCCTCATCTGATAGACTAAAGGTTTTTTGCTTGCATACTGAGGACACCAGATAGATGCCAAGCAGAATGATTCCCTCACCAAGTGAGCAAACGGGCATTGCTCACTTCTTTCTGAATGCTCTGGACACCCGAGGCTGATGGTGAAATGTCACCTGTCACTCCTCAAAGTGCCTTGGGATTTCCCTTATAGGATGGAACCTGGCTTCTCAACACTTCGTCTAGCTCTCTGGTCTGTCGCCAACTCTGTCTGCTGCCCTGTCTTGGTTGTTAAGCTTGTATGTGGTTTGCAGGCAGGTCGTACCAGACCTGTACACATCTGCATCTCCCTGGGCAGCATTCCTGGGTTGCTTTTTAAAGTTTTTTCTGAAGAATAGGGTTTTAAGTTTTGAAAACTATTTTCTAGAGAATTCTTCAAACTGAAGAAATGCTAGCCACAAAACTATAGTGAGTACCCTGCTTCCTTTCCCTCAATAGAAAGTTTCCCAGCATAGTCTTAAATTCCTTTTGGGAGGTGTGCCCAGCTTCAGTCAAAGCCTCCTGAGCCATTCAGTACCGATGCCTCTTCCCAGCTCTTCTGCTCTCTCCTTCTGAGATCTTACACCCAATATAATGACCATTTCCCAAACATTGCTTCTAAGATTGATACACAGGAGGCTAGCAGTGTACTTAATACCCAGTGTCCCTGTGGAAGCCACATCCAGAACTTTTTTTTTTTCCTCAAAGCCACCCTACCCATCTGCCCCTAGGATCTGGGCTGAATTTTGTATGACAAGAGGTCTCACCTTGTCTCTTAGAACTGCTGTCCTTAAGTCCCCAATACCCTTGTGTCTGAAGAAAGCTGCTGCTTCGACCATGTGTAGGAGGGTCTGGCCTAGCCTGGTGTTACTTGGGAGGTGGTTAAAAAAAAAAGATTTGGTGCCACTGGGAGGGCTCCTAGTCAGTGGGACTATGCTTGAGGGAGGCTGTGAAGCCAATCTATCCCTTGACATTCTAGACATAGCTGAATGGTTTAGCTGTGGTATGCTTCTGCCTCACCTTGGGTGAAGTTAACTTTCTGTTAAGTTCTTTCCTTTAATGTGCTATTGTCTCTTAACCTGTCACATTCTTATTTACTGGTTGCTTTGGTTCCTGTGAGTATTGGTGGGGAGCCTAAGCCATACTCTGTAGCCTTTGTCACAGTCTCTCCACATCCACACCCCAGGAAATCTGTTTCTTGTTAATGTAAAGCGGCATCTGATGTGGTCAGACTGCATTTCATCTGCAAATGACTCTGAGCACCTTTTCATATGATGAACTGTATGTACAAAACTGGGGCTTGAACTTTCAAATATTGTATATACACAGAATACACTTCTCAAGCTTTTTCATCTTCTCTTCTGTCTTAAACAGGCACTTAGTTCTAATGAAGTCCCATTGTGTTACTATTTTGCACTGTTTGACAAATCATTGTCTACTCCGAAGTCATGTCAGTCCTCTGCACTTTCCTCCTTTATTTTTCATTTTAGCTTTTATGTTTAGATCTGTCTTGACTAAGTTCAAGTTCGAGTTCAGTGAAGGATGGAGAGAATTAAGGTCCAGTTTTGTTCAGATGGAACCAGTTCTTCCAGATTTGGGCTCAGGGAGATGGCTCAGCAGGCAAGGTGCTTGGCTTCTGTCCAGGTGAGTGCAGCGGCCTGTGCGTGCTCCCAGTGTGTGAGGGTGGAGAGGGATTACTCTGAGCACGTGTAGATTTTGGAAGTCTCACCTAGATACCACACACCAGGTTACACATCAGGCTACAGTTGGGTGAAATCCCTGAGAGAGCAAACCCATTTTATAATAATGTGTTGGTTATTTCAAATAGTGTATTAAATATTGGTTGGCCGGTTGTTTGGTTTTGTGGGGGGAGGTTGGAGGAATCTGTTTGTGTTTTTATATATTGTCTCATTCTACAGTCCTATCTAGCCTGAAACTTACTATGTAGACAAGGTGGTGGTGAACTCGAGATCTGCCGGCCTCTGCCTCCCTAGTGCTGGGATCAAAGGTGAATGCCAACCATGCTGCCTGACCTAAACACTTCACCAAAATGGCCGGCTGGGTATGCATTTCTGTTTTGTTGAACATAATGAAACATAATTGAAATTTCAGCACTACGGCCAGGGACAGTTTGTGGAAATATTTTTGAAGACTTCCTATTTTTCTCCATACTTGGACACATTCTGCAGATGAAGACACTTTTCTTGCCTCATTTCTCAAGTCCATGCCTGACTTCTTGCTGGACTACCCTGGCTAGGGTCCTAAGCAGAAGACTCCCGAGTTGAGAGAGAACACAGGGATCCTGCCTTTTGTACAAAAAACTTTCACATTAATGAGGTTACCTATAAATGTCCTTTCTTAGGCTGAGGACTTTTCATTCCACTTCTCTCTCTCTCGCCCCCTCCGCTTTACCAACACTTTTATGTAGACTAAACTTTGAACATCAGAGTTAATAGTTGGCTCCTTGTACATCAAATAATCTGGTTGCCAGAATTCTACACAGATGAACATGCTGAGATGTACACCTTTATAAGTTGGCGGCTTGTGAATCATCTGTCCCACTGGTGCTAAGAAAGTGTTAGGTCAAAGAAGCCTGGACTGAGCACACAGGAGTTGGCGCTGTCATCGGGTGAGGAACCTGTGCACCTTGTCACTTCTCAGGGGGATCCAGAACTGTGGGCCCTTGGACTGTTTCCCACATTCTTCCAAGGGTCTCACGAAGCTCTTGGTGGACATATACTGTGTGCTGTTGTCCCGGCTGAGAGGCTTGGTGACAGGTCAGGGTTCCCTCTGGCTCTTCCTCTCTCTCTTCATTCTCCCATAGTTTTTGCTGAGTTATCATATCCTGCTAAACTGTTCTTGCCACTTTTTTTCCACTTTGGATAATAAATGAAAGCTGCGGGGAACAGTTTTGGAGCCCCGTGGCTGGGCAGCAGGGATAGTGTGGTGCAGCCCCCATGAGCTGCTCAGCTCTCATTCCTGACACCACCAATCTTTCTCATTTTAGCTAGATGTCTACCAGCTGCACTGGCAGGCCAGCTTGCTATATGAATTATTTGGTTTCCTGTTCTGACATTTCATATTTACTTCTACCTTGAGCTTCAAATGTATTTTTTTCTAAGATAGGATTTTAAGATTTAATCTCTAGTGTCCAAGGAGTTTGGTAGCATACCATCCGCTTGGCTGTTCTCAGTCATCTTTCCCATTGTCTTCACTCAAAGTGAAGTGGATCGATTTCAAACCATCTAGAGGTTTTACAGTTGATTTTATTTGATACCTTGGACTGTAGTTTACCTGACATACATGAGAAGAACATGAGTTCTGGTGTTGAGTGGAGTGTTTCCCAACCAGGTCAACTTTGCAATAGTGTGTATTGTCAAGGTGTCTTCCAGGTCTTAAAAGGCATGCTGAAATGTCTCACCATAATTATAGGCAGATATGTTTGTTGGAATTTCTAGTTCTGGCAGCATGTGTTTTGGAGGTTGTTAGCTATAGAAATGTTTAGGATTATTTCTTGTGGATGAAAGAGCCCTCTTCCTACCTCTAATAGCACTCCCTGCTGACCTACTCTACCACATGTTAACACATCTCCATCGCATAGATATGTGGATAATCTCTGTTCACAGTAATGCCTGCCCCATCCATTCCTTGTCAGACTGAGCTTCCTGTAGGAGCTGTAGCTGCTCTTGGCATTCCTATCCTATCCAATCTTCTAACCCACTCCTGTATTTAGTAACATGGTAGTCAATGTGCTCCTTGCTGGGTTTAAATCCACTTCTTGCCTTTTTCTTCCCAGATGGACCAGCTGACCTTTGAAGTCTACAACAGGGAGATTTTTCTCTAAGATCCTTCTACTTAGCAGTTTTAAGAGAGTCTCAGGCAAATTGATGTATCCAAATCCACTCAGGTCAAGCTAAGGAATTGCAACTTGCAGAAGTTTGCAACTGCTGTCTAGCTTAGCAGGCCATCTGCTGAATCCTGAATATTTCCTGTTATATTCCCAAGTCATCCAACAAACAAGCTAGCCCCAAAGCAAGACTGAGATGGAAGAGGCAAACATCCTAGTTAAATGATCAATAGAACCTTTATTTAATGTAGACAGACTATTAAGTCATCAAAATAATTTATAATGTTAAATGCCTCTTAAATATACATGATATCTTCTGAAGCTAAAAGTAATATGCACTCAAGCAGTTTTTAAAATCTATTTGGAACATTAAACATGATAGAAGTAGAAAAAAATCTCCTATGAAGTCCTCTATGAAAGGAAATTGTGACAAGTTCCTGATTAGACAGAAACCGTTCCATCTCCAAGGGAGAATACTAGAAACATAAATATGAATAGAAATGCCTACTTCCTGGGTTTATACTCTGTAGACCCAACTCTTTAGAATTATTTTTTGTTTTCCCTGGATAAACAAGAATTCCTTAACAGCAGCTTGGAAATAACCCAAATTCCAGTGACGCTCCTGAGATGGTCGCCCTCCGCCATGGGTCTTGCCTTTTGTGGTCAGCAACATTCTTCATAAAGCACCTTGGTTTACGGCAGGTGTGACAGAACCAGGTGAATTACGTTGTCTCCAGCCAGGGCCCACCTTTAACCTTCTAGGCGCCACTGCTGAGAGGAGGAGCCATCGCAGATCGCCATGCCAACATAGCCCTTCTGATCCATCAGGTCCACAACTCTCAGGCACTGCCCAACGGACACTTGGTACAGCCGGTTGTTCTTCTGAAAATCGTAAGAAAAAGGACTTACTTTTATGTAAAAACAAACATTCTTGCAGCATGCAGGGAAGAGAGAAACATCGGGACTAGATTCAGCCCAGGCTCCCGTCCTCCCACAAGGAACCTTGTTTAAAAGCCAGCTCCTCACCCCAAAGGTCCACTGCTGGGATCCTCCTGACCCATGACACTTCATGAGTCGGGGTGGATCCGACGAGCGAGTTTCTGACATGTCAAGGCAAAGCAGGTTGTTTAAAATCAATTCATGCTCTTCATTATAAATCCAGACCTAGTAACAAAAGCAAAAAATTATTTTAAAAAACAAGTGCTGCTTTAGATACTGGCGTGGCATGGAGGAGAAAGCTTCAGTGTGTAGTCTCCACAAGCAGACACACTGGTCCCAGCGCCACCTCGACCATCTGAAACAGTCAACTGGGAGGTGAAGGAGGCCTTCTGTCCCTGGGTCACTGGGGAGTGTCCTTGAAGGAGATTGTGGGGCTGCCCTCCTCTCCCTTTCATTTTTTTTTCTAAATTTTTTATTTACATTCTCAATGATTTCCCCTTTCCCAGTTCCCCCCTCCCCATAAGCCCTCTTCCCTCCCTCTTTTCCCCAGTCAACTCCTCCCGCTTCTCTCTGTCCTGGCATTCCCCTACACTGCTACATCCAGTCTTTCCAGGACCAGGGGCCTCTCCTTCCTTCTTGGAAATCTATTGATATGTGAATTGTGTCTTGGGTATTCCGAGATTCTGGGTTAATATCCCCTTATCAGTGACTGCATACCATGTGTGTTCCTTTGTGATTGGGTTACCTCACTAAGGATGATATTTTCCAGTTCTGACCATTTGCCTAAGAATTTCATGAATTCACTGTTTTTAATTGCTGAGTAGTAGTCCATTGTAACCCAAAACATCCAGGAAATCCCTTTCATTCTTGAACAGGCTGTAAAGTGGCTTCCTCTTTCGTTTGCTCCCATGATTGCCCCCTTAGCCAACACCATTGAGTGAACACCAACCTGATCTGAGCCCTCCAAAACTGAGGCCAGAACAAAGCCACTCCCCACTCCTCTTTCCCTTCTCAGCCAGCTTAACAGTGTTATCCCACAGAAACCCAGGCAGTAGCACTGATTTAACTGAATTTAAGTGATCATATCATTGTAAGTTGTTTCCAGTTTTAGAGTCTGGTGACAGAATTCTTTTAAGTCATAGATGTGTAAAGCTTCAAAGAGCTACAGGAGCTGTGGGCAAGAACATGTAAAGCTGATTATTTACCCGTCCTCATCTGCTGTTCTAGCCACACCCCAATGTCAGGTAGCAATGTCTGCTGTAAGATGATGGATTTTACCTAGGTCACCCTGACACAGGGTATCCCTTGGATATAAATGCAAATGATTTTGGTTTCAGGCTCCAGCTTTCAGTGAGACACTCTCCAGCAGGTGTTAGAACACCCAGCCTTGCTTCAGACCCTGCACTGGCCACTTGAAACCGATACAAACCAAGGAACTGCACTGTTTCTTATGCCTTGGTTATTAAGGAGCTACAGTATCAGTGTAAGTCTGCATGGGCACAACAAAGTACATTTAAAACCATTTAACTTGTGCTTGTGAGAGGCTCAGTGGGGAAAGGTGCCTGCTGCCTGATACCTCAGTTCCAACCCTGTCCTTACAGGAGTCAAGAACCAACTGTGTCACTTTGTCCTCTGACCTCCGTGTGTGTGTGTAAACTCATTAGCCATTTTTCTCAAGCAGTATATTCTAGAAATATCCAGGCATACATTCTATTTGTCAAATGACAAGTGTTGATACCAATGCTAACCCTAAAATGGAACAGCTATCACAGGCCAGTCCTGACAGAGCCTCCAGTCTCAATCACTGTTAGGTTATGCTGTCAGCCTGAGCACTAACAAACCAAACTAAATTATCTGCTTACATTTTAATACTGAAAAGACAAACTAACTGAAATTAAGTGGATGAAATGAACCAAACTTCTGTGGTGGTGTCCCCTAGTGAGCCATAAAACTGATCAGGGAAATCTGACTCTGGTTCATCTACTGAGGACTTTAAGGTTTGAAGGAAAGGAGCACTTCCCATGCCATACTAAAAAACACAGCAGTCTACACAACTGACAGGCAGTGAGCAAAGGCAGAGAGAGAAACACAGAAGACAAAGCAGCCATTGTTGAAGATCTCTACAGTTCTTTTGCAACCTAAAACTTGAGGAAAGTGCTTCCTTCCCCAGGGTGACATGCACTGGGAGGTGTGGCCCACCTGAGTTGGGTCTCCATAGTCACAGGCCTTAAGCACCACTAGGCCTCCTTTCTGGCTGGAGTGGCCCTGAGCCACCAGGCATTTGTTCGTCTGCAGGTGGTAGAGCTGCAAAGGAAGACAGTACTGTTTGAGACCCCGCAGAGACCTTGGTGCTTGGGGAGTGCTGCCCACAGTCCCAGGAAGGCACCCACAGGCTAAAATGAAGATGAGGACATAAGCCAAGCGTGGTGACTTGGGCCTGTCACTCAAGTAGTCATGGAGCTGAGGCAGGAGATCATGAATATGTGAACAGCCTGGGCTAAAGAACAAAACCCTATGTATAAGCTGATCTGAAAAGATCTATGCTGGAAGGGTTATCAACTATATAGGTAAAAAATATCTGTCTTTACTTAAAAACACCCAGTAAACACCCAGATATTTGTCTGGGGCTTTATAAACAAGGAGAAAAGTACTAGGCTCCATTCTCCTGAAATACAAAAGTTGGGAGATATGCCCTTATGAAGTTAAAGAGGGAGATAACAGCAGTTTTCCAGCTCTGTGTGGTATCTGCACAGGTGTAGATGGGCACACTTTTGGGTGTGCATGCTCATGCAAGATTCCCCGCCTTGTTCACTGAGGCACGGGGTCTCCCAGACCCAGAACTCATCAGCTGTGTTTGCAAACACAGTGCCTTCCTAGCACTGGAATTACAAGTGGGCCACCACACCTGCCCAGTCTCTACAAGGATCCTAAGATCCAAAACCCCCATCCCCACACTGGGCTGCAAAGTGCTTATAAACTGGGCCATCTCCCCAGCCTCCAGAAAGCCAGTTTTAGAAATTACTTGGAACAATGTAACTTCAGGGCCGATCCTCAAGCCATAAGTGTGACTGAAAAGGGTCCCGGTGTACCTTCTGCTAACCTCAAGAGCGTGTTGGTGTGAAATCTTATTACTTGTTACACGGATTAACTGTCACCTTCAGTCTCTGTCTGAAGTTGGTTCCAAGAGCTGAGTCTGAACAGGAGCGGCTGCGGCATCCCTGCGTGTCCCTGTGAGGGGTCCGCTCGGGCCTCAAACATATTTAAGACTTCTAAGCTTTTGTACTTGTGTAGAGGGAAGTCCCCGAAGAGAACAGTTACATTTTATTATCACAGCACCGCAAACTCTTCCTGCCCTGCCCCTCCCCATGAGACCCTCAGTCTGCCACCTCACCCTTCCACGCAGCAGGACTCTGGGGCGCTTGGGTCCTCTGTTGATGAAAACGGGCTGCTGAGGTTTGGCATTCGGGCCAGGTATCTGCATCTCAGGGTAAATATTATCCAAATACCACTTGAATGATTGACAGCCCAATTTCTTCCTCAATTCAACACGCTCACTGATATTCCCAAAGCTTTTGGTCTTCAAATCAGGTCTTAAGGAAAAATACTGCTCCTAAGTTTAAAAAAGAATGAAATTTATATTCTGTGAGGAGTCCTGGGTTTTCTTAATGTCAAAAAATATCAATGGGAACTTTCCACATGCCTGTCATTAACCATAACATAAACTCAATAAATTCCATTTCACAGAAGACAATTGGGGAAAACTCAGCAGATTATGTATCAGATGAATGACTCTCAAACTCTAGCTTCTAGAGTCTTCTATTCTCAATGTGAACCATTCCAGGATTCTTAGCTATAGATATTGACCTCGTTAAAAATTAAAACCGAGCTAGACATGGTTGCACACACCTTCAATCTCAGCACTGGAGAGGTAGACCTATCTCTGTGACTTCAAAAGCAGCCTGGTCCCCTTAGGGAGCTGCAGGCCAGTCTAGACTCTCAAAAACATCATCACTAACAAAAACAAAAAGACCTCAACATAGTTCTAATTTTTTTAATTAACAGAAACTCATTCTCAATACAAAGAACTTGTAGTTTTTATTAGGTGGCTCATATGTATATTTGCCCTGTTGCTGTATGTTGCTTTAATCAGAAAACTTTATTATGATGAGGCTACATGCCTTGGTGAAGATGTGACAGTCACTACAATTCTATGGAGTTGGTTCTCTCCGCCTTTAGATAGGACTCAGGATTTGTACAGCAAGCTCTCCATCTACTGAGCCATCTCACTGTTTTAAAAATACAACCTCCTATTACAAGTAACTGTAGTTATTCTGGTATTAAATACTTAATACAGTAACAGTTATTTGTAGTTCTCTGAGACAGTGCAAACATGCAGCTCAGACTGGCCTCTAAGTAATAGTCCTGCCTCAGCCTCCCAGTGCTGGGATCACCACCACACAGCATGTGCCTAACTTATAACTCAGTAACTATGACATGTTAGTAACCATAGTAAATACGAATCATAGCAGTGAAGTGCACATTTGTCTTTGAATGGTCTTTTTACACATGCAGGACTTACAAAACATATAATAATAGTAACTTGAAAAACACTGGTCTATGGCTATGCAATTCTTCCAAATCCTGATACACTTCACTGTAGTGGCACACTTACAAGTTTATAATGGGTTTGTTGTTGTTGCTGTGTTGTGTTGTTTTTGAAACAGGGTCTCACTGTATATCCCTGGCTGACCTAAAACTCACTATATAGACGAGGTTGGCCTTAACATCATCTGTCTCTGCTGGGATTAGAGGTATGGGCTACCAAGTCCTGATGACTTTTTTTTTCTTCCAATCTTTTACTTGAGAGTTGAATTTTATCATTTTATGAGCCCTGGGTGGATTTGCAAAGATGCTGCCGAGTGTCACACGCAAGTGCTCAGTACAACTCTGCACTCGGCTCGCACGGCTACTTGGCAAGCAGCCTTCACATGACTGCCTGGGAAAATCAGCATCAGTGAAAAAGGACCTATCCAGCGAGCTGACACTGGAGCGCCCTTCCGTGACAAGGGGGAGAGGGAGGAGGCAAACGAGCCTTGGCATGCTTGGGGCCCTGCCTCTGTTCCCAGCTCTCCTCCCAGCACTTCAGGGTCTGCATATCTGCTGCCATTTACCTTATAGGGCTGCAGATTCCATTCCCTTCGTCAGCTTTGTCCCCAAAGCCAGCGCTCAGGTCCTTAACCAGGTCTGCTTGTGCATGTGCCTGTGGTCCCAGAGCCTGAAGGCTGGAGATGGACCAATGACAGTAGCAACTGCACACAAATAATCACAGCAACCTCTTCATAGAATTAACACGTAAATCCCAGCACTCAGGAGGCAGAGGCAGGCAAATCTCTGAGACTAGCCTGGTCTACAAAGTGAGTTTCAGGACAACCAAGGCTCTATCGAGAAACCCTATCTCAAAAAACGAGAGGAGGGGAGAGGGAGAGAGAGAGAGAGAACACACACATATAAACAACCCAAATACCCATCAAATGATGGACAGAGCATCCCTGAGCAACAGGAAGCCGTGAAGTGCCGAGAACAGCTGCAACACAGGCCAGTCAAAACACAAATGCCCAGTGAAAGCCACAGAAAGGGTACAAGGGTGTGGGAGCTGTATCAGAGACTGTGGAGCCAGGAGACAGATAAGCCATTGTCTAGGGCTTGTGGGCAGAGGTACAGTGTCTCTTTCTGGTGTGACAAAACGCTCCAAAGCTGACGTGAATCATATATGATAAAGAGGCTGCAGAGAGGACAAAGCTGTAGAAGGTAGCGCAGAAACAGGGGAGCAATGCTGCTTCCGATGCTGAGGAGAGTGAGAACCAAAACTGAGTGAACCCTGGTGAGAAGCCCAGGGAGGAACAGCATAGCAGTGAAGGTCAGTCAAGGAGATGCAGGCGCGAGAGGCAGGACGGCACCACCTAAGCAATGGCCAGACACACTCACCTTGTACTCATCCAGCCAGACATGTGCCAGTCTCAGGGAATTATGTGTCATGGTGTCCTGGCCTTCAGGAGATCCATATGGTCGCCTTTTTCGGAAAATGTGTCCTACTCTTGAGCAAGGGATGATGAAGAGCTTGCCGCCACACATCCAGATCTAGCCAGAAGCAAACAGGATGGCTCAGACGGAAGCAGCGCACATCTTCATGAGTGGCCCTTTATGAATGGTGGCTATGCGGCTTACAGATGCTTCTCTTACTAGATATACTCAGAAGAAAGTGGGGGCATTTAAAAGTTAGGCCCTTCTGAAATTTAAAATGCAACCAATTGTGTTATCATCTTTGGTTGCTCTTAAGGATTGAAAGACAAGGAACACTTATTACCTGGTCTTGTTTTCATGTACTTATAACGTATACTTTGTTTCTAAGAAAATTTGTTTTTCTTATGTATTTATGTGTTGTCCCTGTATATGCATACATGTTTACATGTGTTTGGGCACGTATGAGCATACAAATGCACATGCACATACATGAGAGTGAACACTGAGGCCTGAAGTTAATACTGGGAATCTTGGGGATGGAGAGGTAGCTTAGCGGTTAAGAGCACTGGCTGCTCTTCCAGATGTCTTAAGTTCAAATTCCAGCAACCACATGGGTGTCTCACAACCTTTAATGGGATCTGATGCCCTCTTCTGATATGCAGATTATACATGAATACAAAATACCCATATATGTAAACTAAATAAAAATTATACCTTGGGGGTGGGTTCCTTTGTCAGTCTTCTGCCTCATACTTTTGAGGCAGGGTCTCAACCCCACCCAGAGCTCACCTGTCTGGCTCATCTCACTAGCCAGCTTGCTCTAGGGATCTGTGTCTGCTTTCCAAGGCTACAATTACAGACGAGGAGCCATGCCAGCCCGGCATTTACACTGGTTTTGGGGACCCAGACTCCTTTACACTTACTTGCAGGGCAAGTGCTTTGACCCCTGAGCCATCTCCCCAACAACAAAAGTATTTTTTTAATAAACTGTAGTGATTCAGATTCAAAAGAACTTGATTCTAGGACTGGCAAGATGTCTTAGTGAATAAAACTGCTTGTCTCCAAGCCTAATGACTCAAGTTCAGTCCCAGGACCCACATGGCAGGAGAGGGGCGCTCCTGTAAACTGCTTCCACACGAGCACCAGAGCACACACAGGAACTTGGCTCTAGAGCTGACAGGGTGGCACTTAGTCTTACAACTTGGTCTCAATCCCCAAGACTTACATAGCAGAAACAGAGAACCATTTCCTGCAAATTGTCCTCTGATCTCCATATGTATGCCATGCTATGTCATGTCATATGTATATATACTTAACCATTTGTGGGATTCACTTACTTTTGCTAAAAAGAGAACAAAAGAAAACTGAACTACTGATCTCTATATAAACTTTCAACTTGAAAAGTTATGGACAAAAACTGCCCTTTAAAGCAATGTGATGGTCTGTTTCTAAAGTACAAACAGACACGCTTAAGTTCTGTGCTATGGACTGATAGGGACGCTGCAGACAGATTCAGAGTGGTTGGTGGAGCCCACCTATTCAGGAGCTTCTCTCTGCCCTTACACTGCAATTATATTCTATTACAAACAATTCGGTAACAGAATACACACAAAATCAAAATTACCCGAAAAGAAATTTCCAGATTTTCTCCTCCCCAGATATCCATGCCACTGTCATACTGCCCGAGGTCATTGAAATACTGTCTGTTCATGGCAAACAATCCTCCAGCCATTGTAGGTGACCTAGAAAAGGACCACAGCCTGGGCTCATTCCATAGAACCAGTTACCAACTGTTTACAAAGTCCCTGTGCCTCTGGGGCACAGATTAGCTATCATTAAGGAAGAGGCAACAAAGGATAACAGATAAGAAAGAAATATGGTCATCTAACAGGGAACAAGCTAGATCAGGTACTGGAATTTTCTGGATTGCTGAGGCTATATTAGGTATCTGGCATAAGGTTACATATAGAATAAGGTTACATTCTAAATATCAAGGTACTTTTCTTATTGTAATCGACTTTGATTGGAACCCAAAGGCAATGACTATTAATTTCCCTTTGATGGCCTGATAGAGGGGAACAAAAGCTGACTCCAGGATCTACCACAGAAAATCTCAAATTTTTGAAAAAGACAGACATCAGCAGTGGCTCTCAAAATGGATGGCTGTGCCAGCAGTGACATCTGTAATGTTAGAGCATTTGCAGAACTCTACACATTTATAGTCATTGTTCTTGGCATGTGGGTGGGTGGAGGGGCCACTGCTAACATCTGCTTTGAGGTCGGGGATGCTGATAACTGCTAAAACACATGAGGGTTCCTCCATCCCCCACAGCAGCTTGCCAACAAAGGGCAAGGCCATTAAAGCTTAGATTGCAGCTGTCTTGCAATAAGCTGCAGCAGACACTACCTAAAGGGTTAATCCCAACTTCCAGGCTTCTGACGCCTTGACCTAGAGTTAAGGAATCACGGGTGGACTGTACTGGCCGCACTGACTATAGAAAAGAGCCAGAATACTCAACAAGGACTCTAGAATGTCTAACAAAGGAACAGTCAGATAAACAATCAGGCAATTAGGGAGATAACTTACAGAAAAGAGAAACAGGCCACAATAATGTGGAGATGTGAAGAAGTTTTAATCATGAAGGTATCAAACAGACTTCAAAATAACTATTCAATACACTCAAGACAAAAGACAAAATTGAAAGCTTGGGAGAAAAGCAGATACTCTAAAAACATTTACACATGGACTTGGGATGAGGCTCAGTGGGTAAGAGGGTTTGTCTAGCAGGCAGAAATCTCTAGCTTCAATCCCCAATATTACATAAACCAGGTATGGCAGGTACATGACATGAGCCCCATCTGTCTTTAAAACAACAAAACCTATTTATAAATGTCTGGAAAACATTTTGTAAAAAAGTCTTTCAAAGGAATCAGAAATAAGACAGCCAAGTCAGTATTTGTAATTGATGTTGCTGGGGAAGGGAAGTTTTCTTCAGTGGAACGACACTTGATATGTCGCCTAAAGCAGGCCCCATGCACTAGAATAGTTGGTCAACACAAAACAGACTCTTTGGGTATGTGCGTGTATTTTCATTGTGCTTTATTTTGTTTGTGTTTATTTTTTTAATGAAAGAATATGAAGTTGGGTGGGTAAGGAGAAGGTATCTGGGAGGAGTTGGTAAAGAGAAAAAATATAACCAAAATATCTTGTAGGAAAAAAATTAAAAACACTAAATAAATAAATAAGTAAATAAGTAAATAAATAAAATGACTGATGTGACTTCTTGTTGAGAAATTGAATGGAAACACAAGTTTACTGCAGTTAGCCCTGGGTCTCATCCTGAAATATCCAATCACAGATATGCAAAGATTCTAAAATGCAACAAAAAAATTTGGAATCTAATACACTTCTGGTTTCAGATAGATATATGCAGCCTGTGATGATGAACTGGAGATGAGTCTGATAAAGACCACAGCACACAGGGGAGCCCAAAGTACCCCAAGAAACAGTTACCCATTCACATCTCCTACAAGCTACACAGCACTTATGGGCAACTGACAGATACTTATTCTTAACTCTTGGCTGGGTTTATACAAAACTACACCACTTAAGAATCCTCCCTGGGCCAGGTGCGGTGGCGCACACCTTTAATCCCAGCACTTGGGAGGCAGAGGCAGATGATCTCTGAGTTTGAGGCCAGCCTGGTCTACAGACTGAGTTCCAGGACAGTCAGAGCTGTTACTCAGAGAAATCCTGTATCAAACAAAAAACCAAAATTTGTTGTTGTGGTTTTGAAACAGGGTCCCTTTTGTAATGCTGTATACACCAGGCTGGCCTCAAACTCATAGATTTGACCGCCTCTGCCTCCCAAGTGCTAGGATTAAAGGTGTGTATGACCACTGCCCACCTTAAAATTGTTTTTGCTCAGTGAATTTAGTCAATGCTTTTGCCCCTTACAAAGAAGCAATTTTCTTTAATCTACTGTTCCTTTATAAAGAAAGGCTAGTGGGACTCTTCCAACCTCTCTTACCTGATTGGGGCCGTGGCGCCATCAGCGCCTCCCAGCTCAGAAACTGGAACTAGATCCCACTTGAAGTGCAACCCCCAGTTGAAACCTCCCCGAACCACTGGGGATGAGCTGTAAGCGAGTGTGTCTGCACTGATGATGTCAATCACGGGGCACACCACTGTGTGTGGGTCCTCAAGTATGATGGCCAGCAGGGGCTGTAACCACATCACATTCACTTCACAGTGGCTGTCCAGGAACACCAGGACTTCTCCTGCAGAGGTGAAGGGAGAAGATGGAAGAGTGGTGCTTCACACTTGACTGAAGTACAGCTGACCAGCGTGGGTGGAGATGTTATATACAGGTTATGGATGGCCACCATGACCACCCCACCAAGAAACCACCCTCTGCATCGCTAACTGGGTTCAGGGGAAGTACTACAGCCAAGAGTCATTTCTGAAATGTACACTTTTCTCAGAGAGGGTGAAAAACATGTGCACGGCCCCAGTAAGCTTGTCAGGCAACTCAGGAGACTCTCCTGCTGACAAGCAGACCCAAAGTGTTCTGGTGCAGGGACAGTGGCCAGCTGTGCAGAGTCCAATTTTATTAATCATTTACTCAAAGTATCTATTTAGTACACTCTTAGAGACCATTATTGTCACTGAGAACTGGTGACCACTACACTATGATTTCTGGAAAGAGTGGGGCCCACAGGGTGGAATTCCAACTGCTGTGCCAACCACAGTGGGATACTGTCCATACACATCACCTTTTCCCCTGGATTCTCCACTGTGCTATCTCCAGCTCACTTCTTACCATTTCCCACAGGGCTCTAAGGAGTCCTTTCAATCTCTAATTAGCAAGATATAAATGACAAAACTTCATCCTATTGTCTTTGAGTTTTGATAAATGTGAGCAAGGTTAAAAACTGTTTTTATAACTCCAAATTTCCTTGAGAAACTTGAATGTTTCCAGAGAGCAGCATCAAACACATATAGCAGCGGATGCTATATGTCCTCCTCAGCACCAGCCATGCTCAGCAGAGAACAAGGTCAGGGCTTCCATAAGAAGAAATGTCTTCATAGCTTTCCTAACAATGGGAGGACTGCTTTTTCCATGAGGACAAGTTAATTAACCGAATGCAGTAAGATTCCACCTGGCCACAGTGACAGCACACTGGCTTGAACCTGACAAATCCTATAGCATAGCTGAATGGAGACAACCAGATCATAAAGTAAGTATGCACTGCAACAGTACAGCCCTCAGGGCTCCTCAGCTGTCCTTAGCTCACCATCTCCAATGACCCAGCAAGGCCAACGTCCTTAGTCTTTGGCTAAAGCCCTGGAGATGCAGACCTCAAGGCACTGGCTTTGACTGGATGCAGAAGAGTTGTTCTCCTTACTGCCCACTACTTCAGGTCATGGTAAGTTTTTAGAGTAAAAGACAAAATTCCAAGTGAAGTCCCATCTAAGCCCAGCAAGTATAACAGGCCATGCTACAGTGGACTGGCAGTGCCCAGTACTCAACGGGGCTGGGGGGGGGGGGGACGGTGCTCTGACACAGAGAAGCTTACAGCAAGGGAGGAGGTGACACCACTATGAGGGCCCTGCTCCAGTCAGGATTTGTCAAACTGCCCTCATGACTTCTGATATGCCCATGAGTGGCTCTAGACAAATCCATCTGGCTATATGTTTAAAGGAAAATATTTTAGTCAAAGTCAATAAAAGAAAATCAGAAATGCTAACCTTACACCTCCGTCTTTCTAGGTCTGTAATCCCAGCACTGGCAGAAGCAGGGGCCCAGAGGTAAGGATCATCCTCGGCTACATAGCAAGAATGAAGCCAGCCTGGGACCAAATCAAAGAAACAGAAAACGGAGCAGAGGCAGTCGCTGAAGTGCAATTTCTGCAGAAGGCTGCACCTGGCATCTGTTCTGTGCTCTTCAGGGAGAGATTCGCATATGGTGGATGATGGAGGCTTGAAAATCTCCCAGTAACAGTGCACAAATCAATCTTATTTACCAAGTGGAATCCTTATACTGACTCCAGAGATATGCACTCCATGCTAACAATTATTATCGTAATTCAAGTCAAATAGTTTGGATGTTAAATGTTTCTATTTTAAATTTTAAAAGATCATGTTGGCTTGGACTTTTCTACTTATGTGAGCAAGCAAGACAAGAGACCTGTTGAGAGGCCAATAATTAACTCAGAGGCCACTACAGAAACAGGCCAGCAAGGGCTGAAGCAGCGATCTCTGTACTCTGCGCTTTGGGGCAGCAAGTCACTTATAAAATCTTTTCAAACAGAACTCGCTTCTTCATTCCTTTGGGCAATAGCCAATGAGAATGTGGTATGGGGGTATGAATGAGAATGGTCCCCACTGGCTCGTGTTCACTGAATGCTTGATCCCCAATGGGTGGAACTGTTTAGAAAGGATTGGGGGTATAGCCTTGCCAGAGGAGCTGTGTTACTGGAGGTGGGCTCTGACATTTGAAAAGCCCATGGCAGACCTAATTAACTGTGTCTTTGCCGCTTTCTTGAGGATCAGACAGAAGTTCTCAACTTCTGCTACAGTGCCATGTCTGCCTGCTTGCTGCCACGCATGGACTAACCCTCTAAAGCCATAAGCCCTGAATGAAATGCTTTCTTTTATAAGTTGCCTTGAACATGGTGACTCTGCAAAGCAACAGAACAGTAGCTAAGATGTACGGCTTTTCGTGGGCCTCTGTAGGTGTCTAGCACCACAGAGCCACAGCATGGAGATACCTGTAGCGTGGGCTGCTCCGATCATTCTTCCTCGGATCAATCCCTCACGCTTCGTGTTTCTTATGACCTTGACTTTTGCAGGCAGGTATCTTTGGATGTACTCATCTAGTTCTCCTTTTAAATCATCTGAAACAGAACAGTTCCATAATTACATGACACAAGACATACAAAAAGCATCTTATAACTATTTCTAATGTATCTGCCTGTGTGCCAAAATCTACAAGTGATCAAAGAAATGTGTTAGACTGCCTCACTATAAAGCATTCTAGTACCCTCTATAGAAGAAAAACCCAGAGCAAAGTTGGAACCCAGCCACGAGGAATTGCTGCCTTAGATGTATATTTCCATAGACAATGTCTGAAATGAAGTCAAATGTGAAGGTTCTTGCCTGCAATCCCAGCACTCAAGGCTGAGACAGGAGGACTACTGTAAGTTCAAGGGCCTTGAAAGCCACTTGAGGCCAACCTAGACTACAAAAGAGATGCTCTTGTCTTTAAACAACAAGTCCAAGCTGGGTGCACTGATGCACACCTGTAACCCTTGCACTACGGTTGCAGAGGCAGGCAGATCTCTGTAAGTTCAAGGCCAGCCTGGTCTGTGTAGAAAATTCTGTTTTGTTTTGTTTTGTTTTGTTTTTTTCGAGACAGGGTTTCTCTGTATAGCCCAGGCTATCCTGGAACTCACTCTGTAGACCAGGTTGGCCTAGCACTCAGAAATCCGCCTACCTCTGCCTCCTATGTGCTGGGATTAAAGGCGTGCGGCAACACTGCCCGGCCTGTAGCCAATTCTAAGACAGCCAGGACTATAGAGACCCTGCCTCAAAAACCAAAACAAACAAAAATGGTAAGTTTTGGTGTCTATACACTTTTCTGAGGTTTCTCCATTTCTATATTTACCCAGGTCTCGTGGGCGCTATCTTCATCCGTCAGGCCTTATGTGTACTGGTGTTCAGCCCTGCTGGTGCTACAGAGGGTCTAATGGGATGCTGAGTGCATGGGAACGACTCCGGGCTCCCATCGGGGTCTGCAGTGCTGTGCTAAAGGGAGACGGCTGGAAGCCAAGAAGCTGGGCTTGCACTCAGATCTACGACTCAAGCTAGGTTCTGGGAGAGGCCTCTTTCTTTTGTTCTTTCTTTTCTTTTGTTTATTTGTTTTTGAGACAGGGTTTCTCTGTGTAGCCCTGGCTGTCCTGGAACTCACTCTGTAGACCAGGCTGGCCTCGAACTGAGAGATCTGCCTGCCTCTGCCTCCAGAGTGCTGGGATTGAAGGTGTGCACCACCATGCCCAGCTGGGTCACTTGTTTTTGTATCTCCATCTCTGTAAAAATGGATCCCACCCACCCTGAAGGAAGCCGAGAGCTGAACAGGAGTAAAATAATAAAAAGCTTTTCTTTGCAAAAATCTACAGTAACAGAAAGGTGCCTAAAATGCGTAGTGATTCTCAGAAAACTGGCATTCAGATGACATCTAATAGCTTTCTGAATGCAGTTCACTCTATTCTGGAAATAACTGGTGTAGCAGACTTACTCTAAAAGCATGGTCCACCACACTATACCGTGTGGAAAGTGCCGGTCTCAAAAGGGGACACCCCTGCATATCAATTTGCATCACATTTTTGAAATGACAAAAACCAGAGGTTACCAGATGCAGGGAAGGATTTCAGGGACAAAGGCAGAGTATAGCTCTAAAGGGAACACCAGGGGCTGCTGAATGATGCAGTGTGCTTCTCAAGGCTGTGCTGGTGCTGACAGCAAGCTTCATGCAAGATAAACTGACACTTCTCCACTGTGGATTTCTTCTCCACTGTGGAATTCTGCTTTCTACACTGTACTGTAAGTAGGAAAGACAACCAACATGGGAAATTGGGTGAAGGGCAAGTGGAAGTCTTAAGCTCCTATAAATCGGAGCTTCATTCATAATGGACATTTTTTAAAACAAACCAAAGGGAAATTCCCCCCAGGGCATATATGGATCCCACTGTAGACAGATTACAAAGATAAAGAACGTCAGCAACATCATCCTCTAGTGAATGGATAGGCTGTACACCCAGCTGTGGCTCCGTCACACAGTGGGTAAGTAAGTACCCATGAACTGTGACCATTCATCGCATCACTTACCAAAGTCACTGCTGTCATCCACAAGGATGATCTCATGAAGAAGGTGTGCCGGGGTGCGGTCCACAACACTGTGCACAGTCCGCAACAAGGCAGAAAAGGCTTCATTGTAGAAACAGATAACAACACTAGCAGTTGGCAGGTCAGTCGGGTAGGACTTCCCCCTACACCTTTAACAATCAAAACAAGAAACCCTGGTATTTTTTAAGAGGCTCAAATGTCTTGGGTTATTTCTTGTTACCTTGCTCAGCTCCTTTCTTACAGGATAATGATGTTTAAGCATTTATGAAAACACTGTGGTCTATTCTTTGCTTTACATCATGTTAATAATTTTACCTTTAAACTTGGCTCCTTCCTTTCGGTAGATAAGTTAATGAAGTGGTGAAGTTGCTGCCTGCATAGTGCTAGAGGTTAATCCAGCTTCTCAACGAGGTTTTAAATGGAAACGAAATAAGAAAACTTTGTCTTCAACAAAATTTTTAGTATTTACCCAATAATGTAAAAAAGATTTAAGTAAACTGAATTCTTAGATGACATAAGAGCTTTCATGGACATAGTAACTACTTGATAAGTAGCTTTGAGAAACAACCGTTATCAACTTGAAGAATAAACTCCAGTCTGGCAATGGTGGTCCATGCCTTTAATCCCAGCACTCAGGAGACAGAGGCAGGCAGATCTCGGAGTTCCAGGCCAGCCTGGCCTACGGAGCAAGTATTGGGGTACACTGTGTGAAATTGTCTCTGTCCTTCCTAACCTACCCAAAGCATTCTCTGATTGGCTTTAATAAAAAGCCAATAATAAATCTGATGGTCAATTAGCTGGGCAAGAAGTAGAAGGTGGGACTTCCTAAGAGAGAGAAATGAACTCTGGGAATCAGAAGGAAGGCCTTTTGCCAGGAGGCATGGGTGAGCATAAGCACAGGCCTGGAAGACAGCCCCGTGGTTGGACGGAGTGAGGCGGTCAGCTTAACTAACATGAGCTAGTTGAGTATCCGCCCAGCTAAGGCCCAAGACTTTGAGATAACAAAAGGTCTCTGTGTGGTTACTTGGGGGAAAGCTGGTTAAGAAATAATTGCTGCCGAATTAATTTCCAGTATGACTATATAGAAAAATAATAACCTTAATCTACTAGGAACCAAGGCTACACAGAGAAACCCTGTCTACAAAAATGAAGAAGAAAATTTAAAAAAGGAAAGAAATAAGGAGCATACTCTGCATTCCTGGTGTCTGGCACATCTCTGTGGTATCCCAAGCGGTTGCTAATGAGCATGTTAAAGGCGTGCTTCTGGTAGCCCAGGTCTCTCAATTCCTGGTCACGTTCATTGAAAATCATACCTGAAATAGAGTGAAGTTACACTCTGAAAAAAGATGCTCACAGCAGCCACTGCGAGGGGACGGTCTCCCGGAGCCTTGGCTTCATCATCACAATCATATTAAACCCACAGTTTTCAACTTGACTGTAGGTTCAGGTTTCAGATGAGTAGGCTGAGGCCAACATCATCTCTTATCAATTTAATGCAAAACCAAGTGTGCCTGACTGAAACCATTATGTTAAGAGCATTTTATGTTTTGGCACACATACCTTTAACCCCAGCACTCGGGAGACACAGGCAGGCAGATTACTGTCCTGGACCACATAGTGAGTTCCAGACCAGCTAGGTATACATAGACCACCCCCATCTCAAAAAAAACAAAACAAATAAATGAATTAACAAAAAACACATCTTATTACAATCACAAGACAGAGGAAAAATACTGATAATGTTCCATAAAGGCAACAGATTATTACATCCCAACTGCCCATAGTAGGCCCCAGTCTTATCAAGCTTTTACACCCATGCCCCATTTACACATAAGCTTTTATATAAAAAGGGTTCCTATGCCAGGCAGTGGTGACCTTTAATTCTAGCTCTGGGGAGACAGAAGCAGGCAGGATCTCTGAGTTTGAGACCAGTCTGGTCTACAGAGTAAGTTCCAGGACCGCCAGGACTACACAGAGAAACCCCATCTAGAAAAACTGGGGTGTGGGGTTGGAGAAGTGCCTATGATCTCTGGGTTCAGAATTCAATCATCTTCCCTGTCAGCAGCTCCAATATAGATTTAAATACAACTCTGCTACTTATAGGAACAACGGGACACTTCTAGTCTTGAGTCTCACACAATTTAAAAAGTAAAGACCTGATTACTTACCTAGTTCAGAGGAAGATTTTGAGAGACCTTTATCTGGATCTTCAATATGATTATTCATCAAATCGTCGATTCTGTTTGCTCTGAACTGTGGATCTAATACTCGACCTGGACCTCGAGTGAAACGTGGGTAGAATTTTTTGGGAAATGGCCCGTGGGGCCCAGACCCCTTGATGGGCACATTCCTAAGGGGCTGAGTCACTTCACTGAAGTTAAAATAAATGAAAAGCAGAACTGTCCAGGTAGCAGATGTAAAAAGGCACCCATAACAGAAATATCGAACTGTGACACTTCCCATTATAGACCTAGCATAGTTCAAAGGCCATTTTCAGTTTCCTAAAAAAGAAAGATACCCATGTTAGACCTAGAACACTCCTCAATCAGCCACTGAATGCACTCACCGATTCCCAAACCACCCTACCAACCCATTGCTAACAGGGAAAAAAGAATACACAATGTGTTAACGTTTAGAAGAACGAAGCAGCAAATAGCTGACATGTTTGCCTTCCAGTTAATGAACACTGTCACCTTTGCCCAGGACTGCTTTCAGTTTGGTCACTGTTTTGAGCTCTAACTTTCAAGAACAGAGTACAAGTGTTGCATGTACCATCGCAGGACATGTATTCGAGACAGCAGGAATGTTGTCTCATGAGAGGCTACAGCAAGATGATCCTCTGAGTTCCTGGCCAACCTGTGCTACAACCAGTGAATTCCAAGACTGGCCTAAAAACTGAGACCTTAATTCAAAACTAAAAGCAAAGCCACTTCCCTCAAAAACCTCAAACACAAGCCAATAAAACCCCCATAAACAACTTGAAAAGGATAGTCCTACTTTCTACTCAAAGGTCTCACCTATCCCAGAGCTATTCTAGTTCTAACAGCTACTGTCAAGTAGAGTTTTAGTAATCCTATTTTTCTCTCTCCTTAGGATGTCATGTAAAGCAAAGCCAGAACCAAATATCATATCAAACAGCAGCATACAGAAAATAGTCCGAGTGAGCTAAGGGCAAGGAAATGCTACCTTAAAAAAAATCCATGAATTTAGAGAGTCTGCATAAGATACAACTTATAAATTACTAATTTCTATAGCCAATTAAAATCATGCCTCAAAATAACAGACAAAGCAAATTAATGAGTAAACCTTACTTTAAACATTAAATTTCTTGAACAAGATTATGCCCTCAGCCGGGCGATGGTGGCGCACGCCTTTAATCCCAGCACTTGGGAGGCAGAGGCAGGTGGATTTCTGAGTTCGAGGCCAGCCTGGTCTACAGAGTGAGCTCCAGGACAGCCAGGGCTACACAGAGAAACCCTGTCTCGAAAAAACAAAAAAAAAACAAAAAAAAACAAAAAAAAAAAAAAAGATTATGCCCTCAACCTAAATGGTAAACAGCTCTGTTTTTAAATTATTTGCCTACTAAGAACTACTAGACAGTTCACAAATCAAGTTAAAAACAAAAGTAATTCAAAGTTAAAGTAAAATGTTAATACTAAGAGGAGGATGCTGAAAATGAATGACCATGAAGGGCTCAGGGCCGATGAGCTACCCTGTCAGCCAGGAGAACCTTTTAAACTAAATACATACATGAAAAATGCAGGTGCAAGAAAACATCTGGAAGAAAGGTTCAAGAAGCCTTTACTGGGAAAAGCAAGTCACAGATTTGAAACATGGGAAAGCAGAACAGTGACCTTTAAGACAAACATTGAGTTTCAACTAAGAAAGATATTTTAACTGCCTAATATCTTGGCTCAGGGGCAGGCAACTAACAAGCAAACAGCAATAAAAACAAAAGTACAACGTGTTCAGAAGGCCATGGGATGCTGAAGTCAGGCCATAGGCATGTTGCTTTGACCCACACCAGCTATGTAGCAAAATTGACATTTAAAGATGGTTCTCCTCAGGGCTGGAGCAATGGCTCAGTGGTTAAGAGCACTGACTGCTCTTTGGAAGGTCCTGAGTTCAAATCCCAGCAACCACATGGTGGCTCACAACCATCCATAATGAGATCTGACGCCCTCTTCTATTATGTCTGAAGACAGCTACAGTGTACTTACATGTAATAATAAATAAATCTTTAAAAAAAAAAAGATGGTTCTCCTCAAGCGACTCCAGGCCTTCCTTTTCTTTTCCAATAGCACATACAACAGCTTCAACACTTTAAGAAAGCTAGCCAGTTGGGATAAAGTTTCCAGGTCAGTACGAGCTGATTTCTCCATGTTCCATGACTCAAATATGTAGTGTCTTGCACAATGGGGTATCACTCAAGTTCTAGAAGTTAACCAGGAGCATTGACAATAACTTGTAATGTTTGGGGGTCTTTGGAACCTCCAGTTTCAAAAGAAGAAAAACATTCCTGGCACTGGAGTTCTTATGTTAGCCTCTAGTAGGTGTATTGTTGCCAATAAAGGATAACTCTTTTTATGTATCTCTATAGATACACTTTTCTTTGTATAAGACAGGGTCTCTCTACATGTCCCTGGCTGTCCTGGAACTCACTACATAAACTAGGCTGACCTGAACTCAGAGATCCACCTGCTGCTACGTCTGGAGTGCGATTAAAGACGTGTGTCACTATACCTGGGTATACACGTCCTTTTTAAAACTTCTACAGTTGTAGGTTTCCATATGGCTTTTTGGAATAGCGGGATGGAGTGAGGGAGAGAGGGGAGAGAGAGAATGAATTGTCTGTGAGAATTCAGATGCAATAGGTCAGTTCTTAGAATAATGGCTCTAGGAAATCAGGCAGCCTAGATGGCTTAAAATCCTTTAAAATGTTAAGCCTTCATAAAAACAAACAAACAAAAAATTTGTAGATAGTTTTGCATTTGTAAAGACCTACCCTTTGATGAAGATGGCCTTAGAATGATGTGGCTGTCTTCAGAGAAATTCTCCACTCACTTTCAGAAGCTTTTAACACCCTGATATCAAAACTAGGACAGCTGACATTTGTCTTGGCCTAGATACAAGTCTCCGTCTGTGTCAGTAGGCACAGTGGGCACGCCAGTCACACTCTAGGGATTGGGTACTGACTCTTCCCTCTGTCTGGAGCTCTTTTCCTTGGGTGAATTCACAGCTGCCTCCTTTACTGGTTACTCCCCGTTCGGTATGGCCTTCTCAACAAGGCCCTATCCCTAGGGCACCTACCTCAAAGCAAAATCAGACACTAAATAGCACACCTGGTCTTCCTGTACACACACATAGCTACTGCTTCATCTATCTCATCACCTTTAGCCCTTCTATATTGGAAGACGAGATTAGAGCAAGAGCCTGTGGTATGCCTGATTCCTGGCAGTGTCTCCTGAGCAGCATATGGCATCCAGAAAACATTTAATAAATAGTTGTTGAAATGAATGAAGGACTGTGTAGGACAACCGTCAGTATGCTTGCCAAAATGCTAGGAATTTCTAAACATATCACTACTAACTAATCTGGGTCAAGCAATACCTAATCTGGGTGAAGTCGTGACCACCTTATTCAACAACAGTAAAAAAAAAACGACACTGATCAGCAGCCATATTTATTACTGGCAAAGTACAAGAGACAACTCAAGGAACCTGCCAAATTCTTAATACTAAATAATAGTCTCTGTGGTGAAAACAGGAAGTTCTTTCCATTTTATTCACAATCTCATTTTTTATTTTTTTCCCCCCTCTTGGCTGCCTGAAAAATGAAAAGGTTTTCCATCCAAAGAGCCCACCCACAGGACTTGTTGAACTCTGTCTAGAGTCTTCACAGAGCTCCATTCTCACAGCCACTCCAGTCCAAATCACAAACCTAAAATGTGTCTACATTTACTCTACTCTAGTAAGTAGCTGCCATTTCCCTTAGTCATGGTATTGAGAACATATTTTAAGTGGCAAATCACTGTACATGAGAGACATTTATAAAAATTAACCATTTCTATAATTAGCCATAACAGTGCTTCAAGGCAACAGAGACACCAGTTTTAGACAGATCAACAATCAAATATGAAAAGATACATAGCAAACACATGCCTCCTATTAGACATTAAAGCAACCAAACAAAAATCAAAACCTGAAATTCTAATCTAATTTATTCTGACAAATGACAAGTCCAGCCTACACATAACAGTATTAGCTTTATATCTTTGTTATTTCTTCTACTGGCTTCAATGTCCAAGGCTGAACGTATTTAAAGGGAAGGTCAAAGCAGATACGTAAGGTCAATTAATGCCAAGCCAACCAACCAGTGAAAAACTTTTCAGTGAAAAATATAAATGGTTAATAAAGCCAAAACAGTCAAGACTGGACGTCAGTGTTGAAGCAGTGACAGGCTCAGCTGTCAGGAATTCAGTCTGATTCTGCATTTTTCTTTCACTGACTTAGTGGCTGTTTTCACACAGAAGGGGAGGAAGTGAGCCAAGTACACATAGCAGGATCATAGTGGAAAGATTACAAATGAAAGTGAAGCAGAAAGGTGGGAGGTGAGGAGGAACTAGGATAAAACACATGACCAGACCGGTGAACCAGGGCAACTGAGAGAGAGAGAGAGAGAGAGAGAGAGAGAAACAGACAGAGACAGACAGACAGAAAGACAAAGAGAGAACTGAGAAACACGTGACCAGACTGGTGATTCAGAGTGCCTGAGTGCCTGAGTGAATACTGAGGAAAGTGGTTGGAAAATGAGAGAAGCTGAACATCTGTAAACAGAATGGTAATTCCAGATCCGTGAGCTAACAGCATCTTAATAAACAGAGTATCCACAATATAAGCAAGGTTGTTATAAAGACCTCACCCAGCGACCTATGCCCACAGAAGCATAAGTAAGACCCCAGAACAGAGGGATCCTTCCATCTTCTCAAACCCGAAGATTGATCAGTGCCTTGGTCAACAATAACTACTTGCTTGGGTAGTTTTTAAAAGCATATTTTTGCTCAAAAAGTTAAGGGACGTTTAGATTCTGATCAATGTGAAATCTTAGACACCAGAAGAGTGTGAGCAAAGGGCATGTGGGGTAATGAAAATCAGTGTTCGCTGAGAAGATATGCAGACCACAGTTTGGATCCTTGGCATTGTACAGGGTGTGGTCCTACACAACTGTAATCTGGAGCTAGATAAAGTAGAGAAAGGTAGATAGATCCTTGGAACTTGCTGGTGCCCAGCCCAAACAATCAGAGAGCTCCAGGTTCAGTGAGGACTATGTCTCCAAAATTAAGATGGAGAGGAATTAAAAATAACACCAAATGGCCTACATGCATGGTACACATGTGTCAGCCTACAGCGCAGTACATATACACATCTGTTTAAAATTTTAAAAACATATCATCAAATTGCTTTAAAGGGCAGTTTTTACCCATAATTTTTCCAGTTGAAAGTTTATATAGAGATCAGTAATTCAGTTTTCTTTTGTTCTTTCTTTTTAGCAAAAGTCAGTGAATCCCACAAATGTTAAGTGTATATGGTCTATGTACTCTCACATGACATGGTATGACATGGCATGCATATGGAGATCAGAGGAAAGCTTGGAGGAATCTATTCTCTCCTTCTACCAGAATGAAAATACAATGTAGTCTAACTGACCCCCTTCTACATAAGTTCAGACACAAAGCTGGGTGTGGCAGTGTATGCCCAGCACTGAGGAGGCAGAGGCAGGTCAGCCAAGGCTACACAGAAACCCTGTCTCAATAAACAAAACAAAGTATTCTAATACACAATCATTGTAGGAAAAAATGTAGCTGTGATCAAACAAATTCCTCAGAAAAAAAGGAAGACAAAAGCAGGAAGATTAAAGAAACGATGCAACTCACCGGCTCTGAAAATGGATGGCGCTGGAGCGTCGGGCCCATACCCAAAAAAAAAGTTAACAAAAAAAAATTTAAAGAAATGATGAAAAACCAAGGCACAGTAAGCCACAAGCAGAGTAACTGAGCTGTTTCTAGTCTCACTTCCCATGATGAAAGGAAGAAAGCAGACTTAAGGCAGCGGAGGGTTGAGAAGCTACACATCATCTTCCCTGATTTTGAACTACTGTCAAATCCCAGAAGTGAGAAAAGTTTATCTTAATCAAATGACAATTTCAGTAACAATTTAAGTATATATACCTGATTCTGCCTGTTAAACTCTCACCCACATGAGTTCACAGCATAATAATATACTAAATAACCTAGCATCTTCTTCTAAAGAGAATCACTAAATAATTCTAAAGGAAAAGCTACCAGAAGGGTGCCATATGCTTGACCATCTCACTACTGTCCTTAAAAACCTAGAAGATAAGCCGGGCAGTGGTGGCGCACGCCTTTAATCCCAGCACTTGGGAGGCAGAGGCAAGCGGATTTCTGAGTTCGAGGCCAGCCTGGTCTACAGAGTGAGTTCCAGGACAGCCAGGGCTACACTGAGAAACCCTGTCTCGAAAAAAACCAAAACCAAAACAAACAAACAAACAAACAAACAAAAACCACCTAGAAGATAGTGCTCGCTTCAGCAGCACATATACTAAAATTGGAACAATACAGAGAAAGCTAGCATGGCCCCTGCTCAAGGATGACACACAAATTTGTGAAGCATTCCATATTTAAAAAAAAAAAAAGAACCTAGAAGATAGATAAACAAGAAAATATTTAAGTTAACTTTGGAACCTGGCCTGTATTACTTTATGATATACATCCTGATGCCTGCTTTTAATTTCCATATTGCTGTGACCAACCGCTGCTGGCAGTTATCAGGAAATCACATTAACTGGCTCTGGTGAGTGGCATCTTGGCCAACTCTACCTGCACGTGCCTCTATTTCAAACCCTTGCTATAAAGTATATGCAATCATTTAACAAGTGAGGCCAGAAAATAACTTTCCTAGAAAAACATTCCATAATGTAAGAAAAACCTTTAAGAAAAATAAGTAGTCTATTGAATTTGATGGCTTTCAATGAAATACAACAGCTTTTCCCTACTCTCAGATACAAAGGGGATTTCTAGCCCAAAATGTGCAAAGAAAACAGTATGTTACAGGCACCCCGAAGGGAAAGATGGATATTTTATTCTCATAGTTTGTAAAGTTTGAGAGAATGCAAACCCTGAGCACACATCTGTAAGTGGAGGATCAGAGAGCTTGTCTCCGTTTGGCTGAATCCAGGGCTCTATAACCTACACCCTGTTGCACATGGCAATCGAGATGAACCTAAGACAAGTCTTCCATTTTCTCAGTACGCAGTACGCAAATTCCCATAATACTTAATGAAGTTTAAAATGTCACTTTTAATGTTAAGAACTTAGCTTTCCGTAGTTCCTGCTGTTTTCTGTATCAGTATATGTGCTATACAAACTGTCAAAAGAGCACACATTTGTCAGCCGTTTCCATAAAAGAGACATGCTCCATCTGAACTCAGCTACTCATGTGAATACAATTACAGTTTACAGCTGTGCTGCGCTCACAGCCTGTGAAATTGCCATGTGATGACAGCGCTCAAGCGCACAGAATTCCCTTCGCCCTTATCTGGGCTGGAAAACTAAAAGAACGAACGCATGGAGCATCGGCGACGTCTCTAGCTGCAGTAAGAGAGTACCAAGTAGGAAAGGTTCCAAGCAAATTCAACTCCAGACATCAAATGCTCCCTAGGAAAGAGCTGCTGACAGCTCTTCTCTACAGAAAACAAGCAGGCATGATGGCAGACACTTGTGATCCTGAGGCAAGAGAAAGATGGAGACAATGAAAGGGACATGAGGGAGAGCAGCCCTCACCTCCCATCTCACTGAAGCCTTTTATCTACTAAAGGCAAAGCCTTTGACACAGCTGTGACCTGCACATACTGAGACAATCCTTTTGAATGAGCCATTTCAATAAGAATGTCAAACCAGGGACAGCTCAGCCACCAAGAGCGACCTGCTGCTCTTGCAGAGAAACTGGGTTTAGTTCCCACACCCACGTAGTGGCTGACCACCATTTCTAATTCCTGTTCCAGGGGATTCAACACCCTTTGGTCTTTATGGGCATTGTACACATGTGGTATCCCAACATACATGCAGGCAAAATACTCACACACATACAAGAATAACACATCTTAAAGAAAAAAGAAAAGAGTGTAAAGGGCTAAAGGTAAAGCTAGCAGGTAAGAAGAACATTTACTGTTCTTCCAGAGGACCCAAGTTTGAGTCCCAGGACCAATGTCAGACAGTTCTAACAGATCTAACATCTCTGGTCTCCTCGGCACCTGCGCTCACACATTCACATGGAGATACCCATAATTTAAAATAAAAAAAATCTTTTTATTAAAAAAAATAAGTAAAAATTCAACTAATTTTACCAAAGAAGTAAGAATTTTATTTTAAAAAGTGTTACAAGAACAAGAGATCATGTTTTCGAAAAACCAAAAAAAAAAAGAGATCATGTTTACAACAAAGCATGTATGAATGTTGATTTAACTTTCTGTCTCAGCTATAAAACTACATTTCCTGAGATTCTAACAAACAGGATCACAGACCTTGTTCACAGTCAACTCTCAACTCTGTGACCTACACTCCTTTGACCTAAGTTTTTAATCTTATCACCTTAACATACTGTCAGGCACACCTCAGCAACTGCTGTATCACTCCATGATCTCATTCACTGAAAAAGAATAGAACCAGAAGGAGAACGGCGTGCCATCAGGACGAAGCAGCTCAGCCTGAACTGCAGTGCGTCTTCTTCAGAAGGCACCAAATCACAGATATGCCTAAGACATTCAAATGGGGTTCTCCCCTAAGAAGCCCACACCCACATATGAGTGCTATCTTTTCTGAAGCACCCTGCTTTCCTTAAGGCCCATGTGTCTATGTTGTCTTTCTTATCAGAGATAGAAGTGCATGCCTCTATCTATCACTTGAGAGGAGGAGACAAGAGAATCAAAGGTTAAAGATCATCTTTGGCTACATAGCAGGTTTGAGACCAACCTAGGCTATAGAACTTTCTAAGACCAACCTGTTTTAGAAAGAAAGAGAATAAACAATGATAATAAGTCTTATAAATCCCACCTATGCTTTCATGCTCAGTTGTCCTAAAATTCTCCTCTTCAACATGAAATACCTCAGCAAAACTCTGTCAAAGGCCTCCTCAGTCCCTGCCTCTGCTAACAGGTCCAGCATTCAGAAGTCTAAGGCAGTTCTCTAGAGTCACAGAACTTATGAAATGCCTCTGTATACTAAGGGAATTTATTGTAATGACTTACAGTCCAACCAACCCAACAATGGGCAGCCCAAGAAGCTGGTTATGAGCCGGAATCCTAAAGAAGCAGGTTCCAACACATGTGCTGGCAGTAAGTGCAAGCGGTTAAAGAAGAGTGGGCCTTCCTTCTTCCAAAGTCCTTATGGAGGCCTCTAGCAGAAGGTGTGGCCCAGATTAAAGGTGTGTGCTACCACACCTGGATCTGGAAGTAGCTTTGTCCCGGGCTGACCTTGAACTCAGAGATCTGCTTGCCTCAGTCTCCCGGGATTAAAGGTGTGGACTACCTTGCCTGGAGCTAAGCTTTTCATGGCTGCTATGCCTCAAGATCTCCATGTCAAGATCCAGGTCAGAAGCCTGTGTCTTCCAGTCTCAAGATCTGGATCACAGGTGTGCCTTCCATTACTGGACTGTAGTACATTCCAGATGTAGTCCAGCTGACAACCAGGAATAGCCATCATAAAGTAGAATACAGAGTTCAAGGCTACTCAGCTTATTAAAAACATTCCTTAAAGCCAAAAGGAATACAAATACTACAGTACTAACATAGCTCAGATGCAGAAGAAACATACTAAGTAATGTTGCTGAGAGAAAGAAACAAACTTACACCAAAAATAAAGCAAAACAAGCAAGCAAGCAAACAAACAAAAAACAACCAGGAAACTGGGGATACAAGCCAGCAAAACACCTTAAAGCACAAGGCTCAGGAGCCCCAGCAGGCAGGTCGGTGAGCCAGGGCAGGCAGAGCGGGTCACTGCTAATGCATGCTCTTCCACTCAGAACAGCCGCCCTCAGTCACACAGTAAGAAGGTGCTGCGGCCTGAGGAACAAATGGCAGGAGGGAGTGGACGCTACCTGTGAGTAACACACCTTTCAGTGCAACTATTACAGCACACAGGAATGCTTCATATTATCATAATTTATGTAAATCTAAAGCGATTCCAAAACTAAATAATAGTTTAAGAAGGGAGGGTCAAAGTAGAGATGATTTTATCCAGCTAAAATCATATGCTATCTGAAATTGCTCAATTAATCAACAAGATAAACAATGAATGCCTAGAGATGAAAAGAACCATTAAAAGATTTCAAACTGTTTTTACTGTCTAGAACTTTTCATAATAAAATGCTTTTTAAAAAGAAAATATGAGCCAATAATTGTTCTCTTAATATCATACTTACTCCTGGCATTAAGATGGGCTCTTAGGGGCTGTGACATGAGTTCTATGGCTAAAATTAGTTCCTGGGGGCGATATAAGTAATGTCTACCCTCCCTCCTAAGGTCCCAAAGACAAACAGAGGCACGACTCCACCAACATCCACTCTTGGGAGCCAGTGTGCCTGTTAGGTTCCTTACAAAGTACAGATGAGGGTTCCTAAGTGTGATGGCTTTCCCACTGCTGCAGAGATTTGAGTCCCCTCCCTTACAATAGTTTGTAGCCACCAAAAACTCAGGTGACGGTCTCCAGACTGTTCCTACCCCTGTATGAGGGGGTGTAATAATCAGTAAGTCCTGATTAGCTAACTCTTGTCCATGGAGTAAGAGAACACAGATTCAAGTCTATCTTATGACTGTATGTATCAACTATGTCTTCCTCACTACTAACTTTTCCACAGAAAGTCATGCAAGTTTCATTGTACCTCTGCAAGTATGTACTTGATCAGCAGAATACTCAAATAAGCGTGAAAGTGTGTGGAAGAGTGTGCACAGGGCAGTAGTGTCCTGTGATGACCTCAGTTGCCTAAGTCCAGGTCTGCTCTTCACTCTTTAACTCCAGTGATCCTCCAGCCAAGGGCTAGGGAAACACACGGCATCCGGAAAAGCAATGTGGCACTCCCAGGGACTTTTGCAATACCTGGGAACAGTTTTTGGTTGTCACATTATGGTTGGCAAAGACCAGGGAGGGATACTATGTATCCCTATAAGGCATAAGTCAGTCAAGTTATCATTTTCTAGTTGGTGATGCTAAAACTGTAAACTGCATTTTTCCAACTAAAAGATTGAACTGACTGTCTGAATGAACAGATCTAATCCCTCAAGATTATATACTTGATGATTACCCTTATATAACACTCTTGATATGACAAAACTGTGCAGATGAAAGAAAGATTAATGATTGCCAGAGGTTAGGGATACAGGGATCAGAGAATTCTTAAAGAGGCAAAGTGAGTATGGAATCACTCTCGCAATAGACCACTGTGTCTTAACTACACCAACACCAATACTGTAACTATGTTATGCTATAGTTTTACATAATAATACTGAGCAGAACACAGTAAAGCATATGTAGTTCCTCTCATATTTCTTATAATTGCATGTGAGTCTACAATTACTGCAAAACAAAATGCTTAATTAAAAAAAATTGCATGAACAATTGTTATTGTAACACTTTAAAATTTTCCTAAAATGCAAGCATTTAAAAAGTTCTATCCTCTTAGTAAGGAACTGCTAATGATTTTTACACTGCCCTAAAAATTCTGGAACATAACTGTGTGTATGCACATGTGTATGCACACATTCCCCTGGCTCCACTTCTCTGAAAACTTCTGACTAACACAGCAGCCTTTTAAAATATCAGGAGTAGGTTCAGGGATTTGGTAGAATGAAGCAGATTACCCAAACATTTTTATTTTAGATGTATTTTTATTTTTAATTGTGTGTGTGTGTGTGTGTGTGTGTATGGTCTGCAGAGTCCAGAGGTGTCTGACCCACAGACAGCTTCAAGTCACCAACATGGGTACTGGGAATTGATCTAGGTTTCTCTGCAAGAACACTACTTCCTCTTAACCACTGAGCTGTGTTTCTAGACAGGTCAATGGATTGTAAGGGCTTTAAGGTTAGTGGAAGTTTAATTGTAGGAAAACAGGCTTGGGCTCTGCTACTGAGAATAGACTTGTCAGGAATGCACAAAAGTAATGAACTGGACATGGTAGTTCACATTTGCAACCCCAGCTCTTGGGAAGCTGTGGCAATAAGAATGAGAAGGTCAGCCTGGGCTACAGAGAGAGCCTACTGGGAGGTGGGATGAAGATCACTAGCTAGTATCTTTAAGCAATTCCACTACCTAGCTTGGGAAGGAAGTCCTGACAGCTGTGTACAAATGGTCTGGGATAGAGGGAGAAAATGTTTAGACTCAAGGAGTCAGTGACAACAATCACAAGAAGTCATCTTGGCTTGACCTTGAGCTGTGAAACTGAGTGGGGAAGGTAAAGCAAAGTCCAACTATCTATACTGGTCAGCATGAGGAGCATCTAAGGATGACGAGGCTATAACACCAAGCTTTCAAGTCTTGATGACCCAGAACAAGGGTCAGGGGTGAGCTGTTACATCTAAGATAGGGAGATGACTTCACATTGGAATCCAGGCTTCACACAGAAACTTAAGACACATGGAAACTGACGCAGAGCAGGGTTAACTAACAAAGGTAGGGCAGGTGCGGAGAACAGATGCTGAACTCTGAGACTCTGGGAACGTTGGAGGAGTACCCAGGAAAAGACCTCAGAAGGGTTCCAAGGAACATCCAGAAGATGAGCTGACAAGCAATACAAAAGGCCACGAAGGCTACAGGGGACCAAGCCAGATGAATGTTTAGGAGGAGCTGTCAGATTCAGCAGTCGGTACAGAGGCTTTTCAAACTAAGCAATTCAAACCCTACATATACATTCCAAAGAATGAAAGCAGAGAGACTATTTGCCAGGACTCTCTAGAGTAGCAGAAATTATAGAATGGATTTCTCCATATATAGACAGGGGGGATTTATTAGAGTATTCCAGCTAGTCCAACAATGGTTGTCTACTGATGGAAAGTCCAAGAATCTAGTAGTTGTTCAGTCCACAAAGCCTGAAGTCTCAGCTGTTCTTCAGTATACACTGGAATCCTGAACAAACAGGCTCTAATGCCAATGAAGGAATGGACTTCCTAGTATGGGTGAGAGCAAACAGGCAAAGAGAGGGCTTCCTTATTCCACATCCTTTATAAAGGCTGCCAGCAGAAGGTGTGGCCTAGATTAAAGGTAGATCTTCCCACCTCAAATACACAGATTAGAAACTGCTCTCCCCACTTCAAATGACTTAATTAAGCAAAAATCTCTCACACCTGTGCCCAGCCATTTTTTGGGTTTTAGTTAATTCCAGATGTAGTTAAACTGACAACCAAGAACAGTCATCACAGAGACTCAAACAGATACAGATAAAGATGGATGAAAGGGAAGACCATGGATTCCAATTAAAATGAAGTATCTAAACCAGGTAAACTCATAGAGACTGAAGAAGCAGAAGGCAGGAGTCCCTGCCCTATGTGAACAGTGTCTGTCCTGAGTGATAGGTTTTGAAGATATATGGCACCGACTGTAAGACAACATTGTAAATGCACCTGACGCCATTCAATTATACTATTAAAATAATACAATAAACTTCATGTTAATTATACTTTACAAGAAAAATAGTAATATAAAACTGTGAAGAAAAACTGTAAAAAAACAGCACAGAAATGTTAGCAAGACTTCAGGGCCATCAAATGACAAGTATAGACTACGGTGTGCTGACATTTCAGTTGCAGAGCTCTGTGGCAAGCACATTCTGAGGGTAAGAAAGGTTTACTTGCTACTTTTCTTAGAGCAGTATTTCAAATTAAAGAAGAAATAAGTTTAAGGTAACTATTTTGTTGGGCACACCGACTGGAAAGCGTCTCCAGGGTCTCATTTTATGTTTGAAAATAAAGAACCAACCAACATGACCATGGATAGCTCTCAAAGTAAAAGGACTAGACCAACTCTCAGATGTGATAATGAAGCTAATGCAACATAACCATGCTAACATTCAGCAAAGGGAAAGACCTAACAGATAGGTGGCGGGTCTTTCTATTTTTGTATTTAATGCACTAGTTTGGGGTGTATGGAAACCATATAAGTAATTTCTTTAACAAACATATGGCAAAGAAAAAAGAAACACATGCATCCTTTCTATCTTCCAGCCTCCTGTATGGACGCAGTCTAAATCCTGGCCCGCATAGACGGACCGTAATAACAGCAGTAAAAATAAAATCCGTATTTTTTTCTGGTAAATCACAACACCGGCTGGGGGTTACTGCCACCGAGAGCTCGGCCCGGCGCAGTGCCCAACGCGGCTGGGGAAGCCGGAAGCAACTCAGGCCTCGCAGGCCACCGAGCCTTAGGAGCCGACGTAGGCCGCGCGGGGTCAAGCGCCGCGGGCCGGCTACTCACCGCGACACCCGCAGGCCGGGACGGCGGCGCTCCGGGGCACGGGCTGTGGCATCTTCGCTCCCGCCACAGCCCGGGCCGAGCCGCACGAGCCGCGGCCCTGCGACACGCAGCCCTGCGGAGCCGCGCTCCACGGCTCGCGTCACGGCACGCACGCCCCCGCCTCCGAGGATGACGTCACCGCCCGCCGCCTGGCGTCACGAGGCCCGGGCTCCACCCCGCCCAGCGTGGAGCTGAGCTCTGTCCCATAGGGCCGTAGTGAAGTTCACTCTAGAGAGCAGCTTAGAGGACGGGAAAATATGACTTTTTCACGGGAAGAATGTGAGGGAATTGAGCAGCTCTAACAGAATGGTAAGGTTTTGATAGTTGGTCCAGTAATGCTGCATTACATTGACGGATATCTAAATTAATCCTGTTATCTCAGCCCGCTATTCAGGCAAGACTTTTTTTTTTTAAACCAATGATATCTGGGAGAGCAACAGGATATATGTAAGGAAAAAATTCTGTGTCCCTTATTTCTAAGAAAGCAGCGTCTCCTGAACCAATAAATTGTTCTAGCTAGCATTAACCCAGGATACTTTCCTCCTGCATTAACTGGCTGTGGTGACTTGAAGTGTCCCACACAGGCTTATGTGTGGAGCTTGGTGCTCGCTGGTGGTGCAATTGCCAAAGATTCTGGAATCTTTTGGAGGTGGGGTCAATCTAGAGGAAGGAGGATCGGGGGGGGGGTGTCTCTTTGAGGGTCTTCCCTGGTCCAATCAATGGTCCAAGTCTCCTGGGCTTCCTGCCCTTCTTGAAGAAAATAACCTACCCCGTATACTGTTGTCACCCTGATATTATGCCCAAATGCAATAGCCACGCAACCATGCAATGAACCCTCGGCAACCATGAGCCAAAATAAATCTTTTCCCTTTGTCGACACAGTGGCACAAAATTAACTCGTCCTGCCAAATACCCATTGGTATTGTCAGGCTGTAGGATGCTATGTGAGGTTACCTAGGTCTCTCAATAGGACTGTGGAGCTGACAACCCTTACCTGTGCCCTTCTATGGCCATTGCCCCTGGTCAAACAGTTGCTGCTCAATGCCAAAGAGAGTATGTTTCATTGTTTCTGTTCTTGTCCACACAGAAATCCATCATAACTGGAACTAGCGGTGATTTAGGGGATGGCTCTCCCTTGCAAGGGCAATAGACCAGAGTACGTTTGTGCACCATCAGCATGTGTCTGTTACTTTTCTTGTATGCATGACAATGATCCTGACAAAAACTACTTTTTAAAAAAGATTTATGTATATGAGTGCACTGTAGCTTTACTGATGGTTGTGAGCCATCATGTGGTTGCTGGGAATCTGAATTCAGGACCTTGGCTTGCTCAGGTCGACCCCCTGCTCACTCCGGCCTAAAGATTTAATACTAAATACTTTGTAGATGTCTTCAGACACACCAGAAGAGGGTGTCAGATATCTTTATGGATGGTTGTGAGCCACCTTGTGGTTGCTGGGATTTGGACTCAGGACCCTTCAGAATAGCAGTCAGTGCTCTTAACCATTCCAGCCCAGCAAAAACTACTTAAGGGTTTATTTTGGCCACAGTTTGAGGGCAGGGCCTCCACTGTGGTGGGTAAGCCACGGCAAGCAGAAGTCTAAGGCAGCTTGTGACAGTTCCTCCTCAGGAGGCCAAGAGAGGCTGGTGCTCATCTCACAGTCTGCTTTTGTTTCCCTTTTTATTTTATTTGATCCCCGCTCCATGAGTTATGGCCACCCACATTCCAGGTAGGTTTTGCTTACTCAGCTAAACCTCTCAGGAAAACACAAAAACATGGCCAGAGTAGGGCAGTGGTGCCACACACCTTTGATCCCAGAACTGAGAAGGACAGCAGAGACAAGCCGATATGAGTTTGGGGCCAGCAGAGTCTACATAGCTAGTTCTAGGACAGCCAAGGCTATACAGATTAACCCTGTCTCAAAAAAACAAAACAAGACAAAACAAAACAAAAAAAGACATGCCAGAACAGGAATGTTTCCTAGGTGATACCAAATCCTGTCAAAGTGGTAATGAAGATTAACCATTTCATCTATACCCTCAAATGGGTGAAGTTTAAAAATACAGGACAACAGTGAGCATCCTGGATGCTTAGCTCTGCTAGAAACCCCTCCAAAATGTCGGTGCAGTGATGAGGGAATCGGGAAGATTGTGTTTGCAGGGGCTATATTTGTCGGTCCTGTCAGGTGTCTCCTCCCTCCTCTTTTGTCCCTTCAGTGTGTTTCTTCCAGAATTTTCTTTGTAGACTTTGTGAATTGCTCCCCGTTGACCTTCTTAAACTCACCTTCACTAGGGTGAACCCTACCGCATTCTCCAACCCCCAAAGAAGTTCTCTCAGCGTTAAGAAGTCTGTAGGCGTGGCAAGCAGGGTGTTAGCTGCTTCCTTCTGTCCAAGTCCCTGCACAGCCAAGAGCTGGTTAGAGTAAAACAGGACATAATTGAAGAGGCATCGGGAAGGCTGTGGCTCACAGGCCGGAGGACAGAGGGCACAGATATGAAAATGGAAAGAAGCAGAAAACAGCAGCGGTTCAGGATAGAAAGGCCAATGGGAGCGCTTGGGGAACCTGCCTGGAACACAAGGGACGTGAGACAGCCAGCCGAGGTGACATGAACTTCAGAGACTTAGGAACCCAGCCAAGCCAGGAGGTAGCCCGACTCTACACTGGCTGCAAGAAAGGAGCTTGATACACCTCAACCTCTGTACACCAACTGTGGCTCTCCGTGCGTGCTCTTGTGAGGTGGTCACGTCAGGTCAGCCTGCCAGGCTGGCGGAAGCTCCAAGAGCCGAGAGCAGGCTCCCATGGCCTTTCACAGCCAAGTGAATTGGTCAGTTAACCACAACCGATACACTTGATCCCGGTCAGCCACACACCAGCATCTGAGCTGTGAGACAGCTTACTTCTCTACTGTGGAGGTCCTTATGCCCAGAACTCCAGCTGAAGATGAGCAGCAAAGGGAAGACTGTCACTGAGGTAGAGAAAGGCACTCCTGAGAGACTGGCCACTCTGTATTTTTCATTGCCTTTTACATAATTGCATGATGTTCCAAATTTGTCCTGTGCTGTGATACGTTGAAGAATTAGGAGACATTTTCACCTTTACTAACAAAAGTGAATTTGTTCTTTCTCTTCTGTGTGTTTAATGGCTCCAACTCTGGGAAGATATTATCCAGATACCACTGGAATGACTTGCAACCCAGGCGTTTCCTTAATTCCACACGCTCACTAATATTCCCATAGGATACGTACTCCAAAGAAGGTCTTTGAAGAAAAAAGTTTCCCTAAGTGAAAACAAAGAGTCATTTTACTAAACAAAACAAATCTTTGGTGATCAGGTCATGATAGCAAACATCAGGACATATTTTCATCATTGGAATAAAATTACCCTTTCCCCTTGTGGTATAGATGTTTTCTGTGAGATTAAAACCTTTGATCTTCTAGGAAAGCTTGGTAAGACATGGGATATTAAAAAGGAGGTGATGTTCTAAAACAAGTTGACTAAAACCCAAGTGTCTAGGTTCACCTGTGAGAGACTTTTTAAAATACATCATTTTAAGTAGGAGGGCCCACTTTTAATCCAGGTCTTTTGAGGTGGGAAGATCCACCTTTAATCTGGGCTATACCTTCTGCTGGCAGCCTGCACAAAGAATACAAAAGAAGGAAGCTTGAAACATTCTCTTTGCCTGCACTCACTTGCTATATATATCTGGCAAGTCCACTCCTTCATTGTCATTAGAACCTACTTCTTCAGGATTCCAGCATATACTGAAGACTAGCTGAGACATCCAGCCTCATGGACTGAACAACTAGTGGATTCTTGGATCCTTCATTGGTAAACAGCTATTGTTCAACTAGCTGGACCACAGCCTATAACCTAGTCTAATTTATAGATAGATAGATAGATAGATAGATAGATAGATAGATAGATAGATAGATAATTGATGTAGATATCAATGATATATATGCATAGTCTATCAGTTCTGTTCGTCCAGACGACACTGATACACTGATGAATATAACCAGTGAGCCATCTCTCTAGCCAATCCACTTTTTTTTTTTTTTGAGAAGGGGTCTCATTATGTAACCCTGGCAGGCCTAGGACTCACTATGTAGATCAGATTAGCCTAGAGCTCACAGTGATCTATCTTCCTCTGCAAATCTCAAAGGTTAATTGTGCTCACTTTAATTGCACAGGAGGAGAATGCAGTATATACACTCTTTGTTCAGCACCATGTTTTGCAGATGCAGCAGTGGGGCAGCTGTGTATCTGTAACACATGGGTTTGCCGTGCTTTAGAACTAGAGCTCCTAAGTATGTCGCATGGATCTATCACACTCCTTTTTCTTGTTTTTAAATCTTTATTTTTTTAAGGCAGGGTTCTCATTCCGTAGCCTTGACTGGCCTTGAACTCACACAGACCTGCCTCTGACATGTATTTTATGTGGATGTGTCTTTGTGGAGGTATGTATACCTGAGTGCAGGTGCCTGCGGAGACCACACGTGGGGTTAGCTCTCCTGAGGCTGGACTTAACAATAGCTGTTAAGTGGGTATGGGTGCTGGGACCTGAACTCAGGTCTACTAGAGCAGTACATACTCTTAACCTCTGACCAGTCTCGTTCTCCTTGGCTTTTGAGACAGGGCCTTGGCTGGCTTGAACTCGCAATCCTTCTGCCTCAGCAGGGATTCTCTGACACCTCCATGATTTTAAAAGACATCTCATTTTTACTCTCAAGATTTAAAAGCTTGAATTATAGCAACTGCTGATTCATTTTTGTCACCTTGACACAAACTGGAGCCACCTGGGAAGAGGGACTCTAGACAGAAATCGCCTCCATCAGATTGGCATGTGGAGCATTTTCTTGACTGCTCTCTGTTATAGGGATGTCTGGTCCACAGTGGTGGTGCCATCCCTGGGCAGATGGACCTAGGTTGTACAAGAAAACATGTTGAAAAAGCCATGGAGAGCAAAATAGTAAGCAGTTGTCTCTGCTGGATTCCTGCCTTGGCATCTCTGGCTGATGGTCTGTGATGTGGCGTATACGCGAAATAACTTTCCTCATCTAAGTTGCTTTTGGTCAGTGTCTTAAGACAACAACAGGAAAGCAAACCAGGACAGAAAGATAAGATGAAGACCAAAACACACTGTCAGATACCCACTGTGCATCTATGTATAAGAAGGTCTGTCCTTTCTTTTTTATTTTTTAAAGATTTATTTATTCTTATTTGTAAGTACACTGTCGCTGTCTTCAGACACTCCAAAAGAGGGCATCAGATCCCATTACAGATGGTTGTGAGCCACCATGTGGTTGCTGGGATTTGAACTCAGGACCTTCAGAAGAGCAGTCAGTGCTCTTAACCGCTGAGCCATCTCTCCAGCCCCATGTCCTTATTTCTTTATGTATGGCACAAAGATGTGCTCTAGGAAAATGCAGCAAGGGCTTAATCTTTGGGACAGACATAATCAAGGGCATAGCTTGCACATAGGAATCTTTAACTGTGGGTAGAAAAGGAGTTCACATGTGGGCACAAGACCTATACCAGCCACACTTCCTGGGACTCTGGTGGTGGCTTGATTGGAAACCTTGAAGAAATCAGCTCCAGAGGTTGCAGAAGGAAGGGGATGCTTTCTTTGACAGTGGTGGTGAAGAAGAATTCCCCAGTGTGTGAATAAATCTAGCTGTGGGGAAAAGACCCTGCAGGTTGAATTACTTCCAAGAAACTTGAATTTTACTAAAACTTAAGCTTAAAAAATTAATTACCAGGACAACTGCTTAAGATTAAGCAGTTGAGAACAGGACCGGTGGTGACCGGGTGAGAGATTGACTTGAAGGGCTCCCATGTGAATGCAGTCTGTATGTGAGAGACTGGAGGGCTCCCAGGTGAATGCAGTCTGTATGTGAGAGACTGGAGGGCTCCCATGTGATTGCAGTCTGTATGTGAGAGACTGGAGGGCTCCCATGTGAATGCAGTCTGTATGTGAGAGACTGGAGGACTCCCATGTGAATGCAGTCTGTATGTGAGAGACTGGAGGACTCCCATGTGAATGCAGTGTGTATGTGAGAGACTGGAGGGCTCCCATGTGATTGCAGTCTGTATGTGAGAGACTGGAGGACTCCACACATGAATGCAGTCTGTATGTGAGAGACTGGAGGGCTCCCATGTGAATGCAGTCTGTATGTGAGAGACTGGAGGGCTCCCATGTGAATGCAGTCTGTATGTGAGAGACTGGAGGGCTCCCATGTGAATGCAGTCTGTATGTGAGAGACTGGAGGGCTCCCATGTGAGTGCAGTCTGTATGTGAGAGACTGGAGGGCTCCACACACGAATGCAGTCTGTATGTGAGAGACTGGAGGGCTCCCATGTGAATGCAGTGTGTATGTGAGAGACTGGAGGGCTCCCATGTGAATGCCGTCTGTATGTGAGAGACTGGAGGGCTCCACACACGAATGCAGTTTGTATCTGGAAAGGTCGAAGAATCTTAACAACAGCACCAGAACCTGCTCTCCCCGATCAGAGGCATGCTCACCTTGTATTCATCCAGCCAGACGTGAACCACTCGCAGTAAGTTCCTCGACAAGGCACTCTGGCTTATAAGCCTGTTTTGGTTCAGTGTCTTACTGACATGTCCAACCCGAGAGCAAGGGAGTATGAAGAGCTGGCCTCCACACATCCAGATCTAGACGAGACCACAACTGATTAGTTTACTAGTAACTGGCAGCTGCTTTAGAACACACACACACACACACACACACACACACACACTCACACTCACACACACACACACATATCAAAACTGAAAGTCTTATTTGGAAATTCTAGAACTTTCCATTTTGTTACTCTAAAAGATAAAAGAGAGTAAAGGTGAGCACAGGTGAGCAGAAGTGAGTGGAGGTGAATAGAGGTGAGCAGAAGTTAGTAGAGGTGAGCACAGGAGAGTAGAGGTGAGCAGAGGTGAGCACAGGTGAGCAGAGATGAGAACAGGTGAGCAGAAGTGAGTGGAGGTGAATAGAGGTGAGCAGAAGTTAGTAGAGGTGAGCACAGGTGAGCAGAAGTTAGTAGAGGTGAGCACAGGTGAGCAGAGGTGAGCAGAGGTGAGCACAGGTGAGCAGAGGTGAGCAGAGGTGAGCACAGGTGAGCACAGGTGAGCAGAGATGAGCACAGGTGAGCAGAGGTGAGCAGAGGTGAGCACAGGTGAGCAGAGGTGAGCGCAGGTGAGCAGAGGTGAGCACAGGTGAGCACAGGTGAGCAAGGTGAGCAGAGGTGAGCACAGGTGAGCAGAGGTGAGCACAGGTGAGCACAGGTGAGCAAGGTGAGCAGAGGTGAGCACAGGTGAGCAAGGTGAGCACAGGTGAGCACAGGTGAGCAAGGTGAGCAGAGGTGAGCACAGGTGAGCAGAGGTGAGCGCAGGTGAGCAGAGGTGAGCGCAGGTGAGCAAGGTGAGCAGAGATGAGCACAGGTGAGCAGAGGTGAGCAGAGGTGAGCACAGGTGAGCAGAGGTGAGCAGAGGTGAGAACAGGTGAGCAGAGGTGAGCACAGGTGAGCAGAGGTGAGCACAGGTGAGCAGAGGTGAGCAGAGGTGAGCACAGGTGAGCACAGGTGAGCAGAGGTGAGCGCAGGTGAGCAGAGGTGAGCAGAGGTGAGCAGAGGTGAGCACAGGTGAGCAGAGGTGAGCACAGGTGAGCAGAGGTGAGCACAGGTGAGCAAGGTGAGCACAGGTGAGCACAGGTGAGCAGAGGTGAGCACAGGTGAGCACAGGTGAGCAGAGGTGAGCACAGGTGAGCACAGGTGAGCACAGGTGAGCAGAGTTGAGCACAGGTGAGCAAGGTGAGCACAGGTGAGCAGAGGTGAGCAAGGTGAGCAGAGGTGAGCACAGGTGAGCAAGGTGAGCAGAGGTGAGCACAGGTGAGCAAGGTGAGCAGAGGTGAGCACAGGTGAGCAGAGGTGAGCGCAGGTGAGCAGAGGTGAGCACAGGTGAGCACAGGTGAGCACAGGTGAGCAAGGTGAGCAGAGGTGAGCACAGGTGAGCAGAGGTGAGCGCAGGTGAGCAGAGGTGAGCACAGGTGAGCAGAGGTGAGCACAGGTGAGCACAGGTGAGCACAGGTGAGCAAGGTGAGCAGAGGTGAGCACAGGTGAGCAAGGTGAGCACAGGTGAGCAAGGTGAGCAGAGGTGAGCACAGGTGAGCAGAGGTGAGCGCAGGTGAGCAGAGGTGAGCGCAGGTGAGCAAGGTGAGCACAGGTGAGCAGAGGTGAGCACAGGTGAGCACAGGTGAGCAGAGGTGAGCAGAGGTGAGCAGAGGTGAGCACAGGTGAGCACAGGTGAGCAGAGGTGAGCACAGGTGAGCACAGGTGAGCAGAGGTGAGCAGAGGTGAGCACAGGTGAGCACAGGTGAGCAGAGGTGAGCACAGGTGAGCACAGGTGAGCAGAGGTGAGCAGAGGTGAGCACAGGTGAGCAGAGGTGAGCGCAGGTGAGCAAGGTGAGCACAGGTGAGCAGAGGTGAGCACAGGTGAGCACAGGTGAGCACAGGTGAGCAGAGGTGAGCAGAGGTGAGCACAGGTGAGCAGAGGTGAGCGCAGGTGAGCAAGGTGAGCACAGGTGAGCAGAGGTGAGCACAGGTGAGCACAGGTGAGCACAGGTGAGCAGAGGTGAGCACAGGTGAGCACAGGTGAGCAGAGGTGAGCAGAGGTGAGCGCAGGTGAGCACAGGTGAGCACAGGTGAGCAAGGTGAGCAGAGGTGAGCGCAGGTGAGCACAGGTGAGCACAGGTGAGCAGAGGTGAGCACAGAGAAACCCTGTCTCAAAAAAAACAAAAGAAAAAAATGAAGTTCAGTGTTGGGGGTGAGGTTGAGAAACAGGGTTCCTTAACTAGTCATTCTTAAGAGCAGTTGTCAAGGTCTCTCAGTTTTGAGAGTAGCACACCTTGGCAGTTTGGAGGGATGCCAGGATGGAAATCAGGTACTGGGAAATGAGTAAACTAAGACATCAGGTGGTCAAGGCCATTGAATGCCAACCAGGACTGTCAAGCCACAAAAATCTGAAGCTGGTTATGGGAACCATTCAAGGGCTGGGTGAGAAGCATGGGTATCAGTGAACCATTCTTCTCCATGATCTGTGGCAGCCACAGAACTCAGCCACCAACGCAAAAGGTGGGCACTGGAGGCTTCTCCCACACATCTGTTAGAACTGAGAACAGTGGAGATGTGCTAGCAGTGCCTCCAGACTGGAAACTGAGTCTACGTGAGGCAGGAAGCTTAGAACTTACTGGTTTGGGGAAGTAGTGTGATTTCTTTGTGTCTTTGTTTTCTCATTAAAAGTAAGAGATAATGGCAATACCCATTTTACAGGCCTGTAAAGACTGAGTTGATATCTGTAAAATGTTTCGGCAATGTGAGTTAAGTGTAAGAACCTATCCAACAAACCACACAAATTTAATGCTTTAAATTCTTGAGATGGATGTAAAGCTACTTCAGGAGCCATCCCAACGAAAAGATGGTTCAGTTCCCTTCTAACATGACCACAGAGTGTTTCTCCACTGTGTTTATCAAATGAAGATTAACTAACTGTACCCCAACAGAACAGAAGGCCATGACATCAGAAGTTGCTTTTACACTTCGAACTGCTGTATTCTAACGATGTCCTGTGTCCTTATGATGATTAATTTAGTTGTGAACTTGGCAGGATCTGAAGTCTTGTAGGTGTGTCTGTGGGGAGTGTCTAGATTGGATTCGTTGAAATAGGAAGACCCTTACTAACAGTGGACAGTGCTATTCCATGGACTGGGGCCCTGGACAGCACAAAAAACAGTGCGCTAAGCAATAATTCATCTCTCTCTGCTTTCTGAGGTTGGATGCAGAATGACCATCCAGGGCAAGTTCTTCCCCACCATGATGGACATGTGTGCTCACACCGTGAGTCCAGACAACCCCTCCAAGTTGGTCCATCAGGTGTCTTGTCCTAGGATGGGACACAGTCCTCAGGAGACACTGCTGCAGAAGGAAAGGGCAGGGTTGTGATTTCTTCTGAATGCTTGTCTGGGAAAGTGAACTCCTCTACTGTTGGCCGAATCAATTGAACTTAAACGGATCCCTCAAGAGAGAGTCTCCAGGCGACTGTGGACTTGAGTGGTACCATCAGCTGTGTCAGCGATGGGACCCATTTGTAAGCACGATCTTTAGTCCGGTGTTGCTGTTGTTTGTTTTGTTGTTTTGTTTTGGTTTGGTTTTCTGTTTTAGTTTGGTTTTGGTTTTGTTTTCCAGTTTTTAAAGACAGAGTTTCGGGTTTCTCTGTGCAGCCCTGGCTGTCCTGAAACTCATTCTGTAGAGCAGGCTGGCTTTGAACTCAGAGATCCACCTGCCTGTCTTCCCAGTGCTGGGATTAAAGGTGTGCACCACCATGCCAGTTTAAAGTTTTATTTTGTTGTCAGTGGCCAGTGTCAATAAGAGTATTTAAACTAGTTACTAATTCACATATTTGTTTATTCAAAGAGAGATCCAAGCATACTACAAAGATTCAAAGTAGCCATTAGGAATGGAATCATTGAAAATATTGGACTAGGGATAATTGATACATTTGAGCAGGAAGTTAGTTATCATTTGCTGCCTGTGAGGATTGTATGGCCAGAAATGGACACATTCGCCTTTCATTACATTTTATGTTTTATTTGGGGGTGGGGGGGTACATGAGTGCTTGTTCAGGTGTGTGTCTACATACATGTACATATGGTGGGTGGCCCAGCTCACATGTGGAAGTCAGAGAACAACTATTGGAAATTGGGTCTTTCCTTTCATCACAGGGTTCCCTGGGATTGAACCCAGAGGTCTGGGTGTTATAAAATACTATCTATGTCAGAAGGGAATGCATGAAATGGGGAGCGAATAATGAAACTAACAAATGTGTTAGAGGATTCTATAGGCCTGTGTACTCAAGGCTATCCTTGGAGATCTCTAGCCAGGTCAGGTGGGAGGGTTGAAGTGAAGGGGGAAAGGCTTGAGCGGGGAGGGGGTATTGCCTCTCTGCCTCCGCTGCTGCTGTTGCTCTGAGACACGGAGCTGAGCAGCTGCGCTGAGCTGAAAGAAGGCTGGCTAGCCAGTGACGGAAGTGCAGGGGAGCTTCTGGTGGTGAAAGTTTCAGAAGAGCGGTTCTCTTCCCCTTACAGCTCTTTTTTTTTTTTTTTTTTTTTTTTTTTTATTTTTTTTATTTTTTTATTTTTTTTTAATTTAATTTTATTTTATTTTTTTAATTTACATTCCAAATCACTTCCCCTTTCCCGTTTCCTCCCTCCCCGAAAGTCCCATAAGCCCCCTTCCCTCCCTCTTTTCTCCGTTCAACCCCCTCTCATTACTCTGTCCTGGCGTTCCCCTACATCCAGTCTTTCCAGGACCAGGGGTCTCTCCTTCCATCTTTTTAGAAATCTATTGATATGCTGATTGTGTCTAGGGTATTCTGAGATTCTGGGTCAATATCCCCTTATCAGTGACTTCATACCATGTGTGATCTTTTGTGATTGGGTTACCTCACTAAGGATGATATTTTCAAGTTCTGACCATTTGCCTAGGAATTTCGTGAATTCATTGTTTTTAATTGCAGAGTAGTATTCCATTGTGTAAATATACCACATCTTCTGAATCCATTCCTCCGTTGAGGGACATCTGGGTTCTTTCCAGCTTCTGGCTATTATAAATAAGGCTGCTATGAATATAGTGGAGCATGTGTCCTTATTGCATGCAGGTAAAGTCTCTGGGTATATGCCCAGGAGTGGTATAGCCGGATCCTCCGGAAGTGTCATGCCCAGTTTTCTGAGGAGCCGCCAGACTGCTTTCCAGAGTGGTTGTACCAGCCTGCAATTCCACCAGCAGTGGAGGAGTGTTCCTCTTTCTCCACATCCTCGCCAACAACTGCTGTCTCCTGTGTTTTTGATCTTAGCCATCCTGACTGGTGTGAGATGGAATCTCAGGGTTGTTTTGATTTGCATTTCCCTAATGACTAAGGATGATGAACATCTCTTTAGGTGCTTCTCAGCCATTAGATATTCTTCAGGTGAGAACTCTTTGTTTAGCTCTGTACCCCATTTTTTAATAGGGTTACTTGCCTCTCTGGAGTTTAACTTCTTGAGTTCTTTGTATATCTTGGATATTAGCCCTCTGTCGGATGTAAGGTTGGTAAAGATCATTTCCCAGTTAGTTGGTTGCCGCTTTGTCTTTTTGACGGTGTCTTTTGCCTTGCAAAAACTTTGTAATTTAATGAGGTCCCATTTGTCTATTCTTGATCTTAGAGTATAAGCTATTGGAGTTCTGTTCAGGAAATTCTCCCCTGTGCCCATATGTTCAAGGTTCTTCCCTAGTTTCCCTTCTATTAGTTTCAGTGTGTCTGGTTTTATGTGGAGATCTTTGATCCACTTAGAATTGAGCTTAGTGCAAGGAGATAAGGATGGGTCAATTTGCATTCTTCTGCATGTTGACCTCCAGCTGAGCCAGCACCATTTGTTGAAAAGGCTATCTTTTTTCCACTGGATGGTTTTAGCTCCTTTGTCAAAGATCAAGTGACCATAGGAGTGTGGATTCATTTCTGGGTCTTCAATTCTGTTCCATTGATCTACATGTCTGTTACTGTACCAATACCATGCAGTTTTTAACACTATTGCTCTGTAGTACAGCTTGAGGTCCGGGATACTGATTCCCCCAGAGGTTCTTTTACTCTTGAGAATAGTTTTAGCTATTCTGGGTTTTCTGTTGGCGCTCTCAGCCGATGGAGTAGTTCTCACACATCTTTATTCCTTCTAGATAGGATCATATGTACAGTTTTGGGGTGGGTTGGGGTCTGACAGTAGGTATTTCCTATTGGCTTGGTCTGAGATGTTAGGGATGCCTCATCTACATGTGGAAGGGCTTGGGGCGTTGCCCCTACGTGACTGATAGCCACAAATCTCTATGGGGGCTGTGGCTACGTGACAGGGGCCTGGTGTTGGGAGCAGGCAAAGCCTCTACTGTCCCTTCAGGGTCTCTGGGGCTTCTAGCCTTAGCTCTACCTTACCAGGCCTCCTCTCACAGTCCACTGCCCTGTAGAATTCCAAGTAGGAGCTTTGGAGAAGACATTGCTGAGATATCTGTGCATACACAGCAAGTCTATGAAGTTGGGCTGAAAAGGACAAAAATGAATACAATAGGGCTGGTGAGAGGGCTTAGTCACCAAATCGCTTGCCACAAAAGTGTGGGGATCTGGGCTCCATTCATAGAACCCTCTTTAAAGAAGAAGAACCTGGGTGATTTTGGAGGATTCCTAGGGCTCACTGGCCTTAGCTAACAAGCAAGTTCTAATCTAATGAGAAACTTTCTAAAAAAAACCAAGGTAGCTGAAACCTAAGGAATGATACCTGAGGTTGATCTCGGGTCTCTTCATGCACACAATGACTAAAATGACCAGCTACCAGAAAGAAAGGAAAAGCAAGGAAGGGAGGAAGGAAGGGGAAAGAGAGGAAGAAGAGAGAGAAAATAAAATACAAAACAGGAAAGAGGGGAATATAACTATCAAGACAACCAGAAGAGGACCCACATAGATTTAAAACGTTAGTTTTCTGCCCCGTGCATATGGTCCTATCAAGTGTTCTCTGCCCCGTGCATATGGTCCTATCAAGTGTTCTTTGCCCCGTGCATACAGTCCTATCAAGTGTTCTCTGCCCTGTGCATACGGTCCTATCAAGTGTTCTCTGCCCGGTGCATACGGTCCTATCAAGTGTTCTCTGCCCGGTGTATACGGTCCTATCAAGTGTTCTCTGCCCCGTGCGTATGGTCCTATCAAGTGTTCTCTGCCCGGTGCGTACAGTCCTATCAAGTGTTCTCTGCCCCGTGCATATGGTCCTATCAAGTGTTCTCTGCCCCGTGCGTATGGTCCTATCAAGTGTTCTCTGCCCGGTGCATACGGTCCTATCAAGTGTTTTCTGCCCCGTGCATACGGTCCTATCAAGTGTTCTCTGCCCCGTGCATACGGTCCTATCAAGTGTTCTCTGCCCCGTGCATACGGTCCTATCAAGTGTTCTCTGCCCCGTGCATACAGTCCTATCAAGTGTTCTCTGCCCCGTGCATACGGTCCTATCAAGTGTTCTCTGCCCCGTGCATACGGTCCTATCAAGTGTTCTCTGCCCCGTGCATACGGTCCTATCAAGTGTTCTCTGCCCCGTGCATACGGTCCTATCAAGTGTTCTCTGCCCCGTGCATACGGTCCTATCAAGTGTTCTCTGCCCCGTGCATACGGTCCTATCAAGTGTTCTCTGCCCCGTGCATACGGTCCTATCAAGTGTTCTCTGCCCGGTGCATACGGTCCTATCAAGGGTTCTCTGCCCCGTGCATACGGTCCTATCAAGTGTTCTCTGCCCGGTGCATACGGTCCTATCAAGTGTTCTCTGCCCGGTGCATACGGTCCTATCAAGTGTTCTCTGCCCGGTGCATACGGTCCTATCAAGTGTTCTCTGCCCCGTGCATACGGTCCTATCAAGTGTTCTCTGCCCCGTGCATACGGTCCTATCAAGGGTTCTCTGCCCCGTGCATACGGTCCTATCAAGGGTTCTCTGCCCCGTGCATACGGTCCTATCAAGTGTTCTCTGCCCCGTGCATACGGTCCTATCAAGTGTTCTCTGCCCTGTGCATACGGTCCTATCAAGTGTTCTCTGCCCCGTGCATACGGTCCTATCAAGTGTTTTCGGGAGCTCTGCCGTCTGCTGCATGCTCTTCTGTATGTCACCAGACGGTCCTGCATGTTCATGGAGAAGACATGTAATCATATGAAAGTCAGATTGCATTCTTGCTCAGGAAAGGGCTCTGCCAAGTAGGCCCAAACTGGGTTCCATTCTCCACGACAAAATGAACCATTCTCTGTGTGGACACACATCATGGGGGAAATGAGGAAGTCTGACTTACTCTTAGCGAAAGTTCCACATTTTCTCCTCCCCAAATATCCATGTCCTTGTCATACTGTCCGAGTTCGTTAAAATAATGTCTGTGTATAGCAAAAATTCCTCCTGACATTGCAGGTGACCTAGAAAGGAGTTAAAAATAGTGAATGCATTTGAGAGAAATAGTGATCTCTAGTTTTCCTAAAAGCATGGACTTCAAGTGCTGGCTCATCAGATGAGAACTCTCACTGCTCTGGCAGAGGCCGGCAGCTCACAGGCACCTGAAACTCAGGCTCCGGGGGCTGCTGCCCTCCGGCCTCTGTGTTCTTGTAGCCATCATCCCACTCTGCTTCCAGGAGACCGGCTCCGCCATCCCACGTGTGTGAGGTAGCGTGATGCCTGTCTGCTTATGACTGCTTCATTAGAGTTGGCATGATGGCCTCTAGGTTCATCCATGCTGTTTACAAATGGCGAGATGTCATCTTTTATTGGCTGGACATTATTCTGTACCCAAGTACCACATTTTCGTTATCCATTCAGCTGTGATAGACAGGTTAGTTCACGGCTGTTAGTGCTAGAGTAAGAATGAGCGTTCATGTGTCTCCTCAACACACTGACTTCATTCCCTTTAGGCACGTTGTCAGTGAGGGAATTGCTGGTCAGGGGTTATTGCTGGGGGTGGGGTGCTGCCCAGACAGGGTCAGGCACTGAGTGGGACACAGATGCAGCTAAAGGCCAAAGGCTGACAGGTTCTTGCAATTGACTCCTGCTGATGGCAGCAGGGGATTAAGAAAAGAAACTTAGCTATTTGGTCTCTTTACTCTTTTACTCAGGGGTCTCTTGCTGGTTAGGCAAGAGTCTCAGAGTTTATTAACTCTTCCTGAGCCAGAGAAAAAGGAAAAGAAAAAAAGACAGTCATATGCACACACAAACATATGCACACTGGATGAAGCAAAAGGGCTACACGGAACTTTTCTTATTGCTTTCAGCTCTTTATTGACAAAAAGTTTTCTATGTAAGAAAAATTACCTCTAGATAAAATGTTACACAAAAGGGGAGTTACAGAAGGATGTTGATAGTAAGTTCAAAGCAGTGTTTCATTATATATGCTCAATATAAGTAACACATGGCCTTGCTTTATCATAACTTGATCACAAATCTGTCTCAAGCCTATTTCTCTTCTTAGTATAATTGTGAAGGCTCATTATATTTCTTATCATGCACCCTTTACTTGCTATTCTATGAGGGAGGGGCACATTCTATTCTTTTTTCAAAAAATAACCTTTTTTTAAAAAAAAGGTTTATTTTATTTATATAAGTATACTGTCGTTATCTTCAGACATACCAGAATAGGGCATCGGATCCCATTACAAATGGTTGTGAGCCACCATGTGGTTGGTGGGAATTGAACTCAGGACCTCTGGAAGAGCAGTCAGTGCTCTTAACTGCTGAGCCATCTCTCCAGCCCACATTCTATTCTTGATTCTAACTTTCTTACAGCCTTCTGGCAAAACAACTAAAACCCTCTCCTTAAACTTTCCTCCTAAAATTATTTGAATCAAATCAGGAATTCTATAAAGTCATGAATTCATCTAAGCATCATTAATTCAGGAAAGTTCATCTTCATATTGATCTGCATTAAATTTACTCAATAGGGTGAACCCAGGAAGTAATCGCACCAGGCTACAGGCAGTGAAGGTCCCCTGGGGTCCACTCCCACCAAGCGGAATATCTGAGGAGTGTGGCAATGGCAAGCATGAGGAAGCACATCAGTAGTGACAGTAGTCAGAAGCAGTCCTGAGACAAGGTCTCTGGGGCTGTGCCTCACCAGTGTCTCCATTGCAGCCACAGCCGTCCCCAGGGCGCTCACTTGCCCACTGCAGCTCTTCCTGCATGGTGTCTGTCAGCTTAGTCTACTTTCAATTTCTGAAGAACTATGGCACTCTTTTCTTGTATCTATTTGCATTCTTGTCCACAGAAGACTTAGTGGAGTGAGCTAGCATCTAATAGGACTTAGGTTTGCGTCATTTGATGAGGGAGGGAGTGTTCAGACATTTTCACACACCACTAGCCATCTGGATTTTCTCTTTAAAGATGTGTATTCATGTCTTCTGACTATTTTTTAATTGAACTTTCTCTTTCTCTTTGTTGAGTGCATCCTATATTCTGGATATTAATCCCTTCTCAGACACATATTTGCAAACATTTCCTCACATCCCATGGGCCTCCACTTTGCTTCATTGACTGTTTCTTTTGCTTTGTAGGAGATTTTAGTTTGATGCAATCCAATCCTCAATTTTTACTTTTATGGCCTGTACTTTTCAGAATCTTAGTCACAAAATCTTTGAGTAACTGAGTGTCATAAAGTATGTCTTCAATTAGTAGTATTATAATTTTGGATCTTACATTTATATCACATTTGTTTTGATTTTTTTCTGTGGTAAAAGATGGGGCTACTCAGATTAGTAACTTGTTGGTATGACAAAATACTGTGACAGAAGCAATATAAGAAAGGTTTCTGCACCCTTGAATGACCTGGGTTCTGAAAATCTGAATAGTGTCAACAAGACAATGAAGAAAGGACAGACAGACACACAGATGCATTGGCACAGAAAAGCTGGGATTGGGTAGTCTTTGGTAGATCTGATGGAGTAGCCATGGCACTCTGGAAGCTCAGTATGCTTCTTGTATGCAGTTGGATAGAGAGGCAGGGTTAGTAGACATAGCTGAAAAGGGGGCAGGTTTAGCTAATCTCACTCAGAATGGTCTTTGTAGGGGAATTAATAATAATAATATAAAATGATGATGGTAATTAATAATAATAATAATAAAGCATGGGGTGGGGGCTATGGTAGACATTTTCTACACACAGTCAATATTCACACTTGGACTTGAGGAGGGACTTTGTCATCCCTCTAAGCCTCACTGGGGTGGGGGTGGAGTTATTACTCCCATGGCTGAAACTTTCAAGTCTTTGATATAGATGTCCCATGTCAGCATTACATACTCAAGACTTTCACTCACTCCCTACAGGGAGGAGAGGTTCATTGTGAAGGATAGAGTCACCACTGCCAGGCCCAATAGATGGGGATTGTGATCTGATAAGAGTAAACAAAATGTCCAGGTACTGGCTTAGCTTGAAGATGGACCTAAAAGATTTGCTGATGAGTAGGACAAGAATATGGGAAGATGACAAGAATCTAGATTGATACTCAGGGATCTCTACATGGCAGATGGAGTTGCTATCCACAGAGATGGGAAGTCCTGGTTACATAGGAAGCTTAATATTCAGGCCAATGTGAGCTGTGCATTCAGTATCTCAGTGGGAAGGCTAAGGAGGCAGCAGGTACAAGTGGATGAATGAACCTGGAGGTTTTTGAGGTTGTGGGTGGAGACATGAGTTTGAGAGTTGTATTAGTTTCTTTTCTCATTGCCTTGACAAAATGCCTAGCAAAAGTCACTTAGGAAGGGCTATTTCTCTCAAGGGGCCAAGAGGAGAAGTCACAGTAAAGTCATCTAGGAAGGGATATTTCAGCTCACAGGTCCAGGATGAGGAGTCATGTAACAGGAGGATAAGGCTATGTTCACATTGCACTATCATGGTTAGAGGAGATGTGGGTCTTCGCCTGGCTTTCTACTCAGTCCAGGAACCCAGGCCACTTGGAATGGTCCCAATCACACGCACAGGGTTTTTTTTTTGTTTTTTTTTTTTACCCCCAATAAACAGTCAGGATCTCCTTCATAGGCATATTCAGAGGGTGGTCTGTTGTGGGTTGCCATGGTGCTGTGTGTATTTTGATGCTAATTCCACTTCCCCAAGAGGGGCTGCCTCAGACTAGGAATGAATCACGTACTCAGGTGACTTCATGTGAACCTTTTCTCCATTTTAACTTGTAAAGTAAAGGCTAGAGCCAGTGATTGGGCAGTGGAAGGGAAAGGTGGAGCTAAAAAGTTCTAGAGAGAGAGGGAGAGAGGGGAGGAGGAAGAATGAGGAGAGGAAGGAGAGAGAGGAAGACAGAAGAGGAGGTGGAAGGAAGATGTCAGCTAAGCAATGAACTTTCTCAGCACATAATGGAAGGAAAATGCTACCAGCTAGCTCTCCTTTGACAAAGCCAATTTTCCTATTTCCCTTTGGGCCCCCAGAAGAGAAGTCTTCACTCCAATTCAGCTGGAAGCAGACAAAAGAAGATCATGGTCCCAGTTCCTTATGTTGGGGTGGATGGTTCTGGTTATTTTATGAATTATAGATATGTTGTCATTTTAAGGGATACTTTACCAATGTAGCTTTGAACAGGGAGGGAACTAGAGAACTTAAACTCAGGGATTTCTGCGTTTCCTTTCCTCTTCTCTATCCCTCCTTCTTAGGTAAAGGGGAAAGGGGTGGAAGAGAAAAGGGGAGATATAGTAATATCATAGAAGTTAGAGAAATAGACAAATAAGAATAGGTTATCAAATTTACTCTTCAACTGTAGAGAGTCATATTGAAGTGCTTTATCACACGGCAGCTATCAGCTCCAGACCCCAGTGAGCTACACCTCCCCACACCTGGCGGAGCTGGCAGAGCTCCAGGAACAAGCCTTTTGTCACACCTCAGTCTCCTGCAGAGCAACAGACCCTATGGGGTCAACTTCTTCGAGGAACAGTGGCACCCAGGGCCTGCTGAAAAGACTCTGCAACCCTGGGAGGGAGGGTCATGCCCACAGAGCATATATTGTCGCTCTTATCCCCCAAGTAAAGAGAGATTTTTGTACAGCCAAGCACTAATGTCTCTGTGTGTTCTTTTTCTCTCGACCCTCCGTCGTTTCATTCCTCATCTCTTCATCCACGGAAAACCCGCTCCTGTGTAATTCCCGGGAAGCTTCATTAAACAAAACATTATATAGCTATATCTTACATTGATAGAAATCTTTATAACTGATGTAAAGTTGAAGTTACAATCTCTTACATTGGTACAGAATTTATTTGATACAAATTTATGGTTTTCATTGGCTGAATTTCTTTATTGATATAAAAATTGGGATTAATATTCTTACATTCACATAGGCATTGTGCCTATATAACACATAATAATAATAAAAAATATAATAATAAAAGGCTTAGACCAGTCCTTCTTTAACTGCTATTACAAAGTATTTTTAGATGATTAAGGAATACAAGTTAAGGGCGAGATAGTAAACTCATGGTTCTGAGTTAATTAAAAGGGTGCTTTTGAGGTATTTCAATTAGAAATGGCTGAGAGTAGTCAAGGCTTAACAGTTCAAAAATGCTTTGTGTAGATAGATAGTCTTCAAAGTCAGAAGTCCACAGAATATGACGTTTATGGCCATTTCTTTATTAAAGATCATTTGACTAGAGACATGTCTGCTCCTGACAGCATCCCTTTCTTGGATTCAAAGAAGAAATTAAGCATCAGTGGAGTTGCTGCAGTTGTGGTGAGAATTGCCTCAATTCATCTACAGACAAAATACTGTCCCAAAAAGGACACACTTTACAGAATAGTCAACTGATAATCTCTGCTTTACAAAGGTCTGTCAGATGATTCTGGGCCAGAATGTTGAAGACCAATGCACCAACGTTTTGAGAAATGAGGGACTGTCCAGGTGATCAGCGGTCTCTATAAACTGGCTAAGCTTTGTGTTCCTTGTTATTTTCAGATAATATTAGTTGTTCTTGGATTTCTGACACGGTTGGAGGCTTGTTGTATTTTCTACATAGCCAAACCAAGCTGCTTAGCATTGAGAAAGATGATACAGATTTGAGAGGGTGGTTTTCAGATAGCATACAATCTAAAACCAGGACATAACAGGTGTACAATTATAAGCCTTTTAAGTTAGGATAGATGTTAGAGAGAGTAATTTCTACAGTTCTACAGTTCTAGAGGCGAGGAAGTGTGGGCAGGTCTTGACTATGAGACCACACAGTTCTACTACAGGGTTAGGAAATGCAGCTGAGGAGCAAAGGGGTTAGTAATGAGAGATGAGGTGCACCTCACATCAGAGTTTCCAAGCAACATAGACCTAGCCTGCAAGGTATACTCATCTTGTGTTCACATTTACAAATACAGTTTCCAAGACAAATGAGCTAGGAGTATCATGTTCCTCTCAACTTAGAAAGCTATACCTAGAAACATTGGAGTAAGGATTGTCTGTGTGAATTTGACAAAAATGTCCACACTTCCTAACCATGGCAGTTTGCTTCTTGGTCATCAGAAAACTCCCTCCTGGCACTTAAAGATAGATGCCCAGAGCTAGGGAGATGGCTTAGTCATCAAAGTGCCCACTTTGCAATCATGAGGACATGAATTTAATCCCCAGAACCCATCAAAAAATATCTGTGCATGGTTGCAGTGTTGAAGACATAGAAACAGGCAGATTCCTGGAGTCTGCTGGTCAGACATCCTAGCATACTTGGTGAGTTCCAGGTCAGTATGGGATTCTGTTTCAAAAACCAGGGAAGGCAGTTCCTGAGGAACAACACCAAACATTGATCTCTACATGCACACAAAAATGTGAGCACACTTCATGCAAACACACATACACGTACATGCACACCACACACATACCACACACACATACCACACACACACCACACATACATACCATATGCGGTGGGCATTGGAAATAAGGGCAGCATTCCACAGCCGTGGCAGCTTCCTTGAGGTACGGCACAAGGCACCATGTCACTTGAACAAACTTAGCATCTACTAGAGCTGGCATTCAGTACTTTAGGAAACAAATGGCAAGCTGGGCATAGTGGCACACACCTGTAATCCCAGCACTCAAGAGATAGAGACAGGCGGATTCCTGTGAGTTTGAGGCCAACCTTGTGTAGAGTGTTCCAGGACAGCCAGGGCTACATAGAAAGACCCTGTCTCAAAAAGAGGGAGGAGGAGGAGGAGGAGGAGGAGGAGGGGGAGGAAAAAGAAGGGTGGGAAAGAGAAGTGAAAGTGACGAAGAAAATATTGATTTTTACTACAGTTCTCCAAACAAGGAGAATCTTACCGGATAGGTTTACTTGGTCCTTCTGGGCCGTCCAACTCATATGAGAAAACATTGTCCCATCTGAAATTCAGATTCCAGTCAAAAGCGCCCCTTAGAATAGGTAATGCCATATAATCCAAGGTTAGATCATCGATGACATCGACAATAGGGCATACCACCATTTTGTGGTCCTTAGAAACGGCATGCAGCAAGGGCTCTAGCCAGACTCTATTCACCTCACAGTGACTATCCAAGAACACCAGGATGTCCCCTGTGAAGGCAAGAACATTGATCCTTGTCTTAGAGTTATTGTTGTGGTGATAAAAAGCATAACCAAAACAACCTGAAGGAAAGGGTTTGCTTAGCTTACATTTCTACATCATCCATCACCAAAGGAAGTCAAACAGGACAGGAATCAGGAATCACCTGGCTTGTTTTCATGGCTTGCCCAGCCTGTTGTCTTATAGAACCCCAGACCACCAGCCCAGAGGCGGTGCCATTCACAAGGGGCTAAGCATTCTTACATCAATCCCTAATTAAGAAAATGCTCTACAGGCTTGCCCAGAGCCCTCATGGGGGCGTTTTCTCAGCTGAGGTTCCCTCTTCTCTAATGACTCTTGCTTTTGTCAAGTTGACAAAAAACCAGCACAGTCCCCTGGAGGGAAGGTATTCGATCCCAATGCAACCTGGGTGCAGAGTATTCATTGAATATTTCCAACGTACTTGGTTCCCTAGTTGCATTAAGGGAAATGGGGAATATATGTTTTATTATGTTCAAAAAGGAGAGACTCCATGTATGGTGGTAGACATTCAGAGGAGACTAGAGAGTTGCAGGTTATATAATGTCCTGAAGAAATCTCTAGAGCAGTAGACAGAACTGAGAAGAGCTTTAGTTTTCAAAGATCTTTTCAGGAGGCCAAATGGGTGTCTCAGTCATTAAGTGCTTGCCTTACAAGCATGAGACCACTAAGTTCCATCCCTATTACCCACATATAAAAACCAAAAGCTATCTAGGCGTGGTGATCTGTTCTTACAGTCCTAGCTCCAGGGAGTTGGAAACAGATAATTCCTGAGGAATACTAGTCAGCCAGCCTCACCTACTTGATGAGTTCCAGGTCCATGAGAGAACCTGCCTCAAACAAACAAAGCAACAGTGATGGGACCTGAGAAACAATGCCTGCGTTTGACCTCTAACTCCTTGTTTCAGGACACAAGAAACTGGAAATCTCAGAGAGTACCATCTGGACTCTAGTCCACATCTATAACAGGAAGCCAGAGAGGTACAGGAGTATGGTATTTTTAGACAGCCACATCTCCTATCCTAAGTTTTGCTTTCAATGGTGTCAGATCCCTGGGATCAACTGAAGTCTGAAACTATTAGTGACAAATTACAAAAACAAATAGCTTTTATACAACACACTGCTCTGACCAGTGTGATGGAATTTCACTTGTCCTACTTGGCTCTACACGACACGTAAATCATCCCTCATTCAATATGTCTATGCTGTATATACCACCTGCCAATCAGCGGCTTGGCTGCCTTGGGTTTCAGAGGGACTTGAGAGGGGTTGGGAGTGTTTGTGTTAATAATGGCTACCAATTATAGTGATGCAGCAGAAGACATAAGACATGGAACAGGTCAGCTCATGTGAGAGCTGGCAGTACTCTGGTGTCACTTACTTAGCATCATTCCAGGTTGGTTGAGAAAGCTCTCTCTGATAAAGTGAAAGAGAGACCTAAGGTCCCTTTAAACAGAGAACTGAATAAAATAAGGTCATGCAGGCCCTGGGATGTTGTATCATGCCCTGCCTCTCCACTGGGGTGCCTGCCCACTCCACCAGGAGAAGGTAGGGCAAAGTCTGAAGTGAGGAGTCCGTAGCAGTTCTCATTCTCCCCTCTGGGTACATGAGTGCCATTGGTATGGAGTCCATGGATCTACCTTTCCCTCCAGATGTCTGCGTGCCAGGCAGGGAGGAGAAGGACAGAGTCTGGGATGGATAGAATCTGGTCTAGTTCAGAGTTCCAAGAGTACAGAGGGGATGGAAGAGAAAAGGCCTTCCTCCAGAATTGAGGTGCAGCTCTTTAAGACAAAAGCCGCCTTCACTATAATCCTTAATGAAGAGATAGTCCTTACTTGCTCATACTGGTTTATTTGATGGTGGATGTGAATGCACACACTTTATTCAGGGTGAACCAAGGATTAAATATCTTTTGCGGGAAGGAATGCCTAGGAAAGGAAAGGAAGCTCATTGTCTGAAGGCTTGGGCCTACCTAGATGCCTCATTAGCATGGAGAAGAACTGCACGTGTTATGATGCATGACTGAGTGCCCATGGTCCTCACGGGTGATTGTGTTTATGTGTTCCAGAGCAGGTAGAGGCAGGTAGGAAATGGCTCCATTCCTGCCTTCTCAATTCTGAGAGTCCCAGGATTTTAGTTCATTCAACCTTTCCACTCTCATGCCTGCCTGGTCACAAGGTCCCACATGCCCTATACTGGGAGGATATTCCAGGAGGTACAGAAAGAGGGGAGAGGGAAGATGTGAAGTAGGTGGGTGCCAAGACATGAATGTTCATAAGGGCATCTGGGGACTCCAGGAGGCCCAGAACTGGCCCCATCCTGCTGTCACGCGTTCCCTGTGAGTAGGCACCTCAGCCTGCCTGCCTCGGCTTTGCTCTCCTTCCTCCTTCCCGCACCGATGTGGACTCTTGGCTCTCCTGCTCAGTGTTACATCAGGAGCCTCAGTCCCACAAATCCAGCTCTGCCCTCCGTGGCCCTCTCTAGATCAAGCCCTTCTCCCTCCTCTTGCAGCTTCCAGAGTGCAAGACAACCTGGAATGATAACTTTACTGATTCCTAGCATGTGAGCTAGATCATGCTTTGTGGATGCCATCTACCCCTGGCAACACTTAACAGCAAGACGTTCTCTTTGTTTTCTGGAATGGAAGGTTGTTGGGGTCCCATTGCTGTCGATGGGCTGATGCTATAGCTTCCCTAATAAAGATTTTGTGGAGGACATTCCATGGAGCCTATCTTGATATCTTTTAAAATCCATCTCAATCTCCATTTTGGAGTCTCCTTAGAGACACTCAGTTGGTGATGGGACTGATATTGTGGCCTTGGTAAAAGACTGCCTTCCATATGAAATGACAGTTTGGATAAGAATATTTTGGAGGCAATGGAAGATCAAAGATTTAAGCCTGCTGTGATGTGGAGGTCTCCAAGATTGTTCCTATGCAGGAAGGAAGAGTCCCCGTGTCATGATGGTTGTAGCTTGAATGTGAAATCTCTCCACAGGCTTTGGTGTTGGAACCCCTGGGCCCCATTGGTGGAACAGTGTGGGAAAGTTATGGAACCTTTAGGAGTGAAGACTTGCTGGAGAAAATGAGGCACTGGGTTACTCCCTGAGGTTTTATAGCTCAGGCCACTTCCTGTTCATCCTTTGCTTCCTGCCTCCAGACACAAGGAGCCCAAACATCATCTGCTCCTACTACCATGTCTTCCTTGAAAAGATAGGCTGTGGAGCCACTTCCTGCTAGTGATGGCAACAACAAAGGTAATTAGCACGCTGGAGCCCAGCCTAAGAGAGCGTCCATACCTGAAGCACGGGAGGCGCCGATCATTTTTGATCTGATGAGACCCTCTCTCTTTTTGTTTCTCACTAGTTTAATTTTTCCACGAAAAATTTCCAGATGATAGTTCAGTTTGTCTTTCAAATCATCTGGAAAAAAATAGTTGATACTTGGTAATTTATAAACTGCATCTTTAGAAATTCAAACCATTATCATTATGACCAATTTCCAAAATAAAACAAAACAAAACAAAAAGCCAAAACACTAACTATTGCATATATTTTAATGTGTGCCTTGTTAGCTACAAGAAGAGTGGTTTATAAACTGTACAATTTTTGTGCTTCTGGTGGCATATTTTTGTTTTACTAAGTAATTTTTAAAATTTGGTAGAAAAAATATAGGTTATAAGGCTTTTGGTTTAACTTGGTTTTACGACTCACTACACAAGTTGTACTGGCACTCTTTGTAGGCATGTCCAGGAAAGTCAGGCTTCAGTTCAAACTTTATTATAAACTCATGATAAAGTCATTCTGAATAAATTGATCACGAGTTCCATTGAAACGTAACACCCTGTGCCCTGTGTTTGAGGCTTGACATGAGCCCCAGGCTAAGGAGGGATGGCTGGTTTGGCAGCAGTCAGGACAGAAGTGACTTTCTTGGTCTCTTATGAAGGGGACAAAAATGCAAGTTGTATATATAGCAGATCAGTAGAGATAATGGGCTGAGTGTGTCCACCAAACCCAGAGGCACATATCAAAACCACCAATGTGATAGCATGTAGGAGTAGGGCCTTTGGAGGTATTAGATCATGAGGATCAAGTCCCTGTGAACGGACTCCTAGGAAGAGGCTTAAGAGCTCACTTGATCAAAGGAGGATGGAGAAACCAGGAAAAAAATGCCTTTACCAACAGCCTAGTCTGATTGGCACCTTGGTGTCAGGTCAGTCCTTGATGCTCAAGCCACCTTGTCAAACTGACAAGGGACCAACATGTCTCCAGACTCTTGGTGCTGTGCAAAATGTCTGGCAGACACAGTCACTCGGAGAACCGTGTGCCCACTATAGGATTTGTGAACTTCTGAATAAGAAAGCTTAATTCTTCTGGCCAGGAGGTACATTTACGCCCTGCACTCGACTTGAATGAGGTTTCCTGTTCAGTAAGCTACAGACATCTCAGCTCTACTGAGCAGATAAGGCAATGTGGGTGAAGGAAGAAGCACCCACCCATGTACAAGACTTAGGGGGTGACGACTCCTATGGAAATATCATATGATAGGCACCTGGCCAGTATCATATAACTTCCAAACAGTCGCATAAGCTTGGGTTACACACAGAGCCACCTAGTTACTCCCACAGGGAGGCCCTCTTGGAATGTATTTTCTTCTCAGCATATCTTTCTCCTTTCAAGTTCATCATGGACTAGCTTCCCAGAAGGTTAGGTGACTTTGCAGGCCTGAAATCATGACAGAGTTGGGGTCAGTCTACCCAATATTGACACCAGATCCTGGTACTCCTGTTTGCCTAAGGTAAACAGACAACCAATGTAAAAGTCTAAGCCCGGGTAACTAGGCTTATGTTCTGGTGTCACTATTCTATCTTAAAAGTAAGCAGAGTGGTCAGCATATACTTGCAGTTGGTTTGGTCGAGTTCTTTCTGTGAAGTACCTGGATTAGGTGCTCTCCCAGTGTCAAACCCTAATTTGTTCTCCACAATCTTTCTTTCTTCTCTTTTCTTTTTTCTTTTCTTTTCTTTTCTTTCCTTCCTTCCTTTCTTTCTTTCTTTCTACTTATTTATTTTTGAACAGGGTTCTCAAGTAGCTCAGATTGACTTTGAACTTGCTTCTACTTTCCTGGTGCTAGGATTACAGGTATAATCCACCTGTAATATACACCACCACACCCAGCTTATGTAGAGTTGAGGATTTAATCCAAGACTTTCTGCATGCTTAGCAAACACTCTACCAATGAAGCTTCATTCCCAATCTTAGCTCCCCATGTTCTTGGGACAAAATTCCCAAAATTCCTTCCACAAATAGCCACCTTTAAATAATCCCAGCTCTATGCCTTTCCCTGCATCCTCCCAACCCTACATTCACACATAAACTTCACACTTGCTCACTTATTTCCTTCATGTCCATCTGGGAAACCCCAAATCATCTGTGCCTCTTCCATTTAGATGGCACTTCTTTCTGAAATAATCCCTAAAGCCAAGGCTAGCCCCTGTGCTGAATCCATAGACCCATCATCACAGGGTCTGGATCAGTCTTACCTACCACATGCAGTGAGGGCATCAGGGATAGCACCTCCCTCGTACCCACCAGAAACATCTGTATAAAATATACTAGTGCCAAGGCATTCATGGTGAATCACACTCACAAATTCAGCACTGTGAAGGTAGGGGCAAGAGGGTCAGGAGTTCAAGGTGAGGCTAGCCTGGGCGACATGACATGCTTTTGTTTTGTCCTCCAAACAAAAGCAAATGTCAAGTATCATTAGAGAATAATGCTGCCTTCCAGACAGACAGACAGACAGACAGTGTCTGCTCACCAAATTCACTCATGTCATCCACCAGAATTATCTCCTCCAGGAGATGCTGCGGACTGAGGTTTATCACACTCGACACTGTTCGGAGCAAGGTATTAAATTCTTCATTATAGAAGCATATGATGACGCTGGCAGTGGGTAGATTGAATGGGTAGTGTTTCCGCTTACATCTGCAGGAAAAATAGGGAAAGAATTAGTCATACCAAGCCTCAAGTGTTCTGAGCTTTCTTTATATGCCAGCCCATACCTTTGCTTTCCTTACTTTAGTGAACTAATTAGGATAGTACTATGACAGGACAGTTAAAAGTACAAAATTAACAAGCAAGATGCTCTTTCATTTATGTGCATTTGTCTGCATCTATGTGTACATACACGTGTGCGTACAAGTACCTGCAGAGGCCAGAAGAGGGCATCAGATGCCCTGGAGCTAGAGGCAGTTGTGAGCTCCCTGATATGGGTGCTGGGAATCAAACTCTGGGCTTCTGAAAGAGTAATAAGCACTTTCAACAACTGAGTTAAGCCATCTCTCTAGCCTGTCCTTAAATTTTTTATTTTTGTTAACCTTTATTTATCATGTTTTATGTGTGGGAAAGTGGGTACACACACATGATATGGTGGGTGTATGAGGTGGAAGTATAGGAGTCAGTTCTCTCCTTCCACCATGTGGGCTTCAGTCTCACGTGGGGAGCAACATCTGGTGTGCACATCCCACCTTGGTGGCCCCACTTAAATTCTAAAGCTATTCTCATACCTTGGAATTATTTCCCCCTTTATAATTACTTTCTTGACATTCCATTTTCATAATCTTAGGTCTACTTTGAAGATTACATAAAACAATGATTATAGTCATATATTGGTGTCTGTTAAAATAGTGGCAGTCTCAATTCATGGAAAGAGAGTTTCAAAGTAAATTCACTGTGCTGTGCTCCTTGATTTGCTTTGGGGGCTTGACCAAGAATTGGTAGAATTAGTAGACCACAAGTTCTCTAACCAGTGGCAAAAGGTCGAATTATTTTTGTGTTCACACAAGTGAGAAAAAGAACTTAAGATCTAGTATATTATTGTTTGGAGCTAACCTCAGCAAAATAGAAGAGAGTGTATTGTAAGGTGACCCAAGTATCCCTGAAGACTAGTTATAGGAAGACAGCTGGGATCTCAAGGAAATAATGGAGTGCGAGGGCAGAGGCCCCTGACCTGCTCTGTCACTGTGGCAACAGTGATTGGGGTGATGACTAACAGCATCTCCAGCCTACTCCCAGATCATGAACTCACTCAGTTCAGAACAGTGCGTATAGCAACTATTCTACACAAGACTCAACCTGCAACTGGCTTTTGTAACGCCACAGAGTAGGAAACATGATGGGGAAACATGATGGCTATCAGTCTATCTTTGGTGTTCTGTTTTTGTTTTCTTAAAGATTTATTTATTTTATGCATATGAGTATACTGTTGCTGTCTTTAGACACACCAGAAGACCATCAGATCTCATAATAGATGGTAGTGAGCCACCATGTGGTTGCTGGGAATTGAACTCATGACCTCTGGAAGGGCAGTCAGTGCTCTTAACCACTGAGCCATCTCTCCAGCCCCTTGTTTTTGTTCTTTAAACATATCTTAAGTATGTAACCTAGGCTGACCTGGATATCTAAGTATGTAGCCAAGGCTGGCTAGGAACTTGCTACGTTGTTGACCAGACTGGCCTTGAACTCACAGAGATCTTCCTGCGACTGCTTCCTGAGTGCTGAGATTAGAGGTGTGTAAAACCACATTTGCCCAGCATCCAAGGATAAATCGGAAAGATGTTCTTTTCCCCATCTACAGAAATTCCCAGGGAAAAACTCATTGGCTCATATTGGCTCTGTGGCCAGTCTGGAGGTAATTAACAGACAAGTGAGGTCAAAAAAATAGTTCTCACTGCAATTATGCAAAGGAGAAATACGTCCCAGACAATTCTTGGACAGGATGAACCAGGAAGACTCTCAGTGTGTGTACCTGTGGATAAACATAGATTGAAGGCATCTTGAAAGTTGAGGGTTTATCCTGACCAACACTATTAACCTATCGGATGGTACCATAGAGTGTTCAGCTGATGAGTGGAAGCTGGCACCATGGTCAAAGGAATAAAATCATGGGAGGTGACAACCAGGCAAAACCTGAAGAGTGTGTGAGTGGTTAGGCAAGCATACAGACTGCACTCAAGTGGATATGACCCAAGAGCCCAGCTATAGAGGCCAAATAAACTAGTGGGATGACATCAAACTGAAATCCTTCTGCTACAAAAGAAACCAACAGGAAGAGATAACATTCAGAATAAGCAAAAAATGCTTGCAAACTGTACATCTGACTAGGGAAAGAGAGTCAAATTAAAATATTGATGGGATTCCAACTCACATCTGTTAAAATGGCCATTATCAAAACAATGAGGATGTGGAGGAAGATTAGCACACCCATTGTGGAGGACAACATGACCCAACAACTGTGCTCTTAGCTATGCACTCAGGTATAAATCCAGCTTGCAGAAGAGATGTCTGCTGTTGAAGTAAATGAGTAAAGTATATACACACAATGCAATGGCATTTAGCCTTAAAAATTCAGGAGCAGGTGAGGTAGTTCATTGGGTAAAGAGATGTGGTGGTTTGAATAGGTTTGGTCCCCATAGATCCAATGTTTGGCCATAGGGAATGGCACTATTAGGATGTTTCACCTTATTGGAGAAGGTGTGGCTTTGCTGGAGGAAGTACATCCCTGTAGTCAGCCTTTGAGGTCTCCTGTGCTCGGGATCCACCCAGTGCAGATGATAGTTTCCTCCTGTTGCCTTTGAACCAAGATGTAGAACTCTGCTCCTCCAGCACCAACTACAGTGCTTCCCACCATGATGATAATGGACTGAGCCTCTGAAACTGTAACCCAGCCCCAACTAAATGCTTTCCTTTATAAGAGTTGCCTTGGTTATATAGAGAGACTTTTTATAGCAATAAAACCCTAACTAAGACATAGGACGTGTAATCTGAGTTGATCCCTAGGCCCCCACATAGTGAAAGAAAACCAACTATCATTACAAGTTGTCCTCTGACCTTCATACCAGCCGGTGGTATGTGCATGTGCATACCTGCACACACATACAAATTAAGAAAATACAAAATTTTAAGGTAGGAAATTCAGTTATTTACCACAATTGAATAGATATAGAGGAGATGGAATAAAAGAAAATAATTCAGGATGGAGAGTTAGTCTTCCCCAGGGACATATACCCCAATGACTGTCCAACCCCAAGTGGTCAGCCAGTGGGTATGGTATTGCACACCTTTAATCTCAGCACTCCAGGGGCAGGTGCATCTCTGAATTCAAGATCAGCCTGGTCTATGGAATGAGTTCCATGGCAGCCAAGCTTAGGCAGTGAAGGAACCACTGAAAACAGAAAGCTGGTGAAGATGTAAGTGAACAAGGGAGGCCATGTTCCAGCCCCAGCAAGCAGCAGAACATGGTAGCTTCAGCTATGTGGTTCTGGCTTTAGAGTCAAGGATATAAGAAAGGGATTATGGAATCTCCCTCAGTGACCAAGGAAAGCCCCTGAAGCCAGGCTAGGGTGTCCCTGCATGGAAGCCTAGGGAGACCATTGTATGAAACTGTAAAGGATTGCTTTGGAGTCCCCAAAATGTTGGAGATGCCAGAAACATGGAATACCTGCTGGGAAGAGCTGCTAACAGGGAATGAATCCAGCCCAAGAGAGAAAAGTGTGTTGCAGTCAACAAAGCTGAAAGGAGTTGGGGATCTGAAGAACATTTGACATCAGACACGATGATGCACAGTTTGGAGTTGGTCTAACTGGTTTTCAGTCTTGCTTTGGCCCAGTAGTTCCTCACTATGCCCCCATTCCAACATTTTGAAGTGGTAATGTATATTCTGTGTCATTATATGTTGGAAGTACATGATCTACCTTTTTTTTTGTTTGTTTGTTTTGTTTTGTTTTGTTTTTCGAGACAGGATTTCTCTGTGTAGCCTTGGCTGTCCTGGAACTCACTTTGTAGACCAGGCTGGCCTCGAACTCAGAAATCCTCCTGCCTCTGCCTCCCAAGTGCTGGGATTAAAGGCGTGCGCCACCACCGCCTGGCTATGATCTACCTTTTTGTTTTGATTTTATAGGGATTATAGTTAAGAGAGTTCATGACTTTCAAAGAGACTTTGGACTTACAAACAAATTTGAAACTGTTACAGACTTGGGGATTTTTGCAGTTGGATTAAATGCATTTTGCATTATGTTGTGGCTAAAAGCATATGAGGCTTAGGAAGTAGAATGTGGTGGTTTAATAAAAATGGCTCCCATAGGCTCATAGAGAGTAGCACTATTAGTAGTGTGGCTTTGTTGAAATAGGTGTGACCTGTTGGAGGAAATGGTAGCTGGGGGCAGGCTTTGAGGTCTCAGATGCTGCAGCCATGCTCAACGTAGCAATCACTTTCTGCTGCCTGCTGATCTAGATGGAGCTACCTCTCCAGCACTGTGTTTTCTTGCATGCCACCATGCTTCCTGCCATGAAAATAATGGACTCAACTTCTGAACTGTAAACCAGTCCCAATTAAATGTTTGCCTTAAAAGAGTTGTCGTAGTCACGGTGTCTCTTCACAGTAATAAAACTCTAAGACAATGCACATAATATATATTGCATATATACATATACAAGCCCAAGTTTTTTTCCTTTATAATGAGTCAGTTACACTGTTTCATTTTGTGCAAATACTCTATCTCTTCAGTGTGCCCAATCATGAATGATGTTTGTGTCGCACAATATCACAAAATATGGCAGTCCACTTTCCAGTGTCATGGAATGTGGCATTACTGGAAAGTGTAGGTTTTCCTTAGCTTGGATATTTTTCTTTTATCTAATCAAAATTGATATTCTTTTCCAGGAAATTATTGGAACTTAAATGATATCTAAAAGTTATCAACAAACATAATCTGAACAAATGAACCTCAGAAACACTGTGCTCAGTGAAATAAGGCAGTCCTCCAATTTTTGTATGCTTTTACTAATCTGAGGTCTCTGGGATGGTCGAATCCCAGACACTGGAGTAGATTGGGGGTTGCTAGGGCTGGGGGAAAGGAGGGGCACAAAGTTTCAGTTCAGGTAGTGCTGTGGTTGCTCACCACTGTGGTTGTACTTAATTGTCTGCTAGAAAATTGCTAACATAGCAATTTTATGTGCATTTACAATTAACATTAACACAGATAACTGAAGGTGCAAGGAAAATGGAGCAGACTGTGAAGAAAAAGATAGGTAGATATCCAAAGCACTCTCTGTTGGGAATGAATGCTTTGGACAGAACTGAGTAAAAACCCAAGGGACTTATTTAGCCCCTCAAAACCTCAAGGACATATTTGGCCAATAAATAAGGTGGTTTTTACACCATCATCAGAATCTTGACACTGCCCAACTTAAAGACTTAAGAAGAATATCTATACTTCAGAATCCTTAACACGCTAAGATTAAAGTCTGATTAGTGGAAGAACATACATTTTATCCCTAGAATCTGGCAACTCTCTGTTGATGCCCAGTCTTCTACTGATGACGACATTTAATCCATATCGCCTCAATCCTTGGATAAGTTCTGGATCTGAAAAGTTAGCCTTATCTGCAAGAAAAGGAAATTTGAGTCACATAAGTAAAGACTTAGTGCTGTCATGCAGATGCACAGCAGAAGAGCATCTGAGTTTTCCTGAAACAGTTCTTTTCTTGGTCTCTAAACTAACCCCAGATGACAAAGTTAAAGGTAAAAGTCCAAATCATTTACATAAACCAAAGACTCTTTAGTAAAGTCTTATCATTAATTTTAGATGAAAGAAAGACACTGAGCCCTGCATTAGTTATCTTAGCATGCTGCTGTGCTAAACACTCCCGCAAAAGCAACCTATGTAGTGAGGGTTCTTTTGACCCAAGGTTCTGGAAGGCCATTATAGAGGGAAGACACTGCAGCAAACGCCTAAAGCAGTTAGATATTCTGTATCTGCAGTCAGTGTGTAAAGAGCAAAGTACTCAGCCTGCTTGCTTCCTCGTTCTAATGGAATCCATGGAATAGTATCACACATACACACTTACAAATATAAGTGTATATACACATATACTTACATACAAATATACATACATACACACGTGCATACATACACATATATATGTACATATATGCATGCATGCATACATACATATGTATGTATATACATACATACATGCCACACAGGAGTTAGAGAGACCTTGGGCTGAAACACAAATAGTCACAGTTAAGACATCATCAGCAAGCCTCCAAGATAATAAACTCATTCTCCCTAGCCCAAGAAAGTGCAGGGCAAAAGGCAGTCTAAAGACAAAGCAGGACAAATATTTGCAATACCTGCCCCAAGTCTTTACCCTCCCCTCCCCCCCCCCAGGAAGCAAACCGCAGTATCCTTCTTGCCCCACCTGGTGGTGTCCAAGCAGAGCCTAAGATTCCAAGGTCAGTCACAGGCGATGAGTGCTCTGCTCACTCTCCTGGGCGATGTAGGGAGACTGATCAGGGAGGAGCTCTAACCTTATCTTGTAGAAGCAGGTGAAGCTGAGTCTGCCTGAGTCTACTGATGTAGTCAGTGCAATGTTGAGACTCCAAACCCGCCATGACAGCAAGATGGCCATGGTGGAGGCAGAGAGACTTCCACTTCCCCTTACCACGCATGGGGTCCAGTGGAGAACTACATGTCCACTTTCATCTGGCAGCAATGACTCACACACACGGCAGTGTGAACCATAATAACTGATATTTTATTTCTCTCTGAACTTGGTGCTAGTGAAGACCAGTGGACAGTTGAGCCTTTCCGCCTTGGTGACAAAGGGGCCAGGAGAAGGGGAGAGGCAGGACCAGCTGACACTGCACCTAGCGACAGGCTTGCTAAAGTCTGTGATCTGTGAAATGGAACTAAAGAGGAGGTGAATTTTTTTAAAAAAAACTTTTTATTGATTCTTTGTGAATTTCACATCATGCCCCCCCCCCCAATCCCTCTCATCTCTCTGTCCCTTTGTATCTGCCCTGCACCCTGGTAACCTCCCCCCCCAAAACAAAACAAAACAAAACAAAAAACCTTGTTGTGGAAGCTGTAGTGTGTCACCGTGTGTCCACAGTACCCCCTTTGTCTACATTTCTTTACTTTAAAATGTTCAATGCAATGATTCATTCATTGATCTGGTTTAAGGCCTCTGTCTCCTGCTTTGCTATCAACAATGAATTCTTACCAGGACTCCTCTTGGATACCTGGTTGTTACCCTGTGTCATGGAGATCCTGTAGTTTTGGATCTTCAGGATCAGCTCCTTTATACACTCCAGCATATCAGACAAGGAGTAGATGTTGGGGTGGTCCAACTCAAAGTCCTGGATCTCACTGTGAGCACGGGTGGTAGCTGAGTTGGTAAGCCTACCAACTCTCCTGCACCCATACCACCAGGGCAATCTCTCCAGTCCTGTCCAGGCTAGCTCACCCAAAGCCACAATTAGCAAGGGGCAGACAACTCTCCCACTCTCATGCCTTCAAGGTCACTAGGGCAAGCTCTACTGTGCTGCCCAGTGAGGTGTGGGGCCTGCTCTCTCAAGTGCTGCAGCTGGTGAGGGGCAGGGCTAGCTCTCCCAACTCTCATGACTGGATGTGAGGGAGATCTGGCTGCAACATCTGTCACCCCACTGATTGCCAGGGTTGATTCACCTGAACTGGCTAACCTGCCTCCCTCACCCTTCCATGCGCATCCTTCTGGAAGCTATGACTTTCCCTGAATAGAGGACGACCGGTCTTCAGTCAAGGGTACATGAGTAGATACAGTCCCCTGCTAGAACCTCCCAACAAACTCTCAAGGGAGCTGAATTCTTATGCCACATGTCTACTACAAGCTAGTGTGCACATACCACTGAAGGCAGGTGGGGCAGGGAGGGGCTTCTTTTGTGGAGTGGGCAGAACACACATACACACCGGTTCCCTCTAATAGAGGGCAGACGAGACCAATAGGAACCTTGGATTCCATTCTGTATGCCACACTTGTACTTAATATTGCTGAAGGGAATCAACCCTAACATATTACTAACTTAGCATGTACATACTGTTTATGGTCTGTTTGTTCTGAGGTAATTCTATGCTAGCCCAAATACTCCTGGAGGAGTATAAGATGGATACCAGCATCAACCAACTACATCCGTTGTTCACTCAACCCAGGCATCCACGGAATTCTTGAGTGCACGTGCAGGGGGTGGGGAGTGGTTGTACAAGAGATGACAATGAGAAACAGACATAAAGTCTCAAAAATGTGGTCAACCACCTCAACCAGAATGCCAAGACAGTATTCCAAATAACTGACCGCCTCTGTCCCTTTCTCCACATGATCTGTGAGCTGGAGATGTAACGGAAGACAGACCTTTAGACTAATAATCCTCTCCCCTCTCAGATCACCAGATTCTGAATAAAGTGAAGTTTTAAGATTCAGTCTTTGCCTTTGCTCACTGGTGTTTGTGAGTGACAGATACTATAATCCATCTTTGCTTATACTTGTACTACACTTTAGTGAAGGGGACCTGCTTGGACTCATGCTATGATACATCTCAGTATCTTTAATGTCCAGGATCCAATAGAAAAGGGCATACCAAGAACCAGGAATGTCCCAAATGAAATTTAAAACGACAGCCAACAGATGCCAACACTGAGCTGAACCAGTTGGACCAAACTCACTAGGATGTTAAAGCAACCACCACAACATCAGCACCAGAAGCAGACAGAAAAGGGAGAGTTCAGCTAAGGGATAGAAGTTACAAAAATAAACAAAAGTTAGTTAGGGGAGTGTAGAGTTAAGGTGACTATTAAGTAGTAGTTGAACTACACAGAGGGCAGAGCCTGTGGACTTGAGGTCAAATCAATTGGATTGGTGTGCGATGAACCACACAGGGATGAACTAGAAAGAACAGGATTCTCAGTTAATTCTGTATTACTGGAGTTACGAGAGGAGAAAAGAGAATGCAGGGGACAGGGCTAACACTCGAGTGAGCAGGGTAGGATGGTGCAGTGGTCTTGGTGTCTTACTCTCGCCATGGGCTGTCAGCACTGTTCCAGAGCAACACAGAGGCCAGAACACAGATCTGACTCTTAAGCTTTTAATTATATCTTTACTGTTCTCTTCCTCTTTGGGGGCGTGTTTTGTTATACCAGGTCATCCTGTGTAAGCACATGGAGCACAAATCTTAAAACAGTATTTGTGGGGGAGAGCAAATCCCAAGAGGATATTGACACAGACTATCTACAGATAGGTTAAACTGTACAATATCTGACTGCTGATCAAAGGCATACCCAGGATGCCTCTGAGGTTGGTTGGTGGAGAAGGACGGGGGTTATATTTCTATTGCACCTGTTGAAATTCAGCTTTATGGAAGACAGAAAGCTGCCTGAAGCAAATATAGCAAACTATATAAAAATAAGAAATATAGGTGGTAAATGCATGTGTATATACTCTATTGAGTTCTGGCTATAATATATCCATATATGAGGTATTTTATAGTTTGAAAGTTAAATTACCTGGAGATCATTCTCTTATTCTTCTACATACTGAATTTCTGATATGTTTTCCCTTGAAAGCAGTTAACAGAAACATCGCAATTTGTCCCTGAATATAATTCCGATTTTCCAACTTCATCTGCATCAGACTTACCATTAATAATGCCCTTTGAGTTATGGGTTTGCTGGTACACATTTTTTCCGAGTGGCCGCTTTAGGAGTTCCTCCATTTTCTTGTCCTGTATGTCCTCTTGTTCAAGGTGCAAAAACAACAGTAACATAGCTGTCCAGAGTCCCATGGCCAGGAATACACAGAATAAACACTGAATTATGATATTTTTCATTGTGAATTTCACATTTTTAAATTCCAGTTTCCTAGGCAAGATCATTGTAAGAGAGCTGAATTAGAAAATTCTATTTTTTTTTAATTTTCCACTTAGATTAATTCAGTTTTAAAAACAATCATCTTGATACTTTTGAATACAAAAAAATTACCTCTTTTTTGTCACAAAAATTCTTCACATATGCATAGGTTCAACATCCAACTAGGTTCGTATGAAACAGGCAGCGTAGAGTCCTTGAGGACCCCACCCCTGGAGCAAACAGCCCAACGCAAGTAGGAGACAACACAAGGGAGCATGGCGATCTCTTATCTGTGCCCAACCCACTTGGGGAGAGAGTGTAGACCTCTCAAAACTGACCACTCACAAGCCAGACTGAAATGGAGAAGCATGTGCAGTTACACTGAAGAGAGGCGTGACGAAAGACCGCATCCTACTGCTAAGGGACAGTAAATGGACACAGTGGTTTGGGTTCTAAGCCGTGAAGGTGGAATAGGAGCGCACACACACACATGCACACTCATGCACACACATGCACACACATACGAACAGTTCCACAGTGGCATTGGCATTCACAGCCAGATACAACAAAAGATTTTCTCAGCAGGATTGCTAAAGTGAGGCTTTCTTTCAATGGTAAAAGTAATCAGCTGGAGCAGACATTTAAAACCAACATTATGGTTTTAAAACCATAATGTTGAGCAGGAAGCAAGCAGAGGTGGCCAGGAACCGGGCAATCAGGAAGACCTGAGTTTGAATCCCCAGAACTCACATAAAAAGTCAGACAGGGCGGTATGTGACTGGCCAGCTAGCCTAGAAAAATTACTCACCTTCAGATCCTGTGAGACACCTTGTCTCGTAGGGTAAATCAAGGAAGGATATTCAGCATTCATCTCAGTTCTCAACCCACATGTACTCGCATGCATGTACACCTCCCACATGGGTGCACACACACTCACACACATACAGGCACACAGGCAAGCAGAGCATAGTGTAATCTGCAGAACATGATGCGTTCTTGATCATGGCTGCTCCACATGCAGCAGATGCATGAGGAAACATCTGAGCAAAAGATGTGCACAGTGTCCAGCCGCTCCGGCCTGCCAGGAGGAACAGGCCGAGCCTGACAAATCCTTAGTGCTGCCTCCTGAGAGCTCTGCAGCACGTGTGGTAGAAATGCTCAGATCAGCAGAGCCTGCTGGTGCGCACGGAGCATTTGTGATACAGTGTATTGAGAGAGTTCTTTCAAAGACTGTGTTCCACGTGTGTGTGTTTGTACCCTTACTTTGACTCAACTGTGGGAAAAAACCAAAACTAAACACTCTTGTGGGAACAGACTGGGGGCCATGAATGCAAATGAGTCTGTGCTTTGTTTTGTTTTGGTTTTGTTTTTTAAGACAAGGTCTCATGTAGGCCAGGTTGACCTCACACTCACTTACTAGCCAAGGATGACTTGGAACTTATGAGTTTTCTACCTCTCCCTCCTGAGTGCTGAAATTACAGGTATAGGTTACCATACCTGATTTTGGGAGGTACTGGGGCCCAAATCCAGGGGTTTTGTATGCTAGAAAAATACTGAGCCGTATCCACAGCCAAGGCACATGAGATTTCAACACAGACTTTCAAGACAAGGTGCTCACAATTTGGAAGGAGAAAGGAGGCCGTAGCCTGAGCGGGAAGTGAGAGGATCATGAAGCAGAAACTGGCTGAGCTATTGCTGGAGCAGAGCACCTCAGGGCTAGGAGTGAGCCGGCCTTGGCAAGCCCGCAGTGTGATCAGAAAGAGAGGCTCTCTTCACTCCCAGAGCCCAGCAAAGCCCGCTGTTCTAGCGCTTCCCACAAAAGCTAGCTCCTCTGCAGACACCTAAGATGACCTCATGGCCAAAGCTGCTCCAACACTTAGCCTGTCCACAGCTTGTTTGCCCTGCTTTTTATTTGGAATTGAGTGTTGATATGGACTAAATCACCACTCTCCAGAATGACGTCAAAGCATCAACCACCAACGTAATGATATTTGTGAGTGAGCCTTTAGGGAGGTGACGAAGGTTAGGCCTGATCCTGCAGAGCTGGTCTCCTTGTGAGAGAATCAGGAACAATGTACAGAGAAAAGGGCACGTGGCGGTTTGTGGAAAGGGACCAGAGGTGAGTCAAGGAACAAGGCTTTAAGTGGAAGCCACCCTGCCAACACCTTGACCTTATCCTTGTAGCTGTGAGAAAGTAAACTCCTAGTGTTAGCCCGCCACTCTGTGGTGTTTTCTTCCACTTGGCCACATATACTGATACAGATGCCAAGGCCTGACCAGGACATCTGAGCAACACCTCCAGAAAGGAAAAAAAATGTGTGGAGAGCCACAAAAGAGGAACAACCCATCACTTGCAAAATACTGAAACTGAAAAATCAGGGCTACCACAGTTAATGAACCAGAGAAAGGTCATCAAAGAACAAAAAGGGATGTTGAAATTCAAAATATGCCTGCCACATAAAGGCAGTAGAAGACTGGGAAACAGAAGGGAACTTTCTGGAAAGCACAGCAAAATGACAGGGTGAGGGATGATCTCAGAGAAAGTGGGGCATCTTCCAAGGTGTCTAACTAGCCGTGGACTCCAGAGCGTGCTGGAACAAATGGAGGAGAGAGGACTACACAAGGAAGAGCCAGTGTGGCAAAGAGGCAGAGGGGACGTCCCAGGCAAGTCGGTGCTCCCACGGGAGGAAACTAAACCCCAAATTCAGAAAGATTATGGAGAAATGGCCACAAATTCAAAATCAGATGATATCAAACCTAGTTTTCTACAGCTTGTCAACATCTAAATAAGCTTCAGAGCAGAGTAAACATGTTTCCAGATATCACCTCAGAAGAGTGCATCTTCCTCCTCTTTTTCCTCCTCCTCCTGCAGTGAGGATACATGTGAATTATAAATGCCAACAAGGCAGACAGCAAAAGGAGGACACAAATGTACACACGTGCACCTGCGCACACACACACATATACACACATGCAAATGCAAATGCACACACACACTCATGAACAGACATACATGCATGTATAAATACTACAAGTCTGGATTTGTAGCCATTGACTTTGCTATAAAATGTGAGACTGGGGAGATAGGCCAGTGGCAGAGGACTTGCTGTTCAAGCATGAGCTTGAATCCTCAGAACCATATAAAATTGGGCACTGTACTACACACATGTAATCTCAGTGCCCCTGGCAAGAGATGGGAGACAGCAACAGGAGGGCCAGGGAATGCTCAGCTCGGCCAGCACGCACAGTGGTGGACACAGAAAGACTGTCAAATAAGGTTGAAGGCAAGGACCAACACCTCACATAGCCCTCTGACCTTCATAAATCTGCCACAGAATGTGTTCTTGCATTCAATCTTCCTCTCTCTCTCTCTCTCTCTCTCTCATACTTTAGAGATGAGTTATTGGGAAAGATTGGGAAAGTGCTTGCTTTGCAAGCAAGTGTGAGGCTTCAAGCTCCAACCCTAGCACCCACATAAAAGCTAGGTGCAAAAATAAAACAGAAACAAATAGAAGCCAAAGCCAGGTGCCTCAGGGCTGGAGAGTAGCCGGCTCAGCCGTAGGAGCACTTGCTCTGGGCCTGGATTTGGTACCGGCACCCACACTGCAGCTCTCAGTCTTAGGCACTAGGAGTAATTAATGTACATACATGCAGGTAAAACACTCACACACATAAAACGAATCTTTAAAAAGACAAACAAGGGCTGGAGAGATGGCTCAGCGGTTAAGAGCACCGACTGCTCTTCCAGAGGTCCTGAGTTCAATTCCCAGCCACCACATGGTGGCTCACAGCCATCTGTAATGAGATCTGGTGCCCTCTTCTGGTGTGTCTGAAGACAGCAACAGTGTACTCACATACATAAACTAAATAAATCTTTTTATAAAAAGACAAAGAAAAGAAAGATGGGAGGAAAGAAGAAAAGAGAGAGAAAGACAGAGAGAGCTAAGACTGGGGGCAGCACACACTTGTAATGCCGTAGTCCTGGAGAGTTGGAGCCAGAAGGATCCCTGGAGCTTGTCAGCCAGTCCTACCCAGTCAGTGAGCTGCAGGTCCGTGAGCCTTGTCTCAGAAACAAAGGTGGCTCCCACTCAAGCTCACTCAAGCCGCTGTCGTTGGACTCAGTGGGTGACACACAGGACTTTTCAAGGAGGACAGAGTCTTTTACTAGGAACAAGGGTTTCCAGCAGGAGGGGAGGAGGAGAGGGATAATGGGAGTGAAAATAACTAAAATTCATTGTAATACACAAAACTGTCAACGGAGTGTATGTGCACACGTGTGTGTGTGTGTGTGTGTGTGTAGTGAAGCATAGTTTATGGTTTTGGGTTTTTTATTAATTAATTAGTTTTGGTTTGGTTTGGTTTGTTTTTTTTTTTTTTGAGACAGGGTTTATTTGTGTAGCCCTGGCTGTCCTGGAACTCAGTTTGTAGACCAGGCTGGCCTAGAACTAAAGAGATCTGCCTGCCTATGTCTCCTTGGTCCTGGGATTAACTGCCTCGCTATCAGCATATCTTATTAAAGGGGTTTTGTCAGAGTCTCCGTTCCTGTAATGGTTAATATTGTCAACTCTACAGGATCTGTGATCACTGGAGAGAGAAGCTCTCAGTGGATCTAAATCATTCAGATCAGGTTAACTGAGGTGGAAACACCCGCCTTAGATACGGGCAATGCCATTCCCTGGACTAGGCACCAGAGTTCACGGTACTTCTCGACTGTGAACCAGCCATGTGATCAGCTACCTCCCTCTCCTGCCACAGTGCTTCTGTGCTTTCCCCATTACCAAGAAATCTATCCTCTCAAATTGTAAGCTAAAATAAACCCTCACTCCCTTAAAAATAAATTTTTTAAAATGTGAAAGTATGAGGAAGCGATTGAGACATGGAGGTGAAGATCGAGTGGGCACACGTCCTCCTGACAGAAGTGTTAGAGCCAGGAGAGCATGACCTTGCTTTTGATCAATGCCACCACTAATTTTTCTGAAAACAACATTTTGTAATGCTTTATCTTCCCAACACTGCTCTCCAGATCAGACCTGGAACCTCAATACCTCAAAGGCTTTCCCTCCTTTGATTTTTAAATAAATGTTAAGAGCATACGAGTATGTCACAGAGTCCCCTTTTCAGGAGCTGGAGCCTACGCAATCTCTTTCTTCCAGAAGTGAGGAATAGCCAGACTTTTCTTGTGGTGAATCAGTCCTGGTGCTGCTTCGCAGAGTCCACATTAGCCCATGGCCAGCAGGCCGCTGCTCGGATTGGTCCAGGTGCCAGGACTTCCTGAGTCCTTACCTGTCAGTGAGTAACTCTCTCCTTACCTGTCAGTGAGACTGCCTCTCTGGCAGCTTTTAAAGTTGTTTGACAACCAGAGTCATAAGTGAAACCAGGTCTGTAAATGATGAAAAGATGTAATTTTCTAGGTGGTGCTAGATCATGCTGGGTTGCCTTATAGCAGCAGAGTGTTCAACAGGCCACCGCAGGTCTCAGAGACCAGTGACATCACACAGGGCATTGTTGACCCATAGAGGCCTCTGGTTTGGAAGCCTAGCAAACAGAACCCAGGAAGCTGGAATTCAAAGGGGCCTAGCATAACTACGGTCTGAATGTCATTCCTCCTCAGCTAAGGAAACAGGAAGCCTCAAGAGAGTCAAGGTCAAATCCCAGGGTATGCAGGCTTGGCCTAATGTTTAGCTCTTGTGAAATGAGATTCCTCAAGAAACTGAAATATGAGACCAAGGGCTGCTTGAAAGCCTGTAATTTTTACTTTCTAATCTATTGCTCAATATTTAGATGGCAGTACACAAGATCAGCCAAGGGCTTGCGAGATTCCTTCTGTGGGAGTCAGAGTAGTTTGGACCCCTCCCCCTGAGGCTTGGAGCCACCACACCCCTGTGTCAGCTCAATAGAGGAAGTGGTGAGCCAGGCTCTTCTAGACCCTTCCCTGGAGCATGTGTAAAGGCCTGGACAACCCCCTAGCATAAATCTGGATGCTCATCTGCACGGCTAGATGGGAAGGTGCTTCTTTGTCATTTATCAATGATATTAATGCAGAAAATGTTTGAATGGGCTGAGGAGATGGCTCATTTGGGAAATTCCTTGCCACACAAGCATAAGCATCTGAGTTTGGAACCCTGGCATGCACATAAAAGGCATTCGTGGCAGTGCGTGCCTGAGACCCTAGCCCGGAAAGGCAGAGGCAGGAGAATTCCTGGAACTTGCTAGCCAGACAGTCTAGCTAAAGTAGTAAGCTTCAGGTTGCCTTAAGAACAAAACAAAAAAAAAAAAAAAAACCAGTGAAGGAAGATGCCACACACCAACCTTCATATACACATACATGTTTATGTGCACCCATCCCTGCCTGTACACACACACACGTACATTTTCCTAGCATATAACATTGAGTTTGATCCCTGGCAATGAAAACAAAAACAAAAACAAAACAACCATTTTCTCAGTATCTATGAACTGGGAAAAATGCAAAAGTCCATCAAGAGTTGAATAGATAGGGGCGTGGGTGTGGTGCAGTTGGTAGAGCGCCTATCTAACAGGCATGAGTTCAATCCCAGCACCACATAAAGCAGGCACAGTGGACAGGATTGTAACCCCTACAGGGGTAGAGGCAGGAGGATCAGAAACTCGAGGTCATTTTGGACTACATAGAAGGCTGAGAGACCTTGCCATAGAAGAATAAAGAGCGGTGTGGATACCACACTGTCCGCACACTGGAAGCAGCAGCGGGAGGGTCAAGCTGTGGGTGGGCATGTGACACCAGGACACCTCAGACACAGAAGCAACACTCAGGGTGCATGGTGCTGTTGCCATGACACTGAAGAAGATGCTAAACTGATCTACTGTGAGAACAGTCAGAGGGTGAGACAGGCACTAGCACTGTGTAGGGTCAGGGCTGGCTGCTGGGGCTACTCTCCGTGAGCCTAGGCATCTGGACACTCATGGACTGCTCACTAAAGGTTTTCACATTTCAAAGGTGCTCAAAGAGTTAATGAGGAAAAGTCCTCCTAGGTTATGGTTTGGTTTAATAAGTGAGAAAGGGCAAGACTCTGAACTAGGTCAAGGGCAAGAGATAGGATTTTGGGTTGAGAAAAACTCATGTGCCATTAAACTCACCCTCAGAAGCAGAGAAGTAGGTATATTCACAAAAGTCACCAAAATGTGGCTAATTTCATCAACCAGAAAGAATCTCTGTAAGAAATAACAGTCTTGGGCCAAAGACTTGACTCTGGGTAAAGTGCCTGCTCTGCAAGCAAGAAGAATTGTGCTCAGAGCCCACGGCCTCACATTCAAGGCTGAGATGGTGGCACGTACCTGTGATCCACCAGCAGGGTCAGCAGAGGTGGCAGGGGGCAGAGACAGCAGACGCTTGAAGTTCATGGCCAGTCAGCCTATCCAAGTCAGCTTCTCACTTGTCACCTTGTCTCTAAGACAAATGGTGGGGAGCAATTAAGGAAGGAGAGCCATCAACAGAAGTTCATAAACCACACACACACACACACACACAGCCACCTTTTTTTTCAACATGAGTTTGAAGCCAGACTGGGTACATAGTGAGACCCTGTCACAGCAACTACAGGAGTGTGTGGAGAGTGGAAGGGGGTCCTGGAGAGATGGCTCATTGGGTTTTGCTCACTGCTCTTCTAGAGGACTCAAGTGAAGTTCTCAGCACTTATGTGTAGGCTTAGAGTTTTCAAAACCTTCTTTAATAAGAGTTCTTAAATGCTTCAACCTTCCTTATAGCCCTCCAATCAAAGATAGGGGAGGAAAATAGCTAATAGAACAAGGGGGACATGGGCCTGTTTAGAAGTAGGTCTTTGGAGCAATTCCAATCTTCATTGTCAACAGTCAAGTTCACTTGAATCAGCAGCAGCACCTTGATCCAGAAGAAACCCTGAGGCTCCACCAATCAGCATAAGTCTGCCAAAGCAGTCAGAACACATCCTGAAGTTCTTTGGTATGTTTCTCTCTGTGAAGTCATAACAGGCCAAGATCAGCACAGAAAGCAAGGTGAACCAATGCCAGACCATTGTCCACTGTCTGTTAGGTTATACTTTCCAAATATCATGTGTCTTCTCAAGTGTCCACTCCAGCAAAACATCACATGCCCTTTTACCAGGCTGCTTCCAGAAAAACACACATGTCTGATCTCAACAAAACATCCTCTCATAAGACAGTTTCCAGAAAAACATCACATGACACAACTGAGCCTCCAACAAAACCAGAAATTCTCACTTCCCCCATGTCAAACAGTTCACAAATCCAGCCCAGTGGATCTGATACCCTCTTCTGGCCTCCAAATACACCTGCACACACATGGTATGAATACACATAAATAAAAATAAATCTTTGGAAAAAAATGTTAGAAGTCAATCAAATGACTTTATTTTAGTGCTGTCTTAGTCCAAGCCCCTTCCAGTCAGCTCATCTGGATTTACCCTGACTTCTGTCAGGCGCATGGTTCCAAAGACAAAGGCTTGCAGATCTCCTTGTGTTTCCAGTTTTCCTTCTCACCTCCAAGGCTGCCCAAATACTAGTGGATAGCTTTACAAACCTGTGCTCTTCCTTGTCATAAAACCCCATGAAGGAGCTGAAGATATGGTTAAGCTCAGTGGTTAAGAGCACTGGTTGCTCTTCTAGAGGACCTGGGTTTGAATCTCAGCACAGCTATGGTGGCTCACAACCATCTGTAACTTCAATTTAAGGGCATCCAATACCCTCTTTTTGGACTCTATGGGAAGTAGGCATATGTATGCTTCACATACACACATACATGTGTGCTGCACATACACACATGCAATCCAACACCCCACACATGAAATAGTAAACTATTTGGGGGAAAGTTCTATGGGGAATCTCTATTGCCACCCATCATTTAGGAGTTGATCATTTGGGGTACATGTTTTCTTTCCCCTTTAACCACATAGTGAACCTTTCCCAGAGAATTGGCTGGTATTTCAGGAAACTTATACTCACACATTTCACATAAAAGGTACTCCCTGACGTCGATGGCTTCCTGTCTTCCAGATTGGGCCCATACCTGGTGTTGGGTGGGGATGGGAAAGAGACTATAGTGATAAATCTCAGACAGAAGCCAGAACAAAGCTATTACTGATAAAACTTTGCACAGTGGACTTGGGATGTCAGAGAAAGGGCAATACTGATGCAGGGTTCCAGCTGCTGAGTGAAACATGAACTTTGCTCACTTCCACACTTTGACTAAAGACATCTGGAGTGACCAGAACTGGACAAGATGCACATTCAAATGTTGTTGGACTTCTGATGTCTGGAATCTCTGTTCTACTTATACTTCCAAATGTTGCTCTTTCTCAACATTTGGAAACCTACACCAGCTCCCACTCCCCTGCCTTCCTCAGATCATCAGTTGAGAACTATGGACTCTCTCCAAACTATAGCTTCTAAGACTCAAGTCCTTTTACTTCTGTAGCTCCTGAGTTGGAATAGATCAACAATATTTGTTATGGTTTAGAGGTAACATCCTCTATGGGCTCATGTTTGAACACTTGGTCATACTTGGTAGTATTTTGGGAGGTTTAGCCACTATTAGAAGAAGTGGTTCTCTGGTAGGTGGGTGTCTTAGTTAGGGTTTTCATTGCTGTGAAGAGACACCATGACCAAAGCAACTCTTACAAAGGACAACATTTAACTGGGGCTGGCTTATAGGTTCTGAGGTTCAGTCCATTATCATCATAGCAGGAAGGATGACAGCATCCAGGCATGCATGATGCTGGAGGAGGTGAGAGTTCTACATCTTGTTGCAAAGGCAAGCCAGAGAAGAATGGCTTCCAGGCAGCTAGAAGAAGGGTCTAGAAGGCTACTCTCAAAGTAACACACTTCCTCCAACAAGGCCACACCTACTCCAAACTGTGCCACTCCCTGGGGCCTAGCAAATTCAAACCAGTACAGTGCACATTGAGGTTTATAGTCAAGCCTGGCCTGATTTTCTGTCCTGTCTCTTCCCTGACTTCCTGTCCTTCCTGTCTTTTCCCCAGCTTCCTGTCCTGTCTCTACTTCCTGGTCTGCAGAGATCTGAACAAGCAGCTTGGCAGCTCCATTACCACAGCCTTCCTGCCACACTGCCTTCCCTACCATGAGAGACGACACCCTCAAACCAGGAACACAATCACCCCTCCCTTACATTGCTTATCAGGTATTTGGTCAGCACAATGAGAAAAGTCACTATTGCAACACCCAAGAAGGATGACTTTGAGAAGTCGTGTAGTGATGGCTTCTATCTGAAATCAGACTTTTTTATCTGACACAGATTGTAACTCTTGGGGCAAGAAAAGAGAGTTTATGTACAGTGGCAAGATATGGACATTCGGAAAGAAGAGGTTTTGAATTCTTAAGTACCTTCTCAATGCTGTCTGATTGAATTAACTAATGCTACTTGGCACCAAGTGATGAGGTAGGCTCTTCCCTAGAGACAGAAAAAATTCTTGCAGAATATTTTATCACACTGCATGTGAACCCTGAAATTGTGTTATTTATAGAAAACATAATCTGTTTCTAGTTGTGGTGTGGCTCAGACCTTAGCACACTTTTAAATCCCTCTGGCTGGAATACAGACATGCCTTTAGCACATACCTTTAATCCCAAAACAATGAAGGCAATATTAGTTTATAGAAGAAAGCACGCATGTTTAAAAGTGATGTCTAGTTGAGTGGCAGATAATGTGATGGATCAGAGAAAGATTTGACGGTCTAGAATATGTCCAACTCTCATGAGAAGAGCGAGGACAAAGAAGCTACTTAAGAAAGCAGTGAAGAGGAGAGATGGCTCAGCAGTTAAGAGCACTGACTGCTCTTCCAGAGGTCCTGAGTTCAATTCCCAGCAACCACATGGTGGCTCACAACCATCTGTAAGGGGATCTGGTGGCCTCTTCTGGTGTGTCTGAAGACAGTGACAGTGTACTCACATACACAAATAAATCAAGCTTTAAAAAATAAAGAAAGCAGTGAAGAGAGAAAAGAGCCAGTTTTATAGAGACAAGACAAGAAGAACAAACTAGACACAGGTAAAGGCAGAACAAGTCAGAGAATGAGGAGTCAGAAGGTTAGAACATACTGTCTAAGTTAGTATGAAGCCAAGCAGGACAACTTAGGAGAAGCTGAGAGAAGCCAGACTGGGTCAGTCAGCTTGGAGAGGAGTTTGAACCAGAAGAGCTAAGTTGAACCAGCCAACTAGAGATCAGAAAGAACTAGAAAAGGGTCAGCATATCCAGCAGTAAGTCTTGCAGGCTGAAAACATTCTAGGCCTAGGTTAGATTGTATGGCGGCCAGAAGTTTCCAGGACTAGGCCTAGGTTAGCAGACAGAGGCAGTGAGCCTCTGAGACAACTATTACTTCAAGCCAATAAAAGCCACTATTACAAATGTTCAGAGTAATGCTCTAGTCATTAAAAGAAGAAAGGCTTTTTTAAAAACACTTCTTTTTTCTTCTTTCTTTCTTCCTTCCTTCCTTTCTTTCTTTTTTTTTTTTTTTTGAGTTTCAGAGAGAAGTTTATTATAAATTCTTAGGAAACAGAAAGAGAGCCATGCCATTTGCATTAAGAGTGGAGGTCAGCCACATGACAAACAAAAAACACTGCCAAAGGAGCTTTGGAGAAAGAATAGAAAATCCCAAAGTACTATGGCAGTGGTTCTCAACCTGTGGATCATGACAGCTGAACAAACCTTTCACAGGGGTCCCATATCAGATATCTTGCGTATCAGCCATTTATATTACAAGTCATAACTAGCAACATTATAGTTATGAAGTAGCAATGAAAATAATTTTGTAGTTGGGGTCACCATAACATGAGGAATTGTATTAAAGGGTTGCAGCATTAGGAAGATTGAGAACCACTGTCCTATGAAAAGCAAACTTAAGTTCCAGTTGACATCTGAAAGAAGACAGAAGAAAAAGGAAAAGTTAAAATTGAAGATTATCATGGAAAACTTTATATAGATATAATAATGGTAGGCATAAAAGTATTCCTAAGTTGATTGAAAGTGGAATTATAAACATTTTCTGATAAACTTGAAGATTTACATGGAAAATATTTCTGATAAAATTGAAGAAATATGAAGAAAAACACGTTAAAATTGAAGATTATCATGGCAATTATACAGATAAAATAATAGGCATAAAATAATTTTAAGTTGATTGAATGGAATTATAAATATTTTCTGATAAACTTGAAGATTTACATAGAAAATATTTCTGATAAAATTGAAGAAATATATAGAAAAACATGTTAAAATTGAAGATTATCATGGAAATTGTATAGATAAAATGATAGGCATAAAGATAATTATAAATTGATTGAACATGGAATTACAAACATTTTCAGGCAAAATTGAAGATTTACATGGAAAACATTTCTAATAAAATTCAAGAAATATATAGACAAACACATTAAAATTAACTATTTCATGGAAAATTATACAGATAAAATGGTAGATATAAAAAACATTTCTAAATTAATTGAAGATGGAATTAAAAACATTCTACATTTTTCTACGATTTTATCAGAAATATTTTCCATGTAAATCTTCAATTCTATCATAAAATGTTTCTATTTCATTTTTCAATTAATTTAGCAATGTTTTTTGTTTTTTATGTCTACCACTTTATTGTTTAATTTTCCATGAAAATTGTCAATTTTAAAGTTTTTCTATATATTTCTTCTATTTTATCAGAAATATTTTCCAAATAAATCTTCAATTTTATCATAAATTGTTTTTACTTCCTTTTTCAATTAAAAAAAAGGAAAAGTTACACCTTTCAACCTCATGGGGGCTCATAGAGACTTCCAAGATGTTGGGTCCTTGCATGACTTAAAATCCAGAATCCTGAGTAGGGGCAACAGAATGAACTCTCTCTCTCTCTCTCTCTCTCTCTCTCTCTCTCTCTCTCTCTCTCTCTCACACACACACACACACACACACACACACACACACACACATACACACACACACACGCACACACACACACATGCACACATACACACGCACGCACGCACACGCACACACGCGCACACACACACACGTGCACACAAACACGCACACACACACACACACACGCACACACACACACGCACACACACACACACGCACACACACACGCACACACACACACATGCACACACACACGCACACACACACGCACACACACACACATACACACACACACGCACACACACACACACACACGCACACACACACATGCACACACACACGCACACACACACACATACACACACACACGCACACACACACACGCACACACACACACACACACACGCACACACACACACGCACGCACACACACCACCATCAACAACAACAATAACACAGACTGGAGCTGGGTGTCCTGGCCTCTCCAATGGCGAAGTCAAGGCATAGAAGCTCAGCATGTTCATTCCGTATAATTGAAGAGGGAGACAGGTTACTGCACTCAACTAAACAAGGAGTGGGGAGGGGTGACTGCGTCTATAAGGCAGCAGGTTTGGCTAATCTCAGCAGGAGCAGTGTCTGTAGGGAGCAGACTTGTGGGAGCTGGGAGACAGCAATGATGGGTATATCCAGCACACTGTCAGCATTCCCACTGGGACCAGAGGAAGCCTTTGCCATCCCTCTGAGCCTCATCTGAAGAAGGTTTTGCCATGTCCATGGAACTGAGGCATCGGACACGTCCATGTCAAACAATACACATCAACTCAGGATTTACCCAGCATCCCTGTCTCACAAGACAATTTTTTTATTCAATTCCCATGATTAGATTTGGACAAATGAAGCCAGTTCTCCCAGATAATTAATAACCAAAATTATGGTAGCTACCTAATTAAAAAGTAATTAATTTCTGGGTTGTCATTAGCTCCCAACAAAACTGCCTGTTCACTTAAAAAGCTCTCTTTTAGAAAATTTGGATTCTGGCATGAGATGCTCTAGAGATGAAAATCATGTAGACCCCAGGGGTCAGCCGTTCACGAAGAAGAATAGCAGTGACTTAATGAGAAACAGTCTACTCGAAGACTTGTGATGTTGATAGCTTAGTTCCTATGCCAAGGAATAATCTTTTCAAGCAGCACTCTGAGAAACAGATGAATGAAGGGAAGTGGGTGGAGGCAATAAGTTCTTGGGATAGTCCCTGATGACACGTGTGAAAACAGACAGGCTCTCAGCACGTGTGAAGTGCTCTGCTGGGTGGGGTAGGGCCAAATAAAGCTTAGACGAAGCCCAGAGGTCTGGACTCAGATCATTGGATAAAACCGGAACTGAAATGAATTGTCACCCTCTGCTGACATGTTTCTAAAATAATTGCATTTTCATTTCTCTTAAATTTCAGCTTTCACTTAACACAATATCTAAGCTGGAGGAGACCCTGGGGAATTGTCTTGACAGGGGGAAGATGGAGGCAGCTGAGGTAAGAGGCTTTCTAAGAGCGTTGTACACACCGTTTGTTCTGAGATTGGGTTTCACCTTGAATTTACTATGTATCTAAGGATGACCCTAGATTCCTGATTCAACCCTCTTTACTTTCCAAGGGCTGGGATTACAAGAGTGTCTACCATATTTATCTTCTCCATATTCTGAATTGTGTAATCATTTGAGTTTAATGATTAAATGCCCAATGAGGACACTCACACAACCTCTTGACGACTGTCTGCCTCTAGGAAGGCCAGGCCTTGGCTTAAACAAGGAGAGTTAAGGATACAAGAAGCCTACATGAGCATCATTGAGCGAGGAGAGCTGCCTTATGTCCCTCCTTCCTCCTCCCTATCTTCCCTTCTCATCCTGTTTTTCTGTAAATTTGCTGAAGGAAATCCAGCAAATTTACAGAAAAAAAAAGGGCACAACAGAAAAGACCTCAACTGGTTCAGAACCAGGAAGTGGTGATGTTCCACTTCCTATCTTTATTTTTTCTGTAAAATCATTGATTTGATCTTCTAGTTGTCAAATACAGATTTGGAAGAAGGAAGTCATGAACAGACAAGGATCTCAGAGCTCTTGATTCCTGTCAGTCATATTCAGAGAGCTAGCGTTGGTTTAATATCGCAGGAATCTGTCTCTATTTCCTCTCCAGCTGGCCGATTATGTGTGTATGTGTATATATGTGTGTGTGTATATATGTATGTATATGTATATGTAGCATAATGCTCAGGTGGTCACCCACATCTCTGAGACTTATGATGTCTGGGTCTCCCTTGCTGTCATTCCCACATTCTTCCCTCTTTCTGTAGATACGGGCTTGGCACTTACTGAAACACTGAGTTGTTAGGTCTCAGGCTTGTTACAGAGGCATCTGGGCCGACTGAGATTTGACTCAGAACAAGCAAACCAGAACAGTATGTGTGTGCTGCTAATGCCACATACATGCTGGTGCTTTCCTATAGAGCACAGGAGTGTCCTTACAATATAGTTTCTGAAAGTGACGCATCCATCCCTCCTGTCCCCATCACCAAGCTTCTGTCTGTCTTACCCATGGCCTATCCTGAGTCAGGCTTCTTACTCCATGCTTCTATGGCAGAAGCCCAACCACCAAGAGATGCAAAGATATGTGGTTTTTATTTGCATGTCTCTGATTCCTAAAGGAACTCAGTTCCTTATTTGATTGACAGTCTTTGGGTTGCCATCTATGAACTGAGTACCAATGAATAATCTATCTCTTTACTTCTCTCTTTCTCTTTTCTTTCTCTCCTTACTGGGTGTGCATGGTTGTGTGTGTGTGTGTGTGTGTGTGTGTGTGTGTGTGTGTTACTAGGGATTGAGCCCAGGCCCATATACATTACATAAGGACCCACGGTCCACACCTGGCCTGTGTTGTCCTTTTCGTTTTTACTTACAGAAGACCCTTGAATTGTCTCCATTTTCCCTTGTCAGCCTTGAACACTCCAAATTCTATTCTTCGGTCCTCTCCCTGGCAACTTTGTCAATGGCTCTTTGGTCAACTCCACGTCTTTAATTTTGGTACAATAAAAATTGTTGATGAGTGTTTCCTTGTCTTATAGTTTGTGCCTTTGAAATTTTATCTAAGAATGTTTATCTAACCTTGAAGCACAAAGGAATTAGCTAACATTTAATTTTATTAACTTGTTATTTTGCCTTTATTGTTCCATCGCCTGGTTTGAATAGCCCTTTGGTATTGAGGGTTTTGTCTCTCCATAGAAGCATCCTCCCAGCCCTACAGATAACTCAGCTTTCTCCCACTGATATCTGGGCTACAGTCACTCCATGTACAGCTATGAGTCTCTCCCTATCTTGTCCCTGAGGACCATTCATCTGCCTGTGTTTTACATTGTATCTTTATCACATTGGACACATTGTATCTTTATCACAGTGGACATATTGTATCTTTATCACAGTGGACACATTTGACTTAAGTAGTTATGGATCTCTCCTCTCTAAAAAGTTTTTTTTAAAAATTGAAGTCCTGTGGAGAATGGTTAGAATTCTGACAGGAAGAGTAGGTAGCAGGGGTGACCTAAGCAGGACAATGTCAGGTACAAAGATCGCAACTAAGAAGAGAAAGGCATGACCCTCCTTAGTGATAGCAAGGTAATAAAATACCATGGTGTCAACATTCCTTTTCAGCTTACTGTAGATAAGATGGAAATGTCATTTATATGTTTATTGTATCTGCATGTAACTTTTGCAGTTACATAGTAACTGTATTGATACTCTCAAGTAACTACACTTTCATTGCATAAAACTACACAACCTTATCCTTTGGTTCATATGGGAACCTCCTTCATTGACAGCTCCTAGATGAGCTTCTAAATGGCTGTTTCACTCCTACATCTACCTAAGCTTGGCTTCTTGTGGACTTCCTGTGATACAGGTCAACTTTCACTTCTGATTTGTTCTGATCTCTCTGTTTTGGAAGTCATTTCCTTTTCAAACAAAGTAATCGTGAGCAAGTGTAATCCATAGCCTGTGGACAGATCTACACCCCTGCAGCAGGGAAGTGTAATCCATAGCCTGTGGACGGATCTACACCCCTGCAGCAGGGAAGTGTAATCCGTAGCCTGTGGATGGATTTACACCCCTGCTGCAGGGAAAAAGGAAACAGTCATCCCCTTCTTCTTTAATTCAAGTAGATGTTGAGGCTCAGATGATGTATCAGCTTTGTTGATTTTCATCATTACCTAGCTCTTTCTCCTCTATCTCTTAAAAATTACAAGATTCAGAAGTCTTGTTAAGAGATGCATAGAACACATGCCTTGGAGGGAAAGCAAGAAAATAGACACAGGAATAAACTTCTTAAGTGTAATTTGAAGGAAAATGGGGATTACAAAATAATGTATAGTGTTACTTTTTTTGGAAGATTAAAATCCTATAAGATAACAGCTTGTATTGTATTGTATTAACACATATGTATGTAGATATATAAGAATAAGTATGTGAGCAATAAATACAAATTCAGAATAAAGTTCAAGTTGTGGAAGGTGTTATGATAATAGAGCAATAACAAATATGGGGCCAGCAAAATAGTTCAGTAGGTAAGAGCACTTGCAGCCAAGTCTGATGACCTGAGTTCAGTCCCCAGGAAACTGGACATATGTTCTACATAACAGGAAAGAATCAAATCCCACAAGTTTTCCTCTAACCTAAACATAGGTACTATACACACGTGTATCCACAAATTAATTAATTAAAATAATAAATATAGGACAAATGTTAAACTTTGATAAAGATGGCTTATGGACACGACTTCATATTACATGCTTATGCACTGTCAGGCTGTGTACCAGAGGCTATCCACAGAGATAGCCTGGCCTGGTGGGAGGGTTCAAGCGAAGGGGAAAGGGCACAAGCAGGGAGGGGGAAAGTGCCTCTTCTGCCTCTGCCACCTCAGTGAGCTCTGCTCCGATGCTCTGGCAGCTGCCACCGCTGTTGCTCTAAAACTCTACACCGGACTGCACTGAGCTGAGCCAACCTGAGCTGAGTTGATGGGGTGGGGGGTGGGGGAGTGGGGGCTGGAGAGGTGGGGGGGGGGTTGGTTAGTGAGCAGAGTGCCGTGGAACCTCAGGTGACAAAGGCTTCTCTTCCCAGGCAGTGCTATAGCTCTTGCAATGGATGCTCTCAGACTACAGAGTAGTTCTCACACACCTTTATTCCTTCTGGATAGGATCTTATATACAGTTTTGGGGTGGGTTGGGTCTGACAGTAGGTGTTTCCTATTGGCTTGGCTTGAGATGCCTCATCTACACGAGGAAGGGCTTGGGGTATTGCCTCTACATGACTGATGACCACAGTTCTCTATATGGAGGCTTGTGGCTACATGACAGGGGCCTGGGGCTGGGAGTAGGCGAAGCTCCTACGGTCCCTTCAGGATCCTCGGGGCTTCAAACCTTGGTTTACCAGGCTTCCTCTTACACATGGTCCAATGCCTCGCAATGCACATTTTAGTAATATTTTATAATAAAAACCTTTAAGGGTCTTGATCGATTTACAGAATTCACAGCAATTGATTCACAACCTATACTACTCATTATCACATTTATTAAAAGTAACTGGTGTGTTTTACTTCACTGATGGTCCACAAGAGGGAGATCTAGAATAAGTCATTAATCAAGTACCCAATGAGAAAAACAGCGCCCTGTGATGCAGTGGGAGTTCTGATTAGCAGGTGGGGATACCTACCACAGTCCTCTGCTGTGGAAGCCTCTTCTCTTACTACACATTCCAGAATTGCTCACAGAGCCCTGTGACAAACTGAAGAATGTTTCTAGGAAATCCAGTTTAGGACTAAATACGTATCTTGTTTGGTGGAGTGCTTGTCTGACATGCACAAAGCTTTGAGTTCAATCCCCAACACTGGATGAAAATGACATGTAGAGCATGAGTGTAACCCCAGTTCTCAAAAGGCAGAAGGAGGATGATGACGGGAGTTCAAGGCCATTCTTAGCTACATAGCCAGCCAGGGATACCTGGGATTCTGTTGAAGAAGAGGAAGAAGAAGAAGAAGAAGAAGAAGAAGAAGAAGAAGAAGAAGAAGAAGAAGATTAAAAACAAACAAGAAACAGTTTAACTAGCCAAATCTTAGCAACTAGAAAATTGAGGCAGAGGGATCATGAGATTAAGGCCATCTTGGTCTGTATAAGGAATTGAAGGCCAGACTGTACACATTGAGACCCTGATTCAGAAAACAAAACAACAAAAATGTTAACTGTTGGCAGAGGTCATAATAAATATCAGCCAGAGAAAGGGGGCAAGCCAGCACCTGACCCAGCATAGGAGTCATTGCCTCTGAGAATGAGCAGAGCACTAGGATCTCCACCCTTGTCCTCCCAGACTCAGGGGCTCCTGCAGCTATGCCTGCTGCTGCTGCAACCAGAAACAATGGGGCTAGAGACAGGCAGAGTTCTCAGATCTCCTCCCCACCTCCCAGAAGATTCAAGCCATGCAGGGTAGTTTTCAAGCTTTTCCATGACCATTCCCACAATTTAATTCATTTCTATACAGATGTCATGATTTCTTTTTAAATGGTGTGGGTATGTGAGTTGAGAGCAGTCTATGCACTAATTTCTTCAAACAAGAGAGCTCCACTCTTTTGGCATGATTACTCAATACTGCTTTATCTCTGACGTCCAGGCTCTACTTTGTCCGCAGCAATCATGTGGCTAGCGGCAAATGCTGTGCATACCTTGTCATTGGCACAAAGAATGTTTGTTAAAATAATGACCAGAGTCCACTGGAGATTACTGGATAAGCAAACTACGATATATCCACACAATTGCAATAGAGGAGATCCTGACCCGTGCTACAGTCAGGGTGAGCCCTAAGGACATAAGGTTTGGTGAAATGTGCCAGTCCCAAAAGGACAAGTCCTGTGTGTGCAACTTCTGCCACCACCACCACCACCACTTCCTCCTCTTCCACTTCCTCCTCCTCCTCCTCTTCCTTCTCTTCCTCCTCCTCTTCCTTCTCTTCCTCTTCCTCTTCTTCTTTTGCTGCTTCTCTTAACCTTTGATTGGTTCTTTGTGAATTTCACATCATGCACCCCAATCCCACTCATTTCTCCCTTCCTCAGACCCACCTCCACCCTTGCAACCTTTCCCCCAATAGAGAAAAAGATCTTTTTGTGGAAGCTGTAGTGTGTCCCAGTGTGTCCCACAGTGTACCCTTTTGTCCACACTTCTTTGCTTGCAAATGTTCATTGGTCTGGTTCAAGGCCTCTGCTTCTTCTACACTATAGTCCCTGGAACCTCATTGGGACTCCTCTTGGATATCTTGTTGCTGCCCCGTGTCATGGACATCCAGTAGCTTTGGATCTGTAGGACCAGCCCCTCCGTGCCCTCCAGCAGTTCATCGATATGGTAGATGTTGGGGTGTGCCAACTTGAAGTCCTGGATCTGGGTCTGAGAAGTATCTGAACTGGTCAGCCCACAGGTTCTCCCACTCTCACACCCTCAGGGCCAGCTCACCAGCAACCTCTGCTACCAGAGCCAACCCTACCCTGCTGGCCAGGTGAGGTGCAGGGCCCTCTCTCCTGAGAGCTGAAGCAGGTGAGACATATCCAGTTTTTCCACTCTCGTGACCCTGGGGCAGCTCTCCTGCCTGTCTTAGATGGTGAAGAACAAAGGAGGGAGGAGGCCATCTCTCCTCTGCCTGCACCACTGCTCAGCAAACAAAAGGCAGGGCCCACTCTCCACACTCATGCCCACAGGGGCAGGCAACTCCCACATCTGCACAGTCCCCACAGTGGCAGCTGAAAGTAGGGTGGAGAGGCTAGGGGCGTGGCCGTGGTAGAGTACTGGAGGCACAAGCATGAGGCCTTGAGTTCAGATTTCCAGCAACCACATGAAAGGCTGCTGTAGGACCTGAGGACAGCCATGTGTCTGTAATCCGTGAGTCTGAGGATTACAGAGATACAGAGACAAGGGGGGAGCAGAGCCGTGAGAACCCCTGGGAGCTCCCTGGCCCGCTAGCCAGGGTAAGCAACGGCAAAAGGCAACAAGGCAGAAAGTGCCGCCTTCCTTGTCCGCAGACCTCTGTCCGTGCACCATGGCACCTGCGCACCAACATCCCCACCCCACAGACGATGTACACAAAGATTAAAACAGAATAATGACACAGAATGGTAGTTGCCAGGGCTGGGAGTGTGTGAGCCAGGGCATGGGATGAGTATGGCATGGTAGTCGAGTTTGGGTTTAGGAAGTGGAAAACTTATCAAAATGGACAGTGGTGACAGCCATACGCTGTGACTGTACTCGATGTCTCTGATCTATACATTTAAGGTTAGCCGAAACGGCAATTTTATTTTTTTGGTTTGGTATAACATTTTAACCATAACTTTTTTTAAAGATTTATCTTATCTATTTTATGTGTATGAGTACACTGTAGCTGTACTGATGATTGTGAGCCATCATGTGGTTGCTAGGAATGAAGATCACTCCAGTCATCCCCACGTGCTCCGGCGTACAGATTTATTTATTATTATATCTAACTACACTGTAGCTCTCTTCAGATGCACCAGAAGAGGGCATCGGATCTTGTTACAGATGGTTGTGAGCCACCTTCTGGTTGCTGGGATTTGAACTCAGGACCTTCGGAAGAGCAGTCAGTGCTCTTAACTGCTGAGCCATCTCTCCAGCCCAACCATAACTTTTAAAATGAAGAAAAATAACTCTGTAAAGAGAATTTGAAAGTCAAATTTCTTCTGTTCAATGTGGAAAGGTTCTAGATGGGTATGACCTGGAGAATAGGTCCCCTGGGCCACAGTGTGGTTGTGGTGTGAGCTGCTTTCTTCCCGGGGACACTTCTAGAGGAGAGGGAAACAGGGCTAATCCCCCATCAAGAGTCCCGAGATGGGTCAAGAGGGAGCCTGTCCTGCCCACCTTCCCCAGGTGTGACCCCTCAAACACGATCTGCTGGGTGAGCACCCAGATCATTAAGAATATTTGGATAAACATAATAATAGATGTTCATGTGTGTACATATAAATACATACAAATATATGTATGCATGGGTATGTATATGCTGATACACACCATATTTAGTATATCATGTATTCATCTAAGAAAATATGGAAAAAGGTCTGATCAGTCTAAGGGTGAAAATAACAACATAGTTAAAAACTGTGAGCTAAATACTTCTATATTCTGTTGGGAGTGCCAATTAGCATAATGGTTTTGAAATGCATTTTGTTATATCAAGAGACTTAAACTGCTTAAGTATTTTGATCACTTTTAACAATCAATCCTAAGTAAACATTCAGATCTAAATGGAAATTACGTTTTAAAACTGCTTCTTGTAGCTATTATTTTAATAATAAATTTGTAAGCTACCCACATGTTCAGCTGTGAAGAGAGGCAGGTACCGAAAATGATGTGCTAATTGAAAACTCAGTTTGTAGAGTGTGCATCTCACACATTTTCAGCTACGTGCTGCTGTGTGTCTATGGAGAGGAGCAGCAAAGTGTTACCAGTGACAGTAAGTTAATTGGGGACTTACTTGCTTTGTGTTATTCAGTACTTTCAATTTTGCATGCTTATGTCTATAAAAGAAAATACAGATGGAATGTTAAAACAAATAGTTTTAACATTAAAAATAGGGCTGAGCATTGTGACACATACCTTTAATTCCAGTACTTGGGAGGCAGAGGCAGAGGCAGGGGCAGGGGCAGGGGCAGAGGCAGTTGGATCTCTGTGAGTTCGAGGCCAGCCTAGTCTACAGAGAGAATTCCAGAAAAGCCAGGGCTACACAGAGGAACCGGGTCTAAAAAACAAAAAACAAAAAAACAACAAACCAAAACCAAAAAAACAACAACAAAAACTTTTAACATTAAAACTATAACATTAAAGACAATGGTTTCTAGGGATTGGGGAGTAGGGTCAGTTGGTAAAGCATTTGCTGAGCTTAGGGCCTGAGTTCCAACCCCAGCATCCTTGTAAAAGCTGGGCAGGCATGGTGATGCGCTTTAATCACAGAGCTGCATCCAGGTTCAGTGAGAGATCTTGTCTCAAATAAATAAAAGTGACTGAGGAGAATAGCTGACATAAGCCTCTGGCCTCCACCTGCATGCGCACCCCCCAACCCCAAAATGACCAGTGACTTCCCAGATGTTAACTGCAGGCACCTACTTAAGACTTTATCTTGGGAGGCAGAGGCAGGCGGATTTCTGAGTTCGAGGCCAGCCTAGTCTACAGAGTGAGTTCCGGGACAGCCAGAGCTACACAGAGAAACCCTGTCTCAGGAAGAAAAAAAAAAGACTTTATCCTGTAGGATCTTACTGTGATGTCTGACACTGTTGCCAAGCTGCCTTGTGCTGCCTGGGTTTTGATTTATTAGCAGTGTCTCCCACATGCACAGGAGGTTAAGGATGTGCCCATCCCACATTTGCCATCTGGCATTTTCTCCTTAATAGTCTTTGCACCACGTGTACCTGTGCTAACGAGTCTGCCTGGCTCTGGTGTGTCTCACCCTCTGCATTCCATGCCGGTCTGCTCACGTCTGCGTACTCCTGTTCTCCAGCTCAACAAACTTGACAGACACAGCCAAACGCATTTCCTTCTTCCTTCAGGTCTCTCCTGTATTCTTCCATGATGCCAAAATCAACCGGGCTTTTAAGGTGAAGACTCAGGCATAAAGCTTGCTGTCTGCCGACCTCCCTCAACTGTAGGAGTCGATGAAAGCCTGTGTCCCCCTGAAACAGCTAGTTCTCAGGCCTGCTGCCCCTCCTAGTCAGTGTGTAAGACTGGGAGGATTGGTGGTCCCTTTCCCCTATCTTCTTCCACAGCATCCCATAGAGGCAGCCCCAAGCTATCATTGACTTCCTTTTTTGTAGATTAAAGAGGACTGAGTGCTATTATACTAATGGTATAAAAAGCAGCCTGGTCTAGTCTTACCTCCATGACCCCTATGTAACTTTAATTTTTTTCAAAACCTATTTTTAATGATAGTTCTTAAACACTTTAACCTCCCTTTTAGCCCACCACCCACCAAAGGTGGAAGTTATATGGGGGAAGTGGACCTGTTTAGAAAGGTTCTTTGCAGCAAAGAATCTCTGGTTCCACCTGTGTTGTCTGGAAATCAGCAGTTCAGTTTACAGGTTAGTAGCAGCAACTCGATCCACTCAAAAACACTTCATGGATACACCAGCAGTCCAGTTCAGTAGACTCTGGTTAGCAACAGTGATGACATGACCTAGCAGAGACAAGTCTCAGCCTTGGCTTGAGTCAGTGGGAAGGACCAGGAGGGATGCTAGGAGAAGTTCTCAGCTGTCACAGTGAAGTGAAGATCAGCGAAGACTCAAGACCCACAAACATTGCACAGTCAGCTGTACCAGCAAGCCAAGCTCCATTCCCATCACGGTCCATCAAGTCCTAGTTATACCCTCCAACATCTCATGTCCACACGGGTCTTGCCTCAGCGTGAGTCTTTCCTCAGCGCATGCATCTGTCCCAGCTGACATCACTCTGTCAATCAGCCCAAGTCCATGGAAGGGGCAAGAAACTGCAGCACACCACCAGAAGGGTTTTTTTGGTGCATTTATCTCTATGGAGTCCCAACAAATGCAGCTCAACTACACAATGTAAGGCAGACCAATAGATGAGTGTAGTTAGCAAAGAATCCTCATTCACCACATGTCCTTTTGTGTGCTTGCTTTAGCAAAACATCCTCTCCTGTGTCTGCTTCAGTGAAATCTTCCTTCACCCATGTGCCCCAGCAAAACACCATCTGGCAAAACTGACTTTCCAAAGAACCCTTAGGTTTCCACTTCACCCTTATTCTCCCAGTGCTCCACATAGACTTCTTTTCTCTCTCCTTGCTGAGAGCATCCCTCCGTCCACATACTGGATGCCACACGACTCTACTAGCCTGCTACACTACCAGCCAGCCCAGCCCCATTCTTCCTCCAAGGTTTAGCTCAGCTGTGCTTCCGCAGTTCTGCCCTGCCCACGGCATCCTGTGACCACTATGACGGCTGTTCTAGGTGTGTAGCTTGTTCTCTGCATGTGGGTGGCCCGTGATGATGGCCCACGCTTCTCAAAGAAATTACCATGTCGGTAGCTCACAGCCTGAGCTCCTGCTTCTAAGAACAGTTTTCAGGATGTGGCAGGAACAATCAATGAATACAGATGGGGTTTCCACTTTCTCTGAGAACCCAAGATCATCTCTGCAGTCAGCATTACCTCTGCATGGTGCTCTGGTGACCATGACAAACATAATTGGAAGAGGCCACAGGATTCAATGGTCATCCTTCAAGAGATGCTCTAATTTTGACCCCCAGTGCTGTCGGCCTAGCACCCACTCCCAGCTGCTGCCAGTTTGAGCACTCTCCAGTGACAGTGTTTGTGTCTTAAACATCCAGAGGAGTCCCTGGAAGCCTGGCTTCCAATGCCTCCCTTCCCCTGACAGGCCCCACACTGGCACCCACATTCCTCTTGGCAGCCCTTGAAGGTCCCCTGGAGTCACTCAGATAAATGGCTGACATAGCATTGACACAACTCCTCCCACCTTCCTTGTCCCTTCAATGCCCACGTCTCCACGGAGACCATGTTGACTCTAGAAAACCATGTTTCCTGGAGTATAAACTTATCCCCCCCCCCGTAGAGTCCTATTGTATTTGTCATAGAAACTCTTTAAAGTCAAAAATGCAAAGTTCTTTAATTATACAAAAGTTTGAAATCCTTGCACTGACACAAGAACAGATACAATTCACAAAGTAAACGTTATAGATTTGTAGAGCTATAATGATTTAGTGGCTGGGATGATGTCCTGTGGCCAGAGTGAACACTCTATCTAACAGCAAAGAACAAAAGCACAACTCTATCTTCAAATGGAATCCCCTTTTAGCATTTGGGGCTTGGGTGGTAATGCCAATTGAGTCTTTTCATCTCAGCTCCTGCCCAAAGGGTCACTGTCACTATAAAGGCTTTTGCTGGTTTACACTCATCACACATTTGCTCAAGTGCATTCCATCATCAAGGGATCTGGAAGGCTCAAACCGGGATCTACAACTGTAAAATCTTGCTTCCAGAAAGTCAGCACCTCGGCAGTACTGGAGTGCACCTTTGTGTGGTGTCCAGTCATAGTGACCAGCCCAGGAGCCAGAAGCAGATGCTATATTTGATTAGCTGGCAGTAGAAAGTAAAATCACAGCTCCAGAGCGGGCTTTGAAGGGATGAGGGTGAGGGCAGGGAGTGTTGCAACAGTGAAAGTTCAGGGGTGGTGCGGCATAGTCTGGGCTGTCTCACCTGTATTCAAGTTGTCTTCACATTAAAATAGCCAAACTGCTGGGATCCCTCAGTTTACTCAGCAACACACTGAAATCCTGAGCTTTGCTCACTGAGAACTTACACAGTGGGGTTTCTGCTGCTTTCTCATCTGTTTGTGGAAAGTGGCTGTATTGACCCATCCACATGCTCTCAAGGTTTCAATGTGTGAATGACTTAAGGGATACTGTGCATGTGTGTGCACGTGCATGTATGAGGGTGCATGTGTGTGCACGTGCGTGTATGGGAGTGCATGTGTGTGGGTGCTTAACTGTATATCATTGCAAAGGAGTACTTTGTCCTTATAATTGCCTAATAACATGGTTGTAACGTAACTTTGCCTGACCCCTGTGTGTCAGGGGACAGACACAGGCTTATCAACTAATGGTAGTCACTGTCCCTGGATGATGGAGGGCAACACCCCAGGGCCTGCCTAGGAATGTCTGCACCTATTACTATTCTAGGAGTGACCCAGCTTCCACTGTTTCTCTTCTTATTTATTCAGACTTCATGCTGTGTGAGCAGAGAAAGAGGCAGGCCCATGTTGTTCCTCAATCTCCCTCCCTGGCACTGATGAGATAAAGCAGATCTTCCTGGCTGCCATGGGAAGACACACACCTACCTCACAAGAAAGAACTATACTCTGTCATCATACTCGTTGCTATGACAAAAGCCCCCGACTGAAGCAACGTGAAGAAAGGTGAGTTTGTTTTGGCTCAGTTTGAGGTAAGAGCCCACCAGTCAGGGAAGGCATGACGGCAGGAGCATGAAGTGGCTGGTGACACTGTATCTGCCGTCCAGAGGCAGAGAGAGGTGAGTACTGGTGCCCAACTCATTTTCTGATTTTTATTCCGTCTGGGACCTCTTGAGAGAATTCAGCTCATAGTCACAGTGTGCCTTTCCTCTTCAATCGAGCCCTATGGAAACACCCTAACAAACACAGCCTGAGCAATATTTCCAGGTTCAGTCTAAAGCCAATCAGGCCCATCACACCTGTCTAGACCTCAGAGCCACAAGATGGCCCTTTCACAGCTCCGCGCGTGTGAGCTGCCTCCGGCTTAGCAGAGGCAGCACGATGGCCAGAGTATGGTGTTGTGGAAGTATGGTCAGTCCCTGATGTGCCCTGCATCCTCCTACCCCCCGATTTAATAGCTGCAAGGGGAAAAGGAGCTGAGACAACCTCCACTCTATGGTGGCACTGAGAACAAAAGAGGATTCAGATTGCTTAAGACCTACACGTGAACATGGATCCAAGAGCTTCGCCCCAAAGGAGCTCTCAGTCCATCAATCGTTTGATGTCATAGTGCCTTCCATGTCTTGAACTGGGCACCCCGTAAGGCCTCCCCTGAACAGCTTCAAGCTTCCATCGCTGCCTTGAATCCCACCCCTTATGACAGCAGCTACTCAGCTGCTGCTTCTGTTTAATTTTTTAAATTCTCTTTTATTTTTAATTTTTTAATTTTACTTGTATGGGTGTTTCGTCTGCATAAATGTCTGTACAACACTTGCATTCCCGGTGCCTGTGGAAGCCAGAAGAGGACATCAGAGAGCGTCGGTTCCCCGGGGACTGGAGTTACAGATGGTTGTGAGTCCCCATGTGGGTGCTTAGACTCAAACCTGAATCTTCTGCAAGAGCAGCCTGTGTTATTAGCCATTTAGCCCCGTCTCTCCAGTTCCGGGCCATTCAGCTTCCTGACTGTGAACTGACTAGACTCCAGGGCTGTTCCTGTGTCTCAGATGGTCTCCTTGAGCTGTGGCGTTTGGGGACTGGCCACTCTGGAGCATCAATTATGAGATGACTGGAGCCTCCCCAGCTTTCCTGTCTCTCTGTGCAGTTTCCTTTTCTGCGTTTGCCAGTAGGGCAGGCAGCTGGCCTGCTTCCTGGATGTGCAGGACTCCCCCAGACCGGGAAACAGAGACTAGCAGGTGTCCCTATGACTGAGACTAGGGATGGCTGGGAAGAGTGACCTTCGTTTCCTGCTGGCAAACTGAGTCCCACTGTAGTCCAGATGCAAGGTGAGGGGACTCACAGAGGCACGGGTACCTAAGGGTTATGTGTACCAGTGAAACAGAGGCGCACAGATGTAAAAGGACTCATATGTTGCCAAGATTTGAGATTCAAAATTGGATCACCTGGACTGCAAACTCACACTCTCAACTGCGGTCCAAGTAGGCACACTTACAGCAGGTGAGGACAGCATGGCAGTCGCAGAAACTGAGAGCCCAGCGAGGACTGGGGCTCACAGATCGCTGTGCTCAGAGAAGAAGAACTAGGAGAAGGCTCCCTGCATGGGACAGGTGGCAAACTGAAGCAGGTAAGGGACGCTGCCACAGCAGGGGGTCGGTCGTGGGAAGGTTGTGCCCAGCACTAGGCAGTGGCAGAGAACCCGGGTTCAGCTTTACCCTGGCCTTCTGCCTCACACAGTAAGTCACACTCACAGACCAAAACATTTGCTTATTTTAGGTTTATTTTGTACATATGCATGTTTTGCCTGTATGTATGTATGTATGTATGTATGTACGTATGTGCACCACACACAAGGCTGGTACCTGTAGAGGTCAGAAGAGGGTGCCAGGTCCCATAGAACTGGAATTACAGATGTTAATGAGCCACCACGTGGGTGCTTGGACTCAAGCCCAGGTCCTCTGTAAGAGCAACAAGTGTTCTTAACTGCTAAGCCATTTCTCCAGTCTCAGACCAAAACATTTGATTTTGCTTCCAGATGAGGTCCTAAGAGAAACTTAAAGTATTTTTAAAATTTTTTAGTTTGTATGTGCCTATGTGTACATTCCATGGCACACATACGGAGGTCAGAGGACAATTTTCTCAAGGATGCAAATCACAAATTATATAATTATAAAACCTGACTATTTAACCAAGATTAACCTCCTAGGCATGCTATAGACGGCCAAGCATGTGATACTGTCTTCATTGTATGTCACAGTTGTGTGTCTGATAAAGTGTGGTTCTCTCTTTTCCACTTCCGGTGGCTGCTCTGTCCCCACCCAGTGCCACCCTTGTGGCCCTTCATAAGAGCACTGGACCTCTTAGGGTCCACCTTGATTCTTCTGCTCTGTTCTGTTCTGTTCTTATGTGGGCTCATCTTTCCAGGACACCAGACTCCATCCAGATGCTGGGTCTAATGTTCGCGTGCACCTCCGAGCCTGCTGGCCTGATAGTGCTGGGCCTGCCTCGTGTCTTCACTCAGCTCTTTTTCCATATTTGAAACCCTGGAGCCAGAAAAGCAAAATAGGAGAATGGAGACTAACATCCCAAGGCTGACCAGTAAAAGGCAAATGGTCACAGCTGGTGGCAGTGTGAAGCAGATGCTTAGGAAGAGATTGGTGTCTCATAAAACCTAGTGTAGACTGAGTGCAGGGGCACACACCTCTAATCCCAGTGCTGGGGAGACAGAAACAGATGCATCTCTGTGAGTCTGAGGCCAGCTTAGTCTATAAAGTGAGTTCTAGACCAATCAGAGCTACATAGTGAGACCTTGTCTCAAAACAAGCAAAAATCGCTAGAGGTAGGCTTACCATCTGATCCAGAAACCATCTAGAGGCATTTATCCCAGGAATATTAAAATATAAAAACCACTCTTGGTTGTGTGTAGCAGTTTAGTAAGTCAGAACAAGATACTCAAAACAACATGTGTTCTCTTATAAGCTAGACTCAGAAACTTCTGGCACATCTGCACGATGATCTATTAATCATAAATGAGGGCTGGCTATTAGTACAAACAACAACCTCCCCGGCACTGACCTTTGTAAAAAGAAATCAGTCCAAAAGGTTACAGTCAAGTCTCACTTAACAGTTGGGAAAAATTATGGAAAATCCTTGTCAGGTAATCTCAGTGTTTACATGTATAAACCTCCAAGGCATGGCCCTGCAATACATCTAGGTTGCACACCTGCCCAACATTTCCCTGTAGCACAATGATGTGTTTGTGTCTTAATGTATATAAATAAAGAAGGGATACAACAAACACCTCCATGACAAGAATGTTTCAGGTCTGTTATCTCAATATACTATCATATAGTGCATGCAGTACTACTAACCCACATGTCACTGCATGTATGACTGCACATGACTCTAGTTACCAGTGCAAGGGCAGGCATGGAAAGGGGCTAGTGAGATTCAGTGGCATGGTCACAGGGTGGGCACGGCCAGGAAGAAGAAGCTCTTTTCTCATGCTGGGACAGTAGGGTGACCTTCCTTCACATTGTTTGAAGGCGCATCTGTGTTTGTTTTTGTTTTGTTTTATTATATATTTTATTGTAAGATTTATTTAGTGTATATGAGTACACTGTAGCTGTCTTCAGACACACCAGAAGAGGGGTGTCGGATCCCATTACAGATGGTTGTGAGCCACCATGTGGTTGCTGGGAATTGAACTCAGAATCTCTGGAAGAGCACTCAGTGCTCTTAACTGCTGAGCCATCTCTCCAACCCCTTGGTTTGGTTTTTTGAGACAGGGTTTCTCTGTGTAGCCCTGGCTGTCCTGGAACTCAGAAATCCACCTGCTTCTGCCTCCCAAATGCTGGGATTAAAGGTATGTGCCACCACTGCCTGGCTGTTTTCAATTGTTAATTCTCTACTGGCAGGGAATCAAGGGTCAGCAGGATTTTGGTATTGTCATTTCTATGGCCCATTACTGGGTTTTGTACTTGTAAAAGCTTGTAACCCCACACCTATCCAAAAGATGAAAGTCAGGCAGACCTCAATGCCTTAGGCCACCAGAGAGGTAGACCAAGCACTGTCCTACAGCTGATTAATTATAAGAAGGATCAGACAGCCAATATCTGGGGAAGGAAGTATGAGGGTGGGGAACCGAGGGTTGGTGGGGGTAGAACTTCCAGGCAGGAGGGACACACCTGCACACATGTGGCAGGGGTGTGTGGGAGGTGATGCTTATTAGACCACCTTAGAGGATGCAGTCCAGGTAATGACTGTCTTGGCCAAGAATCTTTTTTTTTAAAGATTTATTTATTTATTATATGTAAATACACTGTAGCTGTCTTCAGACACCAGAAGAGAGTGTCAGATCTCTTTTCGGATGGTTGTGAGCTACCATGTGGGTGCTGGGATTTGAACTCGTGACCTTTGGAAGAGCAGTCGATGCTCTTATCCACTGAGCCATCTCTCCAGCCCCTTGGCCAAGAATCTTGTAGTTATTCAGACCATGAGGCTGATGAATCCTAATATGATACTAGAGTCCTGGAGGATTCCTGGAGAGCTGGTGGTCTTCAATCTATGTTGGAATCCAGTAGGTTCTAATACAGGTCAAGAAATGTCTCAGCAAGAGAATGGATGGACCTGCTAGCCAGGTGAGGTGCACAGGCACAAAGCAGCTTCCTCTTACATAGCTTTTTTTTTCTAAGTTTTTTTTTTATTTACATTCAAAATCATTGTCCCCTTTCCCGTTTCCTCCCTCCCCGAAAGTCCCATAAGCCCCCTTCCCTCCCTCTTTTCCCCATTCAACCCCCTCTCCCTTCTCTGTCCTGGCATTCCACTACATCCAGTCTTTCCAGGACCAGGGGTCTCTCCTTCTATCTTCTTGGAAATCTATTGATATGCGAATTGTGTCTAGGGGGTTAATATCCACTTATCAGTGACTGCATACCATGTGTGTTCTTTTGTGATTGGGTTACCTCACTAAGGATGACATTTTCAAGTTCTGACCATTTGCCTAGGAATTTTGTGAATTCATTGTTTTTAATTGCAGAGTAGTATTCCATTGTGTAAATATATCACATCTTCTGAATCCATTCCTCCATTGAGGGACATCTGGGTTCTTTCCAGCTTCTGGCTATTATAAATAAGGCTGCTATGAACATAGTGGAGCATGTGTCCTTATTGCATGCAGGTAAAGCCTCTGGGTATATGCCCAGGAGTGGTATAGCCGGATCCTCCAGGAGTGTCATGCCCAGTTTTCTGAGGAACCGCCAGACTGCTTTCCAGAGTGGTTGTACCAGCTTGCAATCCCACCAGCAGTGGAGGAGTGTTCCTCTTTCTCCACATCCTCGCCAACAACTGCTGTCTCCTGTGTTTTTGATCTTAGCCATTCTGACTGGTGTGAGATGGAATCTCAGGGTTGTTTTGATTTGCATTTCCCTAATGACTAAGGATGATGAACATCTCTTTAGGTGCTTCTCAGACATTAGATATTCTTCAGGTGAGAACTCTTTGTTTAGCTCTGTACCCCATTTTTTAATAGGGTTACTTGTCTCTCTGGAGTTTAACTTCTTGAGTTCTTTATATATATTGGATATTAGCCCTCTGTCGGATGTAGGGTTGGTAAAGATCATTTCCCAGTTAGTTGGTTGCCATTTTGTCTTTTTGACAGTGTCTTTTGCCTTGCAAAAACTTTGTAATTTAATGAGGTCCCATTTGTCAATTCTTGATCTTAGAGCATAAGCTATTGGAGTTAAATTCTCCCCTGTGCCCATCTTCCATAGCTTTTTTATCTAGGGTGACACTAGAGGGTGCTGCCGGGGTTAGGGTGGGTCTTCCTGTTTCAAATGGTTTGATCAAGAACATCCCTCACAGGTGTGCCCAGCAGCTTGGGATGTAGTTGCTTGCAGAGGCAGTCAAACTGACAACCAAGATTAGCCAGCATGGTGGACTCCGAGCTAACAGCTTCCTCTTCCTCCTCAGCCATGCTGCCTGGTTTGTTAGTTTGTTTGTAAGATTGATTTGCCAAAGCTAACAGAGATCCACAGTCTTGCTGGGGTTCTAGGATAGCACATCTGGTTAGCCTCATTGACTTTTGACCTTTAGTCCAGTCAACTGTGGGCACTTGGCACAAATGTGAATCTTGAGCTACACTGTGATTTGGAGGTGGTTCTCACAGAAAATAAGGAGTTACACGTTGACCACACACTGCCAAAGGTCATTATTATAGAGAGTTATCAAAACACAAAAGACAACAAAAGTGAGCCTAGCCCCCCAAACTAGATGTATATTCATCAGGGTCCCAACACCCACAATCTAGGTCATTTAAGTAATTTGAGGAAAGATCAATAATGAACTGTTTACAAGGGTGAGAGCAGGGGCTAGAAAGGGTGACATAGGACCTGGAGTTTGTTAACATCAAGATGCCTTCTGACCCTTGCCTTGAACGAGGCAAAAAGGTGATTGGTGATAAGTTGGGGGCCACCATACTCTGTAGGCATGAAAAGCCCAGTCAGGACAAGGCCACCCACCAAGAAGGCATGGGAAGAGAAGGTTCCCATTCAACCAAGGCCAGTTCTGGTGTGGTTTCCACTGGTCCAAGCAACCACAGGCTAGAAGTCAGGGTGATTATAGGTATATCCCACAAGGGCAGTACTCCAGATGCAGGGAAAGCAGGGAAGAGGCAGTGAGCAGACCTGTAGAGCCGAACAGAAGGGACTCTGCTCCTCTAGATACCTCCCAACACCACGGGGTCCCAGATTCAGTCTCAGTTTCATGCTTTCTTTACCATTAGTCTAGGAAGTGCCTGTCTCCAGCAACCACCATTTCTATGTGGGTTATGGTGGTAAGCGGTTCTGTTATTAAGCAACAAGGTTGTGGCTGGTACTTCTCCAGTGGCCTTAGCTTTGGGAGTGGGTTTCCCTAGACTGGTACACTTCTCATAGTACTCGGTACCTGGCTTTGCAGTTATTGGCTCTCTGTGACTCCCTGTTAGACTTAGTTAACTGAATCCCTCGTTCTATGACCCCAGCTCTCAGCAGGGTCCACAATAGAGAAGTGACTCAATTAGCATTTACCACACAAAGTCAATGAATAAATGAATGAAAGAAGAAAGGCTGGGCTTTAGCACAATCATGAATTTTCCTTCTATTTGATGACTGTCCAATGTGCAGGATAATGTTCCAGAACTCATCTACCCTGCCTGGTGGTGAGCCTCAAGCTTCATGGGAAAGGTTTGGGCTTTACAATGACAGACTCTCACTCTCATTATTCCCATTTTCTGCAGTTGTTATTCTCTGACCTCCTTCAGCAGCTGTTGTCATCTGAGACTCTGTTTGGCAGTGGCAGAGAGATGAATGGAGTATTACAGCCCATCAGGCACATCTTCAGTAGATGAAAAGTCAAGGAAGCAGGGAGCTGGGACGTCCCTTTGCCAAGGCAAACATGCTTATCAGCTCCACTGAATTCTCCAGTTATTTTGTTCAATATTTAACAAATCCATGGAAAAGTCTTGATTCACTTGGAAGAATTGTATCCTGTAAAATACTTATCTTTCTTCTTTCCTTTTTAAAAGATTTTATTTTTATGTATGTGTATGTACGTGTGTGCCTCTGTGTGAGGGTAACTGGAGGTCAGAAGATACTGTCTGATCCCCCTGACATAGGAGCTGGAACCTAAACTCTGGTCTTCAGGAAGAGTATCAAGTGTTCTTAACTGTTAATCCATCTTTCCAGCTTCCCTCCCTGCTTTGAATACAGGGACCCACATAGCACAGGCTAGCTTAACTCACTATGTAGCCAAGGATGACCTTGAACTTCTCTTTATGTTTCCACCTCCAGAGTGCAGGGATGACAGTCACATACCACTATGCTCAGTTTATATAACAATGGGGAATTCACCTCAGGATATTGTGTATACTGGGCACTCACTCTACTGACTGAGACATACCCCCAACCAGTATTTTTATATTTAAAGCTTAATGATCATGAGAGCAAACTGAAAATGTGCTATGTAGCTGGTCTTTGCTACTTTGTGGAGTGTTCTTTTTCCTGCCCTTTATCCTCCTGGTTTCACCCCCTAACCCCAGATGGAGAAAGGATGTGGTGGGGGGGTCCCCTGAATCTAATTTCTTTCCCTTTGTTTCTTTTTTGACCATAGCTACTAACCTCTCTAACCAACCTCCCTAAGCAACCAACAACCACCCACCACATGCCTATGGGGCTCTAGTATTTATACACCCTCTGAAAAGTTCCTGGAATTCCAAACATCACACAGACACAGAAATTATCTGCAACTGACAAAACCATGCTTCTGCTGGAGCACGAGGAAAATCACAGTCAGCTGTGGACAGTCTGAAGCACCTCCACATCCCTACACCTGGGATTAACATGAAAGAACATTCTTATAATATTTCTGTGTTTTTTAAAGAAACCAAAATTCAAGAATTCTAAAAAAAAAGTCACTACATTTCCCCCCCTTCTGTTTTAAGTCATTAATTATTCAGTGTGTAGCAGGAAATTATAAACAGAGACATTTTCAATGAAATAAGTGCTTTTCAAGTCAGTGGCCAATGTGCTCGAGAGACCTCTCCTGCTCAGTTCTGATTTTTATCAGTTTGATATATTAACAGATTTTCATTTCCTGTAGAAGAACTTTCTACTGATACCTTTTTACAGCTTGACCATCATTATAAATAGGCACTGTGAAAACAATTTTTTCTTTAACTTGCTCTTGCAAGGAGATAGTTAAAAAAGAAAAAAAAAGCACTCCTTTAAATCAATTACTATCGTAGGCCATGCCTTTGGTAATAAAGAAGGTAAAGGAATCCAGATAATAATGCACCCATTGGTTGGATTACTCTAGCCACCATGATTAAATCTGTTAACATTCTCCATTTTTCTGTTTTCTTTTTTATAACAAATATTGGTGAATTCCAAGGACTGTAGACTCTTCTATATGTTGACCCTCCAACTATTCTTGCCCCAGCTGCTCAAGTGCCTGTAATTTTTTCTTGGTGAAGGGACACTGCTGTACCCACACAGCCTTATCAGTCAACCTTTCTAAGGGTAGGGCCATTGGTACTTCAACAGAGCCCCTCCCCCTAAATTTGGAAACTCAATCCCTGTTATGTTCTATGTTTGGACAATTGGCACAGCCTGGGGTTGTTTTTGATGACATATATCAATATATTCCCCTAAGAGTAACCCTTTCACCCCTTATTTCATCACTGGCTGTCTCTGGGATCGCAGAAATATTAATCTGAGTATGCCACTGTTATAAAAGATCCCTTCCCCATAAATTTATGGTTATGTCATCCACATAAGGCCTTAACTTTCCTATTTGGCATTTTGGTAACACACATTTAACCCATCACACACTTTGTTTTATCTGAGATAACATTTCAATTCCTAGAAACTGGGTATAAACCTTTAAAAGTGGCCATTCTGAGTTCCAAGATTTTTATGAAATGATAGTTACATCAGCTCCTGTATCCACCAACTTTTCTGTTTCAATACCATTTACTTGCAATTTTAATTTTGGCCTTTGATCATCAGAACACACATTTTCCAGTACTTCCAAACCCTTCTTTCTATTGGAGCAGCTTTACCTTTGATGTAGGGAAACAATCTTCATTTGTAATCCCTGGATCTACAGTGAATCTTTGGGAAGTGAATCCACATCTTCCCAAGGTAATCCTTAGTGTCTCTGAGGGCAAAGGACAATAAACTCCAGTAGCTATTTTATAACATTGAGTTTTGGGGGATAGAGTAAGATGTTTACCAGTGGTCAAGTCTAGAGCCAAGCTGAGTAGAGGTTTTTAGTCTGCATGTCACTCCTTGGCTGAAATGGCTTGAAAGTTTTGCTATGGGGTCCATGAACCAGGCTCCCAAGGTTGTTTTTCCTACAGTAAGAACTTACCTTGAATATCTCTTTTGGACTTACACTCATTGGCTAGTGGTGGCCCTTGCCACATCATCAGCATAACACTGGTAGCCTTGACCTTCTTTCTGGTTTATATTTAGAAAAAACATTGTCCCTGGAAATGCCTTACTCACAATTTTGTTTCAAATGACCATATTTCCAAAAATTAAAGCACTGGACGTTTTGATATCAAAGACCTCTAGCTATAGCTTGGCCAATTAGCATGGCACACATTTAAACCAACATCAGTCATATCCCTTATCCATTTTTTTCATAAGCACTCCTTATGCCTTTAATTGTCTAATAGTTTTTTTATATTCTGTATTCACATTTTCAAATACTAAGGTTTCTATCAATGGCTGTCTTACATTAGGATTTGATATGGCTTTGTTCACAACTGAGACTAATCTCTGTAAAAAAAAAACAAAACAAAAACATTAAACTAGTGAGAGCCTTTTATAATCTTTGTAAATGAGGTGGACTGTTTCCCAGCTTCCTCGACTTTGTCCCAAGCTCTTAAAGCCACTAAGCGACATTGTTCTATAGTAACATCAATTAGATCTGTTCTTGTTTATCAGAGTATCACCCTTCACCCAGCAACTGGTCTTTTACTATATTCATTCCCCTCACTCTATTTCACTGTTCAATATTTGCAGCTTCTTCCCTCCACCATGTTAATCATTGTATCAGTGGACCAGTCTCTAGTACAGCTGTTACCAATCTCTTCCAGTCTTGGGGAATAATTCTATTTTGACTAAATATTTGGAGTTTGTTTCACATAAGGCAAGTGCATCCCATATGAGATATAGTCTCTTTAAAACATCTTAGGTCTGTTATTTCTATAGAATGCCATCCTAGCTCATCATGACTTTGCTCTACGCCATTAGCAGGCATATGCTGTACAAATACTGGGAAAGCTGATGATGATCTCAGAACCCTGACCCTCCTTCTCTAAGTCTGGCAGCAGGTTGGTTCAATATTAACCCTTTCTTTCAAAACAGGCTGTTTCATTGTATTTTTTACCTGGTTTTTCAACTTTGCTCTGACCCGACATTGCCCTCAGGCAGTCTTTCCTTCTTTCCTACTGATCTCTTTGAACAGTCATCAGGACTGAACCTTCTTGTTCTCCCTTCTTTAGTGCTCTTCACTTTCCAAGTGTTTCCATCTCCACCCATAAGCTCTCCAGTTGTACCTCCAACTCTGCAAAATTTTCAAAAAAGAGAGAGCAGAGTGACCCCTTCTGTGTTTCCATTTCAGCCACTTTTTCTTTCTCAGGTCCCTCCATTTCCACCCTCAATTTTCCAACTGCTCAGCTAGTCTTTCAACCTTTTTTTTAAAAAACAAAATATATGAAGAAAATGAAAAAACAGAAAAATCCCCTCTGGAGCAAACCAGGGGATATCCTAGTGATAGGAGCAGTGTCTTAGTCAGGGTTTCCTTTGCTGTGAACAGACACCATGACCAAGGCAACTTTTATAAGGACAACAATTAACTGGGGCTGGCTTTCAATTTCAGAGGTTCAATCCATTATCAGCATGGTGGAAAGTATGGCAGTATCCAGGCAGACATGGTGCTGGACAAGAAGCTGAGAGTTCTACATGTTGATCTGATGAGAATATCTTCTACAGGCAGCCAGAAGGAAGATTTCTTCCACATTGGGCAGAGTTTCAAAGCCCACCCCCACAGTGACACACTTCCTGCAACAAGGTCACACCTCCCCCATAGGCTTGTAGCCACAGCATAATGTAAAATGAATTTAGTCCAAAATTCCCATAGTCTATCACAGTCTCATCAGTGCTTAAAAGATCAAAGTTCAAAGTTTTTTCTGAGAGTCATGTAATCTCTTAACTGTAATCTATGAAATCAAAATCAAAAGGCAGATCACATACTTCCAATATATCATGGCACATGATATATATTACTGTTCCAAAACGCCATAGCGAGGAAATACTGGAACAAACAAGACCAAAACCAGTTGGGTAAACTCCAAGCACAGTGTCTCCATGTCTTAAGTCAAGGCTCTCTTCAGATCTCTGACTACTTTCACCCTTGTTGACTGCCGTTGGCAGACCTGGCATTCAGTAGCAACACTTCCTTCTCTTGGGCTGTTCCACTCCCTGTTAGCAGTTTTCCTCAGCAGGTATCCCAAGGCTCTGACACCTCTAACATCTTGTGGTATCCAAGGCAACTTCAACTTTACAACTTCTTATTCCAATGTTTGGGATCCAAACATGATCTTCTGGGCTTCTTCAAAGGGTTGGGGTCACTTCCCCAGCTCTGCCTCTGGAGCACTCTAGGCTCTGGTTGATGCCACTGCACTGCTGATGCTGTTCTTGGTGATCATCCCATAGAACTAGCATCTCCAACTAGGTTTCACCAATAACCTCTCATAGACTGCCTTCATGGTGCTAAGCCTCAACTCCTTTGCATGACCCCTTCTGTCCTGGGCCATCAACAGCAACTGAGGCTGCACCTTCACCAATGTCTTTCTCTGGGCTCTCAGAGTGCCAAGCCTCAGCTGCTCTTCATGATCCCTTCATATAACTTCAAAACCAGTACTACCTGGGTGAGTCTAATACATTACCAAGTCCAGCTACCAGCATAGAGTACAACCTTGGCTATCTCTGGAACACAGCTTCTTTGTGCTCTCAGAAAACACTTCCCAGAAGATTTTACTTCAGGGATCCTGGTCTCTTCTTAATCACTGCTAATTTCTTAGTTCCAGCTAACCAGCATCAATTGTTCCTGTAATCCCTTCTACTCTTGACCCTAAGACCAGAGCCATGTGTCTGAAGCTGCCAAGTTCTGCTTGCTGGGGCTGGAGCATGCCCCCTTGTTCTACTATATCCTTCATTGCCTAAGTTTGACTATCCTGGAATTTGCTCTGTAAACTGACCTTGAACTCAGAGATCTGCACACTTCTCTTTTCTGAGTTCTGGGATTAAAGACACGTACCTCCTGGACCTAAACTCTTCTTTACCTGGAACTTGCTCTGTACCAGGGTGGCCTGGAACTCAGAGATCTACTTGCCTTTGTCTCCTGGGATATATGATATGTACCACCATGCTTGGGCCTAAGGTTTTCATGACTATGATTCCTCAAGATCTGGATCAAAAGCCTGTGTCTTCCAGCCTCAAGATTTGGATTACAGGTGTGCCCTCCATTTCTGGATTGTAGTTCATTTCAGATTAAAAGCCCAAACGAGAGCAATAGCTATCGCTTCTTCAACTGTAAAGGAGTAAACAACAACCTTAGCTGGGTGGGATCTTGCCCTGAGGTCACCACTTCCTTAATTTTATCAAATATCCTTGAACATAGGATTTAGCTCCATTTCACTTTCTGGTGTCCTTTAATTACCTGAACCACACATTTTGTATTTTTCCTTTCTAGGGCTGCTGTGCTTGATCAAAACACTCCTCATGAGAGTGAGCCAGAGGACAGAGTCTATGCTGGATTTTTCTGAGAATTCCTTTGCAATTAATCAAAATCTCTTTACCTTAGTCTCTTGATTAGGGTTTACTGCTGTGAACAGACACCTTGACCAAGGGAACTCTTAGTAAGGACAACATTTCATTGGGACTGGCTTACCGGTTCAGAAATTCAGTCCATTATCAAGGCGGGAGCATGGCAGCGTCCAGGCAGGCATGGCACAGGAAGAACTGAGAGTTCTATATCTTGTTCTGAAGGCAAAACAGAAGACTGACTTCTAGGCAGCTAGGATGAAGGTCTTAAAGCCCACTCCCACAGTGACATACCTACTCCAATGAGGCCACACCTCCAAATAGTGCCTGTCCCTGGGTCAAGCATACTCAAACAACCATACTTAGCCTCAGACAAGGGCAAAAGCAGCAACATTCTTCACTAAAACATTGTAAGAACAATATCCAGAGTTCAAATCCCCCTCAGCACCAATGCCTTCCGTATTCCTACTAGGATGACCCATTAAGTCCCACATAAAGCATTCCATGGCTTTCCAAATCCAAACTCCCAAAATCCATGAAACAAAAACATGGTCATGCCTATCACAGCAATATCCCATTCCCTTTGTTCCAACTTCTGTATCAGTTAGGGTTTTCATTGCTGTGAATATGCACCATGACCAAGGCAATTCTTATAAGGGACAACATTTAACTGGGGCTGGCTTACAGTTTCAGGGGTTCAGTCCATTATCATCATAGCGGGAAGCATGGCAGCTTCCAGGCAGGCATGGTGCTGGAGGGGCCGAGAGTTCTACATCTTGATCCAAAGGCAGCTAGTAGCAGACTGTCTCTTCTGCAGGCAGCCAGGAGGAGGTCTCTTATACAATGGCTGGAGCCTAAGCATGGGAGAAGATCTTGAAAGCCCACCCCTACAATGACACACTTTCTCCAAGAAGGCCACACCACCTAATAAGGCCACACCACCTAATAAGGCCACATCTCCTAGCAAGGCCACACCCCCTAACAAGGCCACACCTTCTACAAGTGCCTTTTCCCATGGGCTAAGTATATTCAAACAGCCACACTTTCTAAGCTTGCTACACTTGATTAAAATACAATTTATAAGAGTACGAAGTCTATGCTGGGCTTTTCTGAGACTTCCTTTGTCAATGTGATTAATCTAAATCTCTCTTCACCTTAATCTCAGGCAAACTTTTCAAACAAGGGCAAAAGGCAATCTTTCTTCATCAAAACATCATAAGAATGATCTCTAGGCATTATACTAAAATTCTTCTCCTTTGATACCCCTTGAGCAAGGGCTGCACAGTCCAAATCCCCCTCAGCCCCAGCATCTTCCATATTCCTACTAGGATGGCCCATTAAGCTCCACTTAAACCTTTCCACGGCTTCCCGAATCCAAAGTCTCAAAATCCACACTCCTCCAAACAAAAACATGGTCAGGCCTGTCACAGCAATACCCCACTCTCTGGTACCAACTTTTTTCTTACTTAGGATTTCCATTGCTGTGAAGAGACACCATGACCAAGGCAGTGTCTTATAAAGGACAGTGTTTAACTGGGTCTGGCTTACAGGTTCAGAGGTTCAGTCCATTATCATCATGTCAGGAAACATGGCAGCATTCAGGTAGGCATGGTGCTGGAGAAGGAGCTGAGAGTTCTACATCTTCATCTGAGGCATCCAGAAAGAGAATATCTTCTGCAGGCAACCAGGAGGAGGGTTTCTTTAACCCTGGGCAAGCTTCAAAGCCTACCCCCACAGTGACATACTTCCTGCAACAATCTCCTAATAGTGCCACTTTCCATAAGCCAAGCACACTCAATCAACCACAAGCAGCAATAAATTTTTTGCTGGCATCTTGAAAAAAATATCTATTCATTAATCCCCTGCCATTTCCTCTAAGGCATTGGAAGTCAAATTTCCCATTCTTTCTTTATCAGGCTCCATGTTGGGGTGCACTTGTAGCTGGTCATTGCTACTTTGTAGGTTCTTCCTTTTTCCCACCCTTTATCCTTCCAGTTTTACCCCCTAACACTAGATAGGAGAGAAAGAAGGATAGAGGGAAGAGGGGGGATGGAGAGGGGCAGAAAGGGAGACGGAGAGATCCCTGATTCCAATTTCTTTTCTTTTGTTTCTTCTTTGACCATGACTACTAACAAACTGCAACCAACTTCCCCAGATGACCAACAACCACTCACCTCCACGCCTCTCAGGGCTCTACCATTTATGTAGCCTCTGAAAAACTCCTAGAATTCCAAATATCACACAGAAAATATCAACAGCGGACAAAACTAGGCTTTTGCTGGAGCACGAGGCAAATCATAGTCAGCTGCTGCAGACCGTCCAAAGCGGCTCCACAGTCCTACACCTGGGATTAAAATGAAGGCACATTCTTATAAGATTTCTGTGCTTTTGAAAGAATCCAAAATTTCAAAATTTTCAAAAATTTCACCGCAGTGCTCCTAGCCTAAAATGGAGAAGTGGGAGTGCATCTTTGCTGGCTTTATGGTGATATTGCTCCGTTATGAAGACTCCCTTCCTTCACAAACGTTGTTCCTTAGTTCTTCTGTCATTCCCATCTCAAATCCAATTTCAAGGTCTCATAAGGAGAGACGTTTTCTATTGCTACTGCCTGCAGGAATTCATGGCATATACTGGGATACCACTTCAGACAGGTGCAGAACTCTCGCTCCCTTCCTCTTGACTTCCAGTTGGAAGATGGTTTGGCCGTGCCCTAGCTACTGTCACCTTGGTTTCTGGGCCTTCTGTACCCCAGGCCTTGGCTAGTGTCAGAAGTCAGAGAGGTGGTCAGACCGGCTTCCCTGGTGGTAAGGCAGTTCCTTGACCTCTGCAATCTCAGGTCCTCAAGTGGTCGTGGCAAATGCTGTCTTTCCTTTGCCTCCTGTGTCCTATCTCATTAGGGAAAATGAAGCCATCAGAGGTTTACAGCACAAAGATGGCTCTCGTGGAGAATGCCATTAGACAATAGAGGCAGAGGTTAGAGATACACGCCTGTGAGCCCAGGAATTTGTTTGCTGCAGAAGATTGGCCAGAAACTAGAGAGATCAAGAAGGATTTGGAGGGAGCGTGGTCCTCCTGACACACTGACTTTGGACTTCTGTCCTCCAGAACAGAAAATACCTATCTGCTGTTTTGAGCAACCTGGCTTGTTTTGGCAGCCCCAGGAAACCAAGATAGTAGGCTTTGTCTACTGCATCGGCTTTGTTGCTTCTGAGGATGGATTACTCCAGTTCACTACTGACAGCTTCCAGATCTCCTACTGCTGCCTACAAGCCTTCCCCACCTACTAAATAAAACCCAGCTCAACCAAAATGAGGCAAGTTCTCATGGTCAGTACTATTGCCTTCCTCTAGATTCTCCACCTCACTCACTTTCTGAATCCTAGCTCTGGTCACACTCCAGCATCCACGGCATCCATCTGCACCTGTGATTGTGTGGAGGGTTGTGGGCCCTGCATCCACTCCTCCACAGGGCATGGCCATGTGGTGAGACAAAACATGGGGAGTTGGACTGCCCTTGTAGGGAAGTGCCAAGGCATGCTTGGGGTGGGAAAGTGCAGTTTAAGGCATGGGACAGCCAGAAACAGTTTGGGGGACCTGTCTTGAGCCTTTGTGACCACATCTCTTTTCCTATTGTCTTGGTCTCAGATATTAGAGATGCCTCATCTACGTGTGGAAAAGCTTGGGTGTCGCCCTTACCATGACTGATGGCCACAAATCTATGGGGGGGGGTGGCTAGTGACTGGGGCCTGGTGCCCTGGAGCAGGTGAAACTCCTACCATCCTTTCAGGGTCTCCGGGGCTTCAAAGCCTTTAGCTCAGCTGAGGACCAGGCCACCTCTCATGGCCCACAATTGTGCTATAGAATAAAGCAGATTGGATCTCTCCCAATATACTTTGGTTAAGGGAGGACCCTGTACTGTTGTGTCCTCTTCTCACTGGCACCAGGCTGACCTTCCCCTGGCATTTTCCTAGGCCTCCCCGACCTTGGGGCTGATGTCTGTGTTCTTTGTTCTGCTTCCAGTGTTCCCCTCCACTACTGCAGCCTTCTTCCTCATCACTCTGGTCTTTCCAGACAGGCCATTCCCTATCCACAGAGCTCAGCAGCTCTTAGTGCTGGACAGATGCTCATTTTCTTCAGAGTCCCATCTGCATCAAAATAATCTTACTTATTTAGTTGCTGTATCTCAATTCCTCTTCTAGAATGTTCTCCCCATGGCATCTCCATCCTATAGAACAAGGCCTGGACACCAAAATCTAGAAAGTATTCAATAATCCATCTCTATTAATGAACACCACCAATGAAACACCTGGAGTGGATCCACATTTACCCCTAAGTGTACGGGCAGGTCTACTCAAATGGGAAAGAAAACAAAATGATCCATACCTCTGGCTTCCCTGGACCTTGGTTTAAAACACTAATGCATCCTTTCAGAGTTCCATGGCTACAGGAGGCCTCAGGGCCATGGGTAGTTAAGGGTTTGACCCCAGTGTGTGATGGCCAACCACTCCCATTAGGCCAGACATGCCTCTACCACAAACATCTCAAAGCTGGACACAGAACTCAACAATAACAAACGCAGCATCTCTCAGGTGGAGCAGGGCAAGTGCCTAGATTCACAAGTGCCTGACATTCGCACAGCCCTTTGATCTCTTCTAAGGTGGTAAGGTTTAGGGTAAATAAACACACGGTATATCAGTGGAGACTGGAACCTTGGGCTAGTTCCCAAGTTTGCTGCTCATTTCCTTAGTTTTTTATAAAGGTCATTTGGTGTGTCCTTGCTTTTTCTGCGTTGCAACTGGAAATAGCAAACAAAACTGCCAAGGAGCTTGCTGTTGCACTTATAACCAGAAGATGTGGGTTTCTGCCTTTGCATGGCATTGCCAAAGATATCAGCATCATAAGAAATATGTTTGAGAAGGAGACGCTGAGCTGGAATTCCTATATAAGCACAGGGACCTAAGTTCAAATCTCTGGTACCCATTTAAAAAACTGGGATTTTTTCATGCCTATAGCCCTCGCATTAGGGGTGCAGCAGAGACAGGAGGATGGCTAAGGCTTCCTGCCAGCCCAGCTCTAATCTCAGTGAAAGACCCTGTCTCAAAGATATAAGGCCAAGAACAGTAGAGCAGGATACCTGATGCCCTCTTCTAGCCTCTACTTCTGCGTGGGCACACATACCCGCATGCACAAATACATATACACCATACATTCACACACACACACACACACACACACACACACACACACACACACGCAAAGGGAGAGAGAGAGAGAGAGAGAGAGAGAGAGAGAGAGAGAGAGAGAGAGAGAGAGAGACTGTAGTAGACAGCAAGGGCCTCCAATTGGGATGTCTTGTGGGATACATCACCTGTGAGGTGCAAGGATGATTCTGTCATTCTCAAGGATGTATGGGACAGGGACTCGGGTGTCAAGCCTGTCACAAAGCCTTCTTGGGTCCTGACTTCTGGGGTCATATGTGCAGCTGCCCACACCTTTGTCCCCAGCTTTGCTGTTTGCTTTTTCTGTTTCTTGTCACCTGTTCCTTTCCATGCCACCCTCTAGCTCTGTTCCTGGCTGCCTGAACTTCCAGTGCTGCCTCTTGAATGGCTGCCCCGCCCACAGGCTCTTGTTCCCCTGAGACGTTCGCTGCCCCACCCACAGGCTCTTGTTCCCATGAGTTCGCAGGTTGTCACCACCACATTATTATTTCTAGCTGACTTTGAGGCCTGCTCCCTCTTTAGACCTTTGAGTACAATCCAGATGTCCTAGAGGTGACCACTGGTCGAATGCCCTTTCCTGCCCTTCCATTTCCTACCCGCCCTTTTAGACACCTACCCTCCTTTTCCTCACCACCTTTCCTGAGCTTGTCCTTCACTCTTCTCAGTGACCCTTGTCAAGTCTATATGAGTGACATTGCTCCAGTCTGCACGTCAAGATCCAATCTTAACCCTTAACACACCTGAAGAGCCACTGTTCCTTCCATGGTCCAGCAGAGGCTATTCTTCCCAGTGACTATTATGTGTTTCCTCTCCAGTGATGCCACACCAGTTCTTCAGATGGTGACATAGTAAGTAACTTGTATCCCACCAATCCTAAGACAGATCCCCTTCAGTGTTTTAACAACTTTGACACTAGGATGTATCTTAAAACCCACTGTGTTCCCTGGGACCAGTGGCTCTGTTTCTCACATTTGATGAGGAGCCACGCCTCCTCAGCACAGCTCTTACTCACAGGCAGTGATCTTACATCTTGCTGATGCTCTATTTAATATGCTAGCAGATGACCTGTACAAAGTCAGCATTAGTGTCTACAGCACTGTGACTTCCCCACAACCACCCCAGCTTCACATCCAGGTCTGACTATGGCAGCTTCTCAGCACTCTCACATTCACTGAAGCCTCCAGGCTAGACACGTGCCAGGTAAGAAGATCACAGAAGGAATAACTATGCTACCCCATAGGAGGGGGGGCATGTATCACTGCAGGTAAGAACGCAGATTAACAGCTGAACGCCATGGGTAAGAGACAACTGGGAGCATGAACTCCAATGACATCAAGATATCAATATGTCCCGAAGTCGTGAACAATGTACCTGCAAGACATGGCACAGTATCACTAGATAGACTTCTGTGTGCTGAGCCTTTTGGGTAGGTCAACAAGGCCTGGCCTGGGCCAGTTTGCTAAGCTAAGCACATGTGTATTAGAAGAGTCCTGTTGTCATAAGAGGGAATCCCAAGAAGGCAAGCCCAAGAACGAAAGGGGCTAAAGAAGGAAATGCCTTTGTGGAGGGTTGCATGGGGATGAAGCCAGCATTTGTCTTCTTGCCCCACAAATAAAGTCACAGTCCTTCCTCTTGTGTCCCTGAGCTGCTGGATAGAGCTTTCCTGAGCAAGGGCTGCCAGCAGAGCATCCTGACAAGCTTTTTAACTTGTTACTTGTGTGTGTGTGCGTGTGTGTGTGTGTGTGTGTGTGTGTTACCTTTTATTGAAAATGGATTTCTTTTCCTCACATTATTCATTTGCAAGTGATTATCAATTGGAGATTGTTTCTGGGTTAGGGATGGGAGTATGTGTCTACTTCTCCTATGAGTTCTAGAACCCCATCTGGTGCAGACCCATGCAGGCTCTATGCATGCTGCTTCAGTCTCTGTAAGTTCATATAAACAGTGACCATGTTCATTTAGAGCAGTGGTTCTCAACCTTCCTAATGGTGTGATCCTTTAATATAGTTCCTCCTGTTGTGGTGATCCCAGCCATGAAATTATTTTCATTACTACATCATAACTGTGATTTTGCTACTGTTATAACTCATAACATAAATATTTTTGGAGATAGAAGTTTGCCAAAAGGGTCACAACTGATTTAGTATGCCCTGCTTTCTTGATGTCTTTCATTCCCTTGGGCTCTTACACTCCTTCTGACTCCTCTTCCACATGGTTCCCTGAACCTTGAGGGAAGAGATTTGATGAATCCATGTTCACTAAGCTGTGTCCGTGTTGTCTTCAGCATTGGGGCCTTGCTGTCAGTTTGTGGAGAACAACCTGTAGTCTTGGCAACAGCCTGGGTTGTTTGGGTGTTCCCATAGGACCCCTTTGGACAACATCTCAATTAGAAGTAAACCAACCCCTGTACTGGAAGCTTCATTTGTGAAGAAAAGAGGTGGCCAGCTGGAACTCTGTCTCCCCCACTTATTTGACATTCTTGTTTAGATCACCCTCATATATTTATATATTTTAGGAAGCTTCTTCTGTATTAAGTTTCTATACTACCCCTCAATATTAGTCCTTAATTTTAGTTTTCTGTCCCTATATTCTCTCCCTTGTCCCTGTGTTTCCTCCCTCTCTCCACCTGATCCTCCCATTCCCCATCTATCCATAATTATCTATTCTATTTTCCTTTTCTAAGAGTATTTATACTGCCCCCATTCACTTACCCTCTACATAAGCTCTGTGGTTCTATGGAGTATAACTTAGTTAACATTGACTTAACAGCTAATATCCACATTAAGTGAATATATACATATATACCATATTTATCTTCCTGGGTCTGAGTTACTGTGGGACTGTAAAAGGCAGCCTGTTTTCTGGTCGAGCTAGGTTTAAACCCCAGAGCCCCACCAGATAATTCTGGAGGGATGGAAGGTCATTTGCCATGCTCTCAGACACCAGGCTCCTGACACAAGGTCCCAACTCCATACTTCTGTGGCCATCGGCCAGGTAGGGCAATGCCCAAGCACCTGGTATTCTGTCTGGACTCCACCCCACAGTTACCAACAACTGCCAGGTAGCCTGGTCCACTATAAAGGGGGCTGCTTGCCCCCCTCCCTCTTGTCTTTTACTCTCTTTACTCTCTCTCTGCCTTCTTGGACTCTTCTCCCTTCCCCTCTCTCCACTTGGCCATGACCAGCCTCTTCTTTTCACTCATCACAACTCTTGCCAACAATAAATGATTTAAAGCCATGGACTGCCTCTTCTCATCTGGACCCACTGTGCTGGAGCAATGGAGCAGGTCTCCCTCTCAAGAGCCACATCTACTCTCCCGCAGGGAAACCTCTCTGCGCTTCCAGCCACGGTCACCGCCAAGTCAAGCCAAACTGAGCCACCAAACAAGCCAAGGACACTCGCTCCAGCAGGAACCAGCCAGAGCTCTCCTTTCTCCCTTTCCCTTTGGTCCCGGGCTAGAACCAGCCCCACAGAGCCCCCACTCCGTTCTCAGCTCTTCCTCGACATCCAGCGTCGTCCGCAGTGTCCAAGAGCTAGAACCTGCTGCCCTCGGCCTCCATGAGGCCTGGGAACCCACAAGCCAGCTTCCACTGGTTCCCCAGGGATCCCAGACTGCCCTTCCTCACCCCGGAGCAGGGGTCCTGCGACTTCTCACAGCCTGGCGGTTCTGTGGGGTGCACACAAGTCACACTTCCTGCTTCCTGCCTCACCCAGCGGCCTGAGCTCTGGGCCAGACACAGGACCGACCACATTTTTAACCCACAGGTTACTTCACTCAGGATAATTTTTTTTCTAGTTCCATTTGTCTACTTGTAAATTTAGTGATTTCATCCGTGTGTGTGTGTGTGTGTGTGTGTGTGTGTGTGTGTGTGTGGCTAAGTAATACTCCATCGTGTAAATGTACCACATTTTCTTTACCCATTCATCTGTTGAGGAACATCTGAGTTGTTTCCAATTTCTGAATTATGAATAGAGAAACAATGACTACGGTTGTGTAAGTGTCTAGTCGGATGAAACATCCCTTGGGTATTTGCCCAACAGTGGTATAGTCGGATCATGTAAATTGATTCCCATCTTCTGAGAAACCTGCACACTAATTTCCATAGTTGGCCTTCTAAGTTTGCACTCCCACTATCAATGGATGAGCAAACCTGCAGAGGAATTTTAATCCAACAGCATAGCTGCTGTGACAAAGGATCAGAGATCTTCTAGGTCTATGTAATCCAGCTGGAATGATAACAGACACACTCTTAGTACACACATTTAATCCCAAACAATGAAGGTAAAGTTGGTTTGTAGAAGGAAGCAGCCATGCTTGAAAGTGAGATCTAATTGAGGGGCAGACAAAGTGATGAATCAAAAAGATTTGACAGAATGAGTCAGGAATAGTATGTGCCCAACTCTCAGGAGAACAGACAGGAAAGAGACTATTAAGAAAGCAAACAGCACAGAGATGGGGAGAGGGGAGGGGGGAAGGGAAGAGGGAAAGGGAGAGGGAGAAAGAGAGGGGACAGTTTTACAGACAGGTTTCAGGTGAAAACAGAACAAGCCAGAGAATGAGGAACCAGAAGATTAGAACAGATTGCCAGAGTTAGTTTGAGGCCAAGCAGAACAATTCCGTTGGAAGCCCTAGAGAAGCCAAAATCCTCTTTAATGAATCAGCTTAGAGAGATGTTTGTGTCAGAATAGTTGAGTTGAACTAACGAGTCAGAGTTCAATCTTCCAAGGCAATAATTACATCTGGCAAATAAAAGTTACAGAACCCTCACTTACAGAACATCATGAAATGTTTACTTGATTTTGGCAGTTTTGATGGGTGTGAGATGAAATTTCAAAGTAGTTTTGGTTTGCATTTCCCCCATGACTGAAGATGCTGAACATTTCTTTGTTTCTCAGCTATTTAAGTTTTCTCTTTCGAGAATTCTCTCTTTAGATCTGTACTCCATTTTTAATTTGGGTATTTGTTTTCTTAATATCTAGTTTTATGAGATAACATATAGCAAGCCTACTTAATCATGGTAGATATCTTTTTGAAGATTTGGTTTGCAGCTATTTTTATATATGTTCACATAAGATTTTGGTATGTAATTCTCTTTGTTGGGTTTTTATGTGGTATGGATAACAGGGTAGTTGTGGCCTCACAAAATAATTGGGGCAATGTTCCATTTTCTATTTTGTAGAATAATTTGAGGAGTATTGGCATTAACTCTTCTTTGGAAGTCTGGGAGAGGGCTGGAGAGATGACTCAGTGGTTAAGAGCTCTTCCGAAGGTCCTGAATTCAAATCTCAGCAACCACATGGTGGTTCACGACCATCTGTAGCAAGATCTGACGCCCTCTTCTGGAGTGTCTGAAGACAGCTACAGTGTACTTATAATAAATAAATAAATCCTTAAAACAAAACATGTCTGGGAGAAATCTACACTAAAATCATATGGACCTGGGCTTTTTTGTTTTTTAATTTGGTTATGAAGTTTAATGATTGCTTCTATTTCACCAGTCTATTTAAGTTGTTTATATGACCTTGACTTTGGTGAGTGGTAGGTATAGAGAAAATTACATATTTCTTTTAGGCTTTCAATTTGGTTGAGTTTTAAAGTATAGCTTTAAAGTATGTTCTTATGATTCTCTGAATTTCCTTGGTGTCTGCTGTTATAGACTCTTTTCAAACTCTCTAATTTTGTTAATTTGGATATTCTCTCTCTGTTTAATTTGGATAAGGATTTGTCAATCTTATTTTTTTCGAAGAGCAAACTGTTTCATTGATTCTTATTCATTTCCATTTTATTAATTTAAGCCCTGAATTTGATTATTTCTTGCCATTTGCTCCTTTTGGATGTTATTTCTTCTTTTTGTTCTAGAGTTGTCAGGTATGCTGTTAAGTTACTAGTATGAATTCCCGCCAATGTTTTAAGTGTAGGCACTTAGTGCTATGAACTTGCCTCTTAGAACTGTCTTCATTGTATAATATAAGTTTGGGAATGTTGTATTATAATTTTCATTCAATTCTCTCTTGATCCATTTTCCATTGAATTGTTCAGTTTCCATTAGTTTGTATCCATTATCGATATCCAGTTTTAACCCATGGTGGTCAGATGGGATGCAGAGGATTATTTCAATTTTCTATGTCTGTTGAGATTTGCTTTATATCTGAGTGTGTGGTCAGTTTCAGAACAAGTTCCATGAGGTGCTGTGAAGGTATATACTTTTGTGTTAGTGTGAAAGGTTCTCTAAACACCTGTAAGGTCCATTTGGTTCATAACGTTGGTTAATGCCAGTAACTGTTTAGTTTTGGTCTGGATGGCCATTCTTTCAGACAGTCAGGTATTGAAATTTCCTGCTACCAGTGTATGCAGGACAACATGTGATTTAAGCTGTAGCACTGTGTCTTTTACAACCTTGGGTGTCCTTGTGTTTGGTGCGTAGATATTAAAAACAGCAATGTCCTCTTGGCGGATTTTTCATTTAAAGAGTTAAGTACTGTTCTTCCCTATCCCTTCTGGTTAGTTTTGGTATGAAGTCTATTTTATCAGATATTAAAATGGTTGTACCAGTTTGCTTCTTAGATGTGCTTTGAATACCCTTTCCCATCTTTTTTACCCTGAGGTTATTTCTGTCCATGATATCAACATGTATTTACTGGATTCAGCAGAAAGATGAATCCTGTTTTCTCTTTTCTTTCTTTTTTCTTTTCTTTTTTATTTTGCATCCATTCTGTTCATATATGTCTTTTTATTGGGGGAATTGAGACTATTGATGTTGAAAAGTAAAAGTGAGCTGTGTTTGTTAATTCTTGTTATTTCACTTTTGTTGAGCTGCTTCTGCTGGTGGTAATGGCATATGTGTAATGGTGTGTGTGTAATGGTGTGTGTGTGTGTGTGTGTGTAATGGTGTGTGTGTGTGTGTGTGTGTGTAATAGTGTGTGTGTGTAATGGTGTGTGTGTGTAATGGTGTGTGTGTAATGGTGTGTGTGTGTAATGGTGTGTGTGTAATGGTGTGTGTGTGTGTAATGGTGTGTGTGTAATGGTGTGTGTGTAATGGTGTGTGTGTGTGTGTAATGGTGTGTGTGTAATGGCATGTGTGTAATGGTGTGTGTGTAATGGTGTGTGTGTGTGTGTGTAATGGTGTGTGTGTGTGTGTGTGTAATGGTGTGTGTGTAATGGTGTGTGTGTGTGTGTGTGTGTGTGTAATGGTGTGTGTGTAATGGCGTGTGTGTAATGGTGTGTGTGTGTGTGTGTGTGTAATGGTGTGTGTGTAATGGTGTGTGTGTGTGTGTGTGTGTGTGTGTGTGTGTGTGCTTTCTTCTTATTGGGTAGATACAGCCAAGAACAGCTATTTTATAGCTGTTTTGCAGGTTATTTACATTTGCATTAAAGCAAAGCAAAAAAAAAAAAATTCCTCAGTCTCATGTAGTTCAGGATAGCCTCAATTCACTACATAGCCAAAGATGATCTTGAACTGTAGGGGTGGTTCTGATGCTAAGGTCCTGTTCCCCAGTTGGTTCTTTATCTCTCAGTAAAGATTCCACAGGCCAATTGCTGGGTGGAAGGGTCCCTGCAAACAGGCTGGCAGATGCAGGAGAGAGAGGAAAGGTTTTTCTCTGTGCTTCAGAGGGAGAAAAGCCAACCAGCCTTGTGAGATCTCAGGCTCAGCAGCCACAGGCTGCTTCTACAGGTGTGAGGTTGGGGTGTTGAGCTGGGACTAAGGTCACTGGTGGCCTGACAGCTAACTTCCGTGATTGAGGGAACACTCACTCCCAGCCTCCTTTTCTTGTCTGATCTCATCAGGATGGTGGCACTGTAAAACAAGTCTTCTTACCATTACTCTGTAACTTCTACCACAAAATTGGGACTAGATGTAGTTCTGGCTTCTGCTTTTTTTTTTTAATTTTAAGATTTTATTTAATTTAAGTATATTAGTACACTGTCATGTCTTCAGACACACCAGAAGAGGTCATCAGATCCCATTACAGATGGTTGTGAGCCACCATGTGGTTGCTGGGAATTGAACTCAGGACCTCTGGAAGAGCAGTCAGTGCTCTTAACCCCTGAGTCATCTCTCCAGCCCCTGGCTTCTGTTCTTTAGCCTTCTGCCCCGTGAGGGCTCCGACCAAATGTCAGAGGGATGCTATTGGTAACATTGAAAGTAACAGGGATCTTTCCTCCAGCAACTTTGCCCAATAATTTTGCCTTCATCCCATTCACTTCCAACTCCAAATCTCCAGACATCTGGGGAAGGAGTTAAGTTTCTGGATTTTCTTGACTGTTCTCTGGGAACTCAAGATACACAAATGGATGATTGTGCTGGTCTGTTTTCTGTGGCTTAGAAGGAGACACTATGGCCTGGAGATCTTTAAAGAAAATAAGTTTATGTTGGCTCACAGTTCTGGTCCAAGGCCAAGGGACCACATCTGGCGATGGCTGTCTTGCTGGCTGTGTCCTGAGGCCATGTGAGCATCCTGTGGCAAGATGAGTGTGTGTGTGTGTGTGTGTGTGTGTGTGTGTGTGTGTGTGTGTTGAAAGCCATTTACAAGACTGCGCTTGAGATGGGAAAAGGGGGGATGGAAGTTTCTAATAGTGTTTTCCTCCAGTGTGGTTTCTCAGGTGGGAAAGAGAGTCTTGACTGTCACATAATGAAGTTTTAGGAACTCAGAGGGCTAGCCTAAAACCAAAACCAAGTAAACCAAATCAAAGCACACCAGAGCACGGTGATACCCTTACCTAGGCAGCTGGCCGACCCCTGACCACTAACCCCAGCATCAGAATTCTGCAAAGGTTCAGTTGCTAATTCTGTCCATCTCTGTGGTGTAACACCTTGGGCTTCTGAGCCTGGTTGATACTGAATTATCACAGTAAAGGCCTCCATTCTTGGTGACCACCCAATCATCCCTCAACCTGGAGTCCCACACTATTGCGGTCAGTAGATGGTCCAGGATAAAAAAGTCAAGGGCCTGCTACTGCTGCTGCAGGACCATGAACCCGGCGATGCCCTTCCGGGTGAAACCTGAGAGGTGGGAAAGAAAACACCAAAAGAAGTCAGTTGGTTTGGTATGGCTTGTTTGTTCATTTGTTTGTTTGTTTGGGGGTCATAATTGTACATAAGCTGTCTTAATGAAATAAATAAATAGTCAACAGTTTAAAGAGCTAAGAACTGAACAGGACACCATGGCAGAAGTTTGTAATCCCACCACCAGGAAGTGGGAGCCGGAGTTCCTGGTCGTCTTCACTAGATAGTGAGTGAGACCAGCATGTGCTGTGTGAAACAGTGTTTCAGAACAAAACAAAGCAGGATAGTGGCTTTAATCCTAGCACTCCAAAATCAGAGGTAGGTAGGTCTCTGTGAATTCTATAGAGGGAGTTCCAGGACAGCTAGAGCTACAACAGAGAGACCCTGTCTCAAAAAACAAAAAAAACAACCAACTGACCAACCAACCAACCAACCAAACAAACAAACAATGGGCAAAGACTCTTATTAGGACAAACAAACAGCCATAACAAAACTCCATGTCCAGCTTACTCTCAGAGCCTCCTGGGCCTGCTTGTGTATCTCTCACGCTGGCCTTCTGAAGGCGAAGGCCCCTACCCGTCACACCTGACCCCACTGCCAAGTCCTGTAGCCAGTAATTTTGTGGGAGAGGAAAGGCTTCAGCACCACAGCATTTAAAGGGTTAAATATTGAGCCTAGAGCAGTCTACCAGGGCCCAGCAGGTGTTCAGGTGAGGTGGGAATTACTCAAAGCTTTCAGTCAGAATCACAAAACAGATCCAAAGCCAAGGCAATTTCTCAGGAAATTAAGTGTATCTTAAATTCTGGAGAATAGTGGGTTTTGCAGACTCATTATGGCGCTCCTGATATTCAGAGCCAGGGCCCAACCTGAGTTCTGCTCTCAGCACTCAGGTCTGCTGCTCACAGCTCCCTGTACCTACAGTTCCAGGAAGGTGGAACACTTCTGGCCTCCAAGTGCATGCCACTAAGACAGGCAGGCAGGCAGACAGACAGACAGACAGACAGACAGACATGCACGCGCGCGCACACACACACACACACACACACACACACTAACTCTTTAAAAAAAGAAAGATTTGGGAATGATTACTGCTGTGGGGCACAGAGGGGCCCCAGTGCAATGGGAAACACCTCCTGGCCCCTCCTCCTGCCTTTGCAACTTTCCTCCACCAAGTTAGGCTGACTCCAGCAGCCTTGCAGATGACAGCTGTCACCCAGAGTCCACAATGACTGCAGACAAATCTTTTTTTTTAATGAAATTTTAAAAAATTCTTTGAAAATTTCATCATGTGTATATCATATCTGCACCATAGTCACTGCTCGATCCCTCTAATCCACCGCAGGCCCCTCCCACCACAAACCCCTCCCCTGCTGGGTCCCCCTTTTAAAACTATGTATTTTACAAAAATTATTAATATATTTATTTAACCCACCAAGTCTAACTAGTACTGCCCATGTGCACATGGGTATAGAGCCACTCTTTGGGGACTGGGGAACCTGCCAGTGGCCACTCCTCAGAGAAAATAAGTCTTCCTTCCCCGACAGCCATCAGTTATTAATACATCCTGAGCTAGGGGTGGGGTTCAGAATTCCTCCCTTCTCCACACTGGAATTTTTAACTGGCTTGGTCTTGTGAAGACCTTGCTCAGGTAATCACAACTACTGTGAGTTCATGTATGTGATAGCCGTGTCCCGTGTGAGTTCATGTATGTGATAGCTGTGTCCCATCCAATAGACAGCATTTCACAGCCTGTCCCCAGGCTCTGGTTCTCAAGTTCTTTCTGCTCCCTCTTCTGAGATGTTCCCTGATCCTCGTGTATGTGATGTGGTGATATTCCATCTAAGGCTGAGCATTCAGAACCACTCATTCTCAGTGCTTGAGTCTCTGGATTCACCAGGACCCGTGTGTTAAGGAGTTCTTCTGACCACAGCTGAGAAAAGCACACATCTATAGATATAAACAGATATGTTTAGAAGTCTGTTTAATAACTTGATCTTTTAGAAAAACAATCAGTCGGTTCCCCCCTTCGGCCTATGATTTCCCAAGCCACGGGTCTTAACCAGGTTTGCAGTACCAGGTATGAATTCCCTGCTGTGGAACAAGCCTTGAACCAGGATACAACAGCAGCAAAGTGGGAATTACAGACCAGTCTCCTCTGTGAACATAGATGCAAAGATTCTTAATAAAATATCGGTAAACCGAATTCAAAATCATATTGAAAAAGATCTTTCCTCGTGACTGAGTTGGTTTATTCCAGAGATGCAGGGATAGGCAAACATTTGTAGATCAAGAAATGTTATCCCTAACATAAGTAGATTCAGAAGCAGAGACCATGTGATCTCTTTAGAAGAAGAAAAAGACTCACAAAATCCAACGTCTCTCATGGTCAAAATCATAGAGAGGCTCGGAACAGCAGGAACTTACCTCAAAATAATAAAGACTATGTACACGGAATCTGTAGCTAACATTATAGTAAGTGGAGAAAAACTCAGAGCGCTCCTAGTTCCGAACAGAAAGAAGACGGCGTGTTCATGCTCTCTACATCTCTTCAGTGCAGTGCTCGAAGTCTCAGCCAGAGCAGTAAGACATGAGGAGCCACGAGACGGACCCTGATCAGAAAGGAAGCTGAAGGGCCGCTGTTTGCGTTTGATAGGATTCTATTCATAAGATCCTACTGTGTGCTTCTCAGCCTTCCTAATCCCACGACCCTGTAAATCAATTCCTCAGTTGTGGTGACCCCCAACCATAAAATTATCTTCATTGCTCCTTCAGAACTGGAAGTTTGCTATTGTTATGAATCGTAATGTAAATGTCTGATATGCAGGGTGGCCCTAGGCAACCCCTGTGAAAGGGTCAGTCAACTCCAAAAGGTTGAGAACCACTGCTCTAAGGACTCCAAACCTCTTAGAACCAATAAATACTTTGAGGAAAGAGGCAAACTATGAAGTGAACACACAAAAATTTGTAGCAGGTTTCCTACATAAAAATGAAAGACATATTAAGAAAGAAGCCAGGAAACAACCCATTTACAGTAGTACCCTGCACCACACACACAGTCCCTGGGCCTAACCCTACCAAGGACATGAATGACTCCTACAATGAGAACTTGAAGACAGCACCGGAAAATGGGATCTGTCTTAGGGATTTTTTTTTTAAGATTTATTTATTTTTATTTATATGAGTACACTGTAGCTACAGACACACACCAGAAGAGTGCATCAGACCCCGTTACAGATGGTTGTGAGCCACCATGTGGTCGCTGGGAATTGAACTCAGGACCTCTGGAAGAGCAGTCAATGCTCTTGACCACTGAGCCATCTCTCCAGCCCTGTCTTAGGGTTTCTGTTGCTGTGATAAAAAAAACACCGTGGCCAAAATCCCTCGAGGAAGAAGGGCTTTATTTCATTTTGTGACTCACATCACCCTCCATCACTGAAGGAGCCCAGACAAGAACCTGCAGAGAGACTGTTGCCCAGGGCAGCTCAGCCTGCTTCTTAAACAGTCCAGGACCACCTGTCCAGAGGCAGTGCCACCTACAGCAGGCAGGCCTTTCCGCATAAATAATCAAGAAAGAACCTTATAGACTTTCGAAGGCTCTTTTCTTTTTCACTTAAGATTCCCTCTTCCCAGATAAGTCTAGGTTTGTGTCAAGTTGACCTGAACCAACTAGCACAAAGTCCATGCTGCCTCTTACGGGTGCTAGAAACAGAATTCAGGTCCTCTGTGAGAGCAGCAAGAGATCTTAACTAAGCTCCTCTCCAGCCCTGTGATGCTGTGCGCTGTGTCAAGTTACAGGGCCCTCCATCCCTCATCACAGGCTCTGTCTGCAGCATCTCCTGCTGTCACTGTCTCCACATGAAAAGCTCAGTTGCCCTTGACTTTAATCACCTCTCCCCAGAGGTTGCAAGGCTATGCTGCTTCCTTCGGTTTATTTTGTTTGGGCTTTTTTTGAGATAGAATTTCATGTATCTCAGGCTGGACTTGAATTCAGTATGTAGCCATAGCTGGCCTTGAACTCCCAATCCTCCTGCCTCCACTTCATAGGTGCTGAGATCACAGGCCTGCAGCATCACTTTCCCTGTTTGATGGATGAGGGCACTAAAGAACTTGCCTGGTGCTTCATGCTATGTGGTGGATGAGAGCTAGCCTCACGTCTTCTGCCTTACCCTTTCCCATAAATGCATGCATGCCAAAAAAAACAAAAACAAAAACAAAAAACCAACCGGCTTCATTCACACAACATTCTGTGCCATTCCAGCCTCCAGTTTCTTGATTTATATACTGGTATTCCCAAGGCATTTATAATATCCTGGGTGAGAACTTGGCTAAAACAGGTAGAAGCAGATCTGAGGAAGCTGAAAGCAGGGTGTGGGGGGCGGGAGCTGCTGAGACTGCTCCCCAGCCCCACCTTTCCTGAAGGTGACTCTATCAGTTTTACCTTGGGATCCTGAGAGCAAAGGTTGTGGTTTCCACAATTCAGACTGAGGTTGAAAAGTGCTAACGGCAGGTCTGCATCTCACGGACTCAAATCCTCTCTGTCTGGAATGGCGCTGACTGTCGTCATGGTGACGCATGATCACCAGGATCATGGTGACCATGAATCAGCAGGCTTTCTCCACCCCCACCCCACCCCTACCCTGCCCCCACCCCACCCCTACCCTGCCCCCACCCCACCCCTACCCTGCCCCCACCCCCAGCTACCAAAAGATTTCTCATAGTACGCAGAGCCATGGCAGGTGACATGCCTATTACACTCACTATAAGCCACGGATCTCCTTACTGGGGACCAACAGAAGAAGGGGTGGTTCAATTGAATGTTTTTTTTTCCCTACTTTAGTTTTCAAACTTTTTTGAGAATTTCATACATGCTTTACTGCATTTTTAAAATCAAATCTATCCTCCGATGCACTCCCGTCTAACTCCTTCCTTATCCCCTTTTCCTTACCTACTTCCTGTTAATTTTTTTTAATATACTGGAACACTTAATGCTGCCTGTATGTATGTACTGTGGAAATACCCACTGGAACATGGCAGCCTCTCAGGGGCTGCATCTTGAAGATCTCCCTCCCCTATCAGTCATTCATTGCCAGTGACTTTTTAGCTAGGGGTGGGACTTTAGCTAGGGGTGGGTGAGCCCTCCCCCATCCATGCTGAGATTTTGGCTGGCTTGATCTTGTGCAGGTCCTGTGCGTGCAGTCCCAGCTGGTGTGAGTTCATGTGTGCAGCTGTGTTGTAATGTGCAATGAATACTGTTTCCCTGTATCTGTCCATGACCTCTGGATCTTAGGAGCTCTCTGCAACAGCACCAAGATGCCAGAAGCCAGAATCGGATGCCTGGGCCCTGCCAAATGCCATTACCAACTCAGCTGCACCAACGTCTTTCTGCTTACATTCCTGCTTCCTGCCCTGAGTTGGACTTCTTCAGAGCTTGTCCATCAGACTGCCTGAGAGTGTCCCTGGGATTTCATTCTCAGAGGCTTTTCCAAACAGTGTTATAACTTTGGAGCTGAGTCCTTTCAGTCTTCATCCAGGTCTCCATGATGCAGTCTCATGGCTAAGCATTAGTGATGGTGCCTGCCCACCTTCACAGTGCACCTTCCCTTCAGAAGCACTTACTCTGAGAATGTGCCACCTTTGCTCATCTAGCACACATATCCCAACCACCTGCAGCAGGCTAGACTTTGTAGTTGATATTGGAGCATTAGACCGAGCAGACAACTCTGTCCTCACAGGGCTTGAGAGAGACCTTTTTTTGGAGCAGACAGCCAGCATCATATGTATAAAAGTTACATAGTATATTAGGAGATGATAGGCACTATGGGGAAAGGAAGCAAAGAAAGATGGCTGGAGATGCCTGGAAAGGGGATTTCTCTTTTTAGATGGCATCTAGGAGGACTTCCCAGGGGAAAGGATGTCAGAGTAGTGGGGAGGATCAAGGGGGCCGGGCCACTGTGGAAGGCTGGGGAGATGGCTCACTTTGCAAAGTGATGTGGTACCAGCACAAGGAACTGGTTAATCCTTAGAACCCGCATTGAAGAAAACACAACAAACAAAAACTGGGCACAGTGCGTGCACCTGTAATCCTAGTGCTGGGGAGGTAAACATACACATATGCACACACATGCACACACACACAAACAAGCACATGCTCATGCACATGCACACATGCACATACACATACTCACACATGCACACACACACACATATACACAAACAAGCACATGCTCATGCACATGCACACATGCACATACACATACTCACACATGTGCACACACACATACATACATGCACATGCTCATGCACACACATGTGCACACACACATACATACATGCACATGCTCATGCACACACACATACACACATGCACATGCACACATGCACACACACATACACACATGCACACGCACACATACACACACAAGCACATGCTCATGCACATATGCACATACACACACATGTGCACACACATACACCCATGCAAACACACACACATGCACACACACAAACACACACACATGCACACACACACACAAGCTTGAGTTGGGAGAGGAGCCTGTAAGTAGGGATTGGCAAGGGATCACTCTAATTGGTGTGGGTTGATCATGTAGGGGCAGTGTGGGAATGGAAAGTAACGGCTACTGAACAGCAGCCGATCCAGTTGGGACTGAACAGGCACAGCAGGAGGGTGGGGGTGTAGACCTGGAGACCTTTGGTCAGTAGGACATGCAAACCTGCTGATTGGTGGACATAAGCCTGAAGGAGCAAAACACTTGGGGCAACTCGGATTGGACCTGAGCAACAGAAAGCCTGGCCAGGCCTAGGCAACCAGACAGACCCAGGCAGAAGGGTCTGACCAGGATCTACCCAAGGGAGCTGGCAAGTTGTTTACACCCAGGAGCTGCAGCTCAGGAGGGTTGAAGCCATGAATGTGGGTGGGGGTGGCAGGAGTCCATGCAAAGAATAGGACTGTGGGTGAGACCAGCTGTCGATGCCGCTGGGGCCCAGCCAACCAGGGAGTGCTGGAAGTTTGGTTTAGCCACCAAGCCACATAGCATTTGGTTACGCGGGCAGGAAGTCCTATTGGAGCAGGCACTGGCGAGGAAAAGCAGGAAGGAAGTGAGAGGCGGGCAGGCTAGACAGACTTTGCTGTGAAGGGGAGCAGAGAGGGGAATGGGAGCCAAGGGGGTGTGGAGTCAGGATGGGGAGAGGGGCAGTGTTGGGAGCTGGTGGGACAATGGGAAGGCCAACTTGTCTTAGGCTTCCCATCTGTACTTCCTAAGCCCTCGGGGCCTTCCAGTGTTCAGGTAAGGTAGAGCATCACATCTGACAAAAGGGCTTAAAGAGTAGGAACAACGGCTCGGCTCGTGTGGTAGGACAAGGAAGCATCTAGGAAAAGAAGACTGTCCGGCAAGCACCTGAGTGCTTTGCTGAGACAGCAGGCAAGGTCGTTGTTTTTTGCACAGGGGCTGTATGGCATGGGACCAGAAAAAATATGTCACTCCTGATTGTCCCAGTTGTCAGAGAAATAGGAGGTTATAGGTTAGGAGGGAGGGAGGCAGGGGTTTGTCTACCATCACCATGGGGGCAGGACTGGGAAGTCTGCTGTGGTCACAAGGAACATGGGCTCTTTGGCTTTGGAATCAGAGTTCTGAGGGAGGACCCAGAGCTGAAGACGCTGTCCCTGCACTCTGGCTTGTCATTGTGACTCTGCCTGAGTGATGGTAGTCACCGTGGTTAGTTGAGGAGTCCAGGTTCCTTCGTTTGTGAGGTCAGGCCAGTGCTTCACAGTGACAAACACATGGAGATCAGAGAGTCCCAGCACAGCGGCTGTCCAGCTAGAAAGGTAGGACACATCAAGGTAACGAACGGTTCGCACTCACTGCCACCCTGCCTGGCTCAGGACTCACGTTGGAGGCAGGGGCTTTCTAGATTAGGTAAATTGAGGTGAGAAAATGCAACCTAAGCGTGGGCAGAGCCATTCTGTGGGCTGGGGTCTCAGGGTGAAAAGGAGAAAGCCAGCTGAGCATCAGCTCCCCCCGGCCCCGGCACCCCCACACCCTGCTTCCTGACTTCAGATGCCCTGTGAGCAGCAGCCTCAAGCCCCTGCCACTAGCCTGCTAGCCTTCCCCATCCTGTGCCTTTAAACTGTGAGCTTGAATAAGCTGTCCCTTCTTTAAGCTGCTTCTGGGGTGTTTCATCACACAGTAAGAAATGCACAGTGACATTGGCTTCATTGCGATGACAGCCTAGGAAGGCTGTGCCCTAGCAAAAGCCCCATCTTTCCTCTGTGTGATGCATTACGATTGGGTTTCACAAAGTGAGCTAAGGTAATCTCTTTCTGGTTTGATTGCCTCAGATGTTTGCATGGTAACAGAAAACTAACACGGGTGGGGTCTGGAATGTTTTTAAGTCTACCAGAGACTGTGGTACACGTAGGGTAGAAATAACCCATTGAACTAGCTGCTGGGTGGTTAGCCACTCGATGAATCCTTCCTTAGTTAGAAATAAAGTGTGATTTGTGGAAGAAATATGTGAGGTTGTTCGTAAAGCAGATGTAAGAGAATCTCTGAAGCAGAAGTAGTTAACTGAAGAGATTCCATTACCAGTGACGCTGGCTCCCAGGCAGTGTGGACAGAGACTGACTAGATAGAGCAGCAAACGTACAACTTTCCAGGTCTGGAGGTGACTTATATTTGAGGGTGTCACCATAGTAGTGAACCCTTCATTCTTCCGAAGGCTTTGCCTCTACAACCATGGGCCCCTGCACTACCTCATTCAATCTCAAATAACAGACAGACACACATAGTAGATGCTCCCTGGGCAAGGGTGTGCATTGTGCTGGACATGGGATGTGACCAGAGCCATCTAGCTTGGGAAGTGGGAGCTACAATGCTTTCCACAGAAGCTGGCATCAGTCTGAGTGGTAGTTCCAAGTGCTTACCTGTGGTCCCACGACCTATAATGAATGCTTCCTGATCTCTGGACTCAGTGTCTTCCTCGTTGGAGGCAGGAGGATTGTGAGTTCCAGCCTACCCTGGGCTACATGAGACCTTGTTTCAAAAAAAAAATGTCTCTGAGGCAGGATTGCCATTCTAGATTGGTCTGGGTTGTGTAAGGAATTCTAGGACAGCCCAGGCTATAACAGGTAGGAAGAAAAATGAAGGGAAGGAATAAGGAGGAGAGGGAAGGAGAGAGAGGAGAGAGAGAGAGAGGAGAGAGAGAGAGAGAGAGAGAGAGAGAGAGAGAGAGAGAGAGAGAGAGAGAGAGAGAGAGAAGAGGGGGAGTAGGGAGTTCCTGTGATCCTGCTTCTGCATCCCAGGTCAGACTGAATGCTCCAGAGGCTCCTCAGGGACTGTGCCAGGGACAGTGCTGAGTACAGCCGGCCTTAGGCAGCCACAGCCCGTCAATCTGTCCCACAGTATCCCAGAAAGCTACTCTGCCCAATTACATGAAGTGTCGTGAGAACCTGGGAGTTCCCAGGCCTAGCTTGGAGATGAGCCACTCTGCCCTCATTTAAAACTAACCCTTGAAGCTCACAGTACCAAAGGTGCTGTTGAAACATTGGCTGCAAATTGCTTTTGACTGATGCTTGCCATAGGTCCTTGTGGTTCCCTTCTGTGTGTGGCTGTCACGTGGCAAGACCTTCTACTCCATTTGTTCTGCTCCTGAGAGCTGCTAAGGGACTTGAGGCATTTGGGGCCTGGATGTGTTTAAATGTGGAGACATGTCCACTCCCACTCCTACCACCATTCTGCTCCCAGGTATTCTCAGGCTTCTGGAGCCTCCTGGAGTCTCCCGTAGTCAGGAGAAAGTCGGTAGTGGATAGCTGGATGCTAGCAGGCTTGCACCCATGAAGCTGAGGTGCCTCTCCCTGCAGGTCCTAGACATCTCGTGTTGGGGCCTGTTGTATTCCAGACTCTGAGGTCTGAGGCCCAGGCTGACTTGGCTTCTTACACGAACTATCAAGTCAGTCCCAAAACAGTCTAACAGAAACAAACCTCCTGGCAGTCAGTGGAAGCAGCCATTGGCTGGAGTCTTTTTATGGAGCAAGATAAGATAAAATCATAATTCAAGCATGGCTGTGCAGAGTGAGTGCTGAGATCTCAGACGGTGCCTCCATTGTCACATGTAAGCAGACCCACACACATGTGCACACACACACACACACACACACACACCTGCATCAGAGGACATGTGGAAATTCTTCCGCTGTGCCGAGGCTATGACTTACTTGGTGGTGGGGTTTGCTGGTGGGCTGGTTGCTTCTGGCATCAAACCCAGAACCTTGAGCTTGCTAAGCACATTCTCTACCACTGAGCTACACTGTCAGCCCCACTTATTTGGAAAGAAGGTCTCTGTAAACACCACGGTAGCTAGCTGAGTTCATGCTTGTGGGGGAGAACTGTCTCCATATCGGGGTGTGGATGGGCCCAGTCTTCTGCAGGTGCTCACAGCTGAGAGAAGAAGAGTGCAGTATCCATCCTGGAGAGATGGCTCAATGACGAAGGGCTCGTATTGCTCTGGCAAGGTCCTAACTTTGATTCCCAGCATCCATATCAGGTGGTTCACAACTACCTTATAAGTCCAGATCCAGGGAATCTGGAACGGCCCTTCTCTGTGCCTGCACTTACATGCACCTGCCCATACACACACACACACACACACACACACACACACACACACACACACACACACACACGATCAAAAATAAAAATAACTTCTAAAAGAGGGCAATGATCCAGCCATGCACAGAAAACAGCCTCACTATCCCATCCCTCTCACCAGCTCCTCAATCCATTCTGTCTCCTCTTCTGTGATGCTCCACAAGCTTTGGGAGGGTAATATTGATTTATGGCTTTTAGAATATAGATATTTATGGTTCAACATTCAATAGTCATTTATTCTCAGCATCTTGACCAGTTAAGATGGTCTCTGCAGTAACTATTACCGGCTGCAGAAAGAAGCCTCTCTGATGAAGTCTAACAGCAACCCTCATTGCTGCCCAAAGACATGTCTAAGAAGGTGATTTGATGAGCATGTGATGTCTACTTAGCAAAGCAACATCTGTAACCAATCTACCAGAACCTATGATTTCCCTAGCACGGACTTTTGACCAGGTTTACAGTACTAGATGTGAATTGTTTTCTGTGAAATGAGCCTTGATTCCAATCAGAGAGCAATCTTATAATGAGCTTGCTATTACTGCACCAGTGGGCATATATTGCAGTGCAGGTTAGCAATACAGTATCACATTCCTTTTTAAAGAGCATAGTTTATCGACCAACAGTACATATCTGGGTCAAAGATCAGACTTCTGCTCCTAGAGAGGCAATGCTGAGAGGCATTAGAGATGAGGCCAGAGAAGAGCTGTGGTCAAAAGCTCTGGGGGTCATAGTGTGATATTGTCATAGCCTAGAGGGGGCCACTGGGTCCCTCCCAGAGAACCTGCTGTGGGGGTGGTGACTGTGACAGGAGGTGTCACATAAGACCATGCCTGGGACTGGACAGAAGCCACAGAAGTCCATCCTTGGGACTCGCTGTGCTCCAGGTCCTGGGAGACTTGTGAATCACTATTTGTATGATCCCAGCAACACCCTATCAGTAGATGGGATGAGTACATAGAAGACAAGCCTCAGGATACAGGAGGCTGAGAAGGTGTCCCTGAGCCAGGTCACCCACAAGTCTCCACTGTCTTTGTGCTGCTAGCCTACAGATCCAGCTTGATGGGTAGGTGGTCTTACCGAGAGGGTCATTGCAAATGTGCAGTATCATTTCTGTCACAGGCCTGAATGGCACTGCGGACCCACAAGGGGTGCACTCAAAGACATAAAGCAAAGATCCCATTGAGCCATAAGCTACAGCTGCCACCAGGACACTATGACCCCAGTATGTAAACATCAGCTGTGAAGAGTCACTCTTGGTATAGGGCTGCCTCTGCACAGTGGCTCAGGGGAGCCTGTGCGGATGCTCTTCCCTCACATGCAGCAATCTGTCTGAGGAGGATATCATCGTCATGGCTTAGGGTCTCAGGAGTAAGGTCCGGCTAATGTTGAAGCACCACACTGAGCAGAGTGCTATGGGAACAGAGGGGAGTGTGAACAGCAGCTGTGCCTCAGCCCCAGGGCCCGCAGGGGTTCTGTCAGTCCTGTCCTTCCTCTTCTAAGTTTCTTCTAGAATGAAAAGCTGGGGGAGCCTTGGGAGTAGGGCTGTGTGGCACAGGGACTGGGGACATAAACATCCTGCTAAAAAAAAAATAAAAATTAAAAAAAAAACAAAAAAAACATCCTGCTAAGTTCCATGGTACAGGTGTCCTCAGCACACAGCCCGGAGCTTGCCTTGGCGACTTCCATCTTTCCCTAACTACAAGCAACATCAGCCTGCAGAGGGGCCGAACTCCTCTTTGCTGAGTGCCCACGGCTGATGGTCACATCTCTGTGCTCTGTGCATCACTGGGAGCCATTTCCTGTCTATCTTTCTCGCTACTCTTCTTCCCCAGGTATCAGGACAGATCTCTAAGCCCATTCCATCCAATCTGTCTCCCATTTTTCTCACGGGCATCTCCCGTCACCTTTCTTAAATCTCATCTCTTGGCGTCTGCCTCTCCACGGCTCCCAGCTGACATATGCGCCAGGTAGGAAGCAGGGAGTCATCAGCTTGTACAGGAAAGGAGCAAGATGGAGGGAGAGCATAGCAAGTACTCAGTCTGAGGCAGGCCAAAGCAGGATTCTCGGGCCGAAGGTGTGGATGGAGACTGTGGCTGTGGAATTTCATTTCGGCCCCCAGGAGAAAGTTCAGCTAGGCATTTATGAGCCTGGGTAACTCTGCTAGCTCCCTTCACAAAACCTCCATCAGGAAAATATGGACTTTGACATTTTTGCCTCCTGCATGTTAAAACCCTGAATTGTCTAAAATAGAGTTCCAGTATAGTTTAGCAATGGAGCAGCCATTACAGTCACCATAGATGATGCCAGGGGTGTTACTCAGTCAGTAAAGTTCTCACCACGCAATCATCAGGGCCTGAGTTCAATACCCAGAACCCATATAGAAAAAAGCTGGATATGATGTTCCAAGCCTGTAATTCCAGTCCTGGGAGGTGGCAACAGAAGGCCCCTGAGGGCCTCCTGGCCAGTCAGCCTAGCCAAGTCAGTGTGCTAGCTCCAGGCCAAATGAGAGAAAGACCCTGGTTCAAGCACAAGGTAGATGGCACCTGAGGAATGACACTTGGGGTTGACCTGTGGTTAACACACACACACACACACACCCTCAATGAAAGTGAGGTAAAGAAGTGAACAGAAGCCAGGATGCTTTACCACGTCTGTAATTCTAAAGCCAACCATTTTGTGAAACTGGAAGAGACATTAAGGTTGAGAAAACCCGGCCAGTGAGTGTGCCGTGTCACAGTGCCTGTCACAGTAATGACAACATACTCTAGATGGCTCTGAAGCTCGGCTTCTGTAATTACCTCTTTCTTGGTTAGGTAATGAGAGAAGCAGGGTGATTGATGGGCGTGGCTAAGCCCAGTCATTAGTGAGCATGAGCCAGGCTTTCTTCAGCGCAGAGGAAGCTTGTTCTTTCCTGGAGGGGATCTGAACACTTGGGTTTCACAGTTCCTCACCTAATGCCCTCAGTAACAAGCCTTGTGAAGTGGCCCTGTTGTGCACACAGGGAGTCTGCTGCCTTTGCTCCGGCAGCAGCTTCCCTGAGCTGTCCTCTACGGCCACAAGACTTCTGCAGATGGTCCAGAAGCCACCAGGCATGGAGTTTATAGCTTTCCAGGTAGCAGAAAGAGAAAAGGTGAAGTAGGTTCAGAGAGAGATTGACTTTAAAGAATTGGCTCATTGTGGGGCCTAGAAAGTCTGAAATCTACAAGACAGGCCAGCTGGGAGTTTAGGTAACAGCTAGAGTTGTAGGTTTGACCTTGATTCTTGGGAAAGTACTAGCTTTTTCTCTTAAGGCTTTCAACTAATGAGATAGGCCCACCAGTTGTCTGCTTTTCAATACCTGGGTCGAGATGTAACCTCAAAAATCCCTTTGCAACAACATCTGCATGCATCTGACCAGTCTGAAGGCACCAGAAGCTGGCCAGGTTGACATACTATAGTCAGTATCCAAAGAATCCATGGGTACATCAAGAAATCGGTGACACTGGGATGATACAGATCCTCTGTGTAACTCAGTCAGCCTCCTGAACCTGAAGGGAGAGGGAGAGGGAGGGGGGGAGAGGGAGGGGGAGGGGGACGAGGAGGGGAGAGGAAGGGGGAGGGAGAGGGAGAGGGAGAAGGAGAGGGAGAGGGAGGGGGAAGGGGACGGGGAGGGGAGAGGAAGGGAGAGGGAGAGGGAGAAGGAGAGGGAGAGGGAGGGAGGGAGAGGGAGGGGGAGAGAAGGGGAGGGGGAGGGGGGAGGGAGAGATGACCAGTTACTGTAGGAATTAAATGGCTTCATCTCTGATTCTCTAAAACACAAAGTGCCATGTGGCCATCCCTTGCTTTGTGATAATAATGAGTTCTTTGGCGACTGAGTTCATTGAATGTCTGACACACACTTATTACAAGTTCCTCTGAGGGCAGTGGCACTGATTTGCCATTAATAGAATGAGCCTTTGACATTCTACAATTTGAGACAGGTTTCTGGTGATCTGTTGCCTGATGTGCGCTCAATAAGGGGTTAATGTCTGGATGCAGGAAGGGGCAATGGCTCCCTCTACCAACCGCACACTCTCAGCATCCACACAAGGGCATAGCAAGGAAGGGAAAGAAATCCTCTGCAGAGTCAGTGACTGTCTAGTGGACAAGACCCTGGCCATCTGCCTGCCCAGCAGACTGCCTTCCATCAGACACCAAGGCTCCGAGAACAGGCTGGACCAGCTGGCAGGAGAGTGCAGGTCCCCTCAGGACTAGGAACCAGGCTCACTCCTGGCAGGCATAATGCTCAGGTGTTCTTCTTCTTTTCCGGTTGAGAGTAGTCTTTCTTGAGGTTCAGAGACAGGCAAGCTGTTACTCTTAGCAGCTGCCTGATGAAGGAGGTGGAGAAGAGCACGAGAGAAAACCTTGTCAGGAGAGGTCTGCAATGGCCAAACGGCCGAAGGAAAACGTCCACAGGACCAGGGAACAAACATGCTTGGCATAAAGGCAAAAGACTGGGAGGAAAGGGAAGGTGTGCTTTTTGGGTAACTCAGAATTGCTCACAGATTGCAGTGTTACCAAACGAAAGCTATTCAAGTCTTGGTACTAGGGCAGGCTTCTGGGGAAGAAAGTACATTATCACACTAAGGGGATAATTATTCCTCCCATCTCTTTCACAGGGCTTTAGTGAATCATGTTCTCCGGGGATGGTCTGGCTGGGTGATTGGCAGGCCCAGCTGATCATGGTTTCTCCTCCACAGATCTTCCCCACTTCCCCACCCATCCAACTCCATCTCCATGACCCCTCCAATAAACAGGCAGAAAAACAAGTTTTAAATGAAAGAAAAAAGTACAAGAAACACATATCCATGCAGATACATACACAAATCCATAAAAACTGGGAACCGTAATATACAATCAAAAGATCAGTAAGGTTAAAAAAGCAATGGTGTGTATCTGAAGGGAGGGAGGGAGGGACAGAGGGAGGGACAGAGGGACCAGAGCTGGGGAGATGGTTCAGCAGTTAGGAGCTCTGATGCTTTTCCAGAAGATCTGAGTTTGATTCCCGCATCAGGTTGCTCGCAATCATCTATAACTCCAGTTTCAGGGGACCCGATGCCCTCTTCTGGCCTCTGTGGGTACTCACATGTAAGGGACATAAACTCACCGGTCCCCCCATCTCTGTATCTATTTCTCTCTCTCTCTCTCCTCCCTCCCTCCCTCCTTCCTTCCCTCCCTCCCTGTCTTCCTTCCTCTTTTCCTCCCCCAAACAAATAAATCAAATATAAATATAAAATAAATTAACAAAATGAATCCAAGCTAGGTGTGGTGACATACCCTTATTCCCAACACTCAGGAAACAGAGGCAGGTGGATTTCTGTGAGTTCAAGGTCAACCTACATAGGACTTCCAGGACAGCCAGGACTATACAGTGAGAATTTGTCTAAAAAGAAAAGAAAAAGTCAAAATAAAGGAAGTGAAACCATACAAAGTTCAAAAGCAGTTAGAAGGGAAGTTTTAGGAATAAAATTTGAAGTGCAAAGAATGCTTGTAAATCATGTAGAAAACCTCCATACCCTAAAGTGAGACTATGAGAAAGGAAGAATTCCATACAGAAGTGTGACTGACAGGCAAACAGCCTAGGCAGTCCCTGACACCAAGTGGGTGCTACATCCTCAATTTTTTTTTAACATCTTCAATTTTAAAAAAACAAAACAACAACAACAAAACAAAACAAAACAAAAAAAAAACCTCATTCATTTGGAGGGAGTGGGGAAGCCCTTGCCTTGCATTTAAAGATCAAAGGATAACCTTGGGTTTTCTTCTCCTTCCCACCCAGGGATCCTGGGATTTGGCTGTGACAAGCCCTCTACCTGCAGAGATAGCTCAGCAGCCCAAAGCATTTTAATGTAAAGAGCTACCGATAGACAAGAGAAAGATGGGCCTCCCAGTAGGAGACTAAACAGAGAGACCACAGACCACTCTAGGGAAGCTAGTGGCAAAAGAAACACAAGCCTAAGACAAAAGCATCCACCCTCCTTCACAGCAACAGGCCAGGGGTGGGACTAGCTGTGATCCTTCTCTTAGCAGGTGGATATCAAGTGGTCTGTGCTGGTGAAGGTGCTGCTCTGGGGTGACCTTGCAGGCCAATAGCCTCCTAAAATGACCTAAGCTCCTGTCTGGCCTGTTACTTAGCTTAGGTTACTCCATATTGTGTGGAGTGGAGTGTGCACTGCTTTCCAGCATGGGCGGCACTTCCATCCCTATCAGTAGGGCATTGCTTTCCAAGATCATGTAATAAAGAACACAGAGTGGAGGATATGCCTTTTGCGTGGCAGGCTGTCCGTGAGTGAGTGATCCACGTGTTTTTCTTGCCACCTCTCTCCTGAGCACCTTGTGGCAACAGGGGTAAGATAATTGCTCAGAGGATGTGGAGAAAGAGGAACACTCCTCCACTGCTGGTGGAATTGCAAGCTGGTACAACCACTCTGGAAAGCAGTCTGGCGGTTCCTCAGAAAACTGGGCATGACACTCCCGGAGGATCCGGCTATACCACTCACTCCTGGGCATATACCCAGAAGCTTCCCCTGCATGCAATAAGGACACATGCTCCACTATGTTCATAGCAGCCTTATTTATAATAGCCAGAAGCTGGAAAGAACCCAGATGTCCCTCAACGGAGGAATGGATTCAGAAGATGTGGTATATTTACACAATGGAATACTACTCTGCAATTAAAAACAATGAATTCACGAAATTCTTAGGCAAATGGTCAGAACTGGAAAATATCATCCTTAGTGAGGTAACTCAATCACAAAAGAACACACGTGGTATGCAGTCACTGATAAGGGGATATTAACCCAGAATCTCGGAATACCCAAGACACAATTCACATATCAATAGATTTCCAAGAAGATGGAAGGAGAGACCCCTGGTCCTGGAAAGACTGGATGTAGGAGAACGCCAGGACAGAGTAACGAGAGGGGGTTGAATGGGGTACAGGGGGAGGGAAGAGGGCTTATGGGACTTTCAGGGAGGGAGGAAATGGGAAATCATTTGGAATGTAAATAAAAAAATATAGAAAATAATAATAAAAAAATCGCTCAGGAAAGAGCCTGGCTCCCTAGCTGCTGGCGATGGGCACTTCTGGACATGGACCGAATGGCTTCCATGTTAGGCCTGCCATGCTTGCAAAGCATGGCTGCTCCCTTGGAGGGCTTAGCTCCCACATCACTGTTGCTGGGCCCTTTCTGAAATCGTGGCGTGACAATGCCAGAGCTCTCCCTACTGTCCTGCTGTCTTGTTCAACAAAGTTTCCAGAACAGATATCTACCGTGGTGCCCTCTGTTCCCCATGGCCTGTAAGTTTACTGAAGCCACGCTTATGCTTACTGCTCTGCTTTCCAGGATGGCCTTCCCAATGTCATCTCACCCTAGTCAGAAAGCAGCCAGCGTCCTTAGGGCCCCACATGTCAAATCTATTTCCTCTATACTCTCTCACCAAGTTCCAACTTCTGAGTCCCAGAGATGAAGCCCTTCAGGCCTGCCTCCTCCCATACTGCTGCCTGCTGACCTGTCTATAGTTTCCCTCTGGCTAAGCCCAATGACCGTGGTATAGAGCTGAGCAGGAGAGGTGTAGGAGCAGAGGCCACATGGAAGTCCACTGGGAGGGTGGATGCCACCTGCATCTCCACACTGTGGACACACTCTAGGGGTGGTCAGGACATGGTTTTCTGGAAATGTTAAGTGACCATTTAATTTTCCAAGGATGAGGGTCCCACAGAGTCTCTGAGAAGCAATTCTTCCCTTAATTTTCCAGGGCTAACTTATGTGTTGATTTTATAATCAATGCTGAGAACATTGCTTCATGTACATAAATATTTAGTGTAAAATACCAGGAATATGTTTAGAGAAATTGTTAGAAATTCTGTCCTCATCCCAAGCCAAAATTCGGTTAGTGAATTTTTATAAACCTCAAGTATGTGTCTCAAACAGCCATTGAAAAGAGCAAACCCTTCCACATGGTCCAGCCCAAACGCACTAGTGTACTGCATACTGAAGAATGGCGGTGGGAAAATACTCACAGTCCTCGTTTTCTGCAGTTAAATCAGTCTCTGTAAGTATAGGGAACTACACACAGTAAAGACACTATAGGGTCCATAGTCTTAAATCTTCACTGAGATGTCTCACACAGTGTAGGTGAGCCTGCATAACTGGGCTCACACAGTGCTCACGCTGCGAGGCCAGAACCAGACAGAGAGTCAGGTGGTTCCCTGTGACACAGGCAAGTGCCACCACCAGCAGCTCCAGTTCATTCTGCACTTGAGTTTTGAATTCAGTTTTGCTCATTACAATTCCAGAAACTTTTACTGTTGCCAGATTTTTGGTTTTTTTTTACAGCTTCTCCCAACATGTCTAGTTATGTGACTTTCTGTGACGTCACCATGAAGCTTTCTGGACTCAGGGCTGCCCACAATGAGGCCCTTTGCATGCACTGTGTGTGTTGGCAGTGAACCCTGCACACACACACACACACACACACACATGCACACACACACACGCATACACACACACACACATGCACACACACACACGCATGCACACACACACACATACACACATACACACACACACACACATACACACACACACATACACACACACATGCACACACACATACACACACACACGCACACACATACACACACACATGCACACACACACATACATATGCACACACACACACACATAGACACACACACACATACACACACATACACACACACACACATGCACACACACACACACACGCATGCACACACAGCACACACACACACACACATACACACACGCGCGCGCACACCTCCCCCAGCCAGAGCATCTTTACTCATCCACCTAAAATTCTGGGAAGCCCTTGAGTCATGGATGAACAAGTCCCACAGTGAGAAGAAAATGTCCTTGCGTACAAGTGAGCCAGACCAGAGTTTTATCATTATTGCTGTGTTTTATAAAAAAAGAAAGATAAGGAGGGATATATTTGATAGAGGCACAGTATGGTGTGTGTGTGTGGGGGGGTGTCTCTGCAGGCCCATGCTGAGGTATCCCTTCCCCCTAAGGTAGCAGCCATACCACCAATATAGTATGGAATAGAGTTTATTTAGACCATGGGGAGGGGAGGGGAGGGGGGAGGGAGAGAGGGGAGGGAGGAAGGGATAGGGAGAGGGGGGGGAGGTAGAGGCTGGGCATGAACACGTGGAGAGAGGGGGAGGGGAATGGGGATAGAAGAGACAGGGGAAGAGAGTAAGAGGGCAAGAGAGTGAGGAGGGGCCAAGCAGCCCCTTTTATAGTGAGTCAGGCATACACACCTGGCCATTGCAAGGTAACTGTGGGGCAGAGCCTAGAAGAAATGATAACAGTTAGGCTCTATTTTTTTTTTTTAATCTAGAAGGCAAAAGGCTGTGATGAACCAGGCTAAAAAACAGCATGGCCTTTGGCAGAAAGGTCTGTGGCCTTGTAGGTGTGGCTGATACAGGAACCTCACCCAAGCCCAGTGCTTGGAAAATTGTTCTTCAATCTCTCCCAAGATCTCATAAGATTCTCCAGCGTTCTATTTAGGAACATTTCATAAAACAGCTTTTGACCCACATGGCATAAGGAGAGTTGTCAACACTCACCAAGTCCTTGAGGTGCCCTGTACCCCAAGAGTCCTTGGACTGAGTATCCCTATGGGATCTGTCTGCCTGGAAAATGGATACTGATTGATTATGGTATAAAGTACTAAGGGAAAAGGGCAGGCATGGGCTCTGGCAAGCTTGTGCAGGGGCTGGACTCAGGGTTTGGTCCAGCCCTTCTTGGAGGAACATTCTCCCTCTGAGGGCACAGATGGTATGTCCTTTCCTGTAAGGCTTGGAGGGCAAGGGTTCTGAGTCCTGTGCACAGTCACTCCATTCACCTCATGCCTCTCCCATCAAGGACAGTGACAGCATGTAAACTCATTTTTTTGCCCTGGAGTCTCATTGAAAAAAGGCTTCACTGGTGTTCTAGAGCCCATGCCTGGATGCTGGCTACCAGCCATAGCTGCTGACATGTTATATAAGATGGGTCAGATTTGCATGGCAGTACAGGAACTTCAACCCAACCAGGTTAATTACCAAGGCAACGTCATTTGCCAAGGAAATTATCGTGCTTAAGGTGTATTATCTCACCATGTACCACCAGACTGGTCAGAAATCAGTCACGAACCATATTCAGGGACAATGAGAATCACAGCTTCTCAGGGTCCATCTCTACTCACCACATACTCAAAGTTCACAGCTAAATGGAGGAGGAACACACATTTTCTACCCGAGTTCAAGCCTTTCTGCCCAATGGGAGGCGAGGATGGATCACCAGAATGGGCTAGCTTAGGGTAAAGGCTCATGGTGCCACATTGGCCGGCAACATGACTCCAGTCTGGAGAACCCATGCTAAGGTGGAAGGAGGGAACCGATTCTATAAAGTTATCCTCTGATCTTTACACTGGTGCTGTGACATGCAACCCCCCCCACACACACACACACAAGAAAGAAAAGGTGAAAAACAAACCTAAAGCTGGGGAATTGAGTCTTTATTCCAGCTAGCACTGGTAACATGACAGATGCCCTTCGTTGGGGTATAATTGCTAGGATAATCTCTGCTTCCATTTAGCAGGCAGGCACATTTTGGGCCTCATGAGCCCTGCTTGCTGACTCTGTCACTGGAAAAATGCTGAGTGTGGACTTAGACACTCAGCTGTCTGCATCCTGGCTGTTCTCTGAAGAGAAGACGGGACAAGGCTACGGAGTTCACCTTTACCTTAGTTTGAGTCTCCTGGGTTTCACTGTTGGGATCCCTGTGGCTAACTGACTTTATTATGAAGGGAAGTTTGGTGTGCAAAGTGGAGGTGGCTGGCACAGGTTCCCTGGAAGATAAAGCAGGCTCAGAGGCGCATTCAAGGGGTAGGGCACTCCAAGGCAGAGCGTCTACTGCTCCTGGGCCCTTCCTTCAAGTCCACAGAGGCTCACCACCTCCCTTTGATTCTGAGAGCAGAAGCCACAGTAAGATTACACCATCAGCTCCCATGCTTAAAGCAAATAGAGGAGCATCTTTGTCTTGGTTGACATTAGATAATGACACCTTAGAGGGTGAGCAGTAAGTTGCCACAGCAATCACAGAAGCCCTGAGTTACTCAGTTTCCAAGGGTTGCCTTTTGCACAAAGTCAAATTACTGTGTTCTAAACACACAGGCAGTTCTCCTCACCAACTGTGCCACAGGCCAGGAGAACACGGCAGCTGAGAGGTTAAGCAGTTTGCTCAAGGTCACCCTAGAGACATCTCCTAGAGTTTTGTAATCTGGCGTAAAGGTGGTTTTGTTTGTTTGTGTGTGTATGTATAAAGGTTTTAAAATAAAACAGGCCACCTTCTTTTTCTGTTGTCCCAAAGGACATAGCAATGACAACCAATAAATGTTAAATGAGCACAAAACAGGAGCCAGCAGCCAGGCTACGGCCACCTTGGTCTGCAAAGTGCTTGAAACAGTTCTTTCAGGAGACTTTGATAGACATGAGATCATTAACATGAAGTCTACCACAGTGCTGTGCATGTTGGCCGTCATCTCTCTCTCTCTCTCTCTCTCTCTCTCTCTCTCTCTCTCTCACACACACACACACACACACACACACACACACGGGAAGGTGGTGTCAGAAGGAGCATTTACTTTACCCTCAGAGTCTTTCCCTCTCTCTGCTTGGTCTCTTCTGATGGCTGCTTCCTTCAAAGTCACTTCTTTCTCATCATGTGGTACCATTTATGCATCCTGGCACACCATCATGAAGAGACGAACATTTCAAACTATAGAGAGAGAACACTTGACAATCCTGGAGTGTTTTTGTTTTGTTTTGTTTGTGGCTGATGGTGGCCTTCTTGGACATTGATATTGCATCCCTCCAAACCCCTCACTTCTGCTTCTAAGAAGCAATCTGAACCCTCAGTAGAATGATGTCTTTTGGGGTTCCGGGAGTCCTTAGTGAGGAGCCAGGTTGGGGAGGAGGGTGGCGATGCCTGGTAAGACAACGGCTTGAGAGTGTTGATCCTCCAGAAGCTGCTTAGGGATACTGGTTGGGGACTCTGGGGAGGAGGTGTACCTCATTCTTGGTTTGAAAGTGTGGTAGCAGGATGTATACAAACGTACCTGATGAACCAAGGAACTGCCCACCCCCAGCTGTAGGGTTTTACCTAATTTGCAGGAACTAGGCTGGAAACATGGAAACCCAGGAGATAGCTGAACCCAGGTTGTCTCTCATGGGACAGACAGGTCCTTTACTAAATCATGGTCTTAAAGTGGTAACCATATCCTCTACGGTGGGAGAGCAGGAAGCGGGGCAGGAAGAGGAGTAAAGGCCATCTCCTTACCCCTTCCCCATCATGTCTTCATCAAAGGGACCCCTATCACGTTTATTCTATAGGTAGTGTCTGTATATAAGTGTTTACAGGGAGCAGGTGGGCTAATGTCAGCTTCAGAGAGCTGGAGTGATCTTTGGGGTCATTCAATTCTGAGCAGGACCGGAAGCACGCCCCCCTCACTCAGACCAGAAGCCAAGGTCAAGCTGCCTGGGAGGAACACCAGGGCCCTGAGCAGCCCACAGTACCAGACCTGCAGCCAGTGGCTCTGAAGATCCGAGGGAGCACGTGGCGTGTTCGCCCTGGTTTCAGGCTCCGAAGCACCCATTTCCTCCCGTGGTCTTAGGACTTCAGCATTTACTGAGATGAGAGCGCCTTTGCCGAAGATCAAGGTTTGTTGCGCAATCTTTGATGAATCTGAAAAGAACCAAATTGTGGAGAAGAGCCTGCACTCACCACGCCACAGGCCGCTCTGGAAAGGAATGGGGGTCTCCACAGCGCAGGGCGGCGGCGTTGCGTGAAGCGAGTGCGGTCACCCGAGCCACTTAGACCCGGGGTTTCAATCGTGGCGTGGTCGGGCTGCGGGTGTGTGTTTCCGGGGGGTGGATCTAAACAGAGACGCTACAAAACCAGATGGATCAGAATCAGCTCCTGGGGAGTCGGGAGCCGGCTTACCTTGAGACAGAGAGTGCACGGCGACCACCCGGGGCAGCGTGGGCGGCGTGGAGTGGGACAGTGGCGCCGCACGCCGCGCACTTCCTGTTCAACGCGCGCGCCGCCTGCCACCGCCCAGCGCTCCCGGAGCCTGCGTTGGTGCCAGGCCCGGCCCCTACAGTCCCCCGGGTATCGGGGGGACGCAGCTCAGAGGCCGCCCGGGGCGGGCGCCCTGCCTATTCTCCCCTAGGGGCTGGGGCGCGCCCTTCGGCCCGCAGAACCCAGCCAGCCGCCGCCACAGTTTATTCCTGCGGCCACGCGCCAGCCCAATTGCGACGAGTTTTCGCCTTTGCACCTCCTCTTCCCCCTCTGCCCTCCCTCTCGCCCAAAGAGGAGGCCCTCCGGGTCCCAGGCTCCCTGCCGCTTTATTGTGCGGCCCAGGGTTATGCATTTCTCTACTAAGTGTCTCTGGCCACCGTTTCCTTCGAGGCACAGACAGGAGAAGGCTGTTTTCCAAACTGCTGTTGTTAATTGCACCTGCCTGGCCGATTACCTCTGGGAATCTGTGGGAGGAGCCGAGAGGTGGAAAATGTTGCTTCGCTTTGCAGAAGGAGGAAAACTTTATCACCCAGCACGAGACTTCTGCCACGCGTAGCCACAAGCAGCACGGGCCGAGACTCTGCACCCGAGGATTCCATAGGAGAGAGAGGACGCTTCAACCCGGCATTCCGCGGACCGCCAACCCCTCGGGTGGAGCCCCGCGTGTTACCTGCGCCACCCGCCCTCCCCGCGGAAGTCCCCACGAGGTGTTTTCAGGGTGGGAGGACAGTCATAAAAAGCGCGTGGCTCCAGTGTAACGGCGGCAGCCCTGGGAGGCAGCGAGGGGACCGAGCCCCGGGGACGAGGCACTGGAATTAACTTCTAGCTAAAGTTATGGGAAGCGCAGCCATGGACACCAAGAAGAAGAAAGAGGTTTCCAGCCCTGGCGGGAGCAGTGGCAAAAAGAACCCCAGCCTCAAGAGGCGGTCACTGCGAGTGCACATTCCGGTGAGTCCTGTTCCTGGAGCTCCAGACTCCGGCGGCGCCTAGGCGGTTAACACGGGACACCCCGCGCGCGCGCCGTCCTGTCCCTCCTGTCCCTTCGGGAGGCTGAGGAGGGGGAGGGGCAGGGCCCAAGCTGGGCCGCAGAGCCGGAGATTGGATCTTGGTTCTTACTCTAGTGGAGCTACAGGATTGTCTGGGACAGAGGCAGGGGTGTCTGCTGGGAAGCGAGGAGGAGAAGCACGCCCCCGGGTGCGCAATGCCTGGTGGCGGACTGGGCGTAGCCTCCGATCCGGCTGGTGCGGGTGCTGAGGAGGGGGGTGGTGAGTTGTCTTGTTTTGTTGAAAAAGGACCTTGTGAAGTGCGGGGAAGTGTGAGTGGGGGAGCTTTGCGCCACTGCCGAGGACTGAGGAAAGGAGTGGTGGGTGGGAATATCGCGGGGGCCACGGTAAGGCCGCACCCCCCAAATGGCTCTCCCTCCATAATTTCCTCAGGATGCATTTGAGTCGCGGCTGGGGCCCTTTGCATTGATTCCCTTGGTTTGGTTACAGGAACATTTTGGGCCTCATGGAATTTGGGGGTTTTGAGGTGTCCTATTGCTAACTTCAGCCCAGATCACCTTGCCACCTTGGTTGGACTTTGGTGACATTGATTTAAGCAGTCAGAGGGAGCAGCAGGGAGAATAGCTTGCTCAGTGCAGAGTATCAGTCTGGCCTGCCCTAGTGGGTAGCCCAAGGGCACTTGTTCTCTCTGTAGAGGGGAATCAAGTCACAGGAGGTGTACCCCAGCCTTTAGCTTTACCCAAAGGGAAACCCCACTTGGCTACATCCTGGGGGTGACCAAGCAAGCAAAGGTTTTTACAAATGCACATGCTAAGCAGTGTGACAGGGACAGCTCAGTGAGCCCCACCTCCTGCCAGTGATACCTGATGGCATCTGCACTGATGCTTGCTCTCACAGCATGGGCAGAGCAGGCTCGACAGCACTACCCTGAGGATAAGTAGTAGGCTTTTCCTATAGCTTGCCCCAAGCCCTTCCTTTTATCTTCGGGGGCCCCTATCTTCTTTTAATTCCAGTCCAGGAATGTGGTACTGAGTGGACTTGGGACTTGGAGTCCCACTAAAGTTGGGCGTCTGGACAAGTCATGAGTCCCACGGTGACCTAAACATATAGGGATACCGATTTTATTTGAGAAAATACTTATTACACTGCCTATGTAAGACATTTTAAAACTATTTAAATAGAAAGCTAGACATTGCTGCTAAGATCTGTTTAACAGTGACCTTCTGAGCTGCCTTAACCACTGAGCTTGTCCTGTTTGTCTCAAAAAATGGTGCCGATTTGTCCACCTTGTGGGGAGGTTGAAATAAAATAGTAAACGGAAAAGCTCCTTACAGTGTAAAATGCTGTGTACTCATGGTTATCACATTTGTGTCAGAGTGCAAGGAAGAGATCTCATCACTTAGGAGGTTGAGGCATGGTGATTGCTGTAAATGTAAGACTAGTCTGGGCTAGATAACAAATAGGTCTCAGTATAAACAAACAAACAAACAGCGGCAGGGTGAGGAGAAGAGATGGGATGGGGAGGGGAGAGGTGCGGGGTGGGGGGAAGAAAATAGTGCCCAGTGAACAAGCCACAGAGAATGGAGGCCAAATGGAGCCGCTGACTCCCACCCGTGCACTTGCCTTCGAGTGGTAATGTGTGAGGCAGTATAGGGCAAAGTCCGGCAGCAGCTAAGGGACTGACAGACCACTCTGCGCATGCTGAAAACCAGCGTCCAAGCTGGGACACTCGAGTGTGTTCTTGGTGTGGCCCGGCCTTTACTGAAAGTAGTTTTCACTGCACTGTCACCCAGCTGTTCACCGTGTGACCTGTGCCTGTGTTCTCGTTCTCTCTTGTGCATGTGTTTGCTGGTGTGCCCAGAGGGTCCTATCATCTACCCACTAATGGTGACCTATTGATTACTGTGCCAGGAGAGACTGTGGAAATGGGCACTTAAGGTTCAGGGTTTAACAGCCAAGGCCAGGACATAAGATGACAGGTCAGCTCCACCATAGCTGCATGTGGAGACCAGAGTGATGACAGAACCACTTCAGATGCAGAGGGAGATGGCACTTCTGGGTCCAGTAGAAGGCAGTGTCTCATGGAGGGAAGGAAATGTTCTCAGACCAGATCAGCAGGACTTTGAAGGAACTGGATTTCAAGCAGCATGCAATTTTCTTTCTGAAGTATGTCCCATGCTCTGTTTGGAATACACTCACACTAAAACTGATCTACTGCTATGCAGATCCCTTTGTCTGTTTCCTCAGACAACCCTGGCTTGAAGGCCAGGCCCAGGACAGGCACAGGGGTATCTAGTACTTTCAACCCGGTACTCTGGAATCAGAGGCGGAGAGAGTTCTCTAAGTTCTCCATAGTGAGTTAATTCCAGGCCAACCAGAACTCAAGAATTGCTCTCAGAGGCAGAGGAGCTGCAGCACAGATCCTGTCCCTCACGTGCAAACCTGATCCAAGTCTTCCGTAGCCTTGTGGGGAGCTTTGGCCTTGCGTCTTTCTCCCTGTCTGAAAGATTCCGCCCAGCCTTGGCAGCTGGTTCAGCTGAATGTGGGCACTATTTTCTTCCCCCCACCCCGCACCTCTCCCCTCCCCATCCCATCTCTTCTCCTCACCCTGCCGCTGTTTGTTTGTTTGTTTATACTGAGACCTATTTGTTATCTAGCCCAGACTAGTCTTACATTTACAGCAATCACCATGCCTCAACCTCCTAAGTGATGACTCAGTGACCTTCTGAGCTGCCTTAACCACTGAGCTTGTCCTGTTTGTCCCTATCCCGAGTACTGGGATAGACCCTGTGCGGTTACATTGGCTCTGAAACCGTAGCTGAGACCTTGTATCTGAGCCACATGCATGAGGCAAGGGCTGGAGTGGGGGGGGGGGGCACTAACTGGGAATGGCATGGGCTTTTGAAACCTCAAAGCCTATATCCAGTGATACATCTTCTCCATAGAGTCACAGCCCAATCTTTCCTAAGTAGTTTCACTAACTGGGGAATTTTTGATATTTAGATATTTGAGCCCATGAGGGCCTGTCTCATCTGAACCACCACAATGCAAAAAGGACAGACTTCCAACAAGAAGGGTGTCATTGGGGACACAGTTCTGATGCATCTGCGCAGAAACATTTCAGGAGAACCCAGCAAGGGGCTGTTGCTTCGCTAGTTAGCATATCCTCATGGTCTGTCTGGCTTCAAGAAACTTCTTCCTTACTCCTTTGCTAACGCTGTTTAATAACAAACTATTCACTAGGACCTAAGTTCTTGTCTTGGAGCCTTCTTCCAGGGTTTAAACTGAGAAGCTATTAAAATACGGGGAACAAAAACTCATGAGAAGTAGCCAGACGTGCCAGCAAGATGAAGCGCTTTGGTAGACTTGCAGGGGTCAGAGCCTGAGGGCCCTCATAGGGGGAAGGTGCTTGGGGGATGCCCTAGGAGAGCCAGAAGAACCAGGAAGGATCTGTGTGACGCTGAAGCTGCCAGAGAGGTTGGGTTCTTGACCTAGTAGGCACAGGTGACAACGCACATGTCCCTGGTCCTCTTGGGAGAGGAGCTCGTGAAATTCTTCACTGTCACTGGAGACAGACTAAAAATAGAGCCCAGGGCAGCTGGCCAGTCAGAAGGTTGTGGTGGCACAACTGGGCTCAAGACACTGCCTGCAACCTGCTGTGTGTGGCTAGTCTCACCCAGCTTGAGGGCTTAGGACCCTCTGTGCAGGTGACAGGTCTTTGACCACACTCTCTGCAGAGCATCAAATAGGAATTGTTCCTCTGACCCTGGGGCTAGAGGATCAAATGACAGCTTGCTTTGTCCCTCTCACCATCGAAGCACTCTGAGCTGGAGTCTGGGTGGGGGAAGACATTCAGCTTCAACCTTGACTGAGACTGGTTTGAACATTTTGTACATGCTCTTTGATGGCAAGGTATGGTTCTTGAACCAGTTTCAGTATAATAGCACCGTCTAATATGCTTTAAAATATCTAGCCAGGCAGTGGTGGCGCACGCCTTTAAAACCAGCACTTGGGAGGCAGAGGCAGGCGGATATCTGAGTTCGAGGCCAGCCTGGTCTACAGAGTGAGTTCCAGGATAGCCAGGGCTACACAGAGAAACCCTGTCTCAAAAAACAAAAACAACAACAAAAAAAAAAACCCCACAAAAACAGAACAAAAGCCAAATAAATAAATAAATAAATAAATAAATAAATAAATAAAAATCAAGTTCTAAACCTACAGATCTGGAATTTCTGAGACAAGACCCATAATTTTGGTATTTATTGAATTCTTCAGAGGATTTTTATGCCTCCAGGGTTTAAGAGGAGTTGGTGTCCAGCTCCCGTTTCTTCTGTTCTCATGCCATTGGTTCTGCCTGTTATCTGTTTTTCTGTCCGTCCATCCTTCCTTCCATCTATTGACCATCCACCACTGTACCGGCTGGTTTTATGTCAGCTTGACACAAGCTAGAGCCATCATAGAGGAGGGAGCCTCCGTTGAGAAAATGCTTCCATAAGGTCCAGCTGTGAGGCATTTTCTTACTCAGTGGTCAGTGGGGGAGAACCCAGCTCCTCGTGGCCATGGCTTCTATAAGAAAGCAGACTGAACAAGCCATGTGGAGCCAGCCGGTAAGCAGCACCCCTCCATGGCCTCTGCATCGGCTCCTGTCCATCCCTGTCTAAGTTCCTGTCTTAACTTCCTTCTATGATGAACAGGGATATGGAAATGTAGGCCAAATAAACCCTTTCCTCCCCAGCTTGGTTTTGGTCATGGTGTTTCATCATAGCAATAAAAACTCTAAGACAGCCACCTGCCATCTATCTAATCTATTCAAATATCCATGTAACAATTGTCCATTTATTTACCATCTACCTATCCATATATCCACTTATCTGTCATCTAACTATCTAACGTGTCCAAATAATATTCAAGTATCCATGCATCATATGTATATGTATGTGTATATTATATATATATATATATATATATATATATATGATCTTCATCCATCAGTCATCTGCCCATCTATCTCTATCCATACATCCTCTGTCTTTCATAAATCATCACATGTTCCACCCACCTTTGAGAAGAACTACCAGGTAGTGGTGGCTCATGCCTTTAATTCCAGCACTTGGGAGGCAGAGGCAGGAAGATTTCTGAGTTCGAGGCCAGCCTGGTCTACAGAGTGAGTTCCAGGACAGCCAGGGCTAAAAAAACAAAAAATATAGTCTGAGAAGAACTACCCTTTACTGTTGATTGTGTTACAGGGACAGGATGTTTCTGACTGCCAAGTAAAGATTGTCCAGCACCTGGAGTAGCCTCAGTGGCTTGGCGTCTTGGGGTGTTTGTGAACGTAAACTCTTACAGGACCCAGACATCAGAAACTGCAGCAGTTCAGTGCAGGCCCAGGACCCTAGTGGCTCCAGGTTCATTAACAAGGCTTGAGTGCTGTATCTCAAGAGTCTGCATGTGAAAGAAAGGTTTGGCCAGTGACTGGGCTGCTTCAATGTGGGCACAGCATGCCTACTGAACGTCTGCAGGGCATAGCACATACAGTTGGTACCCTGGAGCCAGATGGAGACTGTAGTCCTACCTTTTTGTAATACATGCACATATGAACACACACATGCACACACGCACATGTACACATATATGTCCAAATGTGTATAAATATATGACATATGTACATATGTCATATATTATATAACACATAAATATATATGACATAGTATATATAGATACACTAAAATTCATATAATTTAAACAGTATATAATAGAATTATAATGTGTATTAGACATTAGCTAGATCTAGAGATTTATTTATTGGTTTATTAACTGTGCTCAAGTTCCTCCCACTGTGACCTGTGGCCTTTCTATCTGCAAGCAGTCTATGGTTCCATGTTCTGAGTCCTATTGTGACCAACAGACTGGAGAAACCACTGGATTTGAGGCCACCTGAACTGCCTGGTAGACACATGGCCACATTGTCCTCCATATCTGACCATTGTGAAGTCAGCTGGGCACATGAGCTGTTGTGACCCCCACTGCAGCTGAGTTACAAACTGACCCCAGCAATCAACCCAGACTGAGAGAACTTTCTAGCAGATGGAGAGAAGAGAGCGAGAGAGAGCGAGAGAGAGAGAGAGAGAGAGCCTGTTCCTTTGTCTCCACTGTTTGCCGTATTTGAAAGCAGAAAGCAGTAGCAGAATCCCTGGCTAGCCGGTGCCTATGGTTACCCTTGTATGGAGTCAGGGGCCATGAACTTCTTGTGCCAGTGAAGTCCCTAGGCCTTGCACTGTGCCTGCCACACAACAGGCTGGACATAAAGCAGCCTGAAGCTCCTCAGTGACGGGACAGAAGAGCAGTCCAGGATCTTTGTAGCTGAGTGTCTGCTAACGTTCTGTGATCTTAGGTACAGGATGACTGGAGTGTATACCCAGAACAGGCCTTAGGAAAGAAGGGTGGAGTGGAAACTGGGAGGAGGTAGAGATGGCCCTTGTTGCCCTGATGGCTCTCTGTTCCACAGCCTTCACCATGCGTGCAGGTTTCACCCAGTCCCACCATACTAGGATTCCCATGGTGGACAGATTAGTTCAGAAGAGCAGCAGAGGGAAGGGCCCCTTGTGGCCAGGCTAGGGTACACCCCAGTTGTTCCCCCACCTCCTCATGACCACTCACATATGTTTGTATACTGCCTCTCAGGCTGGGACCTCATTGGATTGGGTTTCTGGGTCTGTTGTAACACAGTCCCACAAACCAGGTAGCATGCAGCTACAAGAACCTACCTCTTTTACATCTAGAGGCCCAAAGTCCAGTGTCAAGGTATTAGCAGAACCAAATTCTCTGTGTGGCCTCCAGAGGAGGACTCCCCCTTGCTTGCACTGCCGAGTAGTCCCACATTCCTTGGCTTGTGGCAGTATCGCTCCAACATGGCCTGTCTTATGTGGCCTTTCCCCTCGGGGTTGTGCTAACATGTCTTCCTCCTAGAAGAGTGTCAGCCATAAAGGATTAGGGTCTACCTAATGGCATCTAGTTTAGCTCCTACTTCCAACAAGGTCACATGCACAGGTTCCATGGGCTGGGACTTTAACTGCGCCATTTGGCTTCTCAGGCTGTGGACATATAGGTCACTGAGTTACCATTTCTGCATCACCCACCTGGCACAGGATGCAGAGCACAGACGTGAACAGATCTGCAGCCACCCTACCTGGCAGCAGATGTGTGGCTCTTCATCTACATGTCTAGCAGGACATTCCTCTCTTTCTAAAATTTCAGTCCTCACCCTGCGGCATCCCTCCTCTTTGCCCTCCTGGCACAAGAGGAGGCCACTATAAGACCACCCTTCCCTAAGACTTCCATGCCTCAGGACCACTAGGCAAACTTCCCACAGTGAGAATGGCATTCTGCCTGTCAGAAAAGCCGGCAGGAATCTGGGGCTACAGGAGCAAATCGGTCTCTGTTGAACATTCATCAACAACTTCACTGTCCAGCCAGAGAACACCAAAACACCAGAGCCCTGGCAAGAGCCTGCGGCCCAGATGCTGTCCCATTGGTCTGTGGCAAGCCATGAGTTGGCAGAGAAGGCTTCCTGTCAACAGGAAGTAAAGGATGGAGATTTAGTTATTTTCAAAGTAGAGGAAGAGATGAGTACAATTCGAATGGGCAAGCAGGGTAGCTGGAGGTGTGAGCGGGGAAGCACAGCCTGCTGAAGATTAACCATTTCCTCTGCTCTGATTACATAGGCACACCACAGGTGGGAGTCCTCTGAGAGTTCCCTGTGGTTTAGCCCAAGGGACATGACTCCCCTTTCACGTGGCTCCTCTACTGATCTCTGAATGAGGTCACAGCTGATTAACCAAGCAAGTGAAGGCCCATTCTAACCTCCATGCTCAGCGTTTCTTTATCAGCCTGTGTGCCACGTTCCAGCAGAAGCTGACACTCGAGGTTGGTGGGTGACTAAGGAAGAAGCGGGCAGACTGGGTGTCTCCTGGGTGGTTGAGTGTGCGCTTCATATTTTAGGTTAAAGGAGCTGGACACAAACATGGGGGAAGCCAAGAGTCCTGGCTCTGGGAGGTTGAGACTCTTTGCTAGGCTTCCCAAGTGTCCGGAGTGCCCACAAAGCAGATGTGCCTACTGAACATCCCTGGTAGGGAGCTGTGTGGATCAGAGGGAGGATTTGGGAAGTGGGAGAGAAAACAACTGCCAAGAAACATCACCAGAGCCCGTTCATTTTTCAGAAAGTTTTCCAGGCTACAAGCTGCTTGTTAAGTTACCTAAATGAAGAGTGGGCTAAGGGAGAGGCAATGACAGAGGGTTTCCTCTTCTCTCTGGTCAGTTTAGAGCTAGTTGGTCAGCCCTCAGTGGACACTGACAATTGTAACACCTTTCTCTAAGTGTTATTTGAAGAGAGCCATTGAAAGAAAACAGAGAAAGGTATCCACACAGCACAGGGAACCCGAACAAGACCACCAACTGTGGGAGATAAGCGATCAGCTGCCCTGGACTGCCCCATTGCCAGCTCCGTGCCAGATGGTGAGTCCTTGGGTAGAAGACTCCAGGACTCAGGTTTCTGCCTTGATTACCAGGCCTCTCTCCAGCGGTCACAACCTGTTTCTATCAACAGGGGCCAAATCTGGCCGAGAGTAGAGGACAGGGAGCTAGGTGAGAGTAACACTACACTTCTACCTCAGTTGTTCACATCGCTCACCAGGCAAGGATAGAGGGACCACTGGTCACAAGTGCATGCAACCAGTGAGACACTGTGGATGGGGTCTGCCCATCCTTGTGTTTGTATGTACTCTGTGCCGTGGCAGTCCATGCTCCCTTGGTACCACAGAGTCTAAGAAGTAAGAACATTCAGATTGGTTCTCCAGCTGCCCATGCCTTCACTGGATCCAGGGGGGTCTGAGGAGAGGCGTGAGGGGTGCTGGTTCTCCCACAGGTAGGCATTTGACAGCATCCTGTTTCTATCAGCAAGAATGAATCAGTGTCCAAGGTGATATTTTGGCCCAGGAGGGAAGTCAGGATCGGGAGAATAGAGAGGTTATTTGTCTCCACACCATTCTTGCTTGTTAAATGTAGTTTAAGATTTCTTAAGTGACCTTGGGGCACAAGTAAGAAAATACTCTCAGCTATTCGATAGAGAAGCAGTGAACAGTGGTACCAAACAGTCTGAGAGAAGAACTTGGCCAGGTGGCCTTCCGTTGGATTGCTGAGGAGAGGAAGTGACTCAGAGAGTTGTGGTACTTCCTGGGAGCCCAGGGAGAACAGAAACTTCTCTCTGGATCAGTCAGCCTATTGCTAGGACCCACCATGGCCCTGTGGCTTGCTAGAGGTAAACCAGGTGCTCAAACTCAGCTCCTGTATTATAAGTAAGTTGAGACGAGAAGAAAAGTTCTCAAGTCTACAGGTGAGGCCCACTGACTGGCCCACATACATCCTCTGCTTCTTAATTAGAGGCCAGTAAACAGCCTCAAACAGTGACAGTCGAACAGTTCTGTTTTGTGCTAGCTCAGAGCAGCAGCTGGGGCAGAGGTGAGCATAGCCCCGGCTGCAGGCTGACCTGAGATACCTTGGATTGTCCTCTGTCTTTTGTGGTCATGCCAATACTGGCGCTCAGGAAGGTCCAAGGCAGAGTCCTATGGCTCCGGTGCCTGTGCCTTCCTGGCTCCAGATTCACCGCTGCTGTGACGTCAAGAAGGACATTTGTCTCAGTTTCTTGCTAAATGATGACAACTTTCAGTGAGTTGGGTTCCCTTCCTCAAAGTTTTTCTTGACCCATGATTCTGTATCTCAGCTTCGGTCCTACAGTGGTGGGAGAAGACAGCACGCTGAATCAGATGCACAGGCAGGCTATGAAGCCATCACCACAAATGTCCCAGCCACCCCCAAGGACATTCTGGAGGTGGGATGCCCTTTGGAGTTGCCTCCAAATAGAGAAAATAAAGGTGAGCCTTTGCATTCCTGGTCCCTGGGAAGAGGAGCAAAGCTTGGGCGATGTTAGCAGCCGCCTCTGTGAGCCTAGTTGCTTTTCCTTGATATGTCCGCTAGTCTCCTTAATTAGACCCTTAAGCCCCTTTAGGGATGACAAGTATGGATTCTCAGATCAGTCCCGAGGAAGTGCCTCCCACAGCACTGCCTCAGGTGATCATGGAGATAGAAAGTATGTCCAGGCCAGCTGAAATGCAGAATGCACAAAACCAAGACAGTCTTTGAGAATCAAAATGTTTAGCTGTCTTTAGGAACTTATTTCTCAAAATCTGAGTGAATCTACTGTTTACAGTCTTATGAAAACCCCCTATGAAAAGAGAAGGGTCTGGGAACCGGCTCAGTTGGTAAAGTGCCTGTGGTGAAGTCTCAGGCCTGATGAATTAACCCTGAATCCTGTGAGAACAAACAAGCTACACATGGTGACAGGAGCCTGTACTGGGGAGGCAGAGGTGTAGCCCTTGGGCAAATCAGTGAGGGGTGAAGACAACTGAGAAGACACTCACATTTGACCCCTGACCTCTCCATGCACACATATATGCATCTGTAAACACATGAACATGGACACACACACACACACACACACACACACACACACACACACACAGGGAGGGAGGGGGAGAGAGAGAAGAAATTTCAGTGACTTTGCATCTTGTAAACTTAATGAGAGGATGTATCTTGGGAATCTCATTGTGTCTCTGTGTTGGGTCTTTTGCTCAAGTTAACTGATAAAAAAATAGCACCCCTACTCTGCCTAGGGGGCATTTTGGTAACAAGACTATCCTTTGGAAGCTCATCTGGCACCGAGCCTAACTGAGGAGGGGCCCTTGGGCCGAGAGCCAGGCACCTGCCCCTAGGCCTCATGCTCCAGGGACCTCTAGTTCCTGGTGCTGTAGGAGAAAGGAGCTGCCGCCCCTGGGCTCCAGCAGGGACTTGGCTGTCACTCAGCAGATCCTTAAGAACAGAGTCTTGGCACGGGCAGGGAAGTGGGTGGTGCTCACCCGTCTCCACAGAAGATAGATGTGGCTGAAGGAGCAGACATTTGGGAGCCAGGGACAAAACTGCCATCTCAGAATCCCTGTCCCTTCGCCCTCTCGGCCTCCCTCCCCCTTTGGCTCCTGGTATTTGGGGGTTGGTTTCCTTACATGTAAACTGAGTGGTCCCGCAGGGCTGAGGAGTAGAAAGTGAGACTGCTGTGGATGGAAGTTCTAGAAGTGCTCACTGGAGTGCTAAGAACATGGCTGGGGGACTGAGGTGGCCCCAGGCTAGGAATATGGTGGTGGAAGACACTGTGTTTGGACAGTGCTGGTGTGTGCTTGGTGTTACCCATTGCAAGGCTTTGGCTAAATACACTTCCAGATTTATTTACCAGCTCTCCTTACTTATGCTGAGATAGGCCCAGGGCCTAGAGGGAAAGCTACCTTGAGCTATGGGCTCACACACTAGGAACTTGAGAGCCACACCAGGGGTGCTGTTGCAGAAGCTGGAGTGACTCAGTGCACTGGGAGATTGTGGATACTCCCTGGGAACAGTCACAGGCTGAAGAAGACTATGATCATGAACAGAGGTTTCCGGAGAGGGACCTCACCCACCTCAATCTTCATTCTAGCACTCTGACTTGAGAAAGTTCTGGGAATCCAAATTCCTACCTGACACCATAGTATGACTTCTATCTGAATGAGTATAGGGGACACTCGCTCGTCACATTAGTCAGCATAAAGTCAGTGAAGAGGGGGCAGGCTTAGAGAGCAGGGCATGTAACTCACTTTGTCTGGGAATCAAGAGAATAAACGGGCTGTATCAGCCTGGGCCAGGGCAGCAGGTGTGGCCTGGAGTCCTTGCTATCCACTCTCCAGCCATCCCTCATCCCTGGGAAATGAGTCCTCCAGTCTGCTCACTTCTACCATCATCTGAGTACATTTTCTTCAGCTGCTTGTGAAGATGGAGATGCTCTGTGCTCCACCCTCAGCCTCAGACAGGCTCCTCCCAGCTCCTCGCTCTGTCTGCTTGACAGAGGCACAGCGTAGGGCCTGGCTGCTTCCCATTGCTCTGTTGACACATCAGAAAGGTCTGACTATACAAGCTTGAATTCACCACCGTGTGCGGCTGATTTGTAGCTTTCTCCTGATCTGGTGACCACTGTCCGTGTGTGGTCATAGCCCCTGACAGTGCAGCTCATCATGGACGCCTTGGTGTCTGCCGAGGCACCTCGTGTCACATGCATGTCAACCTCAGAAGTATATCAGGAACAGGCATGGTGTGGTTCAGGCTCAGTGGGGAGGAGAAGAGAGGATGGTGGGAAAAGCAGTGCAGAGTTGAAGCGTGTGGGAGCCATGCGTGTTTAAATGCTCACCAAGACCCTCTCAGCCCAATCCTGAACACATATCTTTATGTACTGGAGACCAAAATAGGATAGAGGACACCAGGGCATGCCCGAGTATTTTAGGAGTCTCCACTTTTCTGAAGCACGAGAAGTTTCAACTGATTTCTTAACACATCTCCCAGGTTGGATCTTGGATGGGGAGTGAGAGATAGGTATGGACTTCCAATGCTCCATCAATGTGGTAGCTGGTTCCATTGATTGTCAAGGTCAGACAAAGGTCACTCTGCAGAGACCACCGGCCCCTGGGTTACCACATCCATCGCCGCCACTTCTCTGCATGGCCTGTTCCATCCCCGCACTTGCCATACGCGTGGAGCTACTATTGTTTGTGTTATGCAGGTGGGAGAAATCTGCAAACAGGCTACGAGTGAGGTAGGGGCAGCGAGGCCAGGCAGCTAGCCGGAGTCGTCTGGCACCTGAGCCCACACGCTGAACCACTGTGCTGAACAGACAGATGGTGCTGGAGGCAACATGCAACCTGAGAAAATGTGTGGAGGGAGTGCGGTGTTTATCTCCAGCAATTTTTAAAGACTGATTTTGGATGTCCTCAACCCACACCCCTCCCAGTCCCCCTCAACTGTTGTTGGGTCTGCAGCCTGGAGCCAGGCAAACCTCTGCTTTTTCCCTGTTCCTCATTTTCTTGGGGCTCTGTATGTCTCAGCACTCTGGCAGAAAGGAAGGTCCCGAATGTCACCCAGGGAAAAACAATGGCATTTTCCAGCTCTGATCTATCCCGTCATCTTCCACATGACACTGTGTTTGCTCACTTCCTTCTCCGCTAGGAAGACCCCTTGCTTAACTGGTATTTGAATCTCCTGCTCCCTAAGAACACTCAGATCTTCGGTGGGCATGTTTTATGGGAATGATCCATCCTTGGCTCCCTGGGAATAGGTATAGGGCTTAGAATGTTTCCTCTCCAATGTTGGAATGTTGCTTTCCAACACCTGTGCTCCTTGGCTGGCTTGCTTTGCTGATTGGAACCCTGGGAGACTGCATCATTCTGTACTAAGATTTGGGGCTACAATCCAGCCGTGGCTTTTGCTACCATCTTCCTTTTCCATCTCCTTTCTCTGTTGTCTCTCTACCACTGTCCCTGTCCTTCCTTTTAGTCTCCTAAGAGCCAAATTTCACCAGGCTGGAAAAACCTGCCTTCTGACCCAGTTCTAGGGCCTGGTGTGGCTGCCGCGGCCAACCCTGGGCGGGCTCGCTCTGCTGGGACACTGCGGTGTGCTCAGCAGGACTGCATCTCAGGGGCCCCGGGTCATCTTTGAAAGAGACTTCCACACTAGTCTTTGCTGGACACCTTGGGCACTTGGCATCACGCCAGCCTCTTTCACGCGTTCTGTCACTTAGCCAATCACAGCCTGACCTGGTTCTGTTTGTTGCCCAATTCTATAATCATGGAAACGGAGGCTCAGATGGGATGAGTCATTGCCCAAGGGACACAGCTGGTGAGGGCCAGGCTGAAGTTTGAACCCAGTGGGTTGTCTCTTAAATCTATGTTGGTTTTTTTTGTTTTTGTTTTTCCCCTGTGAGATTTCTTCTTGCTTCTCTCCACATCCTACTTGAGGGAGATAAAGAAGGCAAAAATACCTTCCCGGGCACTGCCAATTCCACACGAAGGGCTGTGCCTGAATGGGTGTGGCTCGGCACACCTGCTCTGCTCTCCTTGGTATTATAGGCCTTGGGATGATTAGGAATAGAGGCTTTGTGGATCTAGCTTCTCTCCTGCTGCCCATCTCACTAGCTGGGTGACTTTTGATAGAGCCTCTGCCTCTCTGAACTAAGGAAATGGCTCCATACAAAGAGGTCAGCCAGAAGCAAGCCTGAACAAATTAGGACTTCCAAAAGAAAGTCATCTTTCTTACACTATAGCGGAGCTGCCGCCTACCTAGCCGGCATGCGCAAGGTCCTGAGTTATCCTCAGAATTGCATAAACTGAGCCAGTGGCACGTGCCTGTAAGCTCAGCAAGTGGGAGGTGGAGGCAGGAGGATTGGGCCCATACAAGTTATTCTCAGCTACATAGTGAGTTCAAGGTCAGCCTGGGCTACATGAAACCATGCTTCAAAAAACAAATGAAATATAATCTTTCTTCATTTACTGGAGATACATCAAGAGTCAAATGTATTCCAAATCTGGCAAGAGCAGAGGACGTGTGGTGTGCGTGTGCGTGTGTGTGGTGTTATTGCTGTTGTTGTTGTTGTGTTTTCTCCCAACGCTGCTGCTTTCCTTCCCTTGGGCATTGCCATCTTACCGTATTCTGGCATTCTTTTGGTAGTGAAGACGACGGTAGTAACTGTCAGGGGCACGAGGAAACTTCTTCTATTTAAGCAAGCAAACAGGCCATCTCCACAGGATCCATATGGTGGAGGGGTGGGCGTGGTGCCGGGCCTGTTCCCGGCATGCTGGTTCCTGCCCACAGGCCTCTCTCCCTGGTCTGCCCACCCACGTTTTCCTTATGGTGCGATCGCATGCACCTGTCTGCCTCCTGCGACTCTGAGTGACAGCATGCTGGTGGTGGAGTCATGTGCTTACTCAGGGGTGTATGGGCCCATGCGGGTTGGTGAGTGGGGGCCACTAGTCCAGTGTCCCCCGTGCATATGTGAACAGTGACACCTACAGTCATATGAGGCTGGGCAGTGAGGCTGTCGCTCTCCTCTGTCATTCTCTCTCTTGCTGTGACCTTGGGCATGATCCTGGCTTGAGACCGCTCTTGCTGTCTACTGTCCCTCAGGCAGTGGTGTGAGAATCCCCAGTGTGGCCTGTGAGCTGGGCATTCTGATTCTTGGCTGTCCCCATACCCTGAGTTCTGACCTTGGGACCACAAGTACTGAATTGTTCTTATTTGGCTCTGTGAGTGAGGGGCCTTGACTGCAAGTGGTCTTCAGGATTCCTGGTACTCCTCAGACTCTGAACGTTAGTCCATGATCCTTGGTAGCTGGGTTCCCATTGCCTGGCTTTTTGGCGGGGATGTTACATAGCTCCTGTCCCTGGGCACCGAGAATCTGCCCCCAAGTACCTGTGACACGGCAGAGGGTTATCCAGAAGGTGTTCACGGAGCCTTCAGCAAAGAGACACACGCAGCCACGATGGAGTCAGAGACCTTGATAAATTCATTCCCTCAAGCCTTAAAACATGTTTCCAGGGACTGGAGGGTCATATGTGTATGTGTACAAATATTTGTATTCACATGTGCATGTGCACACGTGTGTGTTTATGCAAGTATTTGTAGGGAGACCATATAAAAAGACATACATGCATACTATAGTATGAACCAGACTCCAAATACAAAATTTAAATACTTGAAGGTTTTAAACCAGTTAAGGGTCAGCTCTGCTCTCTGTTAGATAGGAGCTAACAGGAACAATGATATTGGCCATGCAGAACAAGAGTGGGTTAGGGTTTGTCACTGGGTTCTTGGCTGGTCATCCAAGGGTCTCCTACAGGAGGTGGGTGTGGAGGCCTAGCATGGAGGTCCCAGTTTCCTCACCTGTGAAGCAAGAGGTTTAAGTTCTATGGTGGAAACTGGAAGGAAGCAGTGTGGTCTGCTAAGAGTCGGAGCTGGGGTCAGGGTCCCTGGCGTGAGGCACTGCCTGCTGACCAATGAAGAACAGTGGACACTAGCAGAGTAAAGTGGGGCATGTCCAACAGGTGACTAAACCTCGGAATGATAACCTTCCAGGGTTAACCAAGTATGTGGCTCGCCCACCATATGACCTGCTAGAACCACTTTAAACAGCTGAGTTTTGAAAGTGCAAATCATCCGTCCTCAACCTTGTCATCTTGCCGGCTCCTCCTCGCTGAGTCTGTGATTTCACTTCCCTTTTGCAGGCTCTTGCTACACCCATCCAGCAGTATGCCTTTCTTCCTTCTTCTGAAAAGCAGGGAAGGAGAGGGGGTTGGGGGGGGGAGATCTCCAGAGTCCCAAGATTCACAGAGAGAGCTCTTGGGACTCCATTTTGTGGAGGTTGTTAAAGTTTTGTCAGGAGTGATGGAGCTATGCTGTTCTCCCTGCACTTCTTTACTGCTCTGAAATAGGAGACTAAAGAGGGAGAGGTCAAGGTCTGCGCAGTTCCTCAGAGCCCCAGGCAAGGGGTGACAGCTACAACCATTTCTCTCCCAGTCCTCCCAGACCTCCTCCCTAGGAGTCCAAGAGGACAAGAGCATTCATAATGTAGCTATGTTCCTGTGTGCTCCTGGGTATCTGGTGGCTTCTCAGCGTCCTAAACATCCCTTGCTGTGGTTAATAATCTGGAGGCATACCCTGGGCCAGACAACAAAAGAGTCTCCTGGTCTTCTAGGGGCCACAGTCTGGGGATTCTCTATTCCTACCACAGCATGCCTGCTAATGCTGTCAGTCGGGCTGTGGCCCTGCACCCATGTATCCATCTGCTCACTGATAAAGCTGTGCTCATTAACTACATGATTTGGAGCAGGCAGCCTTCTGGAATCTCGGAGTAGACTGTGGGGTAGAGTGGAGAGCCGAGAGCCTTCCTTGGAACCCTCCTCATTTAGCTCTGGCTGTCTTACCAGCTGCCCCTCCCCTGGATGAGGAGGGCCTGGCTTCCCTCTTACTAACCCACTCAGGTAGGGAGGTGTACAGTTTGTGTTTGGAGGCAATAGGTGGAAGGTCTGTCCACTTCGTGGAAGAGGACAGAAGATTGAGATATTTGCGATATGAGATTCAGAGGGATCTATGGATGTGGAAAACATCCTCTGCTTTTGTTCCTAGAAGCATCTACTTGGCCCTTCTGATGCATCAGTCTTCTCCAGCAGGCAGGAATGCTCTCCCTTGGGCATCAAGAGTTAAGGGTTAAACAATGAGGAGGAATCCAAGAGCCGGGAATTTGCTGAGCTGGGAATGTGGAGATGTTCCTGGCAGTCACCTCTCCGTGGCAGGAGCAGCATGAGGACCGCCCCGATCTGCTGTGCATGACAGATCTCCGCCCCGTGCATACACCAGGTGTCCCAGGCACCATATAGGGAGCGGCTGTGGCCCGGATGAGCAGAGACCCCGCCTAGTGAGGGAGGAGGATGGAAAGCAGGTTCTAGGAGGGGAAGTAGTTTAGCAAAAAGCAGAAGCTGCTTATATGCCAGACAACAAGCCCAAGGGCAGCAAAAGAATACGCGCTCTGAGCAGGCGCCCTGTGCTTCTGTTCTGGAAGGCTGTGTTCTGACTGCCACGGGAGGAGGCCTGGCCTTAACGGTAAAACCTGCCTGAAATCCTCGTGGTGAGCTGCAGTCTCTGTCTCCCCAGCTAGGGGTTTGCTTGGTTTTCCATGTTTCCACCCCTCAGCCTGTAAACGAAACCTTCCATGCCGGTTTTCTCAGTGGTGAGGACACAAATGCCCCCGCTTCAGTAGACATTCCTTGGACACTGAGAAGGCAAGGTACTGAACACACTGCTGGAGGAGAGAAAGCCCACATCTCTGATCATGGTCACTGAGGTTTTCTCCTCTGTATTGACAGATGTTGCTTCCAACAGGATTGTCAGAAACCAAGAGGGGAAAACTGGTCTTCAGCATCTTCCTTGATCTCCCTGGCATCAGACAGAATTAAACTCAGTGACTTGGAGTTGGAAAGGTGGCTCAGTGGCAAGCTAAAGTGCTTGCCAGCCTAGCCTAGTCAGTGAATTGTGGACCCCAGTGGGAGATCCTGTCTCTAAAAACAATGCAGATAGCTCCTGAGGAACTATACCTGAAGTTGACCTCTGTTTGCCGCATACATGCATAACACACATGCCCATATGAACACCCGCCCCGTCCATCCCACCTGTCCTACCCTGCCCCCACACAAGACAGCTCAGTGACTCGAACTGATTTACCCTAGCATTGTCTGGCCTCTGCATTCTTCCCCGGCACCCAGTTTTGAAGAAGCATCTTTCCCCTGACCCTTGGCGACAGAGGCGGGGAGAAGAGCAGGACTTCGGAGTCTGCCCATCAGATTCAAACCCAGGCTCTGGATCCCTCTGCTTGGTGTGAGCCTCAGTTTACCCAGTAAGGCTGGTGGCTTCTCTTGAGCTGCACTTTCCCACCTCCCTCAGGATGGAGCACCCCCAACTTGGGCTATTCTGAGATAGAGCCTAAAACAAATTCCCATTTGCCTGATGTTCTCTTCTCTCCCTAGGGAATGTTGCCTCTGCTGGCCAGTTTCTTTGTAGCTTCAATAAGAGAGCACATTTGACTCCTGTCTTTAAGTAAAGGGTGCCCCTGTGGGCATGTTTTCCTTCCCAGGAAGTTTCTGGAATGTTGAATTAAAGAGTTAATGCAAGTCTTCAGCGAAGGTCTCTCATGGTTGTCAGAAGTGCCTAGAATGGGTACAAACTAGCATGGCTTCCTGCCTCTGTCCAGCCTCCTCAGGGTCATTACCTCCCGAGCCCTGCAGCACTCACGTTTTCTACACAGGAACCCCAGAGTCCAACAGGGACTGCGTGGCCACTGCGTAGTCTAGAGACTGATAGGCAACGGAGTGGAGGAAAACAGGAATGGGGCTCCTCAGGCTCCAGCTGTCAGGGTAGAAACACAACTCTCACCTCAAAAGTTTATTCTAGAGTCAAATATGAGTCGGCACTGCCTGAAAACACAGATTCAGGACACCCCAACTCCACGTTCCCATGTTGTGACAGTTTGATGAAGCCTTTATAGTAACAGAGCAAAGAAGGTCATAGCAAGGCATTTTTCCAGTGCATTGGTGGGGATGGCAGGTAGGTGGTTATGGCAAGACCGGGGAAGCTCTGCTGTTGGCCTCAGATGCTGCCTGACAACGCTCTCAGACTTGGTCTGAGAAGTTAGGGCATTCCAGGGACTTTTGCCTGCTAATCACAAGGACGTTAGCTCAGACGTGGGGTGGGCAAGGAATGACTGCTGCGGCGGCTGAAGATCACCAAAGATAAATTGGCTCAGCGTTTCAAGTTTCTACCATCGCCAAAGGACTAATCAGTTCATTGGCCTGGCAGAAGGTTCAGTGGAAGGTATGGCTTCTTTCTGGGAACCTTTGTTCACACTGCCCATTCAGCAATGGCAAATGTTGGGGGGGGATTGTGTCCCCCAAAAGGTACATGGGTGTCCTAGCCTCAGATTCCTCCGTATGTGGTCTTAGAAAGAAGGGTCATTGTAGACGCAGTGACAAGATGTCTCTGAGTATGGTAAGCTTACCATGAGAGGAAGAGACGGACACCAAGACAGAGAAACTCAGGTGTACCTATGTGACAAGGCAGAGAGGCAGAGACACTGGCATCGGCACCGGCGAGCCAGAGGTTGCCAGGAGCTAGGAGAAGCCCAAAGCAGTCTCCCCTACAAGATTCAGAGGGACCTGGCTCTATGCAGACCTCCAGAACTGTGAGGCAATATATTGGTGTGGTTTTAAGTCCTGTCCCTATTGTGGGGCTCAGTTCCAGCTGCTGTGGGCAGCTGCTTTTCACAGTCTGTGTTCCTAGGTTCCTCCAGACGTAGAGACTAGCAGAGACCCGGAGAAGCTGAGGGACAGAAACTCTTGGCTGTAGGTTTCTTTGTAGTCATTCCAAGTATCTCAAGACTCTCACAGAAGGGAGTGGCCTAGTATCAGGGAGATGGGGAGCGCTGCCAGTCCTGAAACCTGTTCGTGGGTACCTCGCCTCTTCATCCCTTCAGTGTGCCAAGGCAGAGGAGGTTCCCACACTCCTTCCCTTCTCTAACTCCCGGACCGCCTGAGACTACCCAAACAGGACTTTAGCTTTATGCAGAATACGAAGAGGAACGGCAGGAGCAATAAGCCTAGCCAGCAGCCTTGCCTGGACCCACTCTGTACGCCAGCTACCTATACCCATTGGCCTGATCCGGAGCAGGGGACAGGATGAGGCACTGTTGGCCTCCTGAGCTGTGAAGGCCAAATGAGATGGTGCGTGTTCACTAAATCCAGTCTTAACTTTTCAGGTTAACTGTTCCACCTGGGCGTGTTTTCTCATTTCCAGATAAACCCAGAGACATTTAGAATTAGTCTGTCTGTGCTTCTATAACAAAAATGCTCAAAGTTGGATAAAATCCAAATAAATAAATGTCTCAAATTTGATTCACCTCCTAGTCCTTCACACACACTTTAATAACCCGCCAGGCCCCATTTGTGTTGCCCATATAATCATGGGCATTGGGCCATCCACTGGCGTGGTTGACCAACCATGGCTGTACCCTTAGAGAGTCCTGGTTCTTCCTCCCTACAAAGCCATCAACTGCCTATAGCTCCTCTCCTCCCAATGAAGGTCCCCCAAACTGGAGGAACGATTGTGCCAATCTTGTGAAGGGCTTGTACAGACAGTGATAGCTCTGTGAGTTGATGACTTTGTTTCACACCAGGCCAGCCTGGTCTCTGGCTCTTAAAGTCATTCTGTTCCCTCTTCCTCACCCCGAACCTCGGGTGAAGGAAGTGTGTATGCCTTCCCCTTTGTGGCTGAACTCTCCACTGACAATGATTCTCTGCACTTTGACCGGCTCCTACACTGCACATATAAGGGGTGCCCGTCTGGGGGCCCTGGGGTAAACGTTTAACCGAGAGGCTCTGATGGGTAGTGCTTGCTGATTGCTGCACTGTAAATCCTCTCCGTGTCAGAGTGCAGCATGATGCTAGTTAATAGAGCCAGGAAGAGAGGATTTAGATCACAGAAGCCTGTGTTGGCTACCAGCCCCCCGCCCCGCCCCGCCCCGCCCCGCCTGATAGGCTCCCTGCCAGGAGTCAACCAGAGGTATGACCACTTGGCACTATACTACAGAGGCATGAAGTGTATTGTGTGAGAACAAGGCAAGGCAGTGCCTAGGCAGGGAGGGCAGGCCCCGGGTGTGACTGGCCAATTCCCGCCACTGAAGCGCTTGGATTCTCAGACTGACCCATTCGCACCTTGGAAGCAAAGGAGTCATATTTAGAGAGTGAGCCAAGCCTCAGGAGAGGACTCCAGGACAGGATGGGGGGTGGGCAAGGGACATCAAGTCGGGCTCACAAGAACCCGTGGGGAGGATAGACTCTTGGATTGGGAGACTGGAGACAAGAACTCAAGGAGGTGACTTGAGATGGAGAAACAGAACCGCTTCTGGAGACTGTCAGCCTTAGGCGATTTTTCCTCCTAACTTGGGTTTTTAACCCTGTCAGGCCCAGCTCACCTCAGCTCACCACCCCAGAGGAAGAGACAGCCGCTCAGAGGCTTCTTTTGCACGCCTGACAAATACTCCTGGGAGGAGTATTGCCAGGGCCTGCTCAGCTGCATGGTATGACTGGCGCCAGCCGCGTAACTGCTGGTGTGTGCCCACAAAGACACTAGATTTCCAGATACTGGGCTTAAATTAAGGACTGTCTTCAGGGCCCTGGTGTTTTCACTGGGAGATCCAAAAATATTTCGGCCTGGTTGCTTTTCCACTGAGTATCATCCCTGCAGGCTTGAGCTCTGTGCGTCGTAGCCAAGGTACTTCCGGGCTGGCAGGTTGTCTTCTCCTGTTAGTGGCTCTAACTAACTGAGGCCTGAGGGCCAGGGGCTTGTGTCTGCAGATGCCTGAGGATGATTGAGCCTTCTGCTTTCTGTCCCTGGATGGGCTAGAAAGGTCACAAGTTCTCATCTACTGTCAACCACAGCAGAGAACAGCTGGTTTGAGATATTTAGTTGGTCTTGATTCTTCAGACAGCTGATTCCAAATGAATTTATTTTCTTCATTTAATTAGGAATTAATTAATCTAATAAAGTGGTTCCAGTTCCCACTTAAATTTCCTTGGGAGACTCCTTGTCGCCTCCCACCATTGTGGCTAGAGAGAGATGTGAGACAGGACCAGCATTTCAAACGTACAGCTTTGGGAGCAAAAGCCTCAGGCAAGAATCCATTCATCTTCTTTGGAAACACACCCAGGAAGATAATGGCTCAACTTTACTCCACAAGTTAGCTTTTTTTGGAGGGGTGAAAGATTTATTAGACTCTGGGGGAAATAACAAAGTAACAGCTTTGAAAACCATAGCAACAGCTACAGCCGTGGGATAGTTGAACCAGACTGGCAGTGGCCCTGTGACATGTTCCTTGGGAATGGTGGGGTCTGTCCAGATCCTGCAGAAACTCTAGAGCTCAAAGAGGGTGTCTGATGGGTAGAAGTCTTGGGACCTTGCAGAATGAAACAGCTCCACTGTGCACCAGCTTTCTGAGTTATCACAGGCATGTGGGCCCAGAATCTTCACGGTGATTGACATATGCGTGTATATCCCGCCCAGAGGGCCGTGCACTCCTGTAGGTATGCATACCTGTGTGTTGTTCTGAAGCCCAAAGAGCTTGCCCATTGTTTTTAAATGCTTATGAACTGACCATAAAGCTACATGAACATCCCCAGACCAGCAAATATGCCAAGTCAGTGCAAAGCATCCTCTAGAAGGGCTGGAGGAGAATTGGACTGTGAAGGGAAGCCTGTAACTTACCTGTGCCCACCTGCATGCTGAAGGCCAGAGTTGGTTAGAGAGAGTTTGACAGATAAGGCATATCTAAGCAAGATTTAAGTCATTGCTGGAAGCCTCCTCCTTCCTCCCCTGACTGTAACATCTTTAGCCACAGGACCTTGGTCCCACACATCTTAGCCATATCACCACCATTTCTGACTGCTATTACTGATGTCATTATCATCACTCCTGACCATCGCCATTAGCATCGCCCACTTTCACCACCATCATCACCACCATTACTCACTGTGATCACCGCCATTACCAACTTTGACCAGCATTATCCACCTTCGTTCATTTTCACAACCGTGGTTATCGTTAACCCCCATCACCATTCACCATTCCGCCATCGCCACCATCATCGTCATCCATACTTACCGTCACTCCCTGGACACCCCTCCAAATTAGCTCAGCATGGCTGGGGTCCCAGAACCCATCATCCCCGAGGGCTGTTACTCAGCTGCTGTGCTGGTTTGAATGAGACTGTCCTCCATAAAATCCTGTGTTTGAATCCTTAGCCACTGGGGAGTGGATCTGTCTGTCTGCCTGTCTGCCTGTCTGTCTGCCTGTCTGTCTGCCTGCCTGCCTGCCTGCCTGTCTGTCTGTCTGTCTGTCTGTCTGTGTGCCTCTCACTGTGACCCTCTGTGTCTTTGTCTCTCTCCCCCCCACACACACACCTATGGATCATTATGTAGAGTTCTCAGCTATCTCTCCAGCGTCCTCTCTGCCTGTGTCCCACCGTGCTCACCACCTGATGATAGCTAACCTTTGAAACTCTAAGCAATCCCCCAATCAAATGGTTTCTTTATAAGAGTTGCCTTAGAACAGTGACTAAGACAGCCACCTTATCAGCTGCTGCCCTGCCATGGCTCTCGGTGGCCGGGGGATGATGGGTCTGCCTCTACTAGCAGGTGACCTAAATAATGTCTTCTTAAAACGTACCTCGGTAATTACAGATGTAATGCAAACTGTAATGCTTGCAAGGCCTGGCACACAGGTTCAGGTTCCGGTTCTAGTTCACTCTCCTGTCAACGTTCCAGCTAGCTGCTCAAGCCTGCACAGGCCTCTCAGGAGGAAGTCGGGTCTTCCTGCTGAGCCCTACTTGGTTCTCTCACAATCCCGGGGTCGTAGGAGCAGCCCTGCTGCCTGGAGCTTAGTTTCCTCTGCCGAGGGCTCCTGGCCAGATGGTGTCAGCAGGGGAGGGAGGCTCTTGCTCTATCGAGCAGTCTAGCCATGTCCCTTTTGGGCTCTGCGAAGGCTTGTTGTAGTGCGTCCCTGACATTGCAGGTGAGCTTGGCCTCAGCACCCAGAGGTCACAGACGGGGTGCCAGACTGGAGCTCTGGACCCCAAATAAGAATCAGACGCTGCAGAGACTTCTTGCTCTGAGGGATCCCAGGACCAGAGACAGCATTTCTTGAAAGCCCGCTAGGGAGTAACTCTTTTTAGGGGAAGCAGTAGCAAGCTTCCAGCCATAATGAACAGAATATATGAGCACTGTGTCAGCAGGTTGCGCTAGGGCAAGCAGGGTGGAGCCGAATATGGGTTTGCCAAGTAAGAATCGAGAAATGGGCTCATGGACAATCATAGCCTAGGTGGAGAAACTGAAACTCAAAGAGACTGGGTAAGGGTGAAAGACAGGGACCTTGGATGGCTCCTGGGGTGCTTGCCAGAGCCATCCTGCTTTGCTTTCCATCACTTCTTGATTTCTTCATCCCCTGGATTTTCCTCCCGTCTTTGGGTTGACATCTGTAATTGGCTCATGACCAACGTAGCACTTACTTTCTAACTCTCAGAAAAGCATTTTCTTATGTAGACTTGAAGCCAGCAAACTTGGATTTGGGGGCAGCAAAGGCACAGTGTGTTGTTCCCCTTCTAGATTAGGAAAGACTGGTTCGTGCAAGAAAGCCTTGCTCTTCTTGGGGCATCGTGGCCAGTAAGTCAGGTAGGACACACCCAGGAGACTTGAAAGGAGGGTGACAGGCTCAGACTACTCAGCCAGGGTGCCAAGAGGACTGAGGGAGCAGAGGGATTAAGTCTGGAGGGACTGCTGCTTACCTAGGACTAACTCCAGGTCTTTGTGACATCTCCCCCAGCCCCTCCCCCGTAACCACGGAGAGGAGATGTTGCCAGCACCTTCTGGCTGTGGATCTGGTGTTGTCCTCATTGCCTTTAGAAGCAGAGGGACCACCATGAGTGCAGGTGAGACTACCCTAGAACACCTGTCCCCTGTTCCTTCTGTCTCAATATAGCCTTGATAATCCCCAGCCGGTTCCCACCACATGGTCCCTCTTCACCTGTCCTGCCCCTGGAAGTCCCTCCTCTGAGCCTGTGGCCCCTCTGCTACCCTCTCGTCTGGAGTCGTCCCTTTTGTTTCTCCCACAGTTCTCTGTGTATTTTCCCTTCTTTTCTCCCCCTTGTCCCCTGAATTATCCCCCATGAAATTAAAGGTCATCTCAAAATATTTGGGATATTATTTTAAGGAACTGAACTTTCTCTTAATTAGAAATACCAAATCTAACCAGTCTCCTTTCATTGTGGTGAGTCAGGGTAGACTGGTGGCGTGGGTTTGACCCACTCTGCCCTGCTGTGACCTCCCAGTTGTGATGTCTGTAACAAGGAGAGATCAGTTGTATGGAGGCTTCGTGTAGTCTTATGTTTTTCATGGATGTCTGGAGCCCAGGCTACTGTTGAACCTGCAATCCTCTGGCCTCAGCTAGAGGCACAAAACCCTTAGGAAAACGCTAGCCATTTGGCTGAGTGGCATCTGTGTGGGGTGTTTTTGCCAGCTTCCCTGAGCTGAGCCCTTTGGTGTTAACCCCCATCTCCTTCCACCTCTGTATCTCTGCAGAGTTCTGAATGGACTTGTCTCAGTGTTAAGTGAAACAATCAGTTGTTAGGTGACAATTGTGGATGCATGTAACTTAGAGTTTAATTGAATGGGCATTAGTGTGCCAGTCAGACAGTTGGCAGGACCTCGGGGGCAGACATGGAGACTCAGGCAGAAAGAGCTAGAGAGGGCTTTAGTGAGTCTCGGCTTCGTGAACCCTGTATGAATATGACCTCATCATTGGCAGCTACTCAGCTAATCTGTACTTAAAACAAATCACATATTCTTCAGGTAAGCTTTCAGCTTGTTTCTGTACCATCTCCATGTTCTGTTGCTGTAACAGAATGCCTGAGAGCGATTGCTAATTAATTACAAAATTATTAATGACTACAAAGAAACCTTCTTATGGTGTTGGGAGTTGGGAAATTCCAAGGCCAAGCAGCTGTACCTAGGAATGGCCTATTTGCAGATGGGCACACTGTCATGCCCCAAGGACACATAGCGCTGGCAACACACTCCAGAGACCGCACCCTCCCCTCCCACTGCAGCCATTCATCCACAGAGCAGATTAATGCATTCACAGGAGCAGAGCCTTCTCTTCACCATCCCCTTTGTCCTGGCCAGTTTTATGTCACCTCGATACAAGGTAAAGTCCTCTGAGAAGAAGGGACCTTGATTGAGAAAATGCCTCCGAAAGATAGGGCTGAAGACAAGCCTGTAGAGCATTTTTTAAAATCAGTGATTGATGGAAGAGGGCTCCACCCATAGTAGGTGGGGCCATCCCTGGGCCAATGGTTTCTATAAGAAAGCAGACTGAGCAAGCCAGTGAGCAGTGCCCCTCTGTGGCCTCTGCATCAGTTCCTGCCTCAAGGCTCCTGTTCAGTTTAAGTTCCAGCCATCTTCCTTCAGTGATGAACAGTGATGTAGAAACATAAGCCAAAAATAAACCCTTTTCTCCTCATAGTGATAGCAGACCTAACTAGGACCCCCCTTCAAAGGTCCTGCCTCCAAATACCAGGAACACAGAATACCATCAGGGTATCAAGTTTCTAAAACTAGAATTCTGGGAGACAGACTCTCAGGCCAGTACACTAAAGTGACAGTTTATGGGAGGACTCAAGACACAGAAGCCTCCTCAAGCTATGTTTAGTTTAACAGAAAGCAGGGCAATAAAAGAGGGTGGGGGACCCCCAAGACTGGGTCCCGAACCCCACATTGATCTTCAGTCATACCAAAAAGTATGGCCTGAACAGGCTAGAGGACCCCATACTCATATCCCTTTCTGTGCCCAACTGGAGCTGCATCCAGACAGGAGGCCAGAGGTTGGGTGGGTTGGGGATGCTACCCGGGCTCACATTTGTTCCTGTACTTGCACACTCGTGTACACACACACACACACACACACACACACACACACACACACACCAATGGAGAGCAATTGAGAAAGGTACCAACATCAGCCTCTGGCTTCTATAGTTAGGTGTCCATGCACATGTTCAGATCAACACACATGTATGTGCACGCACACATACAAACCATAGAGTTCTAAGTGAGTTAGCCAGTGTGATATGCCTTGGGTCCTGTGTCTTTCCAAAATTAGACTTGTTTGTAGGTATTTCAGCTTGGGTACACTGGTCCTTGGAGACATGCTTGTGGCTTCTGTTTGGCAGAGCCCCATCCTGGGATGTCTCCCTTCTTGCTTGAACCTAACCTAAAAGGAACAAGGCTGCCCTTCATGGGACAAGATTCTGTTTTCATCATGGAGCATGCCTGGCTGTCTTGCCTCACACTAACACCCGCCATCCCTGGCAGCAGCTCCCAGACTATTAGAGCCGTGCTACTCAGGGAGCCTAGCAAGCACCGAAAGTGTCCTAACTCAGACCAGAGACGAGGGGCAATGATGCCTGCAGTAGGATTCAGAGCCACTAGTTGTGAGTTTGTCTGTTGTCTTAGTCAGGGTTTCTATTCCTGCACAAACATCATGACCAAGAAACAAGTTGTGGAGGAAAGGGTTTATTCAGCTTACACTTCCACGCTGCTGTTCATCATTAAAGGAAGTCAGGACTGGAACTCAAGCAGGTCAGGAAGCAGGAGCTGATGCGGAGGCCATGGAGGGATGTTTCTTACTGGCTTGCTTCCCCTGGCTTGCTCAGTCTGCTCTCTTATAGAACCCAAGCCCAGAGACGGTACCACTCACAGGGGGCCCTCCCCCTTTGATCACTAATTAAGAAAATGCCCCACAGCTGGATCTCATGGAGGCACTTCCCCAACTGAAGCTCCTTTCCCTGTGATAACTCCAGCTTGTGTCGAGTTGATACACAAAACCAGCCAGTACATGTGTGCATTGGCTTTTCTTTGACCATGGCAATTTAACAATGCATCTGAATGGGAGGAGGGTAAGGTGCCCAGTCTTGGAAGTGGGTCACAAGAATAGCCACACATTGCGTCTTGATTTTAAAGAGAAGGAGCGCTCTGGGACCAAGGTGCTAGCAAATTATAAGCAGCTGTGGCTCCAGCTGTTGTAGAAGGGGATGGGAATAAACCTATTTTGGATTTGTGTCCTGCAGCTGGGGCAGCTTGACCTCAGAGTGGCCAGATACATGAAACAGTGTGCTCACATACTGCAGACCCTAATTTTGGTATTTTTGAGCAGCTGTGGGCAGAGATGAGGGTGATGGTGTACAAGGGAAGGAAGGAGGGAGCTGGGGGTGTCAGCTAGTTGGTAGAGTGCTCCCCCTAGCATACACAAAGTCTAAGTTCTGTTGCCTTCATGGTATAACCCAGACCTGGTGATTCATGCTTGTAATCCCAGCACAAGAGGGAGGTATGAGCAGAAGATCTTCAGCTACTTAGTGAGTTCAAGTCCTGCCTGGGCTACAGGGTAGAAGGGAGAGAGGGCTCGGGGTCTGATTTGTTAGAAACATTCTAAGAATATACTATTACAGATTAAACAACCACCCGCTACCCAAAGCAAGATCCAAGTCTTGCCCTCAGTACCCTGAATGTGACCTTACTTGAAAGGGATGTAACTAGTAAGTACATGGCCCCCATCCTGCCAGACTGCAGTCCTTATAAAAGGAGGACTTGGGGAAGGGAGAGTAGCTCTATGGGTAGGAGCATGTGTTAGGGGTTCTATTGTTGTGGAGAAACACTATGAGCACAGCAACTCTTAGAAAGGAAACATTTGCCGGGCAGTGGTGGCACACGCCTTTAATCCCAGCACTTGGGAGGCAGAGGCAGGCGGATTTCTGAGTTCGAGGCCAGCCTGGTCTGCAGAGTGAGTTCCAGGACAACCATGGCTATACAGAGAAACCCTGTCTCAAGAAACCAAAAAAAAAAAAAAAAAAAAAACCAAAAACAAAAACTTCATAGAACTTTTAAAAAAAGAAAAAAGAAAGAAAGGAAGGAAACATTTAATTGGGGCTGGCTTACAGGTTCAGAGGCTTAGTCCAGTATTGTCATGGTAGAATGCATGGTGGCGTGCATACCAACATGGTGCTGGAGGAGGAGAGTTCCACATCTTGACATGCAGCTAGCAGAAGGAGACTGTATGCTACATTTATATGCACAGCTTGAGCATGGAAGACCTCAAGGCCCACATCCACAGTTACACACTTCTCCAACAAGGCACACGCACTCTAACAAAGCCACACCTTCTAATAGAGTCACTCCCTGTGGCCAGGCATTCACACACAAGTCTATGGCCCCACCATACCTAACAAACCACCATGAAGCACTTGCCTTCCAAGCTTCTGAACTTGAGTTGGAATCCTACACCTACTTACAAAGTCAGGCAAGGAGCTGCAAAGATGGCTTACCAGTTAGAGCGCTGACTGCTTTCTGTCTGATTCCCACATAGTGCTTCACAAGTCTGTAACTCCAGCTTCAGGGGATCTCTGGTCTCTGTAGGCACCAGGCATGAAAGTGGCACACATATATACATATATGTAGGCAAAACATCCATGCACATAAAATAAACATTTTAGAAGCTGGGCATGGACATGCACAGCTCCCCAGTGCTGAGGAGGGTGGAAATTAGAGGATTTGGAGGGTTTCTCAGGGTCCTAGTTTCTATGAAAAACCCTGTCTCAAGAGAGTAAGACAGAGACTGTGACAGATGCTTCATATCCTCCTCTGGCCTCTGTTATGGGCACCTAAACATGTTTGCATATATCATACACATACACAACACACACACACACACACACACACACACACACACACACACACGGATCTGGGCACAGACCCTCACATAGGGTGATACCATGTGACAATGAGGGCTGAGACTGGGGGATGGACTGCTTGGTTCCTCTACCTACCAGGGTAACCAGCTGCCTGAGCTCTCAAGGGTGGAGGGCTTACTGGGATATTCGGTCTTTTGTGTTATCCTGGGACTGTCCAGAACAAACCACCCTTGAGCGCTGGCCATGCTGAGCGAGCGCTGGCCATGCTGAGCGAGCGCTGGCCATGCTGAGCGAGCGCTGGCCATGCTGAGCGAGCGCTGGCCATGCTGAGCGAGCGCTGGCCTGGAGCTGCTCTTTGCTTGCCTGCTGTGTTTTGGAGTCACTTTGGGACAGGAAAGGGAGTGCAGGGGTCTTAGGGCAGGAAGGAAGCATGACCTTGCAGCTGCTAACTCGAGCCTGAAACACCTTGTCTGTGATGCTGGAAAGGCCCTCACCTAAGTGTTTGTTCCAATGGAAAGGACACACTGAACAAACACCCAACTTCCAGTGGGAAGGTGACCAAGGGTGGTGGCAAACTGCAGAACAAACATGTGGGGAGCTTCCTGCCTCTCTAAAGTATGGCCTTGTGAGTGACCTGTGCTCCTCCTGCAGAGGCAAAGCCATTGTCCCTCTCAAACCCCTACGGACTGGTGAGTTCCATCCAGCTGACAGGAAGCACACGGCAGTTGTGTGGCCCCAGGATCGAAGGGTTATGTGTGTTTATGCAAAGGTCACCTTTGTCACCTTGTTATTAAGATATTGGGTAGTTGGGTAGCCGGCCAGGTGTGCCAGGTGCACACCTGTGATTACAGCACCCAAGGTTCTGAGATGGGAGGATCCTTGATTCCCAGGACACAGAGCAGGACCCTGTTCCCAAAAACAAAAATTTAAAATTAAAAAAAAAAAAGGTATCACCAAGGATACAACACCGGTGACCCCGTCCATGGCTCTCCCCTACAGCAGGTTACCTCACGTTCATAAGGACTCACAGAAAGATAGGTGGAGAAGTAGTGAGTATGAGCTGAGCACCTGGGAAAGAAAAGGCCCAAAGCTCAATGGGACGCAGTGTACAGATGTTGGACTGTCTGTGACAGTGTCTCTGGTAGCCCAGGCTAGCTTTGCAGTTGGATCTACTCCAGGATGACCTTGACCACTTGATCCACCTGTGTCTAGTTCCTAAGTGCTGGAATTAGTCACGAGCCACAGACTTGTCCCTTGTGCTAATGGCCCTGCTTCAGGCTCTGTTTACTTTGGAACCCCCCAGTCTGAGGGGTCACTCTCTGCTTGGGTCTGTGCTGTGAAAGAAACAAGAAAAAGGTATCAGGCACATGACAGTTCTTTTGAAAAAAAAATTTTATTTTAATTTTATTTCATATGCATGGGTATTTTACTTGTGTGTGTGTGTGTGTGTGTGTGTGTGTGTGTGTGTGTGTGTGTACAGTGCCTGAGGAAGCCAGGAGAGAGCACAGAATACTCTGTTACTGGAGCAGTAGACAGTTGTGGGCCACTGTGTGGCTGCTGAGAGTTGAACCTAGGTCGTTTGGAAGAGCAGCCAGTGATCTTAAGCTATGAGCCTTCTCTCCAGCTCCAAGACAATTCTTATGGCTCTGCTGGGAAGCAGCACATGTTACTTCTGGGCCACGCTAGCTGCATGGCTAATCATGATGGGGGCTGGGGACAGGGAGGTGACCGTGGCCCATCCTGGCTTAAAGCACTCTGCCACTGTGTAGGAATGCTCTGTCCTTACCATCAACCAATCTGATGACCTCACACATTGTCTTCTGTGTCATTCCCAAGCAGAGCTGGGAACCCCGATTCTATGAAGCAGCCACAAGTGTCTCCTTAGAACAGTAGTTGGAGACATGGCTCAGTTAGCTATGGTCCAGCACGCACAGCCCTGGGTTCTGTCCCCAGCACAGTAAACCAGTGGCATACACCTTCATCCAAGCAGTCTTGAGGAAGAGGCAAGAGGATCAAGCGTTCAAGGTCCTCCTTGACCATAGAGGGAGCTAGATGCCATCCTGGACCACTGGAAGGCCCCATTTTGAACAATCAAGAAGTGTTGGGACTCAGGATGGCAGAGAGTGGAAACACAAGGAGAACAAAAGACAGCTTGAGCTGGGGTCTCTGACTGCAGCCAACCATGAAACTTCTAGCCATGGAATATGATAAACATCTGCAGCTAAGGTAATCCCCTCCACTCCCTCTTAAAGGAGAGCAGACTTCTGACATCCTCTCCCTTCCCAGAACCCTTCTGACTCTTCTCTGCTTCTTGTTGCCAGGGAGGTGGTTGAGTTGAACTGGTGGGACTTCGGGATGTAGCAGAGCCCTCCTCTCCAAGCCCCAGAAATTTTGATATAGTAAGTTGTCGGTGGGATCAAGGTTTTGAGCATGTTCACATCTGGTTAAGCCACTGCTAGTAAGCTTGAACTCCTTCAAGTTGGACTCCTCCAGAGCTGCTCTGAGCCCCTGTCTCTCGCCTTAGCCCTGGCAGCTGGTTTCTCCACCTTTGCACACACATCTGAACGCCCCTCCACAGCCCCGCCTCGGCCACCTCTGCAGGTGAGCCTGCGATGACAGCCTGCTGTAGAGATTTGCACCAGAGAGGCCCAGGGCGTGGTTCTCACCACTCACCTGCTACATTCTTGTCCAGACTTCTGGGCAGAGAGAGACTTACTGTGGTGCCAGGCACAGGGTGAGAGCCCGGAAGTGGGTATATTCCACAGCCTCTATTTGTAAATAAGACTGGCTTCTGTATTATGGGCTTCTGACTCCGATGCTTTCTTGGGGGATAGCATGTAATCAACCCTTAGCAGCAGGGAGGAGCTTCTTTCTAAAAGGAACCACTATGCAATCTCTTAGCTAGGAAAACCCTGCTCTTCCCAGCTTCCTGCTCTTATCCCTGGGTAGCTGCAAAAGGGTCACGCCTGGCTGGGAGGAAAGTGGCCCTGTGCCCTGGTCACTTTGCCCATTTGTGACAAGCTGAGGTCAGGGGGCCAGTCCGACAGCTGAAGCTGGGTTTCCTGAGTAACAGGCTGAGAGCCAGCTCCTGGCAGAACTTGGGAGCCCTAAATATTCGGGGACACCACCTCCCTGAACTGAGAGATTGCTAGAAGGCCAGTTTGCCTGTTTACTCTTTGTATCAGAGCCAAACATTTTCCATTAGGAATGCGTGGTGCTCCCTTCCCTCCCAGAGCCATTTACACAAAAGGAATGATCTGACTGACTCGCAGGCGTGCAAGCCAAGCGGGTGGAAGCCTCCCTCGGGGCTGGGTGCACAGGGCCACCAGGTTGTCCTGCTGAACCTTTGCCTCACTCCCATCCTGTCTGCCTTGCTCCTAATTTCCCTGAACCTCCGCCCTGCTTTCAGCCTGCAGCACCCTCCCCAGCCTGGACCTGCCCTGCTCCTCCCCTCCCAGCCTGACCTGTTCCCACCTAGCCCTGTGGAGCCCCTTCCCCTATGCAGCTGATAACAGGAGCGAGCCTGGACTTTGATCCCATGCCTGGCTCCAAAGCTCCCTCAGGGTAGGGCAGGCCTGGCAAAATCAGAGCTAACCACCTGTGGTCATTGAGCTGAGGAGGGGACTGGGGCAGCAGCCAAGTGCGGAGGCCCTGCCCCACAGAAGCCATACCGTCCCAAGATAGAGGACTTCATCTTCCTGCCTGTGCATCCTTCCATGTCCGGGCTTGGTAAGATTTGAATATCCGAGTCCAGACGTAACCAAAAGAGTGGTAGCAGAATTTTCTGTGATTTACTTCTGTCATTTCCTACTGTTTGGAATCACTCTGGTTCTCTCCACTTTCAGTTGTCATAGGAACACCTCCAAACGGGGTCTTTATAAAATCCAACGTGCACATCACCAAAATGGACCCTGTTATTTGGCAAAACTTGATGTGTGTGTGTGTGTGTGTGCGTGCACGTACGTGCATGTAGGTTTACGTTTTTAAAAGATTTTATATCTATATTTGTTTATGTGTGTGGGTGTGTCCAGTCCTCTGCCAGAGCAGTAAAGCTCTTAAGCTCAGAGCCATCTCTCCACCACTGTGGATTTAACCCTTACCACACCGTGAAGTAGGCATGTCTGGCAACTTCATTGTACAGTGGAGAAAAATGAGGTCTACGTGGTTAGATGACTTCCCAGTGCTGTGGTGCTGCTAAATGACATCAGTAGGATTCGAACCCACAGAGAAGCTTACACCTTTCACAGTGTGCTTGGGAAGATGAGCCCCACAGTGCCTGGCACAGGGTGGCCTTGCTGAGGGCAAGTGTGGAAAACTGTTGGGTGTCCACTGTGTTTCTGTGGTTTTGGTTAAGCCAGAATCTGAGCTTGCTGAGTGGCAGCCCATAAAGGTCTGGTGTGATTTAGGTCACAGGCCTTCAGAGCTGGAGCACCTGAGGTGAGCCAGCCTATCAGCCATTGACTGCAGATGACCCTACTCCCAGCCCTGACTTGCGGCTTTTGAAAGGAAGACCTAGTTCTGGAGCTTTCTAGTTTATCTAGGACCAAAGAAGAAGGCAGTCCTGGGGAAAGCCTGGGAGAGCCTCACTCCATGCCCTCAGCCTCCACCTTACCCCTTTCATGAAGCCCTTATTTAGGAATTGCTTCAAAAGCAGCTTTTTCCTTCTGGAAACTTCTTCGGTGGCTGCTGTCAGCTCCAGCCTGCTTCTTCATGGTCTCCATGCACGACTCCCTTTCTAAAGTCCACAGTGCTGTGCTGCGGTTCTCTCTGCCTTCTCTTTTTCTTGTGCTCCAGCTTGAGTCTGGGAGTGAACCCAAGAGACAGAGCTGGAACAACCTGTCTTAACCAAGGAACAGGTATAAATGCCTTCTTTCTCGAACCCATGCTGTGAGCAGACTCCTCTCCCAGGCAACAGCTCCCACTCCTCAGGTCTGGGGAGCTTTACCCTGGATTGGCAGATGAACTTGTGTGAGAAAGTCACATCCAGTCAGGGATGATGGCGCAGTTGGCTTGTGTGCCTCTTGTATAGGAGTGGAGGCCTGTATGGGAACCTGTATTAGATGCAAGCCAGAGTCCCTTGTGTCGTGAGGTGTCAGTCATCAGGACAGGGACAGGGGAAGATGGGGCCTTGACAAAGGGGGGGGGGAGAGAGAGAGAGTTATTTGCATCAAATCCTTACGTGGCTTCTTCATGCAACATCTTATTACAAAGGGCTCCACTGTAGCAAACATGAAAGAAAATCCCTGTCACGTCTGACTTCTGATCCTGGAACTGTGCACATGCCAGGTTTGTTCATGGAGCTATCTTCCTCATCCTCAGCCATAGAGGTTAAGAATCGGGAGTGTCTGGGTTCTTGCCTTAGCCCACACCAGTCAGCTATGGTATCACAGGCAAATCACTGGCCTTGTGGTCTTGTGGGACTAAGGATTTTGTGTGTGTGTGTGTATGTGTGTGTGTGAGTGGTAAGTCCCTGCTTTGACAGGTGACGTGAACTCTTGGTACACACAGCAGGCTTCGAATGAAGGGTCAGACTGGTGCATACTCTAGTGGCAGGGGAGCTGGTGACCCTGGGGACAGGTCCCACTTGCTGTGGGATTTGAGATAGTAGCTCAAGGCTCTTTAAGACCTCAGAGCTTCAGAGATGGTATTGACAGATGAATAACTGTTGTGTGGAAATCATGGCATAAGTTTGGAGCGATTCCAAATGTCTTTGCAGTTCAAGAGACTCTCTTAAACCCTGACTCCATGCATAGGACTGGGCCACTCTACCACAGAGCCTCAGCCTCAGCCTCAGCCCCTTTGTGCACTTTATATTTAGAGACAGGCCTAATAGCTAGGTAAGGAGTGGTCTGATACACAGAGAGGAAGGAAACCTCAGAGTATTTTTCAGGTTCCTGTGGTGATTTTTCGTAGCAGGCCATCCCTGTTCTGGGCCGTCTGGCAGATCCACTCTGAGCTCTGCCTTTTTGTTTCGTTTTTTGCAGAGATCAAACCTTGTATCAAGCACGTTCCTACAGCAAAACAGTCAAAGCCCAAAGGTTTTTGTTGTTTTTAATGGCAAAGCTCCATAGCTGGGTCCTTTGAGGTCAAGGGCTCAGGTCAAGGGCTCAGGGGCAGCAGCTTGGGGAGAAGAGAGCCAGGCTGTGCAGGGGTTCTAGCCTTCCCTGAGCTGCCTAGCAAGCCATCCATTGCAGACTCCTCAGGATTCCTACAGAGTCCAGTGGACCTCTCTGGAGGGTTGGTGTTCAGTCACCCTTCCAGAAGCTGCTAGGCCACTCCGAGTAGGACAGAGTTGCTGAGTGCAGGGCCAATGCCTGGGAAGAGACTCCTTTTGCTTCAGGGGCTCACTAAGTCTGCTGCCCTGGCCTCTGGCCTTAGACTGCCGCTGTAAGACGGGGGTAGTGCACCAACACTCGGGAGGGAGAAGAGAGATTCATTGAGCAGCATCTCTGTATTGAACTTGCAGGTGCACGGCTAAAGACTGTGTGCCGTCAGGCTAGTGTTTATGCTAGGTCCTAGGATACTAAGAAATCTACCCGGGGGGCCGTTATCCACAGACAGGAGTAGAAGGCACGAGATTTATACATGTGTGCTCTGGATTTCTGGTCTTGTGTGTCACTAGTATGACTCAGGAAATACTGTGCACAGCATATATATATATATATATATGCCACATTTTACTATTTACTGTGTTTTGTGTCTTTGAAGCCACTGAATTTTTAAATGTAATTTCTTAATATACGTGCTTAATCAGAGCCAGGTGGACAGCTTAATGTGACAATAATGTGCTCCAGAGACTATGGCTGTGATTGTATTTTATATAATTTATTTTATTTATTATCATTATGTGTGATGCAGATAGACGCTGGGATGTGCACATGCCGTAACACGTGTGAGAGCTCCTGAGCAGCTTGTAGAGTTTGCATGCTGGTTCCAGGGATAGAACCCAGGTCATCCGGCTCTGCAGGGGCTCTACCTGCAAACACCTATTATCTACAGAGCTCTCTTGCAAGCCCTGTAGCCTCATTTTTTTTTATTACAGAAATAGTACGCACAGACTGCAGGAAAAAAAAAAAACAAAAGATACAAAGAAGCGAAAGCAGGCAGCTAAAAGGCTGGCAGTCTCAGAACAGTGTAGTCGGTCCTGCCGTCCGGAATCGGGCTGTGATGGAATCCTCGACTTTAAGGTCTCGGTTTAGTGACTGTTCTTCTTTGCTTTCTGTTGCTGTGATGGACACAACCGAAGGCAGCTTGTGGGAGGGGAAGGTTACTTCAGCTTACAGGTTACAGTCCATCACAGAGGGAACACCTTGGCAGGAACTGAAGCAGAAGCCGTAGAGGAAGGCTGCTTTCCAACCAGCTCGCTCCAGCCAGTCCAATCCTCCAGTTGAGGCTCCCTCTTTCCAGGTGTGTCAGGTTGACAACCAAGACTGCCCAGCTCAGTGACCACGGCAACTCAGCTTCTCAGACCCTTGCTTTCTTTATTCTTGAGGAACCGTCTGAGGGAGTGGGGTGGGAAAATGGCTCAGTTAGTGACTCGTTTACTGTGTAAGCCTGATCACCTGAGCTTCATCTCCAGAGCCCACACTAAAGAAAAGGAAAGAAAGAAACTGGTGGGGGTGGGGCAGGGCCTACTGTAAGTCTGGGGAGGCAGAGTCTGGAGGAGCTCAGGGTGACTCGCTGGATTCTAGCTGAATCCATGAGCTACAGACTCATCAAGGGGCCCTGCCTCAAAAAAACATGGAGCAGAGTGAGTGACTAAGGAAGGTGTTTAGCATCAACCTCTGGGACTCCACATACATGTGCACACATATGCATACACACAACACACACATACTCTCGAGAGCGTATACACACACACACACACACACAGAGAGAGAGAGAGAGAGAGAGAGAGAGAGAGAGAGAGAGAGAGACTCCTTGCCTGCTAGAAGGGTTAGAATGGCCTCTGCAGGGTGAACTGTGAATTCAGTGAAAACAGATCTTGTGTGTCAGCATAGAGATGCCAGCAAAAGGTCCCTCACGGAGCTGGACCGCAGCCGAGGAGAACTCCAGAGTCTGCAGGTGCCTGCCTGTAGGCCGAGATTGAGAGGACTTTGAGCGAAAACTGCAGCAAGCCCAAGACTGAGAGGAGGAGAACCTTTGGGCTGTATCCCTGCTAAAGAAATTTTGTCCTTGGGCGCCCCGAGCTGCAAGTTTCTTTCTTTCTCTCTCTCTCTCTCTCTCTCTCTCTCTCTCTCTCTCTCTCTCTCTCTCTCTCTCTCCCCTCCCCCTCTCCCTCTCCCTCCTCCTCCCTCTCTCTTTGCTTGTCCCTCTGTGGGGTCTAGGAAGGGCACAGAGAGTGATACTTGGAGAAGTGAGACAGGAGACCTGGGATTTGTGTCAGGGAGCATCCCACCATGGCTCCTTCTAAGGCTGGGATGTACCAGCCATGGTGTTCAGGTTCTGCTAGGACCTTCTTCTGTCCAGTGGCGTTTGCTTTCCAAGAGAACTGACTTCTGCCTTCTAAAGTGAGACGGCAGACAAGCCCATATCCCAAAGGGAAACTTGAGCCACTTGGGCATTCAGCGGAGGCTGGAGGAGCAAGACTTCACACAGGTGAAGAGCGGCCAGGCATGCGTTTGGAAGCTTCAGGGCACAGCACTTGTCTTTGCTCCTTGGTCTCTTCAGTGATACCCTGATCCTGACAGGCAGTCAGAGCTGGAGAAAGCCGTGTACTCCACAAGTCATTCTCAGGCGCCTGCCTGCAGGTGAAGCACACCTACCCATCTATTTCCCTGACGTTTCCAGATTTTCCAGGCAAAACAAATTGGCACCCCTCACAACCCAGACTTGTTCATGTGCTTTGGAATAAAGCACAAAGCAAATACAACAGGTCCAAGCTTACCCTGGGAGCTAGTTGGAGAGCCAGCAGGAGAAAATATTGGGGTTGGCCAGGGCTCTGGTGTGGCTGCTCGCATCCTGCCCAGGGGGCTGGTTTCAGGATGTCAGCCCTTTGCTCAGTGCTATTTGGAGTGGGTCTAGCTAAGCTCTGTGTTTATTCTGACACTGCTGCCCTCTGGTTCCAGAATAATCGTGCACATCACAAGCTGATGCTCATTTTGCCTAAATGCTTGTTCGTCTGTTATCCCAACAGCAGCCCCGGAAGATGCTTAGAGCAGGTATTTCCACACAGATGGTTTTCTAAGACCGGACCGAGTTGGTCCAGAGAAGTGACTGGGCTGTGGTCACAGAACTTTACAGTTTAGGTCTGGAAAGGACCTTGAAGTATATCATGTAACATTGCTCAGGGTACAGAAGAGAAAACAGTTTCAGCTTCGAGTGGCATTTGAGGTGCTTGGCAGCTTATGACTGCTGGAACCATCAGGTGAACGGTGGCTGTCAGTTCCCTTCCTGGGCTGAAAGTGACCTCAAGAAAGCCACAGGCTTGCCTAGCTCTGTCAGTAAAGTGCTTGCCACACAAGCATGAGTCTGAGATTGACCCCCAGAATTTACATTAAAAACTGGATGTGGCAACGTACATTTGTAACCCCAGTGCTGGGAAGGTGGAGATGGGGGTTTCTGGAACTCATGGCAACCAGCCTAGCCCAATCTGTGACCCCCGGGTCCTGTACACACATCTCATAATCTTAGGTTGCCAAGGTTGTCTTGGGCCATATTCATAGGAATCTTTGGTCTTGTCTTGGGTAGCATATTAGTCATGCCTTTGAGCATAGAGAGTTTCCTGAAAGGTCCCGGGACTTTGTCTAACTGGATGTGGTGGGACACACAGACACGGCAATGCCTATTATGAAGGAACGGATGTATTGTGCTCATCGTCCCCCTGAACTCAACAGATAGAGCTCACCGTGCCAGACCACTCAGGAAAGTGTCAGTCTTCGTCAGTGGCAGAGTGTCCAGGCGAAGGTGCCTCTGAAGGGGACAAACAGGCTTGGGATTGTCTGATTTGAACAGTTGTGGTGAGCCCTGGGCTGATGGGGCAGGGCCCAGTGGCCCAGGGTGTGACAGAGGAGGTGAGGAGAGAAAGCTTGGTTTGTCAAGGGGTAGTAAGCACAAGCAGGTGAGTCATTTTCTCTCTCTAGGAATTCACTACTCCACAGGCAGCAAAGGCTTCAGATACCCTTGCATCAGAAGCCAGAAAGGAAAAGGTAGTGGAGACGCTGCAGGGGGGCATGGGATTGCAGGCTGTCTGATTGCAGGAGAGAAAAATCTGCATGCTCTGTCCTCCAAGGACAAGGATTGCCCTGGGAGTCCTGGTTTAGTCTGACTGCAGAAGGCAGGCTGCTGGTTTCCTATGAAGTTAAACTAGCCTTTGCCTGGAGTTCTGTGATGGGGGGGGGGGGGCGGGAAGAAGGACCTTCTGCAAGACCAGGAGCTGCTGCATCCCTGGCCAGGGTTCTGTCCTCTCTTCATCCCAGATGGATTTCCAGGCTCAGCTCTGCCCTCCCTCCGGCTGGCTGCCTGTGTGGCAGAGTTACCTCCTCAGCAGGCAGCCCCGAGACAGGTGCTAATGACAGTCTCCTGCGGTCCTGACCGACAGCAAGGGTATCTGCCCGAGCTCTGCCATCATCTCAAGCAGCAAACCAGCTCTAACCAACAGGATTGCCGCTGTCTCAGGCCAGCTCGTGCTGTCTGCCAGCTGCTTGTTGCGCTGCTCTGGGGACTGGGAACACGCCCAGCCCCAGTCCCCATCTGTTGCTGGCGTGAAGAGGCAGCTCCTGGGAGCATCCCGAACCTTAGAAACCCTCGCCTGAGCTGAAGGCGGCAGGAAGCCCCTTCTTGAACTGGCCTTTGGAAGGTGAGAGCAGGATTTGTTAGAGCAGAGAGAGCGGCTTGTCTGGCAACCCATCCCACCAGCCTCGACTCACAGCCCGGCATCCCGAAGAGGAGACCGTGGGACCCTCCGGGCTGAGTAAGCAGACCTTCCTGGCTGGATTCCTAAATGCATGGTGGTTGCACGCTCCCTGTGTTTCTGTGGCACATCTTGTCGCCTCTGTTCATGACTGGTGTCGGCTGGCGCTTTGTTCTCCCAGAGGGTCTTTACTCAGTCAAACACCCAAGGCTGAACAAATGCTCCTTCGCTCCACTGGGGCTGTGTGTCCGCTCCTTACACAACCTTTTCTCCGTGACTTAGAGAGAATACCTTTGAGGGTTGGATGTGTGTGTGGGCTGTGCAGTCATCACTGCAGAGACTGGAACAAAACCTGGGCTGTCTACAACAAGTTCTGCTTTGAGGGTCTTCTCCCTACCTTCCTTCCCTGCCATAAAGTTCCCTCCCGAAGTTGATGTCTTAGTGAAGCAGACACTCTCTCCTGAGTCATTCAGTTTGACCCAAGTGGAAAGGACAGGGATGGTTGCAGGGGGACTCTGAGTCTGGCCCACGTTTTCCCCTGGGGCTGTCTAGACCTCAGACACATCGGGAGAGTTGGCCAGTCTCCTACCAGAAGGAGGGGCTCCCTGTCTTGAGGAAGATGTGGCTAGGGAAGGCAAAGGGAGGGAGAGCAGAGAAGGGAAGAGGGGGGGGCCCTCCATTCTGCAGCAGGCACAGAGCACAGACTGATGGTGGAGACCTAGCTGCCAGTGAGCCTGCAGGATGGACTAGCTGAGCCGGGGCTGGCAAGGGCTAGCCTGAAGCTGCAGGTGCCCTGCCCCACCCACCCTCCCTTGAAGCTGGTGCTTGGCACTCACAATGAGCCACTGCTATCTTGTTTAGGCTTTTGTCTGTTGCTTTCGACTCCCCTCCGCATGCTGAAGCAGTTATGCCCAGAGAAAACTTCAGCGGAGAATCCATGATCCCCACTTCCTGCTCTTTCATCCCTACGGTTAGGAGCTATTCACAATGCTGCTGTTTCTAAGTCACAGCCCAAGGTCAGGGAGAAAAGGTGGCATCAAATAACTCAAGAATGAAGCTGGAGAGATGGCTCAGCGGTTAAGAGCACTGACTGCTCTTCCGAAGGTCCTGAGTTCAAATCCCAGCAACCACATGGTGGCTCACAGCCATCTGTAATGAGATCTGACGCCCTCTTCTGGTGTGTCTGAAGACAGCTACAGTGTGGAGGGTCCTAAGCCCAGCAAACATCATCAGACCTGGAGACACACAGGACTTAGGTCTGCAAACACGCTGAAGAGGGTTTCGGGTGTAGTTCAGTGTGAAGAGTAAGGGACATGAGGGGAGCTTCAGAGCAGGGGTTCAGCCAGCCAGCCAAGGCTGTCCTGGGGATTTGATAGGCAGATGACAGGTGCAGTGGGACCGGGGGCCCATGACTCCCCTGCCTGGCGTCTGACATTTGCTTTGCTGACCTAGAACAGAAGCCTGACAATGTGGCCAAGTAGGTCTAGGGGCTCCTTTCTTTTCTAGCTGCTTCTCCAATGTGCATGGGAAACATCCAAGTACTAGATAAACCTGAGGTGAGGTTTTGGTTGGGGTCCATTTGGATGTTGGAATATTTTAGCCTGACAGCAGGCCTTGAGGCAGGTGCAGACTCAGAGGAGAGGAAATTGAGGTTAGAAGGTCAAACTCCATGGTGAGTTGATAGGGAGTGTGGGATATAGAGGACACTTCTGTTTTTCCTAAAGCCGTGGAAAGGCTGAGCCCAAGAGAAGCCCGAGTCCAGAGGCTCGGTCTGTTCTTTCTCCTAGGGAGCTGGGTCCAGAGTGGTGGTGGTGGGGGGTGGGGGGTGGGCACTAGTGGACCAGATCCCTGGGCTGCGGCTCTGTCATCAGCTTCCATGCCTGGCCCCTCGCTGGATCCTCAGCGTGGGGTTAAAATCATCACTTGAGTGATGTTTTGAGCCCTGTGGGCCAATCACCAAGCATTCAGAGAATGAGACCTGAGCCCCCAGTGGTACTGTCTGGCTAGGGTGTCCTGGGAATGCCGGTACTTTATTTGGGTTCTTGGAATTTTTGTAACACTTGTTTGTTTGTTTGTGTGTGTGTGTGTGTGTGTGGGGTGTGTGTGTGTGTGTGTGTGTGTGGTATCAGAGGACAACCTGGGAGAGAGCGTTTTCTTCATTTACCATATGGGGTTCTAGGATGGAACTCAGGTTTATCAGCAATTGCTTTTACCTACTGACCCATTTTGATTTGGGTTTTTATTTAAATCTGAGGGTAACTAACAGAACCCCTGGGTTTCTCAGCCCCTTGTAATATATCAAATCTTTCACCTCACAAGATGCTCTCGAGAGCCATCTTGCCCACCTCCTTCGCGCAGAGCCCCCCATCGCTCTGACTCAGCCTGTGAGTTAGTCTGTCACTGCTGCGTGTTTGCTTCTGGGCATTATTGAGTATTGAGCTGTGTTCTGCTGGCTCATACTGGTCGATTCAATTGATGACTCCCGGCAACCAGCTGAGGTCTTAATTCCTGTTCCTGTCCATCTCCTTATTATCTCTTAAATAGCGATCGGCTGCGTGGATCACGATTACCTACCACATGCTAGGTACTGCTGCATGCCTGGTACCGGCTCCAGGCTTGTTTTCTGTGGATACTCTCTCTTAATTCCCAGGACGATCCCGGGAGGTTCTCTTTGTCTTACACATAGGAAATGAGGCCCCGTGAACTTGTCCAAGTTGCTGAGATTGTACAGGCAGTACATGGGAACTGGGAGCTATGTTTCTGCCTCCTCAGTCCCCAAAGTGTGTGTAGGCTTGTCCCCAATTCTTGACAGTTTGACAGCAGTGTTGGAGAGTGTTGACGTGAAATCTGTGTGCTTTCCAGCCAGTCATGTGTCAATGTGGACTAGATATCCTTGTCACAAGCATGACTAATATACAAGAACTCTAACGGGCCTCTGCTGGTCTGTGGGCTCTAATCTTAATTACAAAATTTTGAGTTATTAGAGTTTGGTGTGGTATGAATTCCAGCCCTTGGGAGGCGGAGGCAGGAGGAGGACAAAGTTATCTTCAGCTACAGAGTGAGTTTGAATCCAGGCCGGGCTGCGTGAGGCAAGGCCCAGGCTGAGAGATGGCCGCACAGTTAGGAGCACTTGCACAGAGCCTGGGCTCAGTCCCCAACACCCACCTCTGGTGGCTCACAACCACCTGCAATCCCAGCTCCAGGGACCCAACACCCTCTGGCCTCGGCGGGCACTTGCACACATGTGGTGCGCATGCGACACTTAGGCGCATATGTGTATACACTAAAGAAAGTGTTTTTAAAGAGAAGGGGGAGAAGTAGTCATTGGAGTTGGGCATGTTAGCTGTCATCCCAACCATAAGGAGGCATCCAGTCTAGTTTGTGCAGTCAGTGTCACATAGTAAGACTCTGCCGCAAGCGAGTGAACACAGAGCTGAGTCATTTGTCCCATTGGGCTTTACCACCCCAGTTACTCAGCAGATGGCCAGGGGACTGAGCCCTGGGGTCCTGGTACTTTTCTTTTCTAGCTGTTCTAGCCTCAGCTGTGACTCCTTACTGATAACCAAGTCCCATTTCCCTCCTCCTGTCCTGCCTGTCAAACAATGTCGAATGGAAGTGATTTTCCCCCTCTGATCCCGAGGTACCCTGTTGCGATTCTGCAGACGTGACTTTCCCCTGAAGGCCATGGTTGTGTCGTGATCTTTCTAGAATCGTGGATTCACTTCTCCATCTTCTTTTGTACTTCTCCAAGCTGTATCCCAGGGAACACAGGGAGAAAACTGGAGGAAAACAAAGCCAGTCTCCGGTTTTTGTTTTGATTGTGCTTTGCCAGAGAGCTGTGTGGTGGCATTTACGGTCTGACTGTTTTTACTGGGGCAGCCATCTGCCACAGTCATGGCTTCAGCTGGTTAGTCACCAGTGAGTGAGCCCGCTGAGCTGATTCCCGCGAATGGATAAAGGAGGCGGGCACAGGGCATCCTTAGGCTGCAATGCTGTTTACCAGACACCTGCGGAGTAAGGTTCCAGCAGCCCAGGACAGCAGAGAGCCAGGGACCCAGGGCTTCCTACCCTTCTTAACCTGGTTCCCCTCCCTTCTCCCCCTCCCCCCTTTCATTGGGATTGAACCTAAGGTAGGCTGACTTTAAATTTATGATCCTCTTGCCTCAGCTTCCTGAGTAGCTAGGGTTATGAGCCTGATCCACCAGGTCTGGCTTTCCTTTCTCTTGCTGGTCAAGGACTCCTGAAAGTTGTGGGTCCCCAAAATTTCCTTTCTCTGCTTGTGCTGGGAGAGAAACAGTCTCAGAATCAGGAGCTGAGAAGCGTTGAGGAGACGAAGCCCCAGCCCTCAGGAAAGCGTGGACCCCTCACCTTTTCAGCAGGCAAACAGCTGACCTTGTAGAGGTGGTTTGCAAGCTGTGATCGCCAAGTCCTATATGGACTCATGTTTGTAGGCTGGACATGAACCGGAGAGGCAAACCTGTCAGGCCACGGTATTCTCAGGCTTCCTGGAGATGTCCAGGTAGACATGGAGAGGAATGCTTTGTGTTCAAGAAAAAATATCAAGGAAACCGACCAAAATGTTGTCACAGGGACTGACCAGGGCCCAAAAGCAGTGTGGGGCTCTGCTCCTCTTTCAGGCAGGGACAGTTCTGCCCTGCTTGGCTCTGAGGTGGAAGCTCTGGTGCTTTCTAGAAAACACAACCCATAGACCATTCCTGCCGCTCTTTACCAAAGTGGGGAAAGTACATAGACACACTTAGAAATATTTTCCCCAGTAAACAGCAGACGGTTGGTTTCTGCTTATGCAAAAGGCAAGTGAATTGCCGTCCGTTGTTGCTTTTCCCCAGAGTTCCTGGTACCCAAAGCCATTTCTACCCAGCTTGGCAGATGGATTCCTATGCTTAGAAGGTAGAGTCAGGCCAGTGGCCACAGCTGGCAGCCTGCACAGAAGCCCTCCAAACACACACAGGCGTGGGAATGAGAACTGATGGGTTCCTGTCACACAGCTCAAGGGGCTTCTCCATGACCCCACCACTGACTGCACCATTCGCAGAGCATGTGGGAAGGGGTTGCTGTTGGTCAGAGCCATTCATTTGGAACAGAGTCCTTGAGGGCTGGTGGGATTTGTCCTTAAATGTCAGGTATCAGCTCCAAAAACCTGGTCAGGCCTGGCTCAGAGCTGGCTGCGGGCATCTGTCACCACCCACTCTCTCTGAGTCATACTACACTTATCTGCTCAGATCCAGAGCCTTGGAATATGCTCACAGTCTCCAACACACCCTGCAGAGGGAGAACTGGGAGGAAGATGAGCCTGAAGGGGAGGAGGACTCCTGGGAGAGCCTCGACCGACCCAGGCCCTCTGCTGCACTCGGGTCCCTTGGGATATTCCCAGGACCCCTTGGTGGCCTCACCAGCTGCTGTTCAACAGGCTTCCCAAGTCTGGAACCAGGGCATGGGGCCACATTGCCATAGGGACACTGTTTACAAGGGCCACCTCTGAAGAAAGGCTTGTGAGGGGTCTGAAGCTTCTATTTCGTCTTCACCCTGTGTCTTCCTTTCCAAAGCTCTCCTTGCTTTATGAGAACTGGTTTTTCTTCCTCTGCCTTAAACCATCAGCCCTTCACCGGTGGATCAGAGCTCAAGTGTATGTCCCATCACAGCCTACCTTCTGTGTCACATAAAACAGATATCTTGGGTTCCCCAGACTCAGACAAGCCTCGTGTGCCCTAAGGAGCAGCTTCTCTTTCTCTCCGGCTCCCATCCCCAGGTCCTCCTGCCCAGGCTCTGGCCACCGAGTCCAACAGCTTCACACAAAGCTGTGTCACATTCTCCAGTTGTGCTTGTGGTGAGAGATAAGCATGCAGTCAGAACCAAAACAGAACTCTGTGGTGTGTTTTTAAAGAATACCAAATGCTCCCATATCACACTTTCAATCCAGAGTCCTGGAGCTGCCAGCCGTTCTTTGACTGAGTGCTGTCACAAAATACAGTCCCGAACCTTCATCCGCATGCACCAGTAAGCAGAACCAAGCGTCACACACCAGTCTGTGGCACTTCAGTAACGGCGTCTTAGTAATGGCCACTCTGTCAAATTCTGGAAGAGCAGCTCCTAAGTTCAGGCAGATTAAACACAATACACCCTTCCAGGACCCACAATGCTCATGCTCTTAAGTCGCATCCGTCTTCTGGGGTCTGGAGCCCTGTGTGCCTCGCCAGCCTAGAGGGAAGTGGGTTACAGAGAAGTGATCCTGGGGGAGCCATACCTTCAGGTCTCCTCACTCCTAGGTCTTACCACCATGCTTCCAAAAGTGGCTGCCCTGGTTTCTTTTCCTGTAGCTGTGATTAAATACTCCAATAAAAGCAAATCAATGGGGAGAGGGTTTGTTTCAGCCCAAAGATCAAGGGTACAGTCCGTTGTGTCAGGGAAGTCAAGGCAGCTTGATCTGGAGGGAGCTGGTCACATCACATCCACAGCGGGGAAGCAGAGAGTGAGGACGCCTGCTGCCGCCTCAGTTAACACAGTCAGGGCACTGTCCCACAGACATGCCCACAGGCCCACCTCCCAGGAGATTCTCCATTCTGTGAAACTGAGTGCGCTGACCGTCACAGTGACCACCCTTCTCTGGTAATCTCTACACAGTGCAAATTCATCTCTTCTCACGCCTCGGTTTATAGGATCATCTTCTGAGACTGGGTAATCCAGTGGCTACCAACTCAGGGAAGGGTTGGTTTAATGAGTTCTGAGACATCTTTAAATACTGCCTGGACCTAAATAAGGGGGTCTGGCTACAGGCAGCAGCAGCCCAGTTCAAACTTGTGGCACACCTTCTGGGAGAACTTGTGGACAATCCACCAGGGTCTGGAATGTGTAATGTGGAGGAGAGGACGGTCTGACAGGCCCATGGGGCTCTGGTAAGGGAGGCCAGCTGAACTGAGGATCCTGTGAGGTGATGGACTAGAGCTGTCACTCACAGCCCAGCTGCTTCCTAGAGAGCCCACCCCCGTGGCCTGGAAAAGTTGGCTCTGCACCCCAGGATGAGTGTAGGCACCTTCTACGTTCTGCAGACGGCTGGTCCAATGTAGGTCCACTTTGACTGGGTGTTATTCACAGGCAGTGTAGCCCATCAGGTATAAGCACAGTTGGCTGGGTTGTGATAACTGTACCTAAGTATGTAACAGCCATGTCATGACGCAGACCTCCCATCACCCCAAACGGGTCTTAGTGTCCCATTATAGTCAGTCCTTGTCACCATCTCCAGATTGTTTCATGAGTCTCATGTCTGTTTCTCTGTCCCGTATAACTGTATACCCCTACATTCCAGACCCAGCACAGATCCTCAAATGGATGTGCCAATGAGTAAGCCTGCCGGTAGCTGTAATATACTTTTTAAAGATGGTGTTTCATGTAGCCCAGGCTAGCCTTGAATTCATTCCTGATCTTCCTGCCTCCACCTCCTGGGTGCTGGGATTACAGATATGTGCCTCTATACAGGATTGCAGTGTGCCATTGTTGTTGTAAGACAGGGTCTCACTATCTATCCCTGATTGGCCAGGAACTAATTATGTAGACCAGGCTGGCCCTGAACTTGTGAGCAATCCTTCTGTCTCTGTCTCTGGAGTGTTGAGTGTTAGGATCACAGGCTTGACCAGCACAGCTGGCTGCTGAAATGAATTTTTAGATTTCCTTGGGCTTCTGTTCCTTCATTATGCTCAGTTTTGAGAGATTGCATGATAAGCATTTGCTAATTAATAATTTCATGTAGTCATTTCTGGTGTCGGCTCTCCTGTTCAGCCTTAGACAGTCAGTGTTGCCAGGACTGCTAAGAGTCCAGCTGAGTTCAGAGACTAGCTGCTCTTGGCCTCCTAAGCACTCTCTGCCCCTTCAGAGAGGACGGCCTGAGCCACTGCACAGCAGTCTTCCTTCTGGTTCTCTCCCACACTAGATCAGAGCACACCATTGCCCACCTGCCCGCCTGCCCGCCTGCCTCCCTCTTTCATCCCACCCTCCCTTCCTCCTTCCTTCCTTCCCTCCCTCCCTCCCTCCCTCCCTCCCTCCTTCCTTCCTTCCTTCCTTCCTTCCTTCCTTCCTTCCCTTGCCTGTCTGCCCTCCTCCACCCTTTCTTTTTTTGAACAATTTTGGAGCTCACTATAGAGCAACACCAAAATGTTTCTCAGCTAACTGGGAAGTTTTGTACGTCCCTAATGTGGTCAGCAGGGGGTTCAATGTGTCCCCCTCATTCTGCCCACACTGTCCTCTCACTGTGTGTTTCTGAGTGATGGGTTGAGTCCCCACTTTTCCCTCTAATCAAAGCTCTGAGAACAAAGAGTCCATCTCTAGCCCACTGGGCTCCATAATAATAGCTTCTTGCCCTTAAAACCAGCCAAGTATTTTAAAGTAATGACTGGCATTTTTCAAATGATTCCCACGCAGCACAGTAATCTTTCTGTGTTAGCTCATCCTCCCATGTGAGGTAGGAATGCCTACGATTCTGCATTTTTGAACTAGGAAACAGAAGCTGAAGTGACTTTGACAGGGTAGCACATGCTCGGGTCATGTGCTGCCCAGCGCCCGTACCCTCACACCCATGGCTGGGAACTGCCTTTCAGGGCTGGGCAGCCTGGGGCAGCTGAGCTGCTCTCACTGGGATTCACTTGCGTTTTCTGTCAGATAGTGACTGAGGCCGGGACATTTTAAAGGCGCCTTCCCTTTCACATCTGATGCTCAGTTGGCTGCCCAACTTCCTCTCTGTGCAGTCTTGTCCATGTTGTTGGCATGAGCTTCCCCATGATGTCATAGCTTGGTGGTCAGATCAGTCACACAGTGGCGAGATCCAGATCCAGACCCACAGAAAGCAGCAAGGCTCCATGTCACCTGAGCTCCATACATACGTCCATGTTAATGTATGTATATGCTTGTGGTGAGTGTGTGTGTGTGTGTGTGTGTGTGTGGTGTGTGTGTGTATGTATGTGTGTGTGTACATGCTTGTGTGTGTATGGTTGGGGATGCACGTACAAGGCTAATGTCAGGAATCATCCCCCATCCCCCTTCCACTTTATTTATTAAGGTAGAGTTGAATCACTATGGGTACAAGGTTCTCGGACACAAACACTCATGTTATACAGTTGGAGAGAGGTGTCCCCAGAACATTGTAGTTGTAAAGGGCAAAGGGACATGAACATATGGTCTTTGTGTGTGTGTGTGTGTGTGTGTGTGTGTGTGTCCATGGCTATAACAAATGCCCAAGGAGGCCAGGTCATTTATAGAGAATGAAGGTTTATTTCACTCATAGTCCGGGAGACATGGTGTCAGCATCTGGGGATGGCCTCCTTGCTGTATCACTAACTAGAAGAGTGTCTCATGATGAGATAGGGCCAGTATGCTGGCTGATGTCTCTCTTCCTCTTAAAAAGCCACTTATGCCATCCACTGTAGGACCGCCCCCTCCTCCTCGCCTCCAGGTCATATAATCCTGATCCAAAAGATCCTGCCTCTGACTAGTGTTAACATATGAATTTGGGATCATGTTTCCAATATATGAACATTTGGAGCTGTTGTACGACTCTCTTCTCAGGAAGACATGAACAAATATTTCTTCATCCCAGACAGGGAACTGACAACAGACTAAAGTAAGGATACCACCCAAGCCCAACTTTGTGAACGAGGAGTGTGGGCGAGAGGTCCCTGACAGGAGCAGGAATGACTCAAAGACAGCTGCATCCTCAAGCCCACCCCAGCACAGGTAATCATCATGCAAGCTCGAGTCCTGGAAAGGAAGGTCTGTTTCATGTTTCAGGAACTTTCTGAGACATTTGAATAGAGTTCTTACTGACTCTGCAAGGGACAACCCATACAGAGTCCCCTGGCCCTAGAGCCACCACATGCAGTACCCTGATGGAGTTCTGGGGTGACTTCAGTTAGAATTAAGGATGCCAGGCCCCCCCATCCTTGGGGAGCAGATTAGCCTCTAAAGATACACTCAGATTTCTTCTTAGTTCCACGGAGATTGGGTCCTACACACAAGGAAGGGGTGATGAGAACGATGTAAAAATCAGGTCCTCCTTCCAGAAGGATCCAAACTCGGTCCCGAGAGATGACTTGGGATGTGAGAAGCAGGCATTCTTCTTCCTTGGAAAAAAAGCGAAGCCATAAACAAGCCCCTGTTTTTTGTACCTTACTCCCTGCCGGAGCCGCAGCTAATCTTGTCTGGTGACTTGGGCTGCTCACCGAAGCATTCTCCTCTCTCTTCTTTATATAACAAGCCCCTCCAGTGTGGAATGAGTTTGTTGGCAGAAGAGACAAAAACAAAAACCTAGCGATTTCCTTGTTTAGATTCATCCCCAGCCGCATGTCTCCTACCAGGAAGCTAGTACTCCGCTGCCCCAGTCAGCCCCCACCATCAGCCCAACTGCCTAGTAGGGCCCCAGGTTTGTATTCCATCCCTTGTGCAAGGGCTCCTCAGCCCCTTGCACCACCCACTGCTGGCCTATCCCTAAGTGTGAAGGCAGGAGCCTGAGAACTGCGGACCTGCTCCTCAGACTTCCCCGTGGCCAGTCTGCAAGTCTCACTTGCCTTGTTGATATGTCCAAGACTGTCTTACAAAGAATCCGCAACCCACCAACCTTCTGAGAAGGCACCTGTTCTGTTCCTCTGCTTTCTGAAAGGAGTCAGGCTATGGACTGGCCTCTAGGCTCCTGTCTCCACATACAGCAATGTGTTCCAGGCAGGCTCCTGGCCAGGTCACAGTCTTTCTGCTATCACCTACAGGAATGAATGATGGTGAGCTGCCCAGACCCAGTGACTGACTGACAGGCCTCACAGAGCCATCTTAGGATGTTTGCTTTGTCTTAAAAATCATTTAAAAATTTAAAAACTGGACGCAGTTTTAGCTTTATAGAAAACTAGATTAGAAAGTATAAAGGGCCCGCCTATGCTCCTCTCCCATTTCTCCCGTTACTAACCTCTTGCCTTCCTGGGCTACATTTGTTATCAATGCTGATACATTAGCACCCCGGGTCCATTCTTTCCATGAGGGCTCACCCTCAGGTTTGTGTCTTTTGTCGGTTTTGATGTATATATGTCACCCATCTACCTCTGTGGTAGCATATGGAACAGTCCCACTGGCCCTAAACCCAGGGCTAGACCCACCCGTCCCTTCCCCCCGGTGCCTAGCCGTGGTTGTTGTCATGTCTCACTGGCATCTGCCCCTCTGTATCCAGGACTGTGTGTCAGGGGGTACCTGCCCCACTTCTGGGCCTACCCTAAGTGTGAATTGCCTTCCTGGAGCTGGGGAGGGAAGGCCTGGGACAGAGGGGCCTAAACACCCTTCTGAGGGAAGTAAACAAAGCTCACACGTCTCAGTGAGCTTACAAGGTTCATAAGACCCCCTCCTCAGTAATAAGCAGTAATGACAATCTCAGGACAGATGGGAAGTGAGGTTCTACCTGATGTGGTGGTGGGCAGGGGCAGAAGCTTTTTAAACAACAAGTACTGAATAGGAAAAGGACTAGGAATAATAATGATAATAATAATAATAATAATTCCCAAAATGGTTTCCTCAAGAGCTAACAGTAAAGTTGTTTGGAGTGTCATTATCCTTCCCCTTGGAAGATTCCACCTCAACATGTAGTTGCTTGCCCTGTCAGTGGACACAGGGCTCTGTAGGAGAGTGCCGTATATCACCAACAAGCATGGCCCTCAGGGTCCTGCCGGCGGGAACCCTCTCCAGTCCTCACACACTCATCCTGAGCCCTTCTGCTCATCCGGCTAGTGTGCATTAGCTTGCCACACAAAGGAGACCATGTGAGTTCTGTGGCACCCGGAAGGTCCCCAGTGGCCACAGTCACACAAAAATGACAAATGTTCAGAATGTGACTTTGAACGAGGGCTTTTGCTCACTGCTAGAGAAGATGGTGTAAAGGTGCCAACAGGACGTACATGAGAGACTGCCTTGGGGAGTCTCCATGCCTGACACGCACTTGTGCCCAGTACAGCCGCTGTGCTGGGGACTCCACCTATGGCTGTGACTCTGTAAGGGCCTTGATATTGTCATCTGGTGTGGAGGATGCCCCAGGGAGAATGTTACTTGTGTGGAAAGAGCAGCTGTGATGGAAAGGAACGAGAAATAACAGGACGCTGCTTTGCCGTGTACCTTCCTCTCTGGGTACCTGGTCCTGTAACACAGTGATAGAGAGTTGACACTGTTTCTAGCTGTAACACCCTCTACTTGCCTGATTCTCTGGGATAGGCATTAGAACATGGCATGTGTGTGTGTGTGTGTGTGTGTACGTGGGTGGGTGGGTAGGTGGGGGACATGTAGCTCAAGTCAGGTTGGCACAGACTTGACAGACACCCCTTACTTCTGTGGAAGTGATCTAGGGATGCTGTGATTGGTAGTAACTAAGCTGCTGGTGGTGGACATTGTGTGACTTTTCTTGAGATGTGAATGCATGCCCAGGTAATCCCCAGATAGGGTGCTGACAGCAGGCCAGACCAACACTTCCACTCAAGTATAGTTTAGTGAACCAGGAAGTTCACTGGGGTTACTTGAAGGAGTGTGGGTGGTCCCAAGGTAGCTGTGTCACTGAAAAGGCCACCCTACCCAACATAAGCATCAGCTCATGAAGGCTGCATCCCTGGGACTCCAGGTCCGAGAGTCTTTTCTCCTCTGCAGTTGTTTCCCTTATATTAAATCCTTGGAGAAGGGCCATGTGAATCTTTTAAAAATTGAATTTTATTTTTGTGTATGTTGGGGTGTTCGTGTAAATGTGTGCATGGAACAGGACAGGTAGAGAAGAAGGTTTGGGGAGCTTTATTCTGTCTCAGGCCCCTCTGGATTTGTACACCAAAATTTTTGTTTAAAGCTAGGGAGAGCCTGTAGACTGGAGCATGGAATGGTAGCTTCTGGAAGGGTCCTTATGGTGCCCACAAAGGTCTGACTCTGAGGTGGGCACAGCCTTGGCTGGCAGCTGGCCTTTTGAAAGTGAGTAAGTCCCAACTGTGGCCTTAAAAAAAATGATCTTAGTAAAATCATGAGGTGTCAGAGTTGAAAAGAGCCCTGGCAGTTAAGGGCCATCTTGCCACTGGCTGGACTGCCTGTAACTGCGGCAGAAAGCCTGAGCAAGCGAAGATGCCCTTTAGAACACAATTCCCTTGTCATGGTATCTTGAGCTGCTGTCTGTCTGCTCTTCCTCCTCTTACATGAACTCATTAGCATGGTCAAAGTGCCCATTTGTCAAGTGGGAAGACAGTCCTTTCAGGTGTTCCCTGGGTCTGCAAGTGTGAACTAGCCAGAGACCACAAGGAGAGGAGGAAGTGGTAACCCTCGTTGCCCACTGACTGGTGTGGTGCGTGGAGGGAGGAGGGTGTACTCAGTTACATCCTCATGCGCTGAGATGCAAGGTAGAACTAACATGTCTCCTGCCTCCCATTTTACAGGTTGGGCACAGAGGAGATGCTGGGAGCTTCCTTTACATACAGTAAATGTTCTTCCATAGTTACTCATTGACTGTTTCCTGCATGTGTGAGTACGCCAGGACAGGCACCCTCACCCTCACCTTTGCCCCCTCACCCACCCATTTCCTTTGCACATCACGCTGGCTCACAGGAAAGGGATGACTCTGCAGATGTAGTATCTGCCTGACAGCTGAGGTGTCTTCTCAACACAGGGAGCCCAAGAGCTTTCAAATGGTAAACACCATTGCCCTAGGCCTCTGCTATGTTCCATCAGCTCAGGATAGGAGACTTTGATGCTACAGAGGCAAGACCTCCTAAAGAAGGACAGAAGAATGGATAGATAGAGATACTAGAAAGGAGCTAGATATAATCAAACATGTCTTCTGTATTAAAGTATGTTTTATATGTATATTAATGAGTATCTAATTATATAGTAATATATTGATTATACAATATGCAAATATTTAATAATAGTCTTTTATTCAAAGGGTTCAATGTGAGCCCTTAGGTTGGGGACAATACAGATTCACAGAGCAGACTGACCATGTAGAAACTCACGAACAGATGTTGTGTGACCTTGAAGCAAAGTTTTCCTTCTGGAAGCCACTGATTGCAGTTTTTCTGGCCTGTGCCGTACTGGAAGTGGTCCACCTACAGTTTGGAGAGCAGTTGTTTTCCCTGTTGCCCACTGACTGCTGATGCTCAACATCTGAAGGGCGTGCTCCCAACACCACCTTGACTCGACCACCTCCATGTTCCAGGCTGCTCCATCTTCCCCTTCCCTGGCTAGGGCTGCAGTACCCCTGCGGAGAGGGAAGTTGTTCTGCATGGAGGAAGCAACCTATAACCAGGCAGTACCGTCTGCAGGGAGCAGTAACGATGTCTGGGGTGATCAAAGGAGATGGTTATACAGACTGAATAGCTTAGCTGTCATACCCTTGCATACCCTCCTCAGACAGTTCCCCCGCATCCTCCTCTGTGGAGGGTGACTCAGACCCTGTGGCTTCCACTAATCTAGCCCTGTGAGCACCTTTGCCCCAACTCTCACTTCTCTCAGGAGGGTCTCAGCAAGGCTTGAAGGAGACAAGATGCTAGGCTGACGGGACTCATCAGTATTCAGTGGCTAGGGAAGCCGGACTCAGCCCTGCCTGGAAACCTGCCTGTGACCAGCTGCCTCAAGTGCCTGACCCTGAGGCTGCCCCACCAGGATGGACTGTGTACTCAGATTGTGAGGGCAGAGTAAACCCTTCCTTCTGTAAGGTACTTGGTGAAATGCCAAGAGAAGTAAACAACACAAGAAAGGGAGAGAGCAGGGGGAGGGGGAGCCCGCTAAGGTGGTACATGTCTGAACTCCCAACACTCAGGATGTGAGGCAGGAGGATCAGTCTGGGCTATATAGCAAGAGGCTTTCAGAAAGAAAGGAAGGAAGGAAGGAAGGAAGAAAGAAAGAAAGAAAGAAAGAAAGAAAGAAAGAAAGAAAGAAAGAAAGAAAGAAAGAAAGAAAGTAAGTAAGTTTATTGTTTGGTCCTGCTACATTGCTAGAGAAGCCACTGCTGGCGTAGGCTGGTAAGGAATCGGAGATACAGGGCAGCGACTCTCCTTACATCCAGGTATCAGTCAGTCTAGTGATGGGGGAGGAGACCCTGTGTGTGTGTGTCGTGAGCGGGTAGGGCTGGGGTACGGGTTTGACATCAGGAAATCTCTTGGGCTGCCGGCAGAATGGGGTCCAAATCCATCACCTTGGTGGAGTTTAGACTCTCCCTCATCTGTTTACTGTCCCTCTGTTACCCAGTTCAGGTCACTCCATATTTGTTCCTTGTTCTTCTGAGAGCAGTTATATAACAGAGTTTCTCAAAGACTCCAATTGACCATGGCTCCGGCCTTCACCCTCCACCCGTCAGTACCAAGAACCACCCATTTGGTGGTTTTCAGGGGTTGTGAAAGACTGGCCCAAGTGCAGCCTCCTCCTACCTGAAGGGCTTGCCAGGGCCATGGGCATGGCCAGCAGAGGCAGGCTCAAACCATGATGGCATCTTAGATTCAGACACACTTAGAGACGGGAGTTACCCAGCTCCATGACTCTGGGTAGGAAAGGTGACTGGAAAGAGGAAGTCCAGATGGGAACCCCAGGAGCCACGATAAGGGTCATAGCAAGTGTCCCCTAGAACTGTGCTCGGTCTGCACTGACGTCCAGGGCCTTAGGATCGGGGGCCTTAGGTCAATCAAGAAAATCAGGGTTTGATTAAAACGCGCATCCAAAGGCATAGAGAGCTGGGAGCCAGGAGCATAGCTGTGCTAACACATCCCATTTCGGAGCATCCGGAGTGTCCCGGGAGGCAGCGCCTTCACCCTGTCCTGGGGTGGGGGTGGGGGTGGGCAGTTATGGAAGGCCTGGGAGGTACAGGAGTTACTTCTTTGGCAGTTTGGTATAGGAAACAAGTTCTATGGCTCAGATACTCTGTGGCTCTGTTCTTAATCTTACAGGGCTCCTGAACTTAAGCTTAAGCTCCTGAACCCTCTCGTTGTCCCCTGAAAACAGATCATGGAAGCTGAAATTGTCTGCTTAAACCCTTTCATTCAACAGACGCAAAGGAAAACCGCAGCGGGGATATGCCCAAGATCTCCAGAGGGTAAACAGGGAGGAGAGCAGAGCCTCTCTGCCCCTGTGACTGCAAGGGATCCTTGGCTCACAGCCCAGGCTAGCTCCAGGGGGCGCTCTGGGTCCTTAGGTCTGCTCAGCAGGGTGGAGAATAAAAGTTATCCCAGATGTATTTCTAACCCTGTCGGATTCAGACCAGAGTTTTGTACCATGACCCTGACATCTAAGACCCTGCGGCCTTCAGAGGCAGGGGACCCTGGCAGCTGTTCTGTTGGTCCTGTGTCTGCAGTTTTGTCAGCTCTCTTTCTGGGGTGTCCCAGCTGCAACAACAGTGGAGTTCTGTAACCACAGAGAACATCAGGTACACAGGCCAGATTGTGTCTCTTCTCTAGCACTCATGGCCAGGGCTAAACCAGGAGAGAAACACAGCCCAGCCTTTAAGAATCCATGTCAGGTGATCGTAAGCATGTCCAAGGCAGTTTATCTTAGGGGGAAGTACTGAGATAAGAGATGCGTGGGAGGCTGGGGTAAGGGTCTCCAGGTGGAGAGTTATGCAAAACAGTACCAAAGTGTGGGGTGATGCCTTCTGTGTTTGTGTCTTTCTGTACTTTGCAACAGATTCTGTTACTTTTAGTTAGGAAGAACTTAAGGAAAGTCTGTCTCATAACCCTCTTAAGGAACGAATTTCCATGTTGCCAAATCTTCCTGCCCTTTCTCCTTCTGAGGGTAAGGTGTCCCAGGGGCTGGCTTTGAGGGGAATAGCTCCACGTCCTCAAAGCTTCTGACCCTTTGTTGACCTCTTTCTGGAATATTTGCCCAAGGAGGTGGGTGAGTGTGTGGTGAAAGTCTCTGAGCTATGAGCAGGTGGAGCTGTGCGGCGGGACCTGCTTCGGTCCTGTAGTCTAGTGTTGGGCAGATGGCTGAGACCTCTCACCTTCAACATCTTAATCCATACACTGGGACGCTACTTGTGTTGTTGCTATAAGGACCTGTTGAGGAACAGCTGAGGGGTTTAGTGTGCAGCTGGGTGTAGTCATACACACCTGCAGTCCTAGAATCTGGGGGGCAGTGTAAGGAGGATCAGGAGATTCAGGCTAGTGTCGGGTACATAAGTTTTGAGGAGAGCCTCACATACTTGAGACTTTGATTCAAAAAACAACAAAAGCTTGGGCTGAGGAGACTGGCTCAGTTGATATGCTATTTGCCGAACAAGCATGGTGACCTGAATTATGGGGACCTGAATTTGAATCTCTTAGAATCTCTCCACCCCTCTTCTGCATCTCTCTGAACCTTGAGGGCAGGGCTCTGATGAAGACATCCCATGTAGGACCGAGTGGACCAAGTCTCTCACTCTGCACACTTTTGTCCAGGCGTGAGTCTCTTTGTCAGTTCCCATCTATCGCAAGAAGCAGCTTCTCTGATGAGGGCAAGGCACTGGTCCTGGATATAGGAGTATGTCACTGGGAGTCATTTTATTGCTATGTTCCTTTAGCAGAACAAGAGTATTAGGTTTTCTCTGAAGCCTATGACCTATCTAGTTTCAGGTTCTTGGCTGCTTTAGTAGTGTTAGATAAGGGTTCCATCTCATAGACTGGCCCTTAAGTCCAACCTAAAAGTAGTTGGTTACTAACATTAGTGCCATTATGACACCAGTACATCTTGCAGTCAGTCACGGTAGGTCACAGGGCCTGTAGCTGGGATTGATATCTCTTCCAACAACATGCAGTAGCATAACCTTCTAATATGTTGACTCTAGTCATTGGGGGTGAAGCTTCTAGTTAGGCACCAGCTCAATTTCTCCATGTTTGAGGACACATGTAAGCATTGTGAAAAGTGACTTATAACCCCAGCGCTACAGAGGCAGAGACATCTATATGTCTCTGGGGCTCTCTGGCTAGTCAGCCTAGCCTACTTGGTGAGCTCCAGCTCACTGAGAGCAGTCTCAAAGAGCAAGATGGAAGCATCTGAGGATTGACATGCAAAGTTGTCCTCTGACCTCTAATAGTGTGTGTACAGGTAGGTGCATGAGCATATGCACATGTATGTGCATGTTCACACACACACACACACACACACACATATGCCACCTGTACAATATATAGGTTAAATGGCCTTTTAAAATTCACATTTTTGTGGTAGACTTGACTTTGTATTTCTAAAGACAGATGAGGCTGGGGAATCCAGTGACCTGATTTTAAAGCTGGTTTACATTTCAGGGTTCCTGGTTCCTAATAGGTGACTTTAACCATCCAAATCATGGAAGTTTCATTTCTCCAGAGACCCAGATGGTTATCACCAGACCAGGTAGTCGCAGTCAAATACATTCCATGTAGCTGATGCATGCCCCAGCCAAGGCTGCCTCTAGCTAGCATCTCCCTTCCCACACCGTACTGTCTCTGCAGCCTAGGAAGCTGCCTTTACAGTGTACCTGTGAGCAGAAAGTTTGGGTCAGTGGCAGACAGACAACCTGAGGCCTCAGGTAGGGGTTAGAACTCACACTGTGTGCACATGTGCACAGGGTAAGCTCTAGCAACCCTAGATGTCTGCAAGGTTGGCTGAGCAGAGAAGCCAGGGCCTCATTGTTCTGTGAGTTGATGGGCTTGTTTCCATAGTTGCAGAGAAAGATTTTTCCACCGATTCCCCCGAGGTGCACAGTATCTTGATGAACACTGAGATGAGAACCCAGATTAGAGTCCTGGAATGTGGAACATGGGAGTCTTCCAGCAAAGCCAGTCAGTCACCAGTGCCAGGGGACTTCCCTGGTGGGTGGCTTGACAGCTTGACCAAGCGACCAAGGTGGCTTGATCAGATTCTAACATGAGCTCACACAGATGCAAGCAACACTTGATGAGAGCATTCTAGTCCCGATTCTATGCAGAACATCTTGTCAGACCTCAAGCCTCTTTGCCTCTGTCTCTGTCTCTAAAGCATTCAGCTTCTTAGGTGGTCGTTCAAGCAAAAAACAGGTGTTTGTGGACAGGCTTTTTCCTGGGAAACAGCTGCTACTGAGAGAATGATAGAAGCCAGAGATGACTATTGCTGATTAAAAACAGCAATAAGAGAGTCAGAGCACACACACACACACACACACCAGTGACCTGCAACTACAAGGGCCTGCTTGCTGGCTAGTCTGTACACCCTGCATACCTTCCTTCCACACTGGCTGATGGATATGGAGAAGCACACTGCGTGTGGAGAAGCACACTGGTGGGGTGCTTGGTCAGGACGTAATTCAAACATATTAGGAGCCAGCTGCCTGCCACAGCATGACACAGACAGTGACAAGGTGAGTGACTTTCCCCTTGCCCTTGAGGGACTCAAAGTTCTAGAAATGAACAGGTGACTTTAGTTCAGAGCCATGTGTCCCATAATTAAGACACAGCTGAAGACACAGCGGGAGAGACATTAGCTCTGCCTCAGCGTGGGAGCAGGCCAGGGAGGGGATCTGAATGGGGCTTTGCTGGTTTACATAGGAGTTCCCTGTGGGGATCATCCTTTACTTATTTACCGGTGGGGTAGGCAGGGAAAGCAGAGCCCAGCCCAGAGGATGGAAAGGGGCAGCAGCACTGGAAGGGAAGGGAAGCAGCAGGCCTAGGCCACTTATGACGTTCCAGGTCAAGGCCTGTGCTGAGGGCTGGGACGGGCAACGGTGGTGGCTCTATCCCTGATAGCTGGAATAAACTCCAGTCAGTGCCCTGGGAGTGCTTGGGAGGCTATGGAAGAGTGACCTTGGCTGAAGAGTCTGGGGCACAATGCAGACAGCACATTGGTGAGTTTGGGGGAAATCACAAATGCTCAGCCTCGCCATGGCTGAGGAAAGGGTAAAGATGCCAAGCAAATTAGGCTTAGGCGGAGGTGGGTGCAGCCTGGATGGGAGCCTCAGGGCCCAGCGGAGAACTCCTTCCCCATGGCTGCCTCAGACAACCACAACAGGGGGAGGGGGAGCCCACAGGGCAGACTACACAACCTTCCAGGTTGTCCCTCTGTGCAGCCAGGGCTGAGAGCCATAGAAACAGAAGGTAGTGGAGGTGTTGCGTGTGCTGCTGTGCCAGCCCTCTAGGTATTCAGAGCTGAAGCTGTTGCCAGTGCGGGGGCAGAGCCCCTGGTGCCCTGAGGCAGGGGCTCACTCACAACTCAGAGGTGCTTTTCTCAAAAGCAGAGCTGGGAGGATGGGCTGAGATGGGACGGTGGAAATGTTAGAACAGTTAATTCACCCAGGGGAGGACTGGGCAAAGGAAGGTGTGGACTGGACCCCAGCTGCAGAAAGAGGGGAAAATGCACTGAGGAAGGGAGGGAGGGAGGGTTATGTAGAAAACTATTAAGATGGTGCTGAAGGAAATACAAGAAGACAACTGGGAATCCACCCACATTCATGGGCTGGCATGCAGCCAGGCCATTTCAGAGCAGCCCACAGATCTCATACAGTCCATATCAGTATCTCAACTTTTCCTATTTTTTGCAAAAATACGAAAATCAATGTTGAAATGAACGTGGGATCTCAATGAATCCAAAACAATAGTGATTGTGAACGTGGACAAAGTAGAGGCTTTCTTACTCTCAGGTATTGAACTTAGCTGAGGGTATTTAAAAATAGTGTGATCCTTGCATAAAATAATAAGACAAAACAACCAAAATCCAGACATATAGATAATGGAGCTAAATAGAGAGTCCAGAAGTAAATTCTCATATTTATGAAATATGCTATTTTTAATGTCAATCTGACACAAACTAGATTCGTCTGAGAGGAGGGGACCCTCAACTGAGGTCTGACCGTAGGCAAGTGTGTATGACATTTTCTTAATTTTTCTGATTTGGGGGGGGGCCCAGCCCACTGTGGGTTGTGTCACTCCTAAGCCTGGGATCCTGGGTTCTATAAGAAAGCAGGCTCAGCAAACCATTGGGAGTATCAGCTCCTCCTCCAGGTTCCTGCCCTGTGTGAGTTCCTGTCCTGACTTTCTCCAGGAAGGGAATTACTTAAGACAAGGTGCAAACCCTTTCATTCCCAAGTTGCTTTTGGTTATGGTGTTTCATCACATCACCAGAAACCCTAAGGCATGATCAATTTACATTTCTTATGCCATATTTATTTATTTTGTGTGTTTGTGTGCACACACCACAGGGCACATGTGGAGGTCAGAGGACAATTTGCAGGAATCAGATCTCTCCCTACTACATGGGTTTCAGGGACCAAACAAGGCCACCAGGCTTTGCAGCAAGCTCCGTTACCCCTGAGCCCTCCCTCTAGCCTGCAATAGACTTGGCAAGTGTGCCAGGATGTTCAACAAGGAAAGGGCCATATTTTCAACAAACAGAACTGGAGAAACTAAACACCTACTTGTAAAAGGACAAAGTGGCACAGTTACTTGATACCATATGATGTACTTTAATAAAAAGTGTCTGGGAAGAGCCTCAAGGTTCTCAATTTGACAATGACTTCTTGAATACAACACTTTAAGGAGAGGAACGGAAGGGAAAGTCGATAAAGCAACTAAATCAGATTTGAGAGGTCTCTGCATCCAGAGGCACAGCTTATGGGTTAAGGTCCAGGATATATAAAGAATTCCTATAGCCCAACAGCAGATAACCTGATTATAAACATGGGCAAAGGGCCTAAAGAGACCTCTTCCCAGAGACTAGCAAATGACCCAGGAGCAAGAAAGCCGCTAGGCTCCAGGGAAATGCAAATGAGTAGCACAGAGAGGTAACACCTCACACCTAGTGGGACTGCTGCTATGAACAAGACACTAAAGGGTTACAAAGAGTGGTTAGGATGTGAGGACAGAACTCAGCATGCAGTGCTTGCCTAACATGCACAAGGAAGACTGAGGGCTCAGTCCCCAGTCCTGTGAGATAGATGTCTTAGTCAGGGTTTCTATTCCTGCACAAACATCATGACCAAGAAGCAAGTTGGGGAGGAAAGGGTTTATTCAGCTTACACTTCCACACTGCTGTTCATCACCAAAGGAAGTCAGGACTGGATCTCAAGCAGATCAGGAAGCAGGAGCTGATGCAGAGGCCATGGAGGGATGTTCCTTACTGGCTTGCTTCCCCTGGCTTGCTCAGTCTGCTCTCTTATAGAACCCAGGACTACCAGCCCAGGGATGGCACCACCCACAAGGGGCTCTCTCCCTTGATCACTAATTGAGAAAATGCCCCACAGCTGGATCTCATGGAGGCACTTCCCCAACTGAAGCTCCTTTCTCTGTGATAACTTCAGCCTGTGTCAAGTTGACACACAAAACCAGCCAGTATAATTGGCCCCTTATCAACTTGACACACAAATGCATCACTATTAAGCCTCAGCTTTTACTTTCTTATTCATCCCCAAGATCTAAATAACTTTAAAAGTCCCACAGTCTTTACATAGTAAAAGTTCTATCCCTTTAAAATGTACAATATCTTTTAAAATACAAAGTCTTTTAAAAATTCAGTCTCTTTAACTGTGGGCTCCACTAAAATATTTTCTTCCTTCAAGAGGGAAAAATATCAGGGCACAGTCACAATCTTCCGGGCTCCTCCAAGGGCTTGGGTCACTTCTCCAGCTCTGCCCTTTGTAGCACACAGCTTGTCTTCTAGGCTCCAGCTGCCTGTACTCCACTGCTGCTGCTGTTCTTGGTGGTCATCTCATGGCACTGGCATCTCCAAAACACTGCTGTCTTCCACTGTAACTAGGCTTCACCAATAGTCTCTCATAGGCTCTCGTCATGGTGCCAAGCCTCAACTCCTTTGCATGACCCCTTTAGTCCTGGGCCATCAACTGCAACTGAGGCTGCACCTTCACCAATGGCCTTCCATGGCCTCTCACAGTGCCCAGCCTCAGCTGCTCTTCATGACCCCTTCATGCCTTCAAAACCAGTACCACCTGGGTGACTCTCACACATTACCAAGTCCTGCTGCAGCATGAGGTACAACCTTGGCTATCTCTGGAACACAGCCTCTGTGTGCTCTCAGAAAGCACTTCCTAGAAGATGTCACCTCAATGGTGCTGGTCTCTTCTTAATCACTGCTAATTTCTTAGCTCCAGCTAATCAGCATCAATCGTTCCGGTAATGCAAAAGTTTTGCTTTACTGGTTCCGGTATCTTGTTAATCACAGCTGATTCTTCAGTCCCAGCTAACCAAAACCACAGAATCTTCACAATTAAAACAGCAACGTCGGTGATAAGAGTCTTTAATCTTCCCTCTGAAATTTCATAAGCCAGGCCTCCATCGTCTGCACTGTTCTCATTATCCTCCAAGCTCCTACAGAACATCCCACAGAGCTCTTAATATCCCAAAGGCTCTTCTGGCTCAGAGTTCCAAAGTCTTTCCACAATCTTCCCCAAAACATGGTCAGGGTGTCACAGGAATACCCCACTATGCTGGTACCAATTTGTCTTAGTCAGGGTTTCTATTCCTGCACAAACATCATGACCAAGAAACAACTTGGGGAGGAAAGGGTTTATTCAGCTTACACTTCCACACTGCTGTTCATCACCAAAGGAAGTCAGGACTGGAACTCAAACAGGTCAGGAAGCAGGAGCTGATGCAGAGGCCATGGAGGGATGTTTCTTACTGGCTTGCTCAGCCTGCTCTCTTATAAAACCCAGGACTACCCACCCAGGGATGGCATCACCCTCAAGGGGCCCTCCCTCCTTGATCCCTAATTGAGAAAATGCCCCACAGCTGGATTTAATGGAGGCATTTCCTCAAGGGAAGCTCCTTTCTCTGTGATAACTCCAGCCTGTGTCAAGTTGACACACAAAACCAGCCAGTACAATAGTGATAGGTGGATGGATGGATGGATGGATGGATGGATGGATGGATGAGAGACAGACAGATGATAAGCATATGCATGCACGTAGCCAACGACACACTGGTGTGCTATAGCAGCATGGACCCAGCTCGTGCCTAGCTGTTGACAGAACCAAAAGCATATCCATGCAGAGATCTTCTTGGGCCTGTTCTCTGAGTTTGCTGGGCTGTCACAACAATGTATAATTCATTTACTCACAGACCTGGAGGTCAAAGTGTGGGCAGAGTGGATTCCTCTGAGGCCTCTCCCTCCACACCCTCCCTCCTTGGTTCATAGCTGGAGCCTTCTGCCTGTGTCCTCATATGGCCATGCCCCTGTGTGCTCAGGTCCTGATGTCGTCTTCCAGCACACCTGTCCTGTTGGATGACCACTCATGCTAATCATCTTGCTTCAACTTGATTACATCTGTGAAGAGCCAGCTTCCAAGCACAGCTCCGTTCTGAAGTCTTGGGGATCAGGATTTCAATTTGTGGATCGGAAGTGAGCCAGAGGCTGGGGCACCCCCAGTGCCCATCAACTTAATAAAGAAGCAAATAAGTAAATAAGCAAACTGTGGTCTGCCATTCAGTGGAAAGCAGTGGCTGTAGAGAGCAGAGAGATGCTGATGCATCTGGTGTACTTTTTTTTAATTATTATTGGATTTTTTTTTACATTTCAAATGTTATCCTCTTTCCCGGTTTGCCCTCTGTACTCCCCCATACCATCTCCCCTTCCCCTGCTTCTATGAGGGTGCTCCCTACCCCACCCACCCACCCACTCCTGTCTCACCACCCTAGCATGCCTCTCTACTGCGGCATCAAGCCTTCACAGGATCAAGGGCCTCCCCTCCCACTGATATCAGATAAGGTCCCTTCAGCTCCTTCAGTCCTTCCTCTTTCTCCTCCATTGGGGTCCCTGTGTTCAGTTTGATGGATGGCTGTGAGCATCCACATCTGTATTGGTCAGGATCTGGCAGAGTCTCTCAGGAAACAGCTGTATCAGGCTCCTGCAGCAAGCACTTCTTGACATCAGGAATAGTGTCTGGGTTTGGTGTCTGCATGTGGGTTGGCTCCCATGTGGGGCAGTCTCTGGATGGCCTTTCCTTCAGTCTCTGTTCCACTCTTTGTCCCTGTATTTCCTTTAGACAGGAGAAATTCTGGGTTAAAATTTTGGAGATGGATGGGTGGCCCCATCCCTCAACGGGGCGGGGGGGAGGCAGGGAGGTACCTAACCTCTGGATATGGTCTCGACAGGTTCTCCCTCCCCTTTATGGGGTGTTTTAGCTGATGTCATCCCCATGGGATCCTGGGAGCCTTTTGCTTTCCTGCAATTTGGGACTTTCTGGTTGCTACTACTCATTTTCCCCAGCCTCCATTGCTACACACCTCTGTTCAATTTCTTGGTCCTCTGTACATCTCCTCCATCTCCTCCCACACTAATTCTTCCCCTCTTTTCCCCTCCCCCTCCTCTTTTCCTTCCATATCCTTCCCACCATCTACTTCCCTTGATTATATTGTTCCTCCTTCTAAGTAAGACTGAAGCATCCACTCTTTGATCTTCCTTCCTCTTGAGCTTCATGTGGTCTGTGAGTTGTATCGTGGGTATTCCATGCTCTTTGCCTAATATCTACTTATTGGTGAGTACACACCATGTGTGTTCTTTTGTGACTGAGTTACCTCACTCAGGCTGATATTTTCTAGATCTATCCATTTGCCTGCAAATTTCGTGAAGTCATTGATTTTAATAGCTGAGTAGTACTCCATTGTGTGACTGTACCACATTTTCTGTATCCATTCCTCTGTTGAGGGACATCTGGGTTGTTTCCAGCTTCTGGCTATTATAAGTCTGCCATGAACATAGTGGAGCAAGTGTCCTTATTACATGTTGGAGCATCTTCTGGGTATATGCAGCAAAATGCAGGGCCCTTTTTATGTATCCAGTTTATTAGTCTTTCTTTTTATTGGGGAATTGAGTCCACTGATGTTAAGGAATAGTGATTGTTGCTTCCTGTTATTTTTGTTGTTAGAGGTGGAATTACGTTTGTGTGGCTATCTTCTTTTGGGTTTGTTGAAAGAAGATTACTTTCTTGCTTTTTCTAAGGTGTAGTTTCTCTCCTTGTGTTGGAGTTTTCCATCTATTATCCTTTGTAGGGAAGGATTTGTGGAAAGATATTGTGCAAATTTGATTTTATCATGGAATATATTGGTTTTTCCATCTATGGTAATTGAGAGTTTTGCTGGATATAGTAGCCTGGGCTGACATTGGTGTTTTCTTAGGGTCTGTATGGCATCTGCCCAGGATCTTCTAATTTTCATAGTCTCTAGTGAGAAGTCTGGTGTAATTCTGATAGGTCTGCCTTTATATGTTCCTTGACCTTTTTCCCTTACTGCTTTTAGTATTCTTTCTTTGTTTAGTGCATTTGGTGTTTTGACTATTAAATGATGGGAAAAATTTCTTTTCTGGTCCAATCTTTTTGGAGTTCTGTAGGCTTCTTGTATGTTCATGGGCATCTCTTTCTTTAGGTTAGGGAAGTTTTCTTCTATTATTTTGTAGATGATATTTACTGGACCTTTAAGTTGGGAATCTTCACTCTCTTCTTTACCTATTATCTCATTGTATCCTGGATTTCCTGGATGTTTTGGGTTAGGAGCTTTTTGCATTTTGCATTTTCTTTGACTGCTGTGTCAATGTTTTCTTTGGTATCTTCTGCCCCTGAGATTCTCTCTTCTATCTCTTGTATTGTTGTTGAAGCTTGCATCTATGACTCCTGATCTCTTTCCTAGGTTTTCTGTCTTCAAGGTTTTCTCCCTTTGTGATTTCTTTATTGTTTCTATTTCCATGTTAAGATCCTGGATGGTTTTGTTCAATTCATTCACCTCTTTGTTTGTGTTTTCCCGAAATTCTTTAAGGGATTTTTGTGTTTCCTCTTTAAGGACTTCTACTTGTTTACCTTGGTTCGCCTGTATTTCTTTAAGGGAGTTATTTTTGTCCTTCTTAAAGTCCTCTATCATCATCATGAGATGTGATTATAAATCAGTCTTGCTTTTCCGGTGTGTTGGGGTATCTGGGACTTGCTGTTGTGGGAGAACTGGGCTCTGATGATGCCAAGTAGCCTTGGCTCTTGTTGCTTATGTTCTTGCCCTTGCCTCTCACCATCTGGTTATCTCTCGTATTAGTTGGTCTTGCTATCTCTTACTGTGTCTCGTCTCACCTGCAAGCCTGTGTGTCAGCACTCCTGGGAGACCAGCTCTCTCCTGGCAGGATTTGGATATGGAGAGCTTGACTCAGGGTCAGCTCCAGGGCGCAGACAGAAACCAGAAGCTGATGTACTCTTATTAAAACACAACACCTGACCCTTGAGGACCTGTGCTAACTGCAATAAGCCAGCAACAGACAGATCATGTTCACTTCCCTCCTGCAGACCCCAGAGTTGTCGGACTCAGAGGGATAACACAGGAGGATGCTACCAGGGTTTGGGAGGGAGGATGAAGAGCTTCTTCTTAGGGAGGTAAAAAGTGTCTGGAAATAGATTCTGTTTTGGTCAGTCTGCGCCCTGCCCTCAGTCACTCTGTATTGTGCAGAACAATGGTTTTCAAGCAGTGCGTCATCCAGAGAGACTCCCATTTTACAAGCTGCTATTGACTCCATTTTGAGGGTTGAAAATGACTCTGCAATTTGGTAGGCATGGAAACACCACCATCTGTCTGGTACCACCCACGGCACAGACTGTTAGATGGCATATTCCTAAATTAAAAAAGATAACCACCCTATCGATTTATCAAAGTAAATCGAGTCCACTTTAGCACATGAGGGTATTAAAACCCTATCGGGAAAACCAGGCATAAGAACTTACCCAACACATTAGACTGAGGGAAGGGTGTAACCTCCTCACCCAGCCCCTGAGAGGGATATGTTCCCTCTAATCTGTCATCTGACCAGGTGAGGCTCACATGTGCATGTCTGTATGTGTACGAACCTGTGTGTGCATGTGTGTGCACTCAAGGTGAGAGAGAGAGAGAGAGAGAACGAGAACGAATGTGCATGTGTGCATGAGTCAGGGAGCTATGACAAGGAGCTGGTGTGAGGCAGGAGCAGGAAACAGAGTTCACACCTTGAACCACAAATGCGATGCAGAGAGAGCTACTGGAAATGGCAGGCAGCCTTAAACTCTCAAAGCCATCCCAGTGATACGCTTCCCCAGCAACGTCATGCCTCCTGTCTCCCAAAGAGTACCAACAACTTAGCAACAGGTGTCCAAATACATGAACCTATGGGTATTTTGAGTGTGTGTGTGTGTGTATGTGAGAGAGAGAGAGAGAGAGAGAGAGAGACAGAGAGAGAGAACACTAGGCAGAGAACTCCCAAGTGTTTGAGACTTTAGCTTGACGTGGTCTCAGCGCTGATAAAATCAACTCAAATCTGTGTCCATCAGTCTGCCCATCTGCCTGTCTGGAACTAGTTCGGTAGTTTGCCTCTGTCGCCCAGTATCTCACACCTCACTTCTGCAGCTTGACTCAACTCTGTGTCCTGACTGGGATTGCCAACGCTGGGTTCTGACTGGGTTCACATCTGACCTAACCTCTTTCTCTGCCTCCCTCTGCATCCTTATCAGCCTCCCTCCCCCTCCTGCCTTTCCTCAAGGCCTCTTTGAAACTCCGTGAACTGTGTTGGCCTCCTGAACCCTTCATAGCATCTGTCACCTACACTATATGTATAGATATATCTACTGTGTGATACGGAATGTGTGAGCTGAGAGCTAATATTAGCAGTTAAGATGCAAATTTCTGTTCATTCCAGCACCACACACACATGTGCACACACACACATGTGCACACACACACACACACACAGACCAGATGATAATTTCTATTGTTCATATTTAATTCCAATTAATTTTTCAATAAACAAAACTGACTGCTAAGGATGACAACTTTTATAGACTTGAGGTGGTTAGGTGGTCCCATCTGGTGTGCAGGCGTTTTCCAAGGCCAGTTGAAGAGCAAGCACAGGAAGAACAGGGCTGGAGAGTCAGAGCGAAGCATCTGCCTTATTCCTGACTTGGGGACGAGCTACCCACTCCTCCCCACTCTGTTTTAGACTCCTGTGGCAGTTAGTGCTAACTGTCGACTTGATTGGATCTTGATTAGATTAATTAAGGACCCATCTTAACTCTGTGCAGACCATTCCCTGGGTGGGTATTCTGACGTGTATAAAATTATGAAGGTGAGTTGAGCAGAAACTTGTATCTTACGATTGTGGTTATGGGTGTGTGGGACCAGCTGCTTCAAGCTCCCACTGTCTCAGATTCCCTGGTGGACTGGACCCAAATTGTGAGCCAAGAGAAACCCATTCTCGATACAGTTGCTTTGGTCTGGGCATCTCATCCCAGCAATAGGAAAAGAAGCTAATGTAACCCTCACCTTCGTCTCCATCTCTGTCATCAAGCTTTAGCTGTAGCTCCAGCACCGCTCTCCACAAATGTGGTCATCTTTACACACTTCCTTGAACCATTCAAAGAGGCCTCGGGTTTCATGTCAGAAGAGAAAGTCCCGCCCATCAGCCTCTGCCCAAGTCATCCCCAGAGCCTCCGCTCACTCTTTCAGCCTGCCCACCTCAACTCCTTATCTTTTTATCCCCTTGGCCTGGGGCTTTGTCTCCCATCATCCCCAGCATCCCCCATGTGGTGGGGTCTTTAGGGCAGGCGGCTGGGCCTGGCATCCTTAACCCAGACTCACACTGTCTTTTTTTTTTAATTGAATATATTCTTTATTTACATTTCAAATGTTATACCCCTTCCCAGTTTCCCCCCTCCCTGAAAACCCCCAACCCATCCTCCCACCCCCTGCCTCCAAGAATATGCTCCTCCACCCAACCCACTCCCATGACCCCCACTCGTTTCCCCACACTGGGGCCTCTATTGAGCCTTCACAGGACCAAAGACCTCTCCTCCCACTGATGCCTGACAAGGCATTCCTCTGCCAATCTTTTGGCTGGAACCACATGTACCCCTTGGTTGATGGTTTAGTCCCTGGGAGCTCTGGGACGTCTGGTTGGCCAACATCGTCTTTCTTCCCATGGGGCTGTAACCTCCCCGCCCCCCAGCTCCTCCAGCTTGCCCTCCAACTCCTCCATAGTGAATCCCACACTCAGACCAATGGTTGGCTGCTAGTATTCGCCTCTGTATCTGTAAGGCTCTGGCAGGGCCCCCCCAAAAGACAACCATAAATGGCTCCTTTCGGTATACACTTCTTGTCATCCATAGTAGTTTCAGGATTTGGTGACTGTTTATAGGATGAATCCCCAGGTAGGACAGTCTCTGGGTGACCTTTCCTTCAGTCTCTGCTCCACTCTGTCTCCATAGTTGTTCCTGTGATTATTTTGTTCCCTTTCTCAGAAAAATCAAAGCACCCACACTTTGGTCTGTCTTCTTCGTGAGCCTCCTGTGGTCTGTGAATTGTAACATGTTTATTTTGAGCTTTGGGGCTAATATCCACTTATCAGTGAGTGCATACCATGTGTGTTCTTTTGTGATTGGGTTACTTCACTCAGGATGATACTTTCTAGTTCATCCATTTGCCTAAGAATTTCATGAATTAATTATTTTTAATAGCTGAATAGTACTCCATTGTGTATATATACCATAATTTCTGAATCCATTCCTCTGGTGAAGGACATCTGGGTGCTTTCCAGCTTCTGGCTATTATAAATAAGGCTGCTATGAACATAGTGGAGCATGTGTCCTTATTACATGTTGGAGCATCTTCTGGCTATATGCCCAGGAGTGGTATAGCTGGATCCTCAGGTAGTACTATGTCCAATTTTCTGAGGCACCACCATACTGATTTCCAGAGTGGTTTTACTAGCTTGCAATCCCACCAGCAATGGAGAAGTCACACTGTCTTTGTATACCAACTGAGTAGACTAGCCACAGTGGAAAGCAGGAAATTCTCCATTCAATGCTCCACGTGACGAAGTGGAACAAAGGGGCCCAGTGACCCCTTTACCCTTTAAGGCCATCTTCTGAGTCTTGGCATGAGACTCAAGATTCAAATCGAGGGCCCTGGCTGAGGTGTCGTCCACCCAGCATTGACCATCACTGTCTCAGCTCTTGTGCTCTGCATGGCAGTCGGACAACTTGTCAGAATGATACGAAATCTCTTCAGTGGAGGCAGGGCTGGCACAAAGCCTTTTTTCCTTGGGAAGCTGAGATTCCTGAAGAAATACCAGTTTCTCAGTTCCATGGTTTCCGTAGTCTGGGACACAGTGTCTCTGTAGACTACTTCATTCCTACCAGTATCCTTACAACTGTGTCTCCCTACTGGCTAGACCTTAGGAGGCCTCTCGGAGAGGGAGGTTGCACCCTCACAGAGCTTGTACCCCTGCCCCAAGGGCCCGTAGCCTTGACTGTGTGCTCTCTTGTCCCCCAGGACCTGAGTTCCTTTGCCATGCCGCTCCTGGATGGAGATGTGGAGAATTCAGAAAAGCATTCTTCTCGGAAGGTAAGACCTCCCTTTCCAAAGCTTCTCACCACCCCACCAGAGAAGCCCCCAAAGTGGGCAGAGTCTGAGACACCCTTCCAAGTTTACTGGAATGTGGGGTGGTTACGGCTGAGCCTCCCGTGCTGCGACTGCTTCAAGGCCATTAGCCATACAGAGCCAGGCAAGGAGTCAGGGTGTGGCAGGTGAGGGTCACAGTGGCCGTCAAAGAGGGGGTCAAGGCAGCAAGCAGATTCCCCTGCAGTTGGGAGTGGCATCCTAGCACCCACTGACCCAAGTACAAAAATTACGGAGGGTAGGGTTGCAGCATCTCAGAGTGGCTGCCCAGCGCTCTGCAGCCTGGATTAGGGTGGGAGTTCCCATCCTGGAAAAAGAGAGTCTGTTCTCTGAGCATTTGAATCGCATACAATTGAATCAACAAATTGGTTTAGGCCCATGAGGCTCACTTGGCAGTCAGTCCCCTGCCCCACCCTGCCCTACCCAAACAACCTTATTAGCAGTTATTGTGACCCAGCCAGAAAGACTGTCAGGAAATGGCCTGGGGCCTGGGCTGGCAGGCGCCATCAAGCTCAGAGCCTGTAGTGTAGCCAGCTCAAGTCCTCTGGTCCGCTGCCCTGTAGTGCTCCACGTGGCCTTTCCTGCATGGAAAACCCACTGGGAACCAAGGCCATGGCAGAGGTGCTCCAAGGGAGTTGGGGATCTCCCTGGTGGCCCCAGAAGTCCAAAAGAAGCTGTGGTGAGCACTGACAGTCAGCTTAGAGGGAAAGATCAATGGGGGTAATCTTGCCTTCCTGCAACATTTGCTGGGAAGTAGCCTAACCCATCCTCTGTCCCACAGAGGCAGTGCAGCGTCAGATGCTATAGAAGGCCAGAGACCATAGAACACATTCCTCTTTCCTATCAGCAATCTCTAGATGCAGCTTGGGGGCAGGGCCTCTCCTGAGCAGCTCTGTGTCATGGGAAGGGGTGCTGGGGCCAGGAGTTCCCATGGGCATTGCAACCTAGAGCCCACCCAGAGAGCACCTGTTCCTGGGCCTGGTGCTACCTCCAGTGCCACTGTCTCTCAGCTGTCAGGAGGTGACAGGCATTTCCCCATTTGCCCCAGAAAGGCATGCCTCTGCCCCTGCTCTGTTCTTCACAACATGAACCTGTGGAAACATCTGAGGGACCTTCCATTAGATTTCTACATATGTCTGGCCCTTTCTGAGGATGGGATGAGAGAGGCCCAGGGTAAGTTAGGGATGCTACTGGGCTTTAACGTCAGAAGAGGACAGGGCAGTGGGCACGGTGGGCCCTACCCTCAGGAGCCACAGTGGATGAATGAAGCAGTCTGTGTGAGCGTCACGGTGCTCGTGTGCAAGTGTGGGTGGCTGTGGAGCTGAGCTGAGAACTCAGTGTTAAATCAGCTTAAATATAAGTCAGCCACACCGTCTCCTGGGGCTGATGGGCACGTTCTCCACTAGCCCTCTCCTCGACTTGTCCTAAGGCACCACACTTGCACGTTGTGTTTAACTGCAGAAGCTTCATCATGATGATAAAAACAAACAAACAAACAAAAACAGAACACTGCCTCACTCATGACTGATTTGCAGCTGAGCTGGACCTGAGTGCAGGTTTCTCAGTGCTAGTCTAGTGTGTTCCCCACTGTGCCCTTAATGTCCTGAACATCAGGCTTGCGGGGCTACCAATCAGGGAAATATCCTAAGCAGGATATGTCCCACACCAGTGCTCTTAGCTACCTAAGGGGCTGAGAACATCGTTGATAGGAAAATGGGACTCCCATGTCTCCTCTCTGCACACTCTGTCTCCTGTCCTCAAGAGGTAGCGGATCTTTGTCATAGTAACTGTCTCTGCATAGCACTCTGGTCAGCCGACCATGCGACTCTAGTATATAGCTAATGAGTCAGAACTAGCCAAAGAGAATCATGGCTGCCTGCCACCTCAGGCTGGCCAGCCACACTGCAGAGACTAATCAGAGGGGTCTGTGGAGTGACCCAGCAGATGCCCAGCAAATGACTGGCTTTCCTCTCTGTGCACTGACCCTGCAATCCCTGCCCAGAAGTCCTCTCATCCCTAGCTGTCTCCACATGACTGTAGACAAGACAGTCTCTCTCTGAACATGTCTTCTGACATACCAACCAGAGCCAGGAGTTGTGCCTGCCAGAAGGTCGAGGATTAGATGGCATCACTGAGGAGCAGGTGCAGAGGGTGCCTGCAACCCAGCAGTGCAAGAAGGGTGGTCCTGGAAGAGGAGTGCCCGTGTTCTGTTCCCTCACTCTCAGGGAGCGCCCCCTGGGCGAGGCTGCAGACACGGCTTGATTTCTGCCCATTGCTGGGAGGACTGATCTTGTATCCTCTGGAGATCAGCTCGCAGCGGAGTCCTGGAAACTTAGTACGGCTGCTTCCACTTGTGTCTCTTCCAGTCTGAGGTGCTGGACTCCACTGGACTCCAAGGCTGGGGCATGTCCCCGGCTTTGGATCTCCTCTCCCCGGCTGCCTTCTGGTTCCCTTGACCCCTGTTCTCTGCTTCCATCTTCAAGAGCACGGATACCCTGTCTGGCAAGCCCTCGTGGTCAGTCCTGAAGCCAGCCCCTGCTGGGCTCCTTCCTCAGCTTCTCTCCCACTGCCTCGTCTTTTATTTTGTGGGAAGACAAGCTCAGATGAGACCAGAGCAGGGGCTGTCCCTAGTCTCAGCTTCCTGACAACATGGAATTTTCCCTGTTTGGGAAACTCTGCCTTCAAGAGCCCAAGTGCCTGCTCTCCATTGGCTCCCGAGAGGCAGGCACACACTGGGGAGGCGCACCCGTACTCAGAGAGTCATCAGTTATGTTGATCAGAGTATCAGTTTGCTTCGGCTAGCCTAATACTCTGGTGCCTAGCAATCCCCAGTGGCTCTAGAGGCGCCCATGGTCTACTGTTTCCTGCCAGCCTTATCCCGGAAGCAGGCAGGGAAGGGTTCCATCTGCAGGGGCAGGTAGGAGAATCCAGGAAGGGCCCAGCATCCTCTGTTCTTTGGCCATTTTTAGGGGAAGAAAGCAGAAGGTCTGTTTTCTGGGTCTCCCTTTTCTAACTCCTGGAGTCATTCAATTCTGAATATAGAATGGAGGTCTCAGGGACTCCTTGCCAATCAAAAAAGATTCAAGTCTTTTATGGCATTTAGTTCCTGGGTAGACCATGCGTTAGCCCTCTGCATCTGAGACCTGGCTTTCTCCAGCCCCACTCCAGAATGCCTCCTCTACCTTGCCCCCCCTCCCCTCCCCTCCCACCCCCCTTGCCCATCAGCCTTCGGGCCTTCCCTGTTCGGGGGTCCCGTGAGAGGCGGGCTTGCTGTCCTGGTACCCCTTCATCTGCTTCCTGCCACTGCTTCAGCTTGCTCTGTGGTCTCCGGGGGCCACTGCTTGCCTGTCTACCTTGTCTTCTCGCGCTTGCTCAGTGCTCCGCCTCTTCCATCAGACCATCTCACCTGCAAGGCATAGAGGCCAGGCGTGCTGTGGGCCAGCCTCAGGGACTCTAAAGGCGACTCCCTCGGCCTGCCTTGACTCTTTGATCCCATGAGCATGTCTGTAATGGTCCTAGAGGTGTGTAGTGTCAAAGCTGCAGGCCTTGAGGTCAGAGCACTCACCAGCTTAATGATGTCTGTTCTGGTCCCAGCCAGCACCTTTTGTCATCAGACGCAGTGGCATCCGGAGCTGAAGAATGGTGAACCTTGTATACACCTGACAGCCGGTGCCTTCCTAGCTCTGGAGCCACCTTGGCCCCCCACAGTCAGGGATCAGGCTCCGGTACCATGTATAGCTCTCATAACCGAGCCATTCGGAGACTCAGCCTTCCTCCTCTTCCAAGAACTCTTCCTCCCTTCTCTACCAAGAACTCTTTAATGTACAATGATGCTGTTGGGCAGACATGTATGAAGGACCATGTATACCATGTGCTAAACATCCCCCTGTGTATAACATAGCCCAACATCTTTGTAGCCCATGAAGCAGTCTAGCATCCCCATGGTGTAGAGGAGAGACAGATGCAGGGGGCCCAGGTCACTCATCCGTACACACTCATGGTACAGGACTTAAACTCCGGTCTCTGTCCAAATCCTTGCTCATTTTATCATTGCTATAGGGGACCCTTTGTTTCTGGTATGTGTGGTTTCTGCAGCAGCTGAGGGTCTGCCTCTTGGCTCCCCAGTTCCTTATCTGGTTGCAATCCGCTTACCACCTGAAGAACCTCGTTCCTTAAAAGTTATTCCCAGAAGTCATCCTGAGTCCCATAGACAAATGGGATGGTGGCTAAACTGAAGAGGCAAGGAGTCTAACTGATCTTCATTGTAAGTGGGAGGGAAGTTGGTTTGAACGTCTTTCTAGGGAGGTGGCTCAGTTAGAAGATCCTGGTCACACTGTCAAAAGCCTAAATGGCTGGAAGGAGTTGGTATCAAGTGAGTGCCGCACCTCCATACGACACTTCCTCAGGGTCAGGTGGAGAATCACAGAGGAAATTGTTGGTCACTGAAGGGGCATCCCCACTGGGCCATCATAGTCTTTGAGATGCCTGATATTGGAGCTCAGGGGTGCCCTCTACTGGTAGGTCCACACATCCACTCTGAGACATGACCCTGGTTACCAGCACACATTTCCAGGGTTTGGTCATTGTCCTCTGAGCCTATGACAGTAATTTTCTTTTCTGTTGCTGACTTGGGGTCCCCTTAGGTCCCTTGGGTCCCAGTGTCACAAGTGAACTAAGTAGTGGGACCCCAGCGATCACCACACACCCTGTCATTGCTGCGGGTCAGTCCCTGTACTGATGTCACCATGTGAACATGCAGCTAGACCTACAAGCTGAGAGTATGACTGTCCTTCTGTCACAGAGGCAAGAGGGACAGTAAGACCAAGGAGCACAGTAACACAGTAAGGGACAGAGCTGAGGTCAGAGCCCAGACTGTAGGAAGCAAGCTCCTGGATACATTCACACAGCAGATACGGGATGGCTGTGAGCTGGAGCCACAGATAAAGCTATGGGGCCGGATAGTTCTTTCAGACCGTGGCTGTGACTCAGTCGTTAGTGGAGTCTGGGGTCTTGTTATACCTTCTGTCAGTGACCTCAGCCATTGACATGCCTCAGTGGCTTGGAGTCAAACCTGGTGCATCCTCGCCCCAGCTTCCTCACCAGTGAGCTCGAGTGTGCGTTCTGGATCGTGGAGGCTCATACTTTTTCTCCTAGGGTAGGGATGGGTGCAAAGAGCCACTGTGTGTCATCAGACCTGGAAAAGGACATGTAAGGGGACTTCAGGAACAAAAGCTGTTATGGGAACAGTCAATGGATATAGACAGGGCAGTCAAGAGAAACAGGAGTGGTGCTAGGCAGCCTCTCCTCACCTTCACGTGCCCTCGAGGGCTCTGTTAGACAGCTGCCCAGGGCGGCCGGGACTCCAGGACAGGAGCCGACCAGCCCAGGTAGGGCATCCATGGCTGACGATTGCAGCATTCCCTTGTCACCTCTGTGGAGGAGCTCACAGTTGTTTCTCTGTCTGCTTGGTGAGCATGAGAAAGGACAAGAATCACAGGTCTACTCTAGTAGAGTTCAGAGTGCCTGGCACACTGTGACCTCACCCATTTGTCTGTCTTTTTGCAGGTGGATGGTCCCTTTAGCTCAGGCAGCCCCTCCAGAGGACTCTTCTCCAGGGTCCCCCAGCCCCGGCCCTCCAGCCCTGTGTCTGCTCCTGTGAGGCCCAAGACGAGCCCTGGCTCTCCCAGAACTGTGTTCCCGTTCTCCTCCCAGGAGTCCCCTCCACGCTCGCCACGCCGCATGAGCCTCAGCGGGATCTTCCGCTCCTCATCCAAAGAGTCTTCACCCAACTCCAACCCGTCTACCTCTCCCGGGGGCATCAGGTTCTTCTCACGGTCCAGAAAAAGTAAGACATTGATGCTATGGTTTCAGGTGGGTCTGGGCTGTGAGCGACGTTCCCTATACTGCTCGGTCAAGTGGCACCAGAGCCACAGGGTAGCTGCTGATGTCTTGGTGCTGAGGCATGCCGTCTTGTTCAGTGACGCCCACTTCCACCTGCTGCTTACTGCCTGCACTAGTGCGGTGAGCCTGGTAGTGTAAACTCAGTGGCATGAAGCTTTCTGAGGTTCACAATCTGATTTTGGGAAGACACATGTTTACTTCAAGTGCTCAGGGTGGGTCTGTACCCAAGGCTAGTGGGCTTCCTGTCCCTGGATTTGACTCTGCTTTTGGAAGATCCTGAGTTCTTCTCTCTGGGGCTCTGGGCACCTGGAGACCAGGGCAGGATAGATTGGAGGAGAAACATGAAGGAAGTGTGTGTGAGTGTCAGAGCAAGAGCATCCCTCAGACTCATAAGGTACTTGTGGTCTGAGGATGAATATTGCCACTTGAGCACTGTTGGTCGTAAGAAAGGCCAAGGACAACTGTAAAGAAGGTGTGTCTCAGTTTCCTTCCTGGTGCTGTGATGAAGTATCCTGGCAGAAGCAACTTAAGGGAGAAAGGGTTTGTTTGTTCTATAGAGATGCCCATCCTGGTGGGGAAGGCCTGGAGGCAGGCGTGGGGCCACTGCGTCCACACTCAGGAAAGCAGAGAGTAAAGAGCAAGTAGGGCTTTAAAAAAAGACAGGCCCATACACCCCCCCAAGACCCCCACGACGCACCTCTTCAAGATGCTACAGATTTCCCAGGCAGCCCCACAGCTGGGGATCGTGTGGTCAAACAGGAGCCTGAGAGGGCCATTCCACGCTATACTATACTGTGACAGAGGCATGGCCAGCATGACACGCTATACTATACCGTGACAGAGGCATGGCCAGCAAGACAGCTCCTTGAGGCCAACAGTTCCCAGAGAAGAAGCTGTTCCCTGCTACAAAGCTCATCATGAGCAGAATGTTTGAGCACTGCTGTTAAAATGTTCTAGAGAACTTCTTCCAGTGGCTGGACCACCCTGTAAGACTCTCACGTATAGCTGTCCCTCACTATTCCGTAAGGTGCTGGTTCCTGGATCTACTCTGGTCACTGAACAGCCAACGATGCTCAAATCCCTTATATAGAAATAGTGTAGCATTTGCATAAGCCTGTATGATCCCTTCATATCCTTTTAAAAACATTTAAAATAGTTTTAATGTGTATGATTGTTTTGCCTGCATGTTATTCAATATGCTATGTATGTGTAGTGCCCCAGGAGGCCAGAAGGTCACCCCTGGGACTCGAGTCCCAGACAGTTGCCATCTGTCATATGGGTGCTGGGGATTGAACTCAGATCCTCTGGAAGGGCAACCAGTTCTCTTAATTCCTGAACCATCTCTCCAGTGCCCTTCCATATACTATAAATCATCTCTGGACTGTTTATAATACCTACATGCATGGTATATGAGCAGTTGCCCCTGTAAATATGTTATGCTATAGTCTTAGGAAAGAGCCGTTGAGGTGACTCAGCGGGAAAAGAGGCTGGGTACTTGCCATCAGTCTGACAACATACATGTGGGAAGAGGGAACCGGCTTCACAGTTGTCCTCTGACCTCACCGGCACCCTCCCCTCCCCCATTACACACACCTACACTTACTGGAATAATTTCAGAACGAGCCTGTGCACATTCTGAATAGATAGTTGTTGCATCTCCAGATGAAGAGGGTCAGATGTCCTTCCTATGTGGCCCCTCTAAATGGAGGGGTAGCAGACCAGACCTCAGACCTAGGAGACCCAGGAAGAGTTAACACAGGTCATGCCCACGATGCGTACTCAGGGCACAACTGTGTGAACTTGGTGCACTCGGGTGTGTACTCAGTGTAGGAGTGTACATGACTGGTACAGGAGCAGTTGCAGTGAGCACAGGAGTGCATGCTCTGACCTGGGCTGTCTTGCCCGATGCCACATGAAGACTGCTATTATGAAGAACCAGGTCTCGTCCCATGTCAAACACTGATATGAGGGTCTGTGTCGTCGTGGAGACCTCCTCAGAGTCCCCACACCCTTTCTGAGGGTCCTAGGCAAGGCAGGCGCATGGAATGGCAAAGTGGGGCACCATCAAACTTCACAGACTGGAAGTCTGCAGACTGAGGGGCACAGAATCTCACCCTCCAGCAACCGCTCCTGAGATGTCCAGCTCCAGGCGCAGGGACAGAGGATGACACCCAGCTCCTTCTCATGCATGCTCTGAGAATTACTGAGTGAGGTTCACAGTCCATGCTCTCTGACTCCTGCAACGTGTAGTGAGCGGAGCCCCGACGCAGTGTGTGAGCTCTGTAAGCCTAGGTGTCAATTTGTCCCAAGTCAGCAAAACAGACAGCTGTCAATAGCACCCTACAAGGTGTGTCCCAAATAGGGTACCACAGCTCCCCACCATTGGAGGAGCTATTGGATGGGATCACAGACATTGGTCACAGACCCCCTCTTCTAGCTCTCTGGGCAGAAGTTCATGGAGCCTCTTCCATTTTAATCTTCTAGAAGGTACCACGATGTTCAGGCCAGGTGGCTTATGAAAGCTGCCTTCCCACATCTTCCTAGGCAGCTGTGGATTGGGCCTAGGAAGAGTTATGCAATGTCTCCGAGCTTCACAAAAAGATGAAACTGGATTGGGTTGAACTGAGGGGACTTGGCTTCTTGGGGGAAGCCCCTGGGATGAGGGGAGACTTCACAGATCAAGTCTTTCTCCAGAGCAATTGCAGTTGTTGCCCTTGGCCCACCATGCCCAGCTCCATGAGGCACCAATGCCCAGGTCTGCAGGGGAGCCTGAAGCAGCAGTTTGAGCTGGCCTGGGTTGAGGCTGGCTTTGAGGGCAGACGGTGCACCTGCTCCCCCTGAGGCTCGGATGGAAGCCCTTTGCTGGATCGCAGTACCTAGACTACATCCTCACTGCCCGAGAATTCATTCCTCTGTTCACAGGGGCTTCCTGGTGACAGCCCATGGCACCCTGTGTCCAGGGCAGGCGTGTCAGGAGGTCACTACTCATCACCCAGAGTCCCGAGAGGGCTTTCCTGTCTGGTCTCTTTACCAAGAATAGCCGTGCGTCACTGTCCCACTTTTGTAGAGTGAACGGTAAACATGCAGTGGCCCAGTTTTCCTGTCTGTACTGCCTGCTGGCCGTCTTTGACCCACATTTTTACAAAAGGACCTTGGGGTGTGTCGCGCCTTGTTTCTGAAGCTAGTTTTGGTCTCCAATCTTGTGCTGTCACCCTGCTGTGGTTTTGTTTTTGAAAGTAGGTCTTCCTATGTTGCCCAGGTTGGCCTCTAAATTGCTATGTAGCCCAGGGTAGCCTCAGCATAATCTTCATGCCCCTGCCCTCCACATGCTGGGATTATATAGCTTCACTTCCAGGGGTGGAGGCATATCTGGATTTTAAAAAGGACTCAGCTCAGCTCTGGATTCAGCTAGCTCCCGGGACCTGATGGCGACAATGCACAGCTTGTTTGTTTGTTTGATTCAATCCAGAAAACCCACTGTGTTGCGTCCTTGATTCCCTCCATAGTGTGTCTGAGTGAGGATGGATGCCCGAGGCTGGGCAATGGACTGATGGGGGCAGACACACACCCGCCGTAGCAGATGGGCGTCCTCAACATCTAGAGGCTGTCGTCAAGGTGCTGACTGAAGCATCCATGGTCCGCGTCTGCCATGGGAAGATCTGCCCCAGGCCTGCGGTTGGCTTCTGAGACCCTGTACCTCAATCTCTGTGACACTTTGGATCTCAGTTGTCCCCACAGGCTCGTGTTCTGAGCATTTGCTTCCTAGCTGGCAGTGCAACTTGGGGGGGGGCGGTGGGACCTTTGGGTTTAGCTGGGCGGAGTAGGTCTCCAGGGCCAGGCCTTTGAATATGATAGCCCAGCCCTGGTTCTAGATGCCCCCTAGACTCGTGCAACGAGTCGTCACTACCTGCTCCTCAGGCCTTGCCACCGCAGCTGACTAAAACCTTACACACCGTGAGCTCAAGTAAGAAAATCCACCTTCTTGTTCTGCCCTGTGCTGTGGCACAGCGACACCGGTGTCTAGCACTCTGCCTCCACTGCACCGCAGCCCCTCGCCCACAGGTGTGCCTTCTTTTTCCTTAAAAGAACAGTGGTCACATGAGATGAAGGGCTCCCCTTCTCTAAGATAATCCCATCTCAAGTAATGACATCTGCAATGACTTTACCTCCAAACAAGGCCACATCTGAGGTTCTAGGAAAGACATACATAGATTTACCCCCCAGACTGCCTTCCTGAGCTGGGGCATCAGCTGGGCCTGGTGTTTCTGACCTTTGGCATTTGTTTTGTCTCCTTTGCAAGACTAACCCTGTCTCCGCCTACCCGGGAAGTGTCTTCTTTGTTCTCTTTTTGGTGCTGTTATCTGTTTGGGCTCTGCAACAGTATATTCATATGTATTGTACCCTAGCAACTCACTGTCCTCCTGCCTCAGCCTCCTGGATGTTGACAAGGGACAGGCAGACCAGTGCTCCTATGTCTGACTCCTGTTTCTGTTAAAAGGGGAAGGAAAACAAAAATGAAACAAACACAAACCAGTGGAAAGCTAACCAGCTAACCCTGCCTCCACATAGCCCATGGGCAAGAGCGCTGAGGGGCAGTCCACCCTTGGATTGGTGACCTTGGGGGGGGGACTCTGAGTGGATTAGAACCCCAGGTCAGGTGGAGTTGGGGCTTTCAGAGTAGAATTGGATGAGAGTCACCGCCTAAGCCCAGAGTGGTCTTCCCACTCTGCCACAATTAAGGCTGAAGGGTGAGGCAGCTAGGCTAGCAGGGCCTTACCCGAGTCTTCGCCAGGACCCAGCTTCTTCTGGAAGTACATCCAGGGCGGGCACAGAGCAGGGGTCAGCCTTGGCCACTGTCAGCCCAGCCGGGAGGTCTCCAAGCGTTCAGCCTCGGACCTTCTTCTTCTGCATCACGAGCTCCCCTGTTCCTGGTCCCGTGCTCCCCTGTCCCTCGTCCCGTGCTCCCCGTCCCTGGTCCCGTGCTCCCCTGTCCCTGGTCCCGTGCTCCCCTCTCCCGGGTCCCGTGCTCCCTGTCCCTGGTCCCGGCCTCCCTGTTCCGGGTCCCGTGCTCCCTCTCCTCGTGCCCTGCCCTTCACGCAGAGCTCTTGTGTCAGGTCTGAGCACTGCCGGCACTCTAGCTGTGTCTGGAAAAACAAACAGGTCACCCTCTCAGAGGAAGCCCGTCTTGGCTGCCTGGGAACTTAGAATCCGTTGCCGTTCTGCGTGGAGCTTTCCTCATGCCCAGTGTGGCCCAGCGCCGCACCTCCCTGATGAGCGGCTGAGATCCCACTTCCTTACCTTCTTCCTTAGACTTCTTTCCGCCCGTGAGCCCTTCTGTGCGCCTGTGAAGCCAGAGGCCAAATTCCTTTGTTTCTCTGTTTGCTTTTTTTTTTTTGAGCGTGGATTTCTCGCTGAACCTGGAGTTGGCCATTTTGCTGGACTGGCTGGGCCAGCACGCTGCTCAGAGATCCTCCTGTCTCTGTCTCTGCAGCGGGAATCACAGCCACTGCACCGCCTTCCTCCTCTCTTCTCCCTCAGGACCCCGTGGCTGTGCGAAGAGCGCTCCACTAACCCGCTGTCTACAGCTCCCTTGGCCCCTTTGAATCAGACAAAGTCATCTCATGTGCAGACTGTCGACTGAATTTTCTTCAGTCTCACGTCCAAACCTCTGTGCTCTCCTAAGCTCCCAAATGCCGTTGTTATCTCTGAAACCCCTTTAGACAAATCTTCCAGAAATGTGTTTCTCTGGCCTGCCCGGCCCCACCCACCCCGCTAGGAAACTGGATTTTCTGAACGTTTTTCGTTGCTATAAAAGAAGCTGGCAGGACAGACTTTGGGCCGCTAAGCTGCCGGGCTCTGCCTTGTTGCCCAGGTCGGGTCGAGCCATGCTGGTGTGGGCCACATGCCTTTCTTGGTGGTCTGTTATGTTCCTACATAAACAGGATTGCCAAAAGAGGAGATGAAAATGAGTCTGAAATTTCTGTTTAATGGTTCCTGGCAGGACTCCGTAATCCTGTGGGCGGAGTCACCCACCGCCATTAGGAATCACCTAATGCAACCACATAGTGAGTGCCCAGTGTGACCAGGGCTACAAGGGCAGGGGAGGGTGCGGTGGGCGGCCCGAACATCAAATTATCAGGCTGAAGCCAGTGAGGAACTGGGCAAACTAAATTTATTTCAGGTGGTTTCATCCTCACAGCAACTGTTAACTTGTGCCCCGCCCCCAGCCCTAAATAATGCGATGACTCTTGAGTGTCATGCAGTAAGAAGGCTTAGGAGCCCGACAGCACCCGCAGCACCTCAACATGCAGCCTGTCTTGAAATAGGATCACTGTAGATGTCAGTAACTGTGATGAAGTCACCATGGTTACCCCTAGTGCAGTGTGGCTGATACCAATAAAGGACAGGTCCCGGGACTCGGGAAGGACTCAGTGACACCACTCTGAGCCAACATGGCCACAGTGCCAGAGTCTGAAGACAAGGTGGGGCTGTGCCGTCGAGTTCCCTGGAAGCATGCCCTGCCCACTCCTGACTGCCAGGCCTCCAACCTCTGCAGGGAGAGGGAACGAGTTTCCAGTTCTTCCTCTCTGCAACCCTGGACCTCTAAGTGGTGACCATGTACATAAGGGCTGTACTTGGGTCACTCAGCTCCTGAATCTGGTCAGTGTGGGTTTCCCACTTCACTTTCAGTGAAGGCTGAGGAGGAGGGCTGACCCCAGCCTCTCAAGAGTATGCCTACTCTTCACAGGGAGGAAGAAGTTTGGAGTGGAGACCTGGAGCCTTGAGGCCCTCTCAGGCGGGAGATGGGCCAGGGAGAGCACTTGTGGCTGACAGTGGTGTGAGGGAGGCAGGCGGCATTGAGTCCTGAGTCGTGGGGCTTGCTTCTCACAGGGCACAAAACAGGCAACAGGTAGCGCGTGGGTAGATGCTTTTCATTGGTTTGGTAAAGTTCTGCTGGTTTATACGGTGTTACTTTGGGGGATATATCTTGTTTGACCTCATGACCCGGCTAACCAGGTCCCTAGTCTTCCTGGAGCCAGCCCCTAGTCCCCTCTGAGCTGTCGGGAGAACGGCCTGGCTTGTATGCACATCTGTCCTGCTTGCTGTCCAGATTGACTGTTCTTAACATAGTAGCCATGTTTGCACATCCTCCATTAGCCCGAGCTCCAGCTCATTCTACGCCTCAGCAGCCTTCGGCACAGAAGGCAACTGGCTTGCTCCAGGTCACAGAGTATGTGAGTTACAGCACATGTGACAGTACCTCCCCTCACTACACACACACACACACACATACACCGTTAAGCCTCTCTGGAAACCCAAGAGATACCCGAGGTGTACCACACCATCTCCTGGGTGTTGTTAAACCCAGTCATGCCAACAAAAGATTAAGCCGTCACAGGAAGCTTGGTGGCGGCAGCTGGTGCTCATGAACTGATACGCTCGTGCCCAGCACAGCTGGCCTCTCTCCCACAGTCCCTGGAGTTTGCTTGTCCTGGCCTTCAAACTGCTGACCTGAGTCAAATAACGCTTTGTCCTTGGTGGCGTCTCTTACACACACCTTCCCTGTGCCCAGCCTGTGTGTGCTGCAGTGTGGCACACACATCACTGCTGTCAGGCTGCCTGGCACTCCAGAGTTGTTTCCAGCACAGTCCCTGGGCTGGGCCATGCTACCCTCTGCTACAGAAGACATTCCTCTTGCCTTCTCTCCTTCTACCCTAGGCCCTTTGTTACCCAAAGTCCATCATGTGCACAGTCCATCCCTTAGCACAGGTTGTGTACTGGCTGGTTTTGTGTGTCAACTTGACACAGGCTGGAGTTATCACAGAGAAAGGAGCTTCAGTTGGGGAAGTGCCTCCATGAGATCCAGCTGTGGGGCATTTTCTCAATTAGTGATCAAGGGGGAGGGAGGGCACCTTGTGGGTGGTGCCATCCCTGGGCTGGTAGTCTTCGGTTCTATAAGAGAGCAGGCTGAGCAAGCCAGGGGAAGCAAGCCAGTAAGGAACATCCCTCCATGGCCTCTGCATCAGCTCCTGCTTCCTGACCTGCTTGAGTTCCAGTCCTGACTTCCTTTGGTGATGAACAGCAGTGTGGAAGTGTAAGCTGAATAAACCCTATCCTCCCCAGCTTGCTTCTTGGTCATGATGTTTGTGCAGGAATAGAAACCCTGACTAAGACAGGTGGTGACAGGCCCTGACAGCCCATGGACAGTCGTGCCCCTCTTCCTCATACCTTGACTTTATCAAGGCACCGAGGTAGCCTGAGGTGGAGCAGACCTGATCCAGTCCATCTTTCATGGGCCAGGTTCTGCTTCACAGTGAGGTCAGACGCTGGCTGGACGTTTACAGAGTAGATGCCTTCTCAACACAGCCTACGAGGGCATCTGCTGAACAGAACAAGGGACAGAGACTGACAAAGTAGCTAAAAGTGAGAAAGATGAGAAAGCAGAAAGTGGGCAAGATGGCTCCGAGTGGCTTCGCCCGTGAGGCTGGTCCGTCTGCTGACTTCAGTACTTTTATAAAAAGCGTCCTTCAGACTCTGTCCAGGCATCAGAATGCATTCTCCCATCATGCCCCAGGTGAGCTGTGGACAAGGTATGCTGTTCTCCCAAATGATGACCTTCCAAACACAGGGTTGGAGGGGCAGAGAGGAGCATGGGATCACAAATTTTCATTTCCTCATTAGAAACACAGCCGTGTGAGAATGGTTACTGACATGGAGGCTGTGCTCTCTCACACGAGACCCTGTGTGGGGCCAGAGAAGTATCCAGGCCAAAGACACTTTATGGACACCTTAGTAAGTATATCAGCCAGCTGGGCAAAGTCCCTTGGTGAAGGGACCAGCCAGGCAAACTTGTCAGGCAGACTTGTGGAGGGGAAGACATTAGGCCCAAGCCTCCTCTTACACACTCCTGGGTTCTCTGTGCCTCCCCTCCCACCTTAACTTATCTCTTAAAAAGTTCACCTTTGTGTGTGTGTGTGTGTGTGTGTGTGTGTGTGTGTATTTGTGACATGTCTGTGTGTATATGCACGTACATGCGGCTGTGTGACATGTATGATGTATGTATTGAGTGTATTACATGTGTATTTGAGTGTGAGAGTGATTTCTATGTGACATGTTTGTATGACAGGTATGTATCTTTGACATATGTATATGTTTACATGTGTGTGAGAGTGATTTGTATATGACATGTTTGTGTGATGTGTGTGTATCTGTGATGTATGTGTGTGTACATGCCTGTGTCTGTCTGTACACACATACAGAGGCCAGAGGTAAACTTTAGATATCATTCTTCAGTTATTTTCCACCTCATTTTTTTGAGATGGGGTCTCTCCAAGGCCTGGAGCTCATACGTAGGCATTTCTGGTTAACCAGTGAGTCCCACAGGTTCCCCATCTCCTTCCTCTATGTACTGAGATTTCAGTGTGCCCTACATGTGGCTTTTTAAACTGTGTTTTGGTTATTAAACTCAGGTTCTCATATGTGCGCAGCAAGCACTTCACCACATTGATTGCCTACCTAGCCCTCAAAGGTTCGTCCCGTCACCTGAGATGAGCTGAAGCCTCTGAGATGTCTTAGGCTACATTTAGCCACTTGGGACAGCCCCTGCACCATCTAAGTCTTCACCACATTCGAGGAGCTATGCCTTCACTATTGGTCTCCTTCCCACCTTTGTTTTTTTTTTGGGCCTTTTCTTACATCTGATTTCACTCACACAGTGTGGGAGTGTGTAAGATGAGAGGGCTTACTGGGGTCCAGTTGTCCTGGGCATGCCGGCCCCATCTGACTTTTTTTCCTGGCTCTTTGGTACTGTGGCCACTAGGGGGTGCTACAGCCTAGCCTTGAGCAGGTGCTGCTGTGAGGAGAGAAGCAGGAACCTACCCTGCAGATGTCTCATCCTAGCTGAATCGGGGAGACGCACACCTCTGGCATTCAGTCCATGCCTCCCAAGGCCCTGCTGAACGCCAGTCACTGGGCAGGCCAGAGCAAACAAGCTTGTTCCTGCCGTCCTGGAGGCAGGAGGACATATGTAGGCATCAACATGCTGTGTCAAGTGCTATGAAGAAAATCAAGAGGGGTGCCAGGGTGTTACTGCCTGTAGGGAAGTCAGGAGCAGCCTCTCTGGTGGGAAGACTTTGGTCCGGGCTGGGAAGGAGGCAGAGAGGGCTCCGATGGACAGCCCAAAGATGACAGGCCAGGCCAGAGAATGCAGGGCATTTCTTCCAGTCCTGCCTGAGGAGAACAGGTAGCTACAGGTGAGCTCAGGAGGGTGGGCCTCACTGGTGGAGCCCAGGGCTCTTTAAATGAATGATTAGGGCCATCTAGGGCCTCAGCCAGAGGAAGTGTGTGCCCTCTGCAGAAGCTTGTGTGGCTGCCACTCAGAGCACGGCTGGGACTGAGGACCCTCTGAGAACCACTGACACAGACCTGACATCAAGCCAATGGGCTCCAGCCTCCCTGGGGACTGCACTTCAGGCTGGTTATCCTCTAGAAATCCTTGCCTAACCGCACTTGGCTTGAGCAGTCCTCTGGTGTGTGAACTGTTCCCACAAACGCCTCTGCAGCCTGCTGGCCCCGACTGGCTTCTCTTGCTCATCTCTTTGAAAACCACGTGCTGAGCTTGACTTTCCTCCCATCTCTTCCTGTCCTACCCACTCTACCGACACCATCCTGTCAGTCCCAGCCAGTGCACGGAGGGCCACCCACAGCAGACAGTGGCTCAGGACTGACAATGGAAGGCACTGTAACCTGAAGGGAAACGCCACAGAGCGACCTCCAGTCTCCTTGTTGCATCTACGCTCTGTGGGCTTTGAGACCAAGAACTCAGTGCCTCTCCTTTCTTTCCCTTCTCTTGCAGATCAGGAAGGTCCTGACAAAGGTATTTAGACTAAGATGGACTTTACAGCGGGCATGAAGACAAATACCAGCTGATGCTGGCCCCGGGGCCATGTGGCTGTGATACTGGGACATGAGATAGGAAGCCCCGGTCTGCTCCTCGGCCCCCACTGAGCAATGCATAAAATCGTGTCTTAATAACTCACGGATTTTGCTAATGGAACTGGCCCCACTGAGCTTTGGGGCCTTATCTTTATCCCACTAGGGAGAAAAGGAATAAAAACTATCCCTGTCCTGGGTCCCGCCTCTTCTGATTACTCAAAGGTTGTTCCTGGTAACGTCCCAGTCCTTGGCTGGACAGGTGAAAATCAAAAGGTGGAGCCACACCCTGCCCCGGGGCCACCTGCTGCCGGGGCAGTTAAACCTGAGCACAGGGCGTGCAGATGAAGCCACGCAGCTTTCCTGCAGCACGGTTTGAAAACTTGCCTTGACGGCCGCTTGCAGCAAGAGATACAGTCCAGAGCTTGGGAGGTGATTCAGTTATGCGAGCATGGGAACCTGAGTTCAAGCCCCAGAACCAATGTAAAACGTCTAGGTGGGTGTGGTAGCAGCCCCTCGCTTCAGGGAAGGAGGAGACTGGAGGACCCCTAGGGCTTGCTGGCCAGCCTAAACTAGTTAGTGAGAGGCTGTCTCAAAAAGCTCGGTGGATGGAGCCTGTAGGACGGCTGAGATGGTGACCGCAGTCACACACCTGTACACACATTACCTCCCACCCACCTTCTTGTGAACGCCTGCAAACACACACACACACACACACACACACACACAGAGTACAGAACGCCCTTCTCAAGACACAGGATTTCCTCTGGAATCTCTTCTGTGTCTATTATTTTAGCATGCTTTATCAGATAAAATAGCTGATTTTATGATCTGGGTGGAGGGAGTGATTGCAGTCTGGAAAATACCACCCTAGATGGTCAGAGATGTTGAGATGAGTTTGGAGTGCCTTCCAGACAAGTCTGGCTAGGGTGTGGAGAGTCGGCTGGATGGAGGGACTGGCTAGATGCGCTCTGGCCAGAGAGAGATGTAGAAGGTATCTTTTCTAGCTCCGGCTTCCAAGACTAGCTCAGCCTTGACCCTGAGGTCATGTGTACAAACCACCAAAGGAATTTCATTTTCTGTGTGTGCTTAGAGCACTCCAGTTCTGCCAGGAAGACTAGGGGTCCTGTGTCATCCTAAGTTGAGAGACTGGACAGACCAGCCCCCCCCCCAGCCTTTGAAATTCAAATGAGCTTGCTGAGGAGGCTATTTAACTTAAGGCTTTGGCCCCTTTCACACCACTGCGGCTTTGGATCCCAGACAGCCCTTCTTTTATAGCTCAGCAACTGGGAGTTTATTTTTCAAATAAAAGTCTGTTTTCCCATAAAACGCTGAAGGTTTTGTGCAGTGCAGGGAGGATTGCACCCCAGCTTTCAAGGCTTCAGTTTGGAGTCTCCAAGTCTACAATTTACACACCAAGGGCTTCCCCGGGGCTGAGGGGGCCCTGCCCCAGCTTGCCCTGCAGAACAAACATGGGGCAGTGGGGCAGCACAGCTGGTTGCCCTGCAGAGCGCTTAGCTGACCCTACTGAACTTCTCCTGAAGACACCTCTCTCATCCCCTGCCACTCGGGGTCCTGCAGGGAAGTGGAACTTGTGTGTGCTGAAAACAGATGGGCTTAGTCCAGACTTAGATGGTCACAGTCACGTGGTTCTGTGGCTGCGAGGTGAAGAGTGGAGAAGGCACCCCAGCAGCCTGAGAGTCGGCCGGCCCAGAGATTAGAAACAAGGTCCTCCCTTCCTCCCTTCCTCCTTCCCTCCCTCCCTCCCTTCCTCCTTCCCTCCCTCCCTCCCTTCCTCCTTCCCTCCCTCCCTCCCTTCCTCCTTCCCTCCCTCCCTCCCTTCCTCCTTCCCTCCCTCCCTCCCTTCCTCCTTCTCTCCCTCCCTCCCTTCCTCCTTCCCTCCCTCCCTCCCTTCCTGGGTGGGAGAGTTTTTTTTTTTAAAAAAAAAGAGGAGGACAGCGCAGAGCAGCCAAAGGCACCTGTGGAGGACGGAAGCAGATCAGTGGCTGCCCGGAAGGAATGGGAGCCACAGGAACTGTACCCAAGCCAGACACACTTCCCAAGGCCAGACTCTAAAGCCCCACCGAGGAGCCGGGCATCTTTCAGCGGGGTCCGTGGCTCCTGGGAAACGGAAGAACAAGGAGTAGGTGAGAGAACGAACACGCGTGGTATAGAGGACATCGAGTGGCTGTGGGGCCATGTCACTGGGTCTTGGTGATCCATCGGGTTCCTCCCGGCACTTGAGAGACAGGAACCCCACCCTGCCATCCAGGAGCAGCAGCACATTTGGCAGTGGAGACGTGTACACCCTCCCCAGACAGGAGCCGGAGTCTCAGGCACACCCGGCACACTTCCTTCTGTGTCGTGTGTGCCTGGGGCAGCACTGTGGGTCTCTGATTGTGCATTTTTGCTGTTGGCTTTCAGAGAACTTCATGGGGCCTAGGCATTGGTTCAGACAACGCTGGTGAGACAGAGAACGGGCATCACTAGCCTCCCTGCAGTATTGCCAGAGAAAGAACCTGTGGTGAGGAAGCTTGTGACAGGGTGATGGGTGACGGGGTGACAGGAGGGGACCTGACACACTTCTTCCCTTGGTGGAGAAGTCTTTGGGAGGAATGTGGTGTTTCTCCAAGAAACCAGTGAACAGAGTGTGTCAAGCCACAGCTAATGGGGAGCCAGGCCACCTCTCCTGCAACCCTTGTGGAATGCCTCTAGAAGGACCCTCCCAGCAGCCACAGGGGTGGCTTCCTCACTTCGTCAGGTCTTAGATCCGATGGCCCAATGCCAGCGCGCACACAGGAACACAGACTGCGGCAGGGCTTAAACACAGGGGAGAAGGCTGTATGTGCACCTGGGAAGAGGCAGGTCTGCAGGTGGGCACACTGGGCATGTAAACAGGAAACATGCAGACTCTGTTCACGGGGGCTTGAACCAACAACCTGAGTGTGTCTTCAGATGCCAGGATTCAACTTAGCATGAATTTGCTCAATGGACAACAAAACAAGATTTACCCTGACTGGCCCATTCCCCAGGCTGGCCCATTCCCCAGGCACAGCTCCCTCCTCGGAGGCCACAGCTCACCCAGCCTTGGCCCGCCAGCCTCACTGGGCCTGTGCACACTGGCTACAGCCGGAGCTTTCCAGATCCTGGCAGCTGGCAGGTCTGCAGCCTTCTGAAGAACGTGACTCATCCAGCCTGTCCGCAAAGAAAGGGAAAGTATGTGTGGCATCCGGGTTTCCTGAAAAGTGCAGCCATCGCATGGCACAGCTATGTGGGCTGGCACCTAATGCAGTTCTAGGAGGGCGCCCTCTGGTGGTCACCATGCACCTGTCCGAGAAGGAACAGACTGGGTTGTGTGGGCGTAGGGAATGACAGCCTGCCTGAGGGACATTCCAGCTTCCCTGGAGACAGTAACAGCCGCTGCCAGTGTGCATGACATCTTTGTCCTCACATCATTACTGCTTAACACACCACCACCACCACCACCACCACCACCACCACCATTTTAAGGCAAGGTTGTTACGTAACCCTCCAACTCACATCATAGCAGAGGATGGCCTTGAACTTCTGATCATTCTACCTCCATCTCCTGAGTACTGGATTATAGATGGTGCTGTACATGGTGCTGAGGGTTGAGACTGGGCTCTGTGCACTCATGAGCTATGCCCCTAGCCTCTTTCAATTCCTTTTCTAAAGTAACATTCCATGTTGACAACTTTAAACTCTCAAAAAACCAATAATAACAGGGCAAAAGTGGTAGAGGAAGACCCCTGGCATCCACTTCTGGTCTCCTCATGCATGTGCATGTGTGTGCACATGCACCCCACACCAAAACACACGTGTGCACCCCTCACACTACATGCACATTAAGACATTGTTAAACAATCTGAAGAGCTCTCTTGTGCTCCTCACACAACTCACAAAGCTAACAAACCTCTCCAAGTTTGCTTAGCTCCGACATCTGTCCATCTACCTGTCTGTCTCCCCACCCCCCACCTCTGCTCATGTAGTCTTTGTCTGTATAGACTCCCAGTGACTGAGAGTAAATTACAGATACCTAACCCAGAGGTTCTTGACCTCCCTGACGCTGCGACCCTTTAACACAGTTCCTCGTGCTGTGGTATCCCCCAGCCATAAAATTGTTTTCGTTGCTACTTCACAGATGTAATTGTGCTACTGCTATGAATCGTAATGTAAATATCTGGTATGCAGGATATCTGATATATGACCCCAAACGGGTCAGGAGCCACAGGTTGAGAACCCTGCCTAACCCCTGCCGGCTCTGTGAAAACAAGGTGGATCCGCAACAGTGTAACTATTAAGTCCAGGAAACTAATGTCAACAAAGAGTGATTAGCTCCTCTTCAGGCTCTGTTTGCATTCAGCAAGTTGTCTTAATGACATCCTTTTTGGAAGCACCCCAGACATGACTCAGTCTGTGGCCCTGTCTCTTCTGTCCCTCAACTTCACACAGCTCCCCCGGTGTCTCATCTTCCATTACCTCAGCTCTTGCCCAGTGCGTACAGGCCACAGGCCAGCTATTGTGTGGCTGCCCTCACCCTGGGTGTGCCCAGCACTTCCTCATGATCAGATTCAGGGTTAACTGTTGGCAGGCAAGCCACCGGCTGCTAGGGCCTCACAGCAGGCAGCCAGGGACTGTTCCAGCACCTTCCTGGTGATAGGAGCCCTGATGTCAGGCCGGGGCCTGTCTGCGCAGTGAGCTCTCTGCTTTAAGAAGGGGTCCGTTTCCCTTTGTGATCAGTATTGTTCTGGGGCGGGTGCTTAGAATGTTGTGTAAACAGCCCCACTCTCATCCAGCTTTCACCTGCTGCTTTTAGCAGCAATCAGTGAATCTTGCCTGAATTATGGCTGTGATGGCCACCAAACAGTAATATTCTAATTCATCACTAATTCTGCATTAGCTGGTTGGAAAGGGAGTCTTTCTCAGGAAAAGATCTATCATCTTTCCTGTGTGTATATGTATATATGTGCATGCATTCATGTGCATCTGTGTGTATATGGCTGGTTTTGTGTCAGCTTGACATAGGCTGGAGTTATCACAGAGAAAGGAGCTTCAGTTGGGAAGTGCCTCCATGAGATCCAGCTGTGGGGCATTTTCTCAATTAGTGATCAAGGGGGAGAGGACCCCTTGTGGGTGGTGCCATCCCTGGGCTGGTAGTCTTGGGTTCTATAAGAAAGCAAGCTAAGCAAGCCAGGGGAAGCAACCCAGTAAGAAACATCCCTTCATGACCTCTGCATCAGCTCCTGCTTTCAGTGATGGAAGCTTTGGTGATGAACAGCAATGTGGAAGTGTAAGCTGAATAAACTATTCCTTTCCTCCCCAACTTGCTTCTTGGTCGTGATGTTTGTGCAGGAATAGAAACCCTGACTAAGACAATATGCATATGAATATATGTGTGTGCATGCTTATATATACATGTCTGTGTGCATGCATGGATATATGTGTGTATTATGTGTATATGTATATGTGGTACCTGTGTATGTACAAACGTGTGTCTGTATATGTGTATGCATGTACATGCATGGATGTATGCCTGTGTGTATATGTATGTGTACATATGTGCACGTGTATACTTGTGTGTGTGTGTACATGTGTGTTTATGTGTATGTGTGTATGTCTTGACTTGGAGATTTGTTTTTTAGTTACTGAGTTAAAATGTTCCGTTGTCATATTCTGACGTTCACATTGTCTGAGACTTGTCCAGCAGGAGACCATCGAGTGGCTCCTGGCTCTTTTGACTGTTCCCACAATGTTATAAACACTGCCAGAATTTTTGGCTTATCTTACATACTTCGCGCTCTGGAACAAGTCTCTTCTCCAAGTAATGTTTTGGCCATCTCATTCCTGTTTAATGGCATAAAAGTGTTAGCCACTTCCTTACTGATGGTGGCAAACAACACTTAGAAAGAAGGCCTGGCCCTGGAAATACTCCCTGCTCCTGGGGTGCCATTGTTTCTAGGGCCTCTCAACAGACCAGTGCAGACAATTTAACCCTTGTGAATGCGGGAGTAATTGAATAAAGACAGACTATCCACATGGCAGGATACTATGTAGCTGTGAAAAACTATACTATTGAAATAAGATAGTCAAAATATGGAATCAGACATCTAGCCCAAACATATTTACCACTATTAGAAATGCAGATATAGGAGAATTTATACTTGTTTCCTCCAGAATTCATGGATTTAACTTGTTTTTGTGGTTAAATGCACATACTGTATAACACAGTGCCTATGCAGTTTTAAAGTATACAGTAGAGGACATTAAGTGCATTCCCAGCACTGTACAGTTAGCCCTCCAGTCTGAGGGCTGTTTCATCAGCGTACCAGCTATCGCCATGACAAAGCGCCTGGCATGGGTAACCAAGGAGAAAAGGCTTCCTTTGGTTAATGATCGCAGCGGTGCCTGTCTGTGGTTGCTTCAGGCTTGTGGTGACGTACATAGTGACTTTAAGTTGAACTTGTTGAGGAAGGACCAGGCAGTTTCTAGAGAGGATGTACTGGGCATGTGGTGGTGGAGACTTCTCACATCATGGTGTTCAGGAAGCAGAGAAGAGCTGGATCTCAGTATTCCCTTCCAGGGCACACTGCCAGTGACCTAGACCCCACTTCCCAATAGCATTGCACACTGGGCAGCAGCCAGCAGCACATAAACCCCTAGGGAACACTGATGATCCAATAATCACTCCAAACAGAACCTCATCCTCATTACTGGTCACTTGCCATCCCTCTACTCCCAGAACCTGGCAAGATCAATGCACTTTTGTCTCTGGCTTTGCCTGTTTGGGGGTTTTTGTAAAAATGGAATGATAATGTGACTGGCTCCTCACACATTACATTTTGTTTGGAAATTGTACATCACATTTACCATGACTCCATGCTTTTCCTGATTGAATAGTATGCCCTTACATAGACATACCACATTGTTCACCCACACATCCAGCGAGGAATGCTGAAGTTGTTTCTCCGTCTTGTGTTTTGTGACTAGTACTGCTGTGAACATTTGTGTGCAGGCTGCTTTATACCTGTCTTCAGTTCTTTTGGGTACATAGCTAGGAATAGGTTACACAGGAATCTCAGATTTAACGTAACTTAGTGAGGAAGGGCCAAACTGTTTTCATGATAGATGTGGTATTTTTACATTCTCGGGAGTATTAAGGTTGTTTTCTCCACCTCTTGGTCAATAGGAATTCTTCACATTTGTGGTTGGGATTTGTGGCTCCCGTGAGTAGTTTCTCAAGCATGTGTGTGGCCTTCCTTCTTTGAGGGAAGTGTCTTTTGAAGCTTCCTGCCCTTTTTCCATTCAAGATTCATGGAGAGAGAGAGAGAAAGAGAGAGAGAGAGAGAGAGAGAGAGAGACAGAGAGAGAGAGAGACAGAGAGAGAGAAAGAGAGAGGGAGAGGAGAGAGAGAGAGAGAGAGAGAGAGAGTTTATGTGTACCACATGCATGCAAGGGCCAGAAAAGGGCTTTGGATTCCCCAAAACTGGAGTTACAGGGAGTCATGAGCCACCTGATGCAGTGCTGGGAACAGAAGCCAGATCCTCTGGAAGAGCAGCCAGTGCCCTTAACCACTGAGCCATCTCTCCAGTCCCTTCTGCCCATTTTTCATTGTTTCTAATTGTGTTGCCTTTTTCTGCCTAGTTTGTAGGAGTTCTGAACGGTGAACACTTCGCAGATGTATATCTTGCAAATATATTTTCTCCTCTGTGAGTCACCTTTATTTCTTGATGAAATCCTTTGATGACCAGAGCTGCCTGAGTGCATTGCCCCTTTGTGCTGGCTCCTTGTTGTCATGTAAACTTGTTAAAATGAAGGAACAGGGAGGATGAAGGAGGTGGGTGCCGGGGATTGCAGTTCTCAAAGGTATGACCCTAAGATGGAGACAGAGGAGCAGGTGGCACCTTGAGGTCAGGGCACAGGCCGTGGGGACAGCAGTTGCTATCAGCATCAGTGGTTCCTGCTCTGCAGTTTATGGGATGTTTCTGCCGTATTATCTTTCGTCATCCCTTTAAGATCTCTGAATGGGCTGAGCCTGCTGAGTAACCGGCATGCTACAGAGAGTGTTGAGACCACTCAAGATTGCAGGCTGCGAGTGGACCCAGATGTCTCTTGAGACTGTAGCCGACCTGAAAGCTAAACTGTTCCACAGCCACCCGTTTTATTCCACATTTCACTTTGAGAAGAAACCCATCCAAGGCAGCCGTTGGTTCAGACCTCACCTTCTAACCTCCAGTTCATTGTATTTCCAAGTTAATGGGTGCAGGAGTAGTTGGGGTCCTTCAAAGGAACCCCAGGCTCTAGAAAAAGGCATCCCTGCCCCGATGAGGCTGGGCCAGCCAGAGCCTGAAACTCAGAGCTCTTCTTCTCCATGCCACAACGGGGGCACATTCCCAGCGCACCTTGCTGCTTTAATCAGAATATCTGATGTTTGGCCTTTAGATCTACTGCTCCAGGGCCCTCTGCACCCAGGATCTGTCCTGTGGGCCACGAAGCAGCTGATCTTTGTCCTTCCTGCTTTGTCTTGGGACTTTTGGAGCCCTGGGCCTGTTTTTACAGAGATCTTGACGAGAGAGTACCTGTCAACTCCAGAATGCAAGGACCACAAGAAGGACTGAATAAGGCCCCTGAGATCTCCGACTCTCAGAGATCTACAGATTTTGTACTTTTCTGCCTCCTATATTGTAGCTGAAAATAATTACTGCTAGGCTTTCGCTTCTCTGTATGTTTGTGTGTGAGTGCACACTCCACTGGTGTGTGCAGAGGCCAGAGCTGTCTTCCTCTGTCTCTGTCTGCTTTGTTCCCTTGAGAGAGAATATCTCACTGAACCAAGCTGCCGCCCAGTGTTGGTTCAGCCAGACTGGCTGCCAGCAAATCCCAGCAGTCCTCCTCCCCCGGCCTCCTTGACACTGGGGTATAGGCATAGACTGTGTACACAGTCACATGGCGTTTTATGTGGCCTGGGAACCCTATCCCAGACCTTCCTGCTTGCACAGCAAGCCCTCAGCACCTCTCTGTGTTTTGTTTGGTTTGGTTTGGTTTTTTTTTTAAGATTTATTTATTCATCATATGTAAGTACACTGTAGCTGTCTTCAGACACCCCAGAAGAGGGCGTCAGATCCCATTACAGATGGTTGTGAGCCACCATGTAGTTGCTGGGAATTGAACTCAGGACCTCTGGAAGAGCAGTCAGTACTCTTAACTGCTGAGCCATCTCTCCAGCTCCCTCTCTGTTTTTAACAGTAAGATTCCCTGTGGCCACTATCAAATCTCAGTGGACTTAGATGTCTCTGGTGTGAGCGGAGCTGGGAGAGCTGAGGTGGTTCATCTTTGCCAAAACAAACACTCTCTTGTCACTCACATTCCCCCACTCTGGTCTCCCAGGCACCACGAGGCTAGGTGTGACCCTGAGTGTGCTGGGATGATTCGGAGCCGCGTGGTGGCCTGATCAGGTGGAGAGGGCCATGTCTCAGAGGTGTGACTCAAACACAGCCCCCAAAAGGAGGAGTAAGGGAGGCCCCAAGGGTGAGTTCCCTAAGAACCAAGCAGCAACACGACCTTTAGAACTCTTCGTGAAATATGACACACTATTTCGCAACCAGCAGGAGTGTTCTCTCCAGTGTGCAGACTGCGCCCTGCGCCAAGGGGATCTGAAACTCACACCCCAAGGTTTTGATTGGCAGCAGCCTCTCAGGGACCTGGGCACTTCTCAGGTCCTGTGAGGGTCACAGCCCTCAAAGGGTTGAGAGTGAGATTTCTGTCGATGTGTCCTCAGTTGCCTTTCCAACATCCCTGCCACAGAGAAGCCGCTGCTGGGTTCTAACTGTGTTTGGACAGTCAAAGATTCCAGCTCTCTTCCAGGCCACTCCAGAGGTCTGGAGGCTCTGGTGAACCTCTGTCCCTAGATAATCCCTAATTGAACAGTAGCAGCTGGCCTCCCCCTCCCATGCTGAAAACATAAGTGCTTTGGGGCATTCTCACCAAGCAGGATATGTGGACAGTGTCACTTGCCAGGCAAGCTGTGGTCTCTGGTTGGTTGGACTTGCACTGGGGCATGTGGGCCCCAGGCCTCAGCCGCGATGTACTAGCGTGAGAGACACCCTTCTCATGAATGGGTTATGGTGCCCGTGGAGAGATGATGCACCCCAAGTCTCAGCTGCTTTTCTCCCCTTTAGGGCCTCACAATTTTAGTGAAGTCTGTCATGACATCCAGAGAGTTTCAGTGGTGATGAAGGTTTAAGGGCTTTTCTGAATGTAATTTTAATCCAAACATTGTCTCTGTGATTGCTCCATAGACTTCCAGGTAGCAAGAGGGTGAAACTGTCCCTAACCATGTGGCTTGATGAGGATCTTAGCATTCCATCTACAGTCACGTGCGGAGGGAGTCCTTTAGGGTACAGGTGGAGGTCGGGAAGCCTCTATGGTGTTGGCCAGTTCTGGGTAGACCCCCCAACCTCGAGTCTAAAATAAGCAGTTTAACGGACAGAAAGCGTCTCTATGTCTTAGCATGTCTCCCATGTGTGGGAGTATAGTCAGTCACCATCAGGGACCCTCTAAGGATTAAATAGTTACATGCTTTAGGTTGCAGGGTCATGGGGGGGGGCTCTCAGTATGAGAACAATGGACTCACTACACCCATAGTGCAGAGGTGTGACCTGTGGTATGAGAACAGCCCTCCTGTGTACACAGGGGTGAAGTACTGAGCCCCTGTCCTGTCTACAGTTTCTCTGACTGCCCATCTGTGAACTGTGATGGCTCCTTCCCCACCTATGCCGTCTATCGAACAGTCTGGCTTTCAACTGTTCTGCTGTATTAGACTTTGGGCTCCAGGACTGTCAGCCTGTGCTGGCCATGCTCTTCCCAGGGGGCTCCACCTGTTTCCCTAGCCCACATCGCTGCTGCTGAACCACCTGCGAGGTCCCCATCAGGAGGCACTTGTTCTGTTTCTCTTACGGATGGGGTCCCTGTGAGCTCCATGCTGTCCGGCTAGCTAGAGAGAAAGCTAGCAGCAAGCCGTGAAAGGACGGTGGGAACTGGAAGTATGAGATACTCCAAGGCTGTGGTCTTCAGTGCTCAGTAATCTTTCTCGTTGCTCAGTGCAGATTTATAGCTGGGGATCCATACCAGTAGCAACAGTGAGAATGCATAGGAACGTATCCACTGGGGCTGTGCCCTGTGGTCCACTCATCTCTGCGTTCTCGTGTTCATGTGTGGATTTCTGTGATGATGGGCTCCATGTGCTCTAAAGAAGCTTCTTCGCTGAGGAGTGGGAGCTGCGGTTATATCTGAAGATTTGGAGCTAAGAAGTGTGTGTGTGTGTGTGTGTGTGTGTGTGTGTGTGTGTGTGCGCGCGCGCGCGCGCGTGCACGCATATGTTTGCCAGGTCCACTTACTTACAAACTTGGTTTTGTGTTCCTCTTTACAGCTGAATGGTATTCCACTGTGTATATGTTCCACATTTTCATTAGCCTGGCACCTGTTGAAGGGCATTTCACTTTCAGAGGGCCTCTGTTTTCATTTCCTGACTATTGTAATTAGGGTAGCAATGGTCATTGCTGAAGTATCTATGGAGTATGGCTCATGGTTGAAAGAGAAGGAAATCCAGGAGGTCTGCTGTGACACAGTCTCTCCTAGAAATGGCTGCAGACCAGAGAGGAGCAAAGGCAGTACTGGAGGACATGATAATGTGCAAGCGGACATTGCCATGGGGTCCCACCCCTAGACAAAGAACTGCAGGCCAGTGAGGACTGCTGGGAGTGGGAGCACCAGCCTCTCCCTGGGATGAGCCCCTTCCTGGGTTTGCAATACCAAGTGATCAGACCCAAACCATATACATGCAGACCAAAATGGACTCAGCAGGTTGCATTTGCCTGTGTGTGTGTGTGTGTGTGTGTGTGTGTGTGTGTGTGTGTGAATAAAGAAGAGAGGCTATCGATTTGAGGGGAGGGGGGCACAGGAAGGGTTGCAGGGGAGGATGCCTGGGAGGGCCTGGAGTAGGAAAGGGAATCAGGATAGTGATATGATTCTATTTTAATTAAAAATCGGTTAATTTCTTAAAGAACACATATAAAAATAGACCCCACAGTTATGGGCTGGGAAGTTGCCCAGTGGTTAAGGCACCTGCTGTACAAGCTTGAAGAGTAGAGTCTGGATCCCCAGAGTCCATGTAAATGGTGGGCGCTGTGTGGTCTGCCTGTAATTCCAGCCTTAGAAGGCAGAGACAGGGTCCCAGAGCAAGCTGGACAGTGAGAGTCGCCTTATCAGTGAGCTCTGGGTTTGACTATGAGACCACCCCCCACCCACACTCCTCACCTCAGAGAAGAAGGTGGAAGAGCTATTGAGTATGATTGCCAACCCTAACCTGGTGCTTTTACATCTATACACACAAGCACACACCTTGACACACATGCACCCACAAACATGCAAAATATGCTTACATGTGCACAGGCATGCAGACATGCGCGCGCGCACATACACACACACACACACACACACACACACACACACACACACACACACACAAGAACCACCTAGCATTACACCTCTCTCCAAATCCTGTAGAACTGGTGTTAGGTTGGTGTTCTGAGGGTGTCTGTCGTCCCCCACCTGACACCTGTTACTGGCTTCCCGTGGTTGTTAAGGCATATCTATAAGACCTTGGCCACTTTACAGTACAGTTTCATCCTGTGAGCACTCCCATCTTTCTTTGCAATGCTTCCCTCTCCTAAAGCTGCCTTGTGTAGGCATTCGTGCCAGGCCATTCAGCTCAGGCTAAACCTTGCTGATTCCTCCTCGTCTTCCTCGTCCCCCTCAGTGGCGGCCAGTCACCCTGAAGGACATGGAATTGTTTTTTCCCTTCACCTAATTGGTCACATTCTTAAGTTCTTCAGCAAAGACTCCAAAGGCTCCCATGGAGAAAGTTCGGAGTGAAGCCCAGAGCTGTGACACCTCAGTGAGTTCTGGTCCCAGCGTACAGAGGAAGTATCTGCTCCTCGCCTGTCCTCTGCCATCTAGACATCCCCACGTATTGTTCTTCTTGGGACTTCACAGTTCACCTGCAAGCCAGGTCAGCAACTCCTGCCTTGTCACAGGCTCCTGTAAGGATGTGTGATCCTGTGAGGACGTGTGATCCTGTGAGGACGTGTGATCCTGTGAGGACGTGTGATCCTGTGAGGACGTGTGATCCTGTGAGGACGTGTGATCCTGTGAGGACGTGTGATCCTGTGAGGACGTGTGATCCTGTGAGGATGTGTGATCCTGTAAGGATGCAAATCAAGGTTTTCAAGGTTGGCTCTTCTGCCTTTAAGCTTTCAGGCCTGGCGGTCGAAGGTGAATGTTAGAATGTAGACTCTTGCCTATTCTCTTTCTTCCAAGGAACTCACTGAGGCAGGGCCTGGGGTGGGGCGGGGGGGCATGGACCTTGGGTCCTGGTGTTATTTTGTGTGTGTGCATGCACATTCAGATTTATCTGAGTCGGGTTCAAGTCCACGCCCTCTGCCCTGGCTTGTCAGCTGTGTGACCCCACCAAGCTGCTCCTCTGACTCTACGAAATTCATCTTTAAATGACACGCTATTGATAGCTGCCCTTCAGCCTTTGTAGGGGCAAACGAAATAACTGTAAAGTTGCCCAGTGCCTTGCTTGGCTTAGGAGAGACTCTTGGTAAATGGTAGTTATTCTTTCGATAATGAAAATACCATTCTTGGAGAACAGGAGTGTCTTTGAGTGGCTTACAGCACCCAAATCCCCTCAATCAGCAGCTGCCTAGAACAGTCCCCCAGCTTAATCACCACTTGCAGAGTGAATGTCCAGATAAACCCAGGTCCGTCTTGTCTGCCTCTGCTGTGCCTGCCGCCACGCACTGATCTTTTCCTCATGGATTGAAACTCACTTGCTCTTTCCACATACTCTGCTTATCTTCTAATGTAGAATATTTACGCGGTTGTCTGGAGAGATGGCTCAGTCACTGAACTGTTGTCCCAGAGGCATAAGAACCTCACTTTGGATCCCCAGAACCTACATCTAAAGCTGGACCCAGCCACATTCTCGGCATCCATACTGAGGAGGTGGGCCTGGGACTCACGGACAGCCACCCACCCAGTCTAGCTAATTGCACACTACAGGTTCAGCGAGAGACCCTGTCTCAAAAAATAATGTGGGAAGCAATTGAGGATGGCAGACAGCATCAACCTCTTGACACCACCCATACCCATGCACACATGTGCATGCACACACACACACTCCTTATACATGCATAATACACATGTTAAAACAAAAGAACGATACATTTTTTCACAGAGCCTTTTATTCGAGCATGCCTCCTCTTCGTGTATGTCTGGTGGTCCTTCCAGACAGACCTTTGCATTTTGCTACTGATTTTCCTTCATTGGGTTGTTGTTTGCTCCTTTTTTGCATTTTGTTAGGGAATGGGTCTTACTGTGTAGCCCAGGCTGGCCAGGAACTCATGATCCTCCTGCTTGGGCCTCCCCAGTGATACAATTAAACATGTATCCCGCCATGTCTGGATCCTTATTTAACTTTAAATTAAGAAAAGTTTAATTTTGTTTCAAAGTTTAGTTAAAGTTTTAAAAACTTAAATGTGAAACTCCAAGATGTACTTCATCTTTTGCAGTGTTTAAATCACAGTAAGTTTGGGTTACTGTATCTTGACCACAGAGATGGACCCTGCTAGATACTAGAGACCAAGCCAGATTGAGGGGCTGGCTTCTGGTGGCCTACCAGGTTGAGGGGCTGGCTTCTGGTGGCCTACCAGGTCAAGGGGCTGGCTTCTGGTGGCCTACCAGGTCGAGGGGCTGGCTTCTGGTGGCCTACCAGGTCGAGGGGCTGGCTTCTGGTGGCAAAGGCACTAAGGCAGCAGCACCTGTAGTTTATAAAGCCGGAAGTGTACCCAGCCAGTCATGCCTGGAACAAGGGGCTCTCGTGGAAAATGGGGACAACCCCAGCAATATCCAAGAACTGGCCCAACCTCACAGCATGTGGTGCAGTACTAAAGTCCCTACAGTCATGACTAACTGGGTGGAGACAACAGGAGAGAAGCTGACACCACAGCCTCCCGATCCCCTATCAATGACAGCGTGACAGACGGACGGATGGGCCACCACGGGCAGAGATGGGCAGAGGCAGTAAGGTGAGGAAGACTGAAGTACAAGGTCAGATCCAAGAAAATAGACAAGCACTCGACAGCTTGAGGGCCCACGGGCCTGAGGCAGGAAATGTGTGTCCCGTCTGCCGTGCACTTAGCCAGAGGGAGGCCCAGGGAACAGCAGATCTGGGGCAGGAGCCGAGTCTCTGTTGTCCTCTCCCGTGCTACTTGTCTGGCAGAGGCTATGGAAGGGAGGGATCTCAGTTCATCAGGGTGGGGAATGCACATCCATGAGGGCTCTGGTCATGTGACATGGGCCAGTCACAGACAAAGTGGATCAAAACCAGAACAAAAGTGACTTAATTCCACCAGCTAGACTCCAGAACCCAGAGGGTTCACAACCTCCCCAAACAGTCCCCCAGCAGGAGATCAAGTATGAGGGACAGCCCATGTTCAAACTTCAGCACCCCTACCATGTGGCATCTGGGACTCACTCCACTCATTGTGGCCTCTTAACAAACTCCCACAGCCTCTTGCTCCAGCTAGAGGTCCATTGTTTCCTTGGCTTCACACTGAGCAGGATAACTGGCGTGCCAGACTCTGCCAGAGAGTGACAAACCCACCAAGACTGAGGAGGGGTCAGGCCTGAACTCACGGTGACTTCTTGTGGACTTGGGCCCTCCTCACAAGTTGAATCCCTCTCCTGTCCCCCTCTATTCCCTCATTTCCAGATGCCCTATTAGATAGCAAAAATTACACAGACATTGGTTGTTTTTGACGGTGATACCATCTAAACAGGAGGTGAGAAGATCCAAGCCAGTCATCCTCAGCCTGAGGAGCATTTAACTAATTTTGGGGTAAGGGGTTATTTGGCGGTGGGGGGGGGCCACACAGACTTTATTGCCATTACTTCAGGTTATTGGAATTTGATTTTTAAAAATTATATGTATGTGTGTCTGCAGGTGGGGTTGTGCTTGTGAGTGCAGGTGCCTGTGGAGACCAGAGAGGGCATCTGATTCCCCTGGAGCTGGGGTAGTACCAGGTGGCTGTGACCTGTCTGTCATGGGTGCCAGGAACTGAGCTCAGATACTCCAACGAGCAGTGCGTGAAATGTGTGCTCTCAACTACTGAGCCATCTCTCTGCCCTAGACTGTTAGAGTTGAAGCCCTGTCGTCGCCTGTCTCATCCTGGGTAACAAAGGTGGACACACAGACTTCCTCAAGGTCAGAAGGCTGATTAGTAACAGAGCAAGTGACTTCTCTTCAGTAACAGCTATCAGAAAAAAAAACAAGTTTATTTCCTTCTCTGGTGTCTCACCCTCTTATTTACTTACGCTACTCAGATGAACAAAGGGCTCATGCTTTGTCAGATCAGACATTAGGCTTACGGTGGATGAGATGAGTGTTGGAGTCTCGTCTCTGCCATTGTTGGCTGCAGGAGTTTGGAAGAGTCCCAGCCCCGTCCTGAGTCTCAGTTTCCCCATCTGCAATAGGAGGGGTTAAATGAGATCTCCTCCACAATCTGAGTTCTGTTGTGCGGTTCTTAGCAGTCAGGCTCCGTGCTCGCCTGAGATCTTCTGCTGAATCCTAGGGCGATCCTGTCTCTTCTCCATCTTTCTGTGCTCCCTATAGGAACGAGGGCCAAAGATTGAGCAGCGTCTAACTAAGCCCTTGTGCTCTGCCGGCTTCTAGCTCTCAGAGTCCTGAAGCACATGCATCAAAATAGTTTTGTGATGTCATGTCATAATGGAATGTGCTCTGGCCAATTGGTGCCAAGAATTGTCTGTACAGGGTGGTTTCCTTTTACAGTCTTCTTAAAGAGACATCACGCAGATCTGCACATGACTAGCAGGCTAGTGCCGGCTCTTGCCCACTCGGGCTCCTCTCCTGCTTTAAGTTTAAAGAGAGTAAATAACCCGGAGCTTGTCAGTGAGCTGGTGACCTTAACTACATAAACAGATCCCCTGCAAGGTTCTGCTCATGCCTCCGGTGGCTTCTTGCCTACTTAAGGACAGGCGAGGCTGACACTGCCGGGAGAGGAGAGGTGCGGCCAGTCAGGACTGCCTTCTCAGGAGTCTCAGGGACCTGAGTGGGAACTGTAGAGGGAGTCCCTGTGTGGCTGCTAGGCTGGCCCTAGAACATGACCCTCATCTCATACTGATCTGAGCGATCTTGTCGAGGACCCTCGGACCCTCCGGCTGTGGCTGTGTTGGCTGCCCCTCAGCAGTGGTAAGCTGTGGCTCCCAGGTATCCTGTACCTGCCATCTGATGCTGCTCCCCTTCTGATGAGCCCCCTTCCCCAGCTGAGACTCACACTGGTTCTTCAAGTTCTGATATGTTCACTTGTCACTGCTTCTGTGGCCACAGTGACTCATGAAGCGCTTTGGAAGTCTGAGGGGCAACAAGAAACCCAAGGACCAAAGCCGAAGCACCCAGCGGCGCCAGTCGGAACCCCATGGCCTTTTTGGTAGGATCCTTTCCTTTCTGTTTCTCTGATGACACCCCCCCCATGGTGTGTATTCGCACAAGTGTGCATGCAGACACATGTGTACTCATGTGTGAGCATGGCCAGCTGCTGCTGCTTGCTCTGGGCATAGCCCTGAGGCAGCGAGCGTTTAAGGAGAAAGAGTGACTGCTAACTAATGGCCAGGCTGCTCCTAGGACCCGCCCGGCCAGCCACTCTCTCTAAAGCTATTTCCTTTCTCCAGCCTACCTGGCGCCATGTGGTTTAGGGATCAATTGGGATTGTTACTGGTTTAGGAAAAAACAGTAGCTTAAAGAAGAACAAGGATGAGCCTGAACTGTGAGCTTGTATTGTTACAACTGAAATATGTGTGTTACAGGAAGGGAATCCACCTCCTTGATCCCTGACAAGAGATCTGATGGACTGAGGGTGACTTGGGAGGGGAAACTCGTGCCTGTTTTGTATCTCTTGGGGAGAAATGGCTTCTGGGACCTGCTGCCCTGGGTTCAAGAGACTGGGATCAGCACTGCTGGGAAAACTGACCTCTGTCTGTGACTCAGCTCAGGGACCTGCTGAGGTAGAAGTTTGTGTGTTCTGTTCAGGAGGAACCCAGGTTTCTTTACTTCGTAGGGACCTGGTGCTATCTGACCACTCATCCTTAGATGGTGGCTGTTGTGTCTTAAGTATCTGAGACTGGGGCTGGAGGTGTGACTCATCTGAGAGAGTTTTTGCCTAGCATGTGTAAGTCGAGGGTTTGATCCCCAGCACTGAGTAAACCTGGGCATGGGTGCACACAGCCGTAATCTCAGTCAGCACTTGGCAACCGGAGGCTGGAGGATCAGAAGTTCAGTGTCATCCTTGGTTACATATCAAGTTCAAAGCCTGTCTCAAAAAGCAAGTGGAATGTGACATTTCAACTGGTGAAAATTAATTTGTCATGGGTAGAATAGCATGGTGACTTTAACAGAACATCTAAGCAGGAAGTATAAGGCAGGTGAGCTGAGAATAAAGGAGATTCCGTCTGCCTGTACCTCTCGCTGTAGCTGATGCACCAAAGCCCTGGAGAGCCTCAGTGCTCTGAGAGGGCCAATGTGGAGATGGGGGCTCCTGAGTCAAGGCGTTGTCAGTCATGGAAGGAAGAAACAGGTCTGAAAAATGAACTGAAGAGAGGATGCCATCTAGTGCTGGGGGGTTATAGAGGGTGGGGTTCCTGACCCATCAGTGGGGACAGAGGGATGACTAGACCAGAGTCAGTGACTCGTCTAAAAACGAGACGCTCATCTTAGATAGCAAAGATGTAAACACTCATTTACTACAGAATTAAATCTGACCCTATTATTGAACAAAACGTCTAGTTTTGCTAATGGGGACAGACAAGCAGACCTGTTATTAAATGCCTGGTGCGTGCCAGACAGTGGTTTCTGCCCTGGTGTAGGAGAGCTGGCTGTTTTCCCATCTCCTAAGCTGCTGAGATCAGAAATAATACTTTCATCTCCACCGAGTATCATAAGAGCTTGCGTGCAAAGGCTGGCTGGGCCTCGGGGTCAGGGGCATGGGGACTCTGAGGAACGTGTGCAGACCCCGCCATCCTTCTCAGGCTGAAGCTGCATGGGCAGTTGCCAGGACTCTGGGGTCTAGGTTTCCCCTTTCGTTGGCATCACACTGGAGTAAGGGCTGGGTGCCTCCTCCATCATGCCAGGCCCAGACCCACCAAATGGTGGGCACCAGCACTGCCTACCCCTACAGGCTAATCTTAAGGAGGCATTTTCCTTAGGTTTCCCTACTCTCAAATGACTTTAACAGTATCAGGTACAGCCCTCTTCTGCAGAGACTGTCCTCCCTCTAATCCTACACAGAGCTGTTCCCTGTGAGGACAGGATGTACTATTTCACCTCCAGTCAAGTGATGCCACTTTTATCTCACACACATGAACACATCCATACATCCACATGGATACAACTCCACAGATTCACAGACTTGTTGGCATACTCCACACGCAGACATGCCCCTAAGCACACACCTCCACACAGCTGTCCTGAGAACCCCGTGGCTTTCCAGACATGGATTAGGCTGTGGGAGGTCTTTCCTCAGGACCTATGAGGCTTGTCACTGCAGAGCTGACCGCCTGGCCAGTGATGGAACCTCTTGGGTAGTTCTGCGTCACAGGGTGCTGGGCCCACCGTGAAACTGAGCGTGGAGTATGGCTGAGGCTACACCAAGGCAAATCTCCCACATGGAGTTTCCCGCTGTGCATGTCAGACTGAAAATACCCACATACTCTCTCCCTTTGTCTCTTCGGTAGAGAGAGATCCAGATTATATCAGCGAAGAGCGTGTGGCGATAACATCAGTAATGTAAAAGGAGATGAGGAGGGACGATACTAGCCAGATAAGGGAGAAGCCAAGCAGCCCTGTCTCATCCTCTGCAGCTATGGGCAGAATTAATAAGACCTGATTGGCATGAGCCCCTGACCTGTGACTTTTGCTGCCCAGCTCAGCAGGCTCATGCCATGACTGTGAGAAGCGTCATTCGTCTTCCCTGTCAGGTGCTCTCCCTCTATACCAGCAGCCCTGATGGCACAGCTGTCTGGTCCCAGCCACACAGCACAGGCCTTGACTGCATTTGGCCCTGTGAGAACATCAAAAGCTCTGCCTCTGAGACCAAGGCTGGGAAGCGAAAGCGAGGTCTGCTGTCTGCCTGTTCTGTCCTTTTCTCCACCACACCCTCTCCATCTCAGTCCTCACTCTGCCTTTCTCTCTCTCTCTCTCTCTCTCTCTCTCTCTCTCTCTCTCTCTCTCTCTCTCATACACACACACACACACACACACACACACACACACACCACCACCACTCCCACCTAACCCTGGCTTCTAGTGTCCTGAGTGTGCTGTAAATATCCCAACACAGTTTTTACCTTTTCATAGTGGGAATTTTCAGTCATACCCAGGATCAGAAGTACAGTGGCAGCCACTTCCAGGCCCCACTACCACCCACACATCTTGCCAGTTCCACTGGATCCACTCTCCACTGACCCCCTTCTAGCTCAGAGGACAAAGAAGAAGCAAAAGTCAGTCCTGTGGGACGCACAGCCCCGTGAAAGTAGACAAACAATGTGGGTCTTTGGTTAGTGATGGCAAAATGCACACAGCACAGCATTTCCTGTCCCCACCACCTGGAAGCGTGGGACTTAGTTGCAAGGGTGTTCACGTTGCTCTACAGTAGCCGCCTGGTCCATCCCAGAACTTCTTGTTGCCACAATTCTGCCCAATCCTTCCACTCCCAGTCCCAGGCCACCCTCAGTCTACTCCCTGCCTCTTGGATTTGACATCTCCGAACTCCTCATAGCGGTGGAATCATGGAGGGAAGGCTGGGAAGATGAGCTAGCGGTCAGGCATGAGGACCTGCGCTCAGATCCTCAGTCTGTGTAAAAGCGGGGTGCGGTGTATGGGGTGGGGTGGGGCAGGGGACAGGCAGATTCTAGGTGTCAGTCCAACTAAATCCGTGAGCTCCAAGTTCTGTGGAGAGACGCAGTCTCAAAACCTAAGGTGATGAATGACCGAGGAAGCCACCCAACTTTGGCCTCTGACCTCCCTCGCCACATATAAAAGTGGAACTGGGCAGTATTCATCCCTTTGTGAAGAACTTGTTTTGACAGATGGATGGTTTTTTGTTGTAGGTCAGGGTAGCAGTGCCATCTGACAGGGGGATGAAGGATTGGCTCACCTAGTGTGACCACAACAGGGGCTAGCATGTGGTCAAAACCTTCTGCCAAGTGGAAAGATCCAGGCCATGCAGAGGTAAGACTCTCAGCATCCCTAGAACCGCCTGCAGGCCAGTGCAGGCCAGGCCAGGAGGAAGCACGGTTGAGTGCTAGACGCCATCTTGTGGTCCTCAAGCAGGACGCTGAGTGGCTCGGAGCTCCCTCCCAGGAGCAGTGTGATTTGAGGGGCAGCTCTTCTGGAGAGCCAGGTTCTGAGGACACTTAAAGGACAAGTGGCAATGGGCCCAGAAACATTGTGGTGTGTTAGAAGATACTAGAACAAGCCTGTAAAACTGAGGAGGGAGAGGGGGAAGAGGAGGAGGGAGAGGAGGAGATGGGGGAATAGAGGAATGGCGTGGGGAAAGCAGAGTTGGAACGGACATGAGTTCAGGAGACGCTTACCTCTCAGGGATCCATGGTCCAGACTTGGGTTAACACCTGGCTTGGGCCACAGTCCATCCTTGATCCTGTTATGACAACCTTTGAGATAAACCTGGCCAACAGAGAGCCGTGTATCCGAGATGACCACCCAGTGCCTTGGAAAACACAAGAGCTCCGCTCCTGTAGAGAGCAAGCAGGATCCATCCTTCTGTGCTCATCTGTGCTCCAGGAATTGAGAAGGAAAAACACTGAGAATCCCGAATACTCTAAAGAACAAATCAACACTGAGTGTTCTCTGAGGCCCGGATGATTTCTCACACCACCCTGTATCCTTGGCTCCAAGCCTCCATGGGCACTGCTGATTTTCCCTAAACTTCTTAGGGAAGGGCTGGGTGCTGTGGTAGTCACAGGGGTGCATTGCCTCCCCGAGGATCCCAGTCATGATTGGTTCAGCTTGGAGACGGCTTCTCAGGGGAGCCTCGTTCTGAGTAGTGAGTAGATGGACTCAGGCTCGGGGCCCACGACTGGGGGTCTTGCTGTTGCAGGTGGCAGGTGAGGGGGCCCCAGACAAGTTCTCAAGGGAGCTTTGGTGACTTGGGGCTTGAGGTGCTTGAGGGGCCCCGTTGTGAACAGGAAGAGATAACACAAACCAACGAAGGCTGATTTCCTGAGTCAGAGAGGGCACTGACAAGGCTGAGCATAGGCTAGCTTTCCCAGGGCTGAGCATAGGCTAGCTTTCCCAGGGCTGAGCATAGGCTAGCTTTCCCAGGGCTGAGCATAGGCTAGCTTTCCCAGGGCTGAGCATAGGCTAGCTTTCCCAGGGCTGAGCATAGGCTAGCTTTCCCAGGGCTGAGCATAGGCTAGCTTTCCCAGGGCTTCCTAAAATAACTCATAACATCTACTTCTTTCTGTCAACCTGAAATAGAAATACAATTTTCAAATAAGAGAATAGTTTATTCTGAACACAAACACCAGATGTCATGATTTGGAACACAGACTCAGGTTACTCAGAATGACATTGGTCCCCAGAGAGATGACCGAGACTTATACAGTCCCCGAAGAAAGGTGGCAGGGCTGTCCAGGAGGTGGGCCACAACAGAGAGGTGGGGAACTTTGATGTAGTCTTCAGCAGGGTGGAGACACTTTCTGTAGGAAGCAGGTGCCCGCCCATTCCTGGCCTCAAAGTTGGAAGGGGCGAGAGGCCTAACTGTCTAGCATACATTTTAGGGTCTTATCCAGCAGTCAGGAAAATTCCAGGTCAGAGGCAAAAGCTAGTAACTCATGACTGCCATTGGGGGCCAAAGACCTCCAAATACAGTCTTGGCCTTTTTATTGATTGCTTTCAGATAGGGTCTCATTATCCAGCTCATTGCTGTCTCAGGGTCTCATTATCCAGCTCATTGCTGTCTCAGATGGGCACAGATCACAGGTGTTTGACACCACATGCAGTGACACTTGGTCTTTTGATCCACGTCCCATCTCTCCATAAGGCTGTGATGGCCCCACTCATCAAAGAGCAGACCATCTAGATGCAGCCCTTGACTCCCATGGGCTGGAGTGAAGGGCTCTTCTCCCTGCTTCCATGAGAGAGGCCTGTGGTAGCCTCTCAGTGATGGGGAAGTCCATCACAGGTCTTAGAGAAATTTTCAGAAGCTTCAGAATAATACAAAAAAGTACATGCTCCCCCAGATGTGTTTCTGTTGCCCAGCACTTTATTGTGTACACCAGTAAGTAGATGATAGATATGTAGATGAATGATCATAGATAGATAGAAAGATAGATAGATAGATAGGATTTTTATGATATGATAGACATTGATAGTTGTCCTAGTTTATATTGCTGTGATAAGCACTATGATCAAAAACAACTTGAGGTAGGAAAGTGTTTATTTGACTTACATGTCCTAACCACAGCCCATTATTGAGGGAACTCAGGGCAGGAACCTTGAACCGGGGACTGAGGCAGAGGCCATGGAAGAATGCTGCATACTGGCTTGCTCATCATAACTTGCTAGGTCTGCTTTCTTATACAACTGAGGATCACCTCCCCAGGGATGACATCACCCATAGTGAGCTGGGCCCTCCCACTTTGATCATTAATCAAGAAAATGCCCTACAGACTTGTCCACAGGCCAATATGATGGAGACATTTTCTCAATTGAAACTGATCTTCCCAAATGACTCTGGCTTGTGTCAAGTTGACAAAAACAAGAACTTACCAGTGCAATAGTGAAATGTACGGATAGATATGTGTAGATAGTAGACAGGCTGACGGATGGACAGACAGACAGACAGGCTGCATGGAGATAGATGATAGATGATGTTTTGTTTTCTTTTCCATTGTTGTGAAGAGACATCATGACCAAGGCAGTTGTAAAATAAAGAGTTTAATAGGGGCTGGCTTACAGTTTCAGAGGGTGAGTCCATGACCATCAAGTCAGGAAGCATGGTAGCAGGCAGGCAGGTATTGTTCTGGAGAAACAGCTTAGAACTTACGTCTGGTCCACAAGCACTGGTCAGAGAGATGGGGACTGAGGAGGAGAGAGACTGAGGAATACACTAACTGGGAATGGTGTGGGCTTTTGAAACTTCAAAGCCCACTACCAGTGACACACCTCCTAATTATTCCCAAACAATTGTACCAACTAAGGACCAGGCATTCAGATATATGAGCCAGTGGGGGCCATTTTTATTCAAACCACCACAGATTAGTGGCTGGTGGGTGGAAGGAAGGATGGTGTCTCAGTGTTCTGTTGCTGTGAAAAGACACTGTGACCAAGGAAACTATTTTTTTTGAAACTATTTTTTATACTAATAAATAGTATTTACTTATCTACTTTTAGTTCACATAATAATATTTTAAGTAATGAGGACTTTCATGGATTACAGTAGCTTCTGGCTTACTGTGGATGGATTCAGAAAGTTCCTGGCTCCTCCACGACCTTGAGTGATTTTGCAAATCCTAGCTTATAAGCTTTATAAAGGTATTGTTATCAAATTCTATCTCTTGTAAGTACAGTTTTTAATCAATCTCAGAGTTAAGACTGATTATGGTCATGTTCCTTATGTTTATTAATGTGATCATTATCCTTCTAAATTAATCTTTTCACAGATTTCTGACTATTTCCTAGAACAGAGTCTCAGAGGTAGAAGTGTTACACCAAAAGACGTGAAGCTCCCCACCCCAGCCCCTTTTAGCTTTTGGTACATATTTTCAAATTGGTTGGATCTACTTGGAAAGATACACCAGACAGAGAAACCTGGAAAACTCACCAACTTTGGGCTTTTATTTATTTATTTATCACAGTGTCTTAGACTGGTACCAGACTTACCATGTAGTTGAAGACCAAGGAAACTCTTACTAAAAAAAAGTGTTTAATTGAGGGTTGCTTACAGTTTCAGAAGTTTAGCCCATTATCATGGCAGGGAGCATGGTGGCACGCAGGCAGACATGATGCTGGAGAAATCGCTAAGACTTCTAAATCTGGATTCACAGGCAACAGGGAGAAAGAACTGCTAGGCCTAGCTTGGGCTTCTGAAACCTCAAAGCCCACCTCAAAATGACATACTTCCTTCAGAAAGGCCACACCTCCCCCCCAAGGCCACACCTCCCCAATGAGGCCACACCTCCCCAATGAGGCCACACCTCCTAATCCTTCTAAGTAGTGCCATTCCATGATGACCTAGCATTCAAATATATGAGCCTATGGGGGCCATTCCTATTCAAACCACCATGGACAGACAGACAGACAGACAGAGAGAGATACTTGGGCACTGGCCAGAAGAACAGGGCAGTGGGAGCTCTTTAGAATGTAGACTAGACTAGTGGAGAAAGCGGTCCTAAGGCTGGATGGGAGGAAAGGACCCTACACTCTCATCTCTCACACTCAGACAGGACATGAGAATCTTCCACCAACAAGAGGCAGCCCTGACCTTGGTTGTCAGGATGGGACAGATGGTGACATTTAGAGAAAGTGAGTCAGCTTCATCCTGGCTGAGAAGCACCCTGGGACGCTAACCACAGCCTGGGCTGTGTGAGGGCCTGAAGAACCTGGCCTCTGGGACCTCAGACCCCTTCCTCTGGAGTCTCCCTTCCTGGAGCCAGGGTCTACTCCCCTCCAGTGGGCTCTCTAGGAAGGAGCCTCCCTGTGCCATGGGGACAAAAACACTTGGAAATTAAAGGTAAAGACAACAGGAGACCAGTGGGTGTTGCAGCTAATATTAAGGATAATTTTGGATCTTTTGTTTAGTTTTTGTGATGCTGGGGATAGAGCCAGTTCCTGCCCTTTTTGATGGCTGTGCATGTGGGCCTCCCTGACTAGAGAAGGACCCTACTCCCCTCCAAGAGTTACCCAGTTCTTACCAAGGGTTACCCTTTTGTATACACAGTAACTAACTGGAGCCCTGGCTCTATGCACCTACTCCATGGGGGTCTTTAGTCACCAGTGGCCAGGGATAGCAGGCCAGACGACCCCGAGACCCCTGAGACCCACCGAAGCATCCACAGAAGCCCGTCTTTGTCCACTCCACCTGCCTTACCTTTCTTCTCCTTGGAAACAAGGGCCAAGGTTCTGCCTCGTCTCTCCTTTCTCCTCTGCTTCCTGAGCAGGCCTGGTACTCCCTGTCATGCCCCTCCCCTCCATGGCTGTGACACAACCCCTCCTCTTGGGGACTGTAATCTACTGTCTTTCCCATGGACGCTGTCTCCTCATCCCATGGCCTTACTCCCCCTGAGTCATCAGAGGACCTACATTTTAAAACACATCTCCCATGCCCTGTAAAGCTAGACATTAATTTCCCTGTCTTCCTTTTCTTTCACTTTGAGTGCGGCCTTGTCTCAGAGAGCTCGGCAGGCCACAATTTGCACAGCACACAGACCATGCACCCAACCTTTGTGGATGGCCAAGCTGTCTCCAGGTTCATTCTCATCTTCTGGGCTTAGTCTGGGGTCCCTGGTGGTAGGTGCACACAGAGGCAGTCTTAAAAGGTAGGCAGTCTGGGCTGAGGATGTAGCTCCGTAGGTACAAAGCCTTGGATTCCATTCCCAGCACTCTATCATTATGGTTGCTCATGCCTGGAATCCCAGCACTCAAGAGGCAGAGTGGGGAGATCAGGATTTCAAGGTATCCTTGGCTACATGGTGAGTTTGAGTCTACAGGAGACCCTGACTCAACAAACCAGCAAAATAATGCAGTGTCTCAGCACTGCCACCCCAGGCAGTGCCCACCAGCCTGCCTCTGCCTATTGTCTAAGATCTGCACAAATGTAGGATTCTCTCCTCACCTGTGATTGAGCTTGGCCTCCAATCCCAATTGGCTCTCCAGCTCTTCTCTCGGTTCCTAGTTTGCGTAGTCTCTACTTCCTAGCTACACTCGGGCTCATCCTGACCATGGTACACCCTGAGGACAGCAGCCGGGAACCCCCACGAACAGGGCTGCTCCATCCTCCAGGACTGCACTTCTGTCAGGATTTCTCTGTGACTGGGAACCTGAGCGGCACTGGGTTTGTAGCCACTTGCCGTCGCTATAGCAACCCCTGACTTACACCAGCCACACACTAAAAATAGATCATCTCATCCCTAATATAGAAAAATGAACGAAAATGAGAGCTGGTAGGACCCTCCCCACCCAGTTATGCATTGGTGCAGCGGCTAGAGTCTCTGTATAAGCGTGCCCACCCAAGAGTAGAAAGAACAGGACAGAGGGGACACACTGGAGTGTCCTAGGAGCAGCTGTGGCTTGGTTCTTCCCCATGTGGAAGCCTCAGCTGCCCTCTGTTCTGAACCAAAGCATTTATAGTACAGCATAGTTTATCCAACAGTGGGCCGTGTGCGGCCCTTTGTTCTAGACAGCCTCTTCGCAGAACAGACAGCATGGAGCGCCTAGTGATAGCATCTGAAATACTGAATGGCTCGGGAATGTTGCGACACATTGTTCCTCAGGAGTGAGGCTGGGGAAGGAGAACCTTCAGACGTTTGAAGGGCTATCCATCCTCCTGGAGAGGAAGTCCTGTGGGAAGACAGACCTCACTACTCTAGGACCAGTTCCAGCCTAGGATAGCACATGCAGTGGCTCTCAATAGATTCGATCACATTGTCCAAATCATGAAAGTTCAAAAACATTTCAAAATGCTTGAAGATGGTTCTGGAAGGGATTGTGCAGGAAAGAATTGGGACCTGTCCCTGCAGAGTCAGAATTGTGGCCATCTGCCTGTCGTATCTGAGACTGCAGCTGATGGCGCTTCCTGCAGTGGAATGAGTCTGTCTCCCTGAACATCTGAGTGCACTGTAACCTTCCTTGTTCTTGGGGGTGGTTTTTTTAAGGTGATGGAAGATGTGATGAGTGGGACTTCTCAGAGCCCATGGCTGTGACGTGGGGCTGGAGTAGTAGTGGACTTTTGTGAGTATTTACAACTATCTTGGAACGTGGTGACTTGGATGTTAAGACCTGGCCCTCTACCCATGAGCCAGGGACTGCCAGGGGGCGGGCACTGGGGCCTTTGTGGGAAACCCCCACTGCCAGGAACCAGTGGGGAGACACTCTGCTCTTCTCCCATCCTCCGTCTCTTCCTCCTCCTCCTCTTCCTCTCTCTCCTCCTCTCTCCTCCCTTCTCCTCTCCACCTCTGCCTTCTCTCCTTCCTCCTCCTCTTTTCCTTCCTCTCTGTATCCCCCACCTTTATCCTCTTCTCCCTACTCTCTCCTCTCCTCTCCTTCGTTCTCTTTCTTCCTTTTCTTTCCCCTCCTGTGCTTCCTTCCTTCCCTCTCTCTCCTCCTCTCCTCTCTCCTCCTCTTTTTGTGACCAACAGATAATTTTTTTTTCATCTGGAGCTGTACAGCCTGACAGACCTAAGCACATGCTCACAATGGCACCCAGCTCCCCTCTTTCCCTCCTCTACTCTCAGAATTCATCCAGTCTGGCATCCCTCAGTCTACTCTATGAATCTGATAACTCTGGGGCCCTCACAGAATGAAACTGAGCAGCATTTTTCTCTCCATGGTCCTTGTGAGCCATGGTACATGTTTGTGCCATGTCAGGTTTCCTTGTGGTGTGCTGGGTTTCTTCCATGCTTTGGAGATTCCCCCATGCTCTCGTACCTTTCACACGCACCCTTGAAAGGCTACGTAATATTTTGCCATTCGGAGACCCCTTTTGTACATTCAGTTGTGTGTCACAGAATGTCTGAGCTGTGTCCTGTGTGTCCCATCTCTTGTCATACCTGCTGGAGACACCAGCCTCTCTCCAGATGTGATGAAGCAGCTGTTGTCCCCGTCCTCTCAGCCTGGGACTGGGCACAGAGCAACCAGCTCACTTCCTTGCAGTGAGAGCCTTAGGTCTCTGCTAATGGTGGGTGCCACATCCCCAGGCAGCCTCACTCAGCGCCCCCTGGTGGATCTAAGCCAGGGGTGCTGCATTCCCACCAGACAGACACCACAGCCTACAACTACCCACTACATACTCAAGTACCTGACCTCAGACAGCCCAGCTGAGGGTTCTGGGGCACAGACTGAGTGACCACAACCCCTAACACCCCTGCAGTCTGGTGTGTAAAGCCGATGGATGTCCAGGCTGCTCTGCTTTGCAGTCTCATGCCACCCTCTGTCACACCGTCTCCTTCGAGACCCTAGCACCTAAGTGTGAGTCAGCAAGCCAGGCACACACCCAGGCTCATGCAGGGTCTACAGTACAGGGGACATCGTAGAGACGGTCCTTAGAGAAAAGGAGCCCAGGACAGGTCTCAGGAGGGAAGCTGTGCAACTCACAGGCACCATCGGGCAAGGACCAACCCCAATCACCAAGGGCGCACAAGCTTCCCAGTCCACAGGTTCTAGGCAGCTGGTCCATGGGTGCTGGAAGGGACAGCAGGGTCAAGCCCTGGGACAGTCTGTGGTTTGAGGAAGTACATCTTGTAGTTTCCAGAAGTGAAACAAACAGGAACCATCTAACATCAGACCATCTAACGTCAGATTGAGCTCAGGTGCGCAAATGTAACTCGAGTCATAAAGGCGGAGTCCAGCTAAGGAGAGGGCTGTTTGGAGGGCGCTTACTATGCAAGCATAAGGACCCGAGTTCAATCCCCATCCCCAGTTTAAAGAGCTGGAAGGGCATGTTGCGACACACTTACACGGGAAAGCAGAAACAGGAGAATTCCTAGTGCTTACTGGTCAGACCAGTTTAGCCAAAACAGCAAGCTCTAGACCAATGCTGTCTGGAAACATAAGGTGGACAGCTCCTGAGGAACACAACCCGAGGTTGACCTCTGGCCTCCGTGGGCCCGTGCATGCAGGGACACACATGCACATGAGCATACACACATGTAGGGGGCAGGAAGCGGGGCAAGGGAGAAGAGATAGAGTTTAGCTGTTCAGTTTCCGGTCAGAACCCCCAAGTAAAAGAACCGCTGGGTCCGCCCTGAAGAACCCTAACGCCATGAGCAAGTATACTGCGAAGCCTTCCTCCAGAGAACTCTCCACAAAGGCTTGCCCAGCCCTCATCAGGGTGACCCTTGGCTAAGGGGAAAGGGCACAGGGCCGCAGATGGAGGCTTTCAGAGCCAGCTGGAGAGGTGACAGGCAGCTAAGAACCGAGGAGTGCCATTTAATCAGACACTGGGTGGTGTCTATCGAATCAGCCTGGGTGTGTGTTAGTAGCACACCCCAAATAAGGAAGTGCCAATGCCGGCCCTGGTTGAGTGGTGTTGAGCTGTCTGCTGATGGCGGGAAGGCACAGGACATGCTGCTGTGCTCCTGAGACCCACAGAACCTCTTGAAGCAAAAGCCTACCTGTCTGTCCCCACCAGAGCCTTGCTGGTATTTCAGAATAGATGCGATTTTGCCCCCCCCCTCCTATAGCAATTAAGCCTTCCTTTATTGGAGCAAAGCCTCACTTTCCACAGTGAGGGAAGAGCCCCCAGAAAGGACTCCGGGGCAGAGGGGTGGATGTGTTGTGCAGACCCCTCTGGGGTGGAAGTTGGTGGTGGTTCTGGGGTCCTGCAGGTCAAGCCAGGGCCACAGGCATGCCCTGTGGGAGCCTCCCACTGAGCTTGCCCAGTGTGGGCTTTGCTGTAGAGTGGAGGAAGGGAGCCAAGGGCAGTGTGCCCTTGAGACCGGGAAGGAAGAGCTTGGCAGGCTGTGGGGCTGGTAGTGTGGACCGAAGAGGACGTTTCAAACAGTCCCTTCACCACAGAGCTGGCGAGCAGGTCTCTCAGCTCTCCGGCGCCACATGGGAAGTAGCTGTGCTCCAAAATGGCTCCAGCCAAAGCCCCGTCTTAACTGTCCGCAGTCTTGCGCTGTGCCTCAGCCGCTGTGCTAGGTGGGACTGTAGTTTTCGGTACACAGACAGGATTCCAAATGGCTGGAGTTGCTCTGCTTGCAAGTGGTGGTTATGTCTGTTCAGCCCCATTCAGCCCGTAGAGGTCTTGCTTCAGAAACATGCATCCCATGGCCTCTACCTGTTACACCGCCCTCCTGGCTGGCATTCCCTGCTATCTACCCTAAACTAGCCCAGTTCAATCCTCAAAAGCTGTGTAAAATATCCATATGTAATGTAACATCCGTGCTGAAGATGTCCACACAGAGCATCTCAGGGCTTGCTGGCCTGTCAGCCTAATCCGTGAGCTCAGAGCAGTGAGAGAGCTTGTCTCAAAAGACCCGCTAGAAGGCAGGTAAGCTGACAGCCAGGGCTGACCTCTTACCTACACACACACACACACACACACACACACGTATGTGAGAGAGTGCAGACAGAGGCAGGGACTCTAGGAGAGTCCAGAGTGAAAGTGATACTGAGCTGGGCCTTGTGAGGAGAGAGGAGGGAGAAGCCACTGACCAAGAGGTTTAGCCTGGCCTGAGAGACTGATCAAGAGACAGGCATAGGCAAAAAGGCTGAATTATACAGGGGCAGAGGAGCTGGGGGGGGGGGCGCGTTAGGGAAGGGAGTGAGGTCGGCTGGCCTGGAGGGCCTGGTAACAGGTGGAGACCAAGGGATGCAGGGAGACCATTGTGGAAGCCAGCATCTGCCACCTTAACCACTTGTTTGAGCCCTAACCTACGGAGCCACACTGTGGGAAATACGTTCCCTAGTAATCTAGATTCTCCGAGGTTGGGACAAGGGGATGATGTTTCAATGGCAAAATGAAGAAGGTAGCCTCAGGAATTTGGGGGATTTGCATCTTTTTTGTTGGTTTGGTTTGGTTTTTTGTTTGTTTTTGCTTGTTTTGTTTTTTACATTTATTTATGTGCGTGTTAGTGCCAGGGTGTCTGTTAGACTGTGTGCATGGTGATCAGGAGTTGGTTCTCTCCTACCGTGCAGTCTGTGGGATCAAACTCGGGTTGTCTGGCTTTGCAGCAAGTGCCATCTACCCACAGAGCATCGATTATTTTCAAACAGTAACCTTTGCCCACAAGTATCATAACAAGGGTGGTGTCAGTGTGACTTTGAACGGGCAGCTGTCCTTGAAGAAGCTTTGTCTGTGATGAGTGGCAGTGGCCTTTGCAGAGCACCGGTTCTGAGTCTTTGTGTCGCTGCATTCCCAGACCTAAGCAAAAGGCGTCTCCCTTCATCGTCTTCCATCCTTATTTCATTTGTTGTTGTGTTGGGTTTTGGCTCCTCTACAGAGAGACCACATCTCAGCCCTTTGCTTGTTATTTAAGAACTGTTGTGGCACAGCGGGCAGAGCAGGGCTTGTCACCACTGCTGCTCAGGGGGGCGAGGTAGGGAAGCACTGGGACGCGGCAGCTGGCCGCGGAGGATAAGAGCCTGAGGGACAAGCAAGGTTGTGGCTAAATAGTCAGCATCTCTTGGATAGGAGACTTTATCTGTTCATGTGTATAAGATCATTGGTTCAAAGAGCGAATACAACTTCATTTTGATAGATAACATCAAGCTGTAGGCGCGGGGCAGGGTCCCTGGCCTCTTGTCACCTCAAACAAGCCTGAGGGAGAGGCTGGGGACTTTGGCCAGGCTTCAGGAGCTGAGAGCTAATCTGGAAGTGTGACCTCCTCACATATAGGGCCCCAGCTTCGGGGAAAGGCCTTGGGCAATAAAGCCGACACCCTGTCCAGCAGGTCTGAGCTGGGACCTGGGGGCCCCAAGAGCTGAGCCCAGGGCTCCTGTAGGCTCTGCACAGCCATATCAGGAGAGCGGGGACAAAGCAGCAGCCTGGGGATGCCCCACAAGAGTCCCTCACACAGAGACTGTTGGTGCACGGATGGGCATGGTGCATGTCTGTAATCCCAGCACTCAGTAGGTACAGACAGAGGGATAGGTGAAAGTTCAAGGCCAGCCTGAGCGCACAGTGAGCTCTAACCCAGCATCCTGAGACCTTGCCTGTGTGCAGAGGAAGTCCTGCGAGTACAAAAGGGAGACAAAGCCTGATGGATTAGGGATTTCTGGGAAGGGCTGGCAAAGAAGCAGGCTCAGAGAACCCTTGGGGCACTGTAAAGGGCACTTACCACAATTGCCCCCTGCCTCCCAGGGACTGATCCTAGTACCCAGTGGTTGGCTGGGAGCTGTTCAGGATGGGAGTTAGCATCCTGGAGGAGAAATGAGTGAAACATACCTTCACCTTCCTTCCTGAAATCCCTCCTATCCAAGCTTAGAACTTACACCAGAAATTGAGCCTGGCGTGCAAATGCTGAGGGACCACCATCTCTCACTGCTTACGGTTATGCTCCATCACAGAGCACCAATGCAGAGACTGGTCTCGTCGGTGAACAACCAGCATGGAGTGCCTGAGCCAGCGTGTCTCCTCATTCCCTCCACCTCCCCAGGCACAGGGCCATCTACCCAGAGTCTGCATGAGCTCATGTATGTGGACTGACATGTGTGAGCAAGAACATCAGATCCTCTGTAGATGAAACATTGCTTGGTAACACGGCAGGCTAGTGTCTGATGACAGGCCAGAAGCAGCTGCCGATCCCACCTGCTAAGGGCCTAGGGTGAAAGCAGACCTGGGCTGGAAGTGGACAGGCCTCTTAACAGACTGGGAAAACTCTGCACTGTGAACTTTAGATCCCACAGGAGGAGAGTCCCATGCAATTCTATGCCAGCCCATAGTCACCAGCCCTGAAACTCACTGTAGCTAGTTATAGTATACCAAAAAATAAATACAAGGATACCGAGTGCCTTACAGAGTCCCCAGGATGCAAGAGTACTCCAGAGAAACCCCCACCGTGGCCTCTGAAGCAGGGACAGCAGAGACCTCGCGGCCAGTGCTGAGCCCTGGGACACATGGCAGACCTCTGCTAAGCTATAGGGTGCACTGTGTCTCTTAGAATTCACAGTCAAAGCACCACCTGCAATGTGACAGTAGCCAGAGAGGTTTTTAATTAAGGTCACATGAGGGTGTGAGGGTGAGACAAAGAGGAAGAGAGAGCTTCTGAGAGCACACCAAGAAGGTGGCCATGTGCCAACTAGGACAAGAACCCTCACCAGACCTGACCGTGAGGGGCCTTGCAGCCCCACAACGAGGCCACAATGTATCACACGAGCTGCCTTGTCTGTGTGTTCCGTTCAGACACCCCGAGCTAAGTCAGGAAACCAGGCAGTCCTGCTGGGCACCTGCCACTCGGCGGCAGAGGCAGAGCCTCAGTCAGGCGTAAGGTCCCACTGTGGCGTGCCGTTGCTGTAGGAGCCTATACTGAGGAACGCTCACATCACAGCTCCCCTTTCCCATCCAGAGTCCCAGCATTTGGGAGATATAAAACAAGGTTTGGTCTAAGGGGATGGCTCTGTCAGTAAAGTCCCCAGAACCCATATGGTGGTATCCTCCGTAATCACACTGTGATGGATGGAGATAGGCAGCTTCCCAGAGCTGTCCCTAAGAGCTCAATGCCCAGCCAGTCTAGGAGAATCAATGAATCCCACAGTCTGTGAGAAACCCTGCCTCAAAAATCCAGTGGAGTGTCATGAAAACACACAGTGATGATCTCTGGCCTCCAAGCACACAGGCACACATGTGCACACCAGCAAATACATATGCATCCCCACAAACATACATGCAATGTTGGATGGACACAAAGAATGGGACATGTAGGCAGTTAGTTTGAGGAAGAACCCAAGCAAGGTCAAGGCCAGGTGCCCAAAGACCCGCCCCACCCTGGGGACTCTTCCTTAGCAGATGACCAGCTGTTGGCCAGCTTTATGCACTCAAAACCCTACTGCTCACAGCACATTTGTGTCGGGTCTGGTTGTTATTCCAATGGACGTCCTCACAGGTGTGGGCACACTAGAACATGAGCATCCCTTCACCCCATCAATAGGTACTGCCTGGTACCATCTAGGAGAGCTGTGTGCTGGGCAAGCCTTCCCATGATACGCCGTTGGAACTCGGATTTTGTGCCCTCGAGTGTCGAACATCTCTCTACTCCCTGTACATTTCCCAGAAGGTTGGAGTAAAATATCATGCTTGCCTCCTTGAGATGACCTGTCCATCACCCTGAGTGGCGTGTGTGGGGAGTTCCCTAATTCTTAAGCTGCACAGTTACTGTCTCTTGGGAACACTCACAAATAGCTCATCACGTCCTCTGTATTTTCAAAACTTAGCTTTATAGGGGCAGCCTCTTCCTGGCTTTACCACCTCAGACTCTCCCTTTCTGCCACGCCCGGTTCCCTAAAAGGTCACAGGAGCTCTGGGTGTGGCCTGGGGGATTTGGTTCTAAATCCTTACATCTGCGGCTTGGCTCAGAACTGTGTGTTCTCTGCAGGGCACTCAGTTGTAGAAACTGTTCTTAAAGGAGTTTAGACCACTAGCCAGCATAATTTTATTGATCCTGAGGCTTTGCGAAATGAATTACGGGAAGCCAGTTATTACTTGTTTGGATCTAAGCCTCAGTTTCCACACACACCCATACAATGAGGAAATGATGTCTCCCCTCTTTCCCCATAAGTGATCCTGGAGCACCTGTGTGTGAAGACTAGGTTGACTTCTGGGTTGAACCCCAGGAGCAGGTGTGACTTGTTTGAGCCTTCCAACTGCAGAGACCAGAGGTGGTTTTGTGTTAAGTCAGTGTGGGCGCACTTGGGTTGGTAGTCCACACATGACCCCGCCCCCCCCACCCTGGGATCACAGAGGAGGCTAGGATGACTAAGTACCCCTACCACATGCTCATTTGGCAAACCCTTAGCTGACTTTGTTAGGGTACAAAATAGCCTTCATTCACCTCCCTGTGTTACACCAAGGATTGGTGACTCAGTGTCCCCCAAGCAAGTACATGGGGTGAGCATAATCATGGATGTTGAGATTCTCTGTGTGTATTTCTAGAAAGTCAAAGGTGTGTAAGAGAGGAGGAGGCACAGTATCCACTGGCCAACTGGACCCCTAGCCAGCAGCTCAAGTGAACTCATTCCCTCCCCACATACGCCCAGCTCCCTGCCTGGAATCATTTTTATTATGGGCGCAGGGGTGTGGGTTAGGGGAGAAACATGCCACAGGGTGTGTGCGGAGGTCAGAGGACAGCCCTTGGGAATGAGTTCTCTCCTTCCACTGTGGAGTCAGGAGATTAAACTCTGATCCTCAGGCTAGTACTGGAAGCACTTTGCACCCCTGAGCCACCTCGACAGCCCCAGGAATCATTTTGAAACAAAATCCAAGACGTATCACATTATCTACAGAGCCAACTGTCCCCCTTCTTAAAAGGAAGAATCCTGAGTGAAGCCCTTGAAGGCCATCAGATGGGACTGTCACCCTGGGAACATAGAGAACTCGGGTGACAGTGTCATGACAGGGCCTCCTGCCCTGTCCTTCCTCTTCCCCTTTTCCAGCCTCCACAGGCCAGGCTTGCACATGGTACAGATATGTACATGCAGGCAAACACCCATACTATACACATGAACAAAAAAGATTTTTTAGAAATTTAAGAATGGTCATTCTGAAGCCATGTACCTTCACTTAGGATTTTACACTCTCACTAACAATTGCATTTTTTTAATGTCCTTATCCACCATAAAAAAGGAAAGGAAGGAGGGAGCAACAGTTGGAACTAGGGAACAATTCACTTTACGTCCTCTTTAGTGACTCCTGCACCCTTTCACCTGCATTCCGTCCGCATGTGCATGTATGCCTTCAGAGTCTGTAAGAGGGCTACAGGCAGTTGTGAGCCATCTGATGTAGGTGCTGGGAACTGAACTTGGGTCCCTCTGCAAGAACACTCTTAAGCACTGTCTGCAGCCCCGTCACCTGCAATTTCAAGGCTTGTTTTCAACAGAGTAGAATTTGACATTGCCAGTTCTAAGGAGTTTTCTGCTTGTGAAAGTTGCCCTGATGTTTACTTTCTTACTCACATGGCCTGAGTTATCTTTCCTTCTCTGTTGGTGGCTAGCTCTCATCAGAAGGTCTGAAGGTGCTCTGCTGAGAGACAGCCTGATGGCAGGCTGAGGTGAAGGCGCTCCTCGGGGGGTCTCTGCAGTGATACTGCTAACTATGCATAAATGAGCAATGTCCCGGATGTCGAGGAGCGAGCCTTGCTTATTCATAACTCTCAGCAACCCTGAAATGTTCACCCTTCGATGGAAACAATTACTGATGAGGCAAAGGAAACCTGCTTCATGACCCAGATGGGGAAGAGCAAGAGGCAGGCGCCCACTCCTACTGTCTACCAGAACCCTTAAACAGTGGCAGGCAGGCGGTGTGGATTCTTGGACTTGACACCTCATTTGAGATCTTTTTGTTGTGGGGAAGGTGTGGGAGCTTGCAATTCCATCCTTCCTTCCTTCCTTCCTTCCTCCCTCCCTCCCTCCCTCCCTCCCTCCCTTCCTTCCTTCCTTCCTTCCTTCCTTCCTTCCTTTATTGTTTTGTTTTAGACCCAGGCTCACACTTGCTGGATAAGCACCCTGCCCCTGAACCACAGCCCCAGACCTAGGACTTTGCAGTGCAGGCGCCCTAGTGGCTGCACCAAAGCACTGTCTTCATGAGTGGAGAGCTCTTGGCAGTTCAGCAAAAGGAAAGCTCGAGTGTTCTCGTTTCTTGTATGTGCTTAGGTAGTTTCATCTTAGGTAGATGAAAGAAATCTATCTTTATAGACACGAGAGCAAACTGGCACCATCCCTTTAAAAACCTTTAAAACTTACAGTGGCAGCCAGCCACGCCACGGAAACCCCTCCGAACCTAGAATTTAAGGAGGGTCTGCCTTGAAGGCAGGGGAGATCAGAGCATCAGATAAGGGTATCTAAAACCAGGAAGGGATGTCGGTTTGAAGATCAGCATACCTGTGGCCTAAGAAGTCTGGCTCAGAGCCCCTTCTCATTGGCCCCTGCCCTTCTGGAAGGTTCCCTTTCATCTTCCTTCTCGGTGTCCTTTTACCCCCTGGCTTCCAAGAGAAGTCAAAGAGAGCAGGGGCTGAGAGGACCCCATGCACACCCGTGTTGCTCTGGCCTGGCCTGCACACAGCCCCTTGCGTACAGGGCGCTCTGTGAATGTGAGGTGCCGGTGTGGAGAGGGTTTGTCTGACTAGGCATCCGGAAGCCTGGAGCCATAGGTGACTGTTCATGCAAGGCCTCAGATGCTGCGGAAGGCATCCAGCGGAAGGCATCCAGCAGGAGGCAGGAGGAGATTTCTCTGCTCTCTTCCTGTTCCTCTATAAAGCGCGTCCCTGGTGACTGAGCGCGTGCCATTTACACTCATTAGCATAGTCTGTGTCTAGCCCTTTTTTTGACCACAGGAACCTGACCAGAGCCCAGGAGCCCAGGTCTCGCCCGCCTCAACCCCCTCGGCCCCTTGACTCAGCCCCTGCATAAATGCTGGTTCGTAGGCAGTTTTGTTTCATGATGTCTGTCAGGGAAAAGGGACCCTCTCTCCATGAAGGCCAGAACATCGGTTGCAGAGATGTCCTTGTGTGACCATCTAGCTACCTAGAGCCTGGGAATAGTCATTTCCAGGGAGGAGACAAGAGATGGGAGTCCAACTCTGTGATCAAGTGTGTGCAATGATCTGGCCTCAGGCACTTGGGCCTTGGACCTCTCTGGCTACAGCTAGCCAAGCTTCTTCCCAGAAGAGGGAGCCCTGTGCAGTCTGCCCCCAAGAGCTGGGGAGAGTCAGGCAGCAGTGGGTGCCAGGAGGGAAAGGGAGGGCAGGGTGCGCCAAGCAGCCTAGTCATGTTACACCACATGCGGCGGACAGGCTTTGGAAGAGGTCCCCAGAGTCCCAGGTGGCACCTGACGCTCAGCTGCCACTGCGGTCACACCCTGACACTGGAGCCACACAGCTGCTCGGTCACCTGAGAGGTGGGCACATCACCCTCAGGGCAGCGCCAGGAGGTTGTGAGGCTTCTGAAAGACCGGGGTAACCCTGAAGGGGGCTTCTGGTGCTTCAGTACTCTGTGCCTGGTACCATCAGTACTCTGTGCCTGGTACCGTCAGTACTCTGTGCCTGGTACCGTCAGTACTCTGTGCCTGGTACCGTCAGTACTCTGTGCCTGGTACCGTCAGTACTCTGTGCCTGGTACCATCAGTACTCTGTGCCTGGTACCATCAGTACTCTGTGCCTGCTACTGTCAGTACTGCTTGCATGGGACCATCAGTACTCTGTGCCTGGTACCGTCAGTACTCTGTGCCTGGTACCGTCAGTACTCTGTGCCTGGTACCGTCAGTACTCTGTGCCTGGTACCGTCAGTACTCTGTGCCTGGTACCGTCAGTACTCTGTGCCTGGTACCGTCAGTACTCTGTGCCTGGTACCGTCAGTACTCTGTGCCTGGTACCGTCAGTACTCTGTGCCTGGTACCGTCAGTACTCTGTGCCTGGTACCGTCAGTACTCTGTGCCTGGTACCATCAGTACTCTGTGCCTGCTACTGTCAGTACTGCTTGCATGGGACCATCAGTACTCAACATCTAGCATGGCCAGACCCTATCCTTAGCACTGCCAGTATTCTATGGCCTCTAGGAGCCTGTTTGCTAGTGAGAGCAGCAAGATAGTATTATTACAGGTCCTCTAATATATTGGTCGAACAAAGAAAACTGAAGCTGAACGAGTCCGTGGAAGTGGGTGGGAGCCCTGTGTGGTCACGGAGGCCGGCCTTTGTGAACAGGAACTTGGGTGAGAGGTGTACATTCAAGAGACAGCGAGGTTTGACTTCTTCCTTTCCAATTTGTATCCCTTTGATCTCTCAGTCTGGCGGTTCCTCAGAAAACTGGGCATGACACTCCCGGAGGATCCGGCTATACCACTCCTGGGCATATACCCAGAGGCTTTCCCTGCATGCAATAAGGACACATGCTCCACTATGTTCATAGCAGCCTTATTTATAATAGCCAGAAGCTGGAAAGAACCCAGATGTCCCTCAACGGAGGAATGGATTCAGAAGATGTGGTATATCTACACAATGGAATACTACTCTGCAATTAAAAACAATGAACTCACAAAATTCCTAGGCAAATGGTCAGATCTTGAAAATATCATCCTTAGTGAGGTAACCCAATCACAAAAGAACACACATGGTATGCAGTCACTGATAAGGGGATATTGACCCAGAATCTCGGAATACCCTAGACACAATCCGCATATCAATAGATTTCTAAAAAGATGGAAGGAGAGACCCCTGGTCCTGGAAAGACTGGATGTAGGGGAACGCCAGGACAGAGTAACGAGAGGGGGTTGAATGGAGAAAAGAGGGAGGGAAGGGGGCTTATGGGACTTTCGGGGAGGGAGGAAACGGGAAAGGGGAAGTGATTTGGAATGTAAATTAAAAAAATAAAATAATAAAAAAAAAAGAGAGACGGCGAGGATATTTGAGAATGAAAAGCAGTCAGCACAAAGCCCCCAAGCTGGAAGCACAGTGTCGCAGCCAACCACAGGAGACCCCAGGTCCCTGCGGAGAACAGAGGTGAGAAGAACAAGCGAGCGAGCGAGCGGTGCTGAGGCTGATGGGAAGTGAACGGCACGGGTCAGGTCTGTGAGACCTGTGTGTCCAGGCACCTGAGCTTCCCTGTGCCGTCACTGCAGAACTTGGAGCCAAGGTTAGGGTCTGCTTTCGTAGAACTTACAAGCTACCCTCACTGCCAAGGGCATGTCACCCTGTACTTGCATAGCATGTTTGTGACAGTCGTGGGAAGGGCGAGTGTTTGTATGTATGCAGTTACATGTGCAGCTGTGTGTGTGTGTGTGTGTGTGTGTGTGTGGAGGCCAGAGGTGACTTTTGAGTGCTCAAGTTCCCTGTGTTCTCATTGGACTCTAGTCACTGCAGCATCCTATGGACCATAAGCTATGAAAGCAGAAGTATGCTTAGCATAGGTGATGTCTCCTCAGTACCTAGGACCCAGCAGGGCCATCTCTACAGAGAAAACTGCTTCTAAATAAAGGCGATGTCAGGGTTACAGGAAGACCTGCTAGCCAAGCCCCGCCCTTTACTCAACTGACTGAATTCCTCAAACCCAGTTTAAATAATCCGTTCCTGTGTTGTGGGGCCACGTGGCTGCTCCTCAGGGGACACAGGCACATACACCATTGCCAGCCTACATCTTCTACTCTGGTCTGTGGCAAGAGCATCTGGGGCTTCAGGAGACAATTAATGTCTCACTGGACAGGTTTGCTGAGGGCAGAAGCCCTGACACCAGCCATTAACCAAAACTCTGACTTTATTGAATCCGAGTCTGGGGACCAGTAAGAATAAGGTGGTGTCATTGCGTGTCTATCAGCACCTGGCTCTGTGGACAACCGGAGGAGAGAAATGGTTTGAGATTTGGAGCCAGGCAGCCCTATGCGTATGTCCTTCCTGCTCAGCCACGTGGCCCCAGATGGCCTCAGAGAAGCCTCCGCTTCCTCCTTTGCTCTCTCTCTCTCTCTCTCATGGTGGAGTGGACTCCTGCAGCGGTGTTTTGGGGGCCGCGCATTCCACCTGCTTTCTTGAGCCTCACAGGAGCTTCCGGTCAGTGCCCACCCGTGCACTGTCAGCCTTTCCGATCTTCTTAACAAAGCCAGCTTCTGACTCTGCTGGGACTAGCCACTGTGGCCACCTTAGCGACTTGGCCTTCCTGCAGCATAGCCTCTTCAGCCAGGGTCCAGCCCCCCAGCTCACCTTGTTTAACTTGATTCTTGATCTGATGCCTCATGAGAGTGTGAACTCAAGGTCCAGTACAGGACATGGTGACTCCTTCTGTGACACTGTATGACTGCGGTTGGGTGGTGGCATCAGACAGTGTGCTTCAACACAGAGAACTGTATTGCTTATGGAATGCCCACTGAGATAAGGGGACAGTCACAGGCAGCAGCTTCCCAGAGTCACCTGCCCTTTGGGGAGCTGAATGCAGGTGGAAGGTAGAATAAGAATGGCGGTTGCAGCTGAAGCACCACATCGGCGGCCACCCAGAGACACTGCCCATATGACTCCATAGTGGTGATATGCAAGGATGGGCCTTCTGGGGTCTCTGGCTAGTGACAAATGAAGAGACCACAGCCTGGAGTTCTCTTGCAGAAAGTGCTTGTCTGACCCACACAGTTTCACCTTGAGTTAGATGAGTCAGAGCAGAGAGTTGGGCTTAGTCACATGACCCCAACAAAGACCTATCTATGTGGACTGACCTTAATGTCCCTTTGAGGCTGGTGTGGGACTAGACCCAAAGAAAGACAATCTTTTCCCACAGTTGGACATCATAAGGGCACATATTGTAGTAGCCAGTTCAATCTTTTCCTGTGGTTGGACATCTTAAGGGCATGTATTACAGCAACCATTTCCTCTCACTTCCTGTCAAGACGACTCTCTCCAAGTGGATGAGGACCTCAGGACCAGGGTTGAAAGGAGGAAGCCGTTACCAGAGGACCTCCAGTGGAGCTCTGGCTAGGACCGCCATCAGTGCACCTATCCCCAACCCAGAGGCAGCCCACATGGGCCCCGAGTTTCTCCTCTAAGGAGAAGAGAGAGGTCTCAGTTGGGAATCTATTAGAGCCATAAATTGTTCAAGCACGCATCTTCCGGAAGCTGAGCAGGTCCAGGTGACTGCAGCTCCGATCTGCCCATAGTAGACAGTTGGGTTTCCTGGGACCGTTTCCATGTTGAGTCACTGGTCCTGGTGGAGAGACCCTTTCACAGTCAGTTCTTCTGGAGAACCTGACTGGTTAAGTGAGGATAAGACCGGAGCTGGTTTGCTGAGCTCTGGAACTAAGCAGGTTTCTATGTAGCCTCACTTGATGACATCTCCTTTCATCACTTCATTCATTTCTGAGGGCAAAGGTCAGGCTAGAAGATGCTGAGCTAGACTCCAGGGCCAAAGGAAACTCAGACACCAGCTGTGTGGCCTAGGGCAAATCCCCAGTTTTCCCTGGGATGACGTCTGCTGAACTGAGTCATGCTGTCAGTCCCCGACCCCTCCCCCTGCCGTAGAAGCACAGCTCAACTCCACCCCTCCCTTCTCCTTCTCCCCTCTCAGCTCTGGACGTCAAGTTCCACTCTGAACACTGACCTGGAGAGTTAGAGTTGTGGAGGCTTGTCACTGGCACACAGTGACCCATCGAGGCAGCTGGTGACAAGGTGCTAGGGAAGGGACTCAGAAGCCAACCACCCCCTGCTCGTGAGTGTGATCGGAGAGAAAAGCCTTCCACAACTTCACCTTCATGATCAGGACCCCAGAACCTGAGCGCAGTAGGAAGCCCGGCATCCATTCAAACCCAGAATGCTCCTCTAGGAGGCTCACAGTGGGCAGAGCCCAAGCAGGCTGAGTGCTTGTTTCTGGACCTTTATGCAAGCATCTACCCACAACTGTCACATCTCTTTCACTCTCAAAAGTCCCGTTTCCCCTCATCTACCATTGTCGCCGATGCTCACACAAGCACAACCACACCAAAAAAAAAAAAAAGTGAGGAGCTAGGTCTCCTATGCTGAGTCATGTGGAACCAGAGTAGGGTCATCACAGCCTCCCAAAGCCCCTCCCAGACAGACACCCTCACTCCAGTGACAACACAGGCAGCCCCAAGCCATCCCGCATGCATGCATGCATACACTCACGTTGTCTTCTGGCAGGAATGTGCTGAGCTCAGCTCCAGGCCTGGACCCAGGAAGAAGGAAGGTCGTCCTGTTCTGTCACAGTTGGCTTTCCAATAGGTCAGTTCAGTGCTGGCCAGATGTTTGTGGGCACATGTGGATGTGTGTTTAACCTACAGGGATAATCCTGCCTATGCATGAGGGCTCTGCAGGCAACTTTCCCAGCAGGCTTAACTTCCACTTCTCGTAGATGTCTAAGACTGTGTGCACGTGCGTGTTTGTGTGTCTGTGTGTGTGTGTGTGTGTGTTGTGAGAGCATTGGTGCAGATACACAGAAGAAACAAGCTTACAACGCTTTGTTTCTTTTATGTTCCTCAAAAGGAAACAGGCTTATCTCTTATTGGCTTGCAGAGAACACCTGGCACTCCTGCCCAGCCAGCTCTGAGAGCAGAAGGGTTTCCTAAGCCGGGCTTAATCACTTGAATTCCTCGGGTGATTTCCAGGCACCAGCACCCCCATTCTGTACAGGGGAAGCTTAGCCTGATTTCATTGACTTCTTATCAGAATGTTGCAAAGTCCTCAGCCTGCCAGTCACGACGGATGTGTACAGTTTGGCTGATGATTCTGGGGAGCGTGGGGGGGGAGGGGCGGTTCTGTGATGGAGACTGCCAGAGCAGAGCTGTGGAGCATGCCGGTCTGAGGGTCCAGGCTCTCTCGGGACCCTCAGACAAGCATCTGCACTCGACTCTTGATTCGGTTCACTTTGCTTTGAAGTTGTCTCACTTGGATTCAAAATCTACTTACCAGCCTCCCTCATCCTGTTTCCCTGCGCATCCTGGAGCACAGAGGTTCCTAACACTTAGCTCCCAGGTGTGAGCACATGATGTTAGCAACGTGGGTCCCACAACATCGTAGGTCTCCCTGTTAGAGTCACGGCTGCTTGTCTTAGGAGGCAGGATGCCTGAGGGAGGCAGCTATATGCTTCTCTGCGGATGAGCCCGCCTGGTACAGTTCTTCTCACTTGTTCCATCAAGGCTTGTAGCCGGTTCTGTGCATATGACAGAGGCCCACTCCTCCTTCCTCCATTGCCTGACACTCAGTGACGAGTGAGTCACAGGTGAGAGCGCTCAGCCAACAGGCTGGAAGGGAAGCAGCAGGGACTGTGCGCACTAAGGAGCTTGGCTAGAGAGTGGGATTGGCCCCTGGAGGGGCGCAGGGACGGTCTGTGTGAGAATGCCGCCAGAAGACTGTGACACTGGAGGGCCGGGCACTCACCTACAAGCTTACGACTTGTTGCTTCTTTGGTGTCTCTCAAAAGGAAGCAGGCTTATCTCTCTCTAGCTTGCAAAGGATTCATTCTGAGGATAGCATTCAAACTGAGGGTGTGCGATCCAGGGGACTTTTAACTTTCCCTCCTTGTTTCACCCTACTCTCTAAAGCAAAACTTTGCTACCTTTGGGGGCTGTGTGCCCCAGGACTTCACTCTGATGTGAAGTCATGATAAGGTCCTATTACCTAATCCTTTGTCTTGGGACTCTCTCCATGTCACTTAAACCTGGAGTTCTTGGGTCTATGGATAGGTGCTTCATCCCTGGGGATGAATACTTTACACTTTTAAAGAATTAATTAGTTTATCTATTCATTTTACATCCTGATCACACCCCACCCTGTCCTCCCAGTCCCACCTTTACAAATCCCTGCCCCCCATTACCCCCTGCCCTTCTCCTCAGAGTACCACCCCACTCTGGGACAGTCAGACTAAGCGCGTCCTCTACCACTGAGGCCCAACCAGGCAGTCCAGTTGGGGGCAGAAATGAATTATTAAGTGAGTATTAAACTTCAAGGTCCCATGTGCCGAGCATAGCATAGTGGTGGCGGTGAGCTCACAGGCTTCCTGGCAGATGGGGAGAGGAGATGAGCAGCAGGAAAGATAAGAGGAGCCACCAACCTTCTTGGCTCGGGAGGGGCCTCGATTTCCAGATCAGGGTCTCGGGCTCAGTGGGGCCTGCCCTCCAGCTCGCCTCCTGTCCATATTGATGAGGAGGAGTCCGTGCCGACTGGCCGGGTCTTGTGCTTCTCCTGTCAAGGAGAAAAGTGGGTAAATGCCTTTTGGTTGTCATTTCTCTTTGACATGGAAGGTTTCTTTGTCTTTTGAAGAACCAGGACCAAGGATATGAAGAATGTAAAATGGGAACTGGGAAGATGGCTCAGTTGGTAAAGCTTGAGGACTTGGTTTGGATCCCTAGCACACGCTTTTCAAAGCCAGGCACAGTGGCATGTACCAGGAGTCTCAGCTCGGGAAGGTGGGGTCTGTAGGTTCCCTGAGGTTCTCTGTGTAGCCAGCCTAGCTAAATCAGTTCAGAGAGAGACCATGCCTCAAAAAATAAAGTGGAGAATAATCAAGGAAGACACCGAAGACCTCAGCCTCCATACACACACGCACACGCATATGCACACGTACCCGACCTCATACATGAAAGGGGGTATGGAAATGAGAGTGGGCTAACCTGCTCATTACTTACAGAGTGGGCTAACCTGCTTATCACTCGTGGCTTCCTACAGAGTCATGTTGGGAGCACAGTCTGATGGAGCTCTGCAAAGGAGTGCTCCTCATGGTGCTGGGCAGTATTGGGAGTGTCAGGAGCGTGGATGACACAGCCATGTCAGGTCCCAGAGCTGTGAGAACAAACAGCATGGGGGAGGGAGAGTGTGAGGTTCTCAGCGTATGCGTTCCAAGCCACCCTTCAGGCCCGGGGACTCTGGCCAGGGGCATGGGTTTGTTGCAGCGCACCGCCCTGAGCCAGAGCCCCTGAGGAGGGGTGACCATGGGCCTTTCTCTTGGGCCTATGTAGCTCCAGTGAACCCCTGGCCTTGAGGATGCTCTATGATTCTGTTGGTCCCCTAGGTAGACCCATGGGCTCTCCATGGGTCCCTGACTCTCCCTGGATAAGGCCATGGGGTGTTGAAGCAGATGTTGTCTGGGTATCCAACACCCCACCAGATCCTGGCAGAGCCCACTCAGATGTCCTCCAGGTTGTTGTCCATTTGGCTGGCCTTGGTTCTGTACCCTTCCTGGGTCGACTCCCACTTTACCCCCACACCGTCTTTATCCTCCCCATCCCCACCCTGCCTGGCCTTCCTCTCAGTAAGCTAGAGTCCGCGGCCACCTGTCCCTTCCCAGGTCTGTTTCTTCATCTCCCCCATGAAAACATTAGGGCCACTGAGCAGGGAAAAGAGAAACTGAGTCTACAGGCAGCTCTCTCTAGGCTGTGAGCAGGAGCTGTCCCTGTGCTTTGAAACTCGTTGCCAGCCAGGCAGAGCACCAGCCTCGTGACCCTGTGAGAGCCCGGCACCGGTGCTCAGCTTCTGCTGCCTCCGCTCCAACCCGGCTCTTTCTGGCCTACTCTTCAGGTGTGTTCTTTTGACCTGTGCTGGAAAGAGAGGTCTCTCCAGCCTTGCTCCCCCGATTTATAAACCACCTTCCTACCCTGAGCTTTGAAATTCAGGACGCTGTGTTTCTGGAAGTGTGGTATGATAAGGGGACAGCTGAGTTGAGGGATGAACCTTTCATAATTATGCAGAACAGTCTCTTCTAAGCTGGGGAATGCCTAGGCTGGGGAAAGAGGTCCTGAGCAGGGGACTGGAGGTGTTCAGGGATGAATGACACAGTTGACCTGGGCCTGCAGGAAACACTTGCTCTTGCGTCTCCAAAGCTCCTCTGCTCCCCTGCTCCAGGTCACCAGAACAGCCACGTTACCACAGCCGCATCACAGTGCTGTCCTGACCCGGGAGCCCGATGCTCCCCGCGAGTGCAGCCGGTGCAGGAGCTGCACGGTGTTCATGGTGCTCACGGCAGTGAGCCACAGCTGCTTCCAGTCTGTCACAGTCCACACGGTGCACATCAGGGGAACGAGGAGAAGGAATCAGCTGAATCGGACAGAGGCTGCAAGCTCTGAGCAGGTGTGGGAGACGAGGCTCCCCTGGGACCAAGTCCAGCGCCACTGTGGACAAGCTGGGCAACTCGGGCCCTGTGGGAGTCAGTCCGTGAAGAGCTGACCATAGAGACGCAGAGTGGGGCTGCCTCCTCCCCCGTCAGCCCAGACCCTTTTCCAGTCCTGTAGAAGCAGAACCCATCTTCAAGGAATGAATACCCCTCGCCAAGGGGCCTAGTTCTGAGATACTCAGGCCAGAGATGGCCCTTTCCTCATCTAAGGCCAGTACCAGGCTTTACAACCTCGCCAGCGCCACCCTCGTGTACGCTTCAGGGGTTGAAGCCGCTTGCTTTCTAGTAGAGATATTCCAGTGCAGAGGTGAGATCTGACTAGCCCAGTTCCCTGATGGCCAGACTGGAAGCCTGAGTGGAGTAGGCAGCGTTAGCCGGTGAGGGGTTTAGAACTGGCTGCTGAAACCCTCAAGGGCAAAGGGCTGTGCCTCCTGCCAGTGCAGTCAAGCTTCGTCACAGTGTCCTGTTAACAAAGAAGCTCGCCGATACTCCATCAAGTGGATCTGCTTAGGAAAGAACTAGAAAGGAAGACAGCGGAGTCCCCGGGTAGAGGTGTTGTTACATCAGAGGGTGCAGGTTTCAGCCGTGACTTGGAGGAACAGGTGACTACTGCTTTAATTTACACAACACAGACTGTGCCGAGCTGTGGGCTCAGTGCCCAGAGACACACCCCTCCTGTTATGTCACCAGGGCAGCCCCACCTGGTGTCATGTAAATGTCACATTACCCTTGGCTGGGCTTCTCAGATAGCACCTCGGAAACTTGGCTGTGGAAGGACAGGGAAGTCTGATGTTGCATGGGCTTCCTGCCTGCCTGTGTCTGCTGACCATACCCAGATCTCCGACCAGGGATGGGCACCTATGCACCCAGACCCCTGGAGGTTAGGACCAGCATTCACACGGGCTAAGACAGGTTCTGACCAAGAGGGACTGGGGCCAGGCCAGCAAAACATTTAGGAGTTTGATCCTCGTGCTAGGCCTTTGGTATGCGGTCATGGAAATAGGAGGTTTAGATGTGGTACATCTGGGAGGACAGTGTCGGGAGAGCCTCTGTGTAGCTGTGTGAGTCACTCAGCCGGAAGCTGAATATGGGTTTGGACACATGGCAGGACAGCAGGTGCAAACCTTGACCGAATAAGCAAAGTAAGGCAGTCATAAAAAAACAAAACACATGAGTGTGGGCTTTGTGCTTTGGAAGATGAAGGGTTTGGGGATGCACAGTGCGATGGTCACACCGTGTGAGAGTGACATACCACTGCGCAGCACACTTTGAAATGATTGTTATATGTTGTATGGTGCTTTAGATTTTTATTTTTTTAAACTTTCTATTGATTCTTTGTAAATTTCATGTCATGGGCCCCATCTCATTCATCTCCTCATCCCTCCTCACCTGCGCCCCACCCCTGCCACTTCTCCCCCAAAAGAAAGCAAAAATTAAAAAAACATCTTGGCCTGGATGCTGCGGAGTGTCCCTGAGTGTCACCCGGTACACACCCTTCTGCCCAAACAGCTCACTTGCAGATATTCACTGCAGTGAGTCATTGGTCTGGTCGGAGACCTCTGGCTTCTGCCACACTATCAATACTGGATCCTCGCCAGGACTCCTCTTGGATATCCCATTGCTACAGGGCCACGGACCCAGACATGGTCCCGGGTGACAGCACAGGCCAGGACCGCACTATGGCCTCCGGGGGCCATGCAGGCTGCTCACATGGAGCTGTTCCTCACCACCCTCGGGTCTCCAGCTCCACCCCTCTTCCTTGTGCTCACATCCTTCCGCTTCTTTCTCTTCCATCTCTATACCACAGACTTATTCATCTAGTGGCACCGGGTATCTTGGGTCTCTCGGTGTCTTCTGCCTCGCCAGTGCTGAGTGGTGTTGGGCAGGGGTCTGGATCTATTTTTTTTTTAATTATATGTGTGTGTATACGTGTGTGTGCAATTTAAAATGCTAATTTATACATTGTGTTAATATTTTAGATGTATTTTATTTTTAATTTTGATTGTACATATGTGTATGTTAGAGAAAGAGTGTGTGTGTGTGTGTGTGTGTGTGTGTGTGTGTGTGTGTGAACACATGAGTGCAGGTGCCTACAGAAGCCAGAGGTAAGGGGTTCCCTGGAGCTGGAGTTACAGGCAGTTGTGAGCCACCTGTGGGTGCTGGGAACAGAACTCAGGTCCTCTGCAAGAGCAGTGTGTACTTAACTGCTGAGCCACCTCTCCTACAGCCCTCTCTCCAGTCCTGATAATTCTTTATGTATTGTGGATACAAGCCTTCACGACACTCGCGATTTGCAAATATCTTCTCTGTGGCACTCGTCTTTCTTTGTCTGTGTTTTAAGTCCTGATAGCATATAATGCATCCACTTGTCCTTTCATGAGCTGTGCCTCTTGGTAACCTTGTTAAACAAAGGTATCCCATATAGGAACTGCCAGTGCTTGTGTGGGAACAGTGTGCCAGGAGTGTGCTGTACAGGAGGTGTGGTGACAAACGAGACTCACACCATTCATGTTCATGGAGGAAACAGGAGGCGTAAATAATCACCTGCAATGCTGGCACCTGAAGGCTGAGCCGCCCTGTCTTAGTAAAATGAAGGCCTAAGGATGGAGCTCACTGGTATAGCACGTGCCTAGAATACCCCAGGGCCTGGGCTTTACCCCCAGCACGGAAATAGTAGCACCACAACACCCTATAATTTTGTGATGCTGCACTGCACAAAGTAGCTGGAAGGAAGAGCCAGGCCCCAGAGAGCAGAGAAGGCTTTTGAAAAGTCGGACAGAGCAACAGTAGACTCGGGGCCATGGGAGCAGGTCAAGCTCATTGGAAAGCCCCACTTCTTTAGGCAAAGTGTTCTGCTTCGAGAAATTTACAGGGGAAAGTGGTAGAGAGGCCGCATGTGCTAGAGGTCCGGTTGAATCTGGAGACCTGCCTCAGCCCCGTAGCTTCTGAGTGCTGCTTCGCTTTTGTGGACCGTGCTCAGTAACCTTGTGAGGCCCAGCCTCTATCAGGCAGCAAAGCTGGGCTAGGTCTGAACCAGGTATTTCAATGTATAGAAAGGAGAGCTGGATCCCTGTCACAGTGGGTCAGGTGGATGAAGAATGTGGCAGGGAAAAGGGAGGTGGGCGCTGTTAAGGCCCACGTGCTCCCTCCCTGTGAAGCAAGGTCTAACTGTGGCAGTTCTTGGACATCACACACTGGAAGCCTCAGGAACAAGGATTTCAGGAAAGAGGGTCCTTGACTGGATTTCTTGTAGTTCAGATGTTACCTCCTTTTTAAAACATGAGAAAAAGACCCAGTGGGCTGCTGTCATCTTAAATGGCTTTGAGCTCTCACATTGTTGCTGCATTGAGAGGCAGCAGTTTGTGCTAGGGTTGAGATCTGGGCCATCTTGAAAAGGCAGTACTCATGTCGCCACCGGAGAGCTTTCATGCCCTCCCGTAAGAGCCGGCCTTCTTTCTTTCCCTGCCTCTCCAGGGAGACTCACCACCGATCACTAAGGCCAGTGACCAGTACTCATAGTTCCTTCGTTCTGGGAAGAAGGGGAGCAGCTGAATGCTCAGAATGGCTCTGGGCAGAAGTCGTCTGGACTCCTTCCCGGCCTCCCCGGCCGTCTCACTGGCACCTCACACCCCAAGGCCTGGCAGGCTGTGTCAGATGATGTATCAAGCCAGCAGAGCCCCAGGAGAGCCTTGCTCAGAGTTCCATGGCAGCTGGCTGTGGCCAGCCTCCTGGAAGGGAATGCCCACACTGGCCACCAGCCATTGCCCAGGGTGAGCACACCACAGGGGAGTTAGGCAAGAGGACATTCAGCACAGTGTCCCTAATGCCAGCCCTGGCCTTCTGCTTGCTGAGCATGGCCCTCCCAGGAAAAGGTTTAAGGACTGTGGTCTCTACTCTATGTCCTTACATGGAAGTGTGCTCTGGTTTCTCCAGATTGCTGCACACCTGGAACACTGGGACATACCCCGGGAGGGACAGTAGCTCAAAACCCATCTGGGGCCATCTACCGCCCTCTCACATGCTCTGAGCCCAGAGCCTGGGGGATCGGGTGGTCTAAGGAAGTGTCGCCTGCCAGGAGGAGGTGCAAGGTGGACTATCAGGAGGTAGTTCAGGGGCTGTAGACATGGCTGAGCAGTTGCTGCTCTTGCAGAGAAACCAAGTTTGTCTCCCAGCAACCACGGGATGGTTTACCATTGTCTACAAACTCAGGTTCCTGTGGGTTGGACTTTCTATTCTGGCCTCCACTGGCACTGTACTCATGTGGTACACAGACACACACGCAGGTAAGACACTCACATAAAGTAAAAATAAATATTTAATGAAGGGTGGGGGTGACTTGGAAGCCACACTGATAGTAGGGGCTCCTGTGGGCTGCATGGGGAGGGGCTACTGTCACTTGTTCTGAATCGATTCAGATAGGTATAAGGCATGCTCTAGAAACTTCTGGTGGCGAGCTCCAGACAGCACTCTGGTTTTCTACTGACTTCTCTCCTGTGTTCTCCTAACAAGGGTCTGTTACAGAGAAAGGCTCCTGTGGTTTGACCAGTAGGTCCATAGCTGGGGGTGTGGTGTGGGAAGATTTTTGGAACCTTTAGGACACAGAGCCTGACTGGTAGATGTGACCAACTAGAGGCTGACCTTCAGGTCTATACCACAGCCCTTCTTCTGGCCCAAGTGCTCTGCTTCCTAATTGGCCAAAATATGAACAAGTCATGCCGCAAGCCACCACCACCATGGACAGAACCCCTAGCCATAGCACCTTCCCTGCCAAACTGTGAGCCAGAAATAAACCTCCTTCCTAAAACCGCCTGCCAAGGGAGGTCTTCACAGGGATGAGGAAAGTAACAAAGGTCCCTCAGGAGTTTCAGGCGTGGCTATTCAGACTTGCAGAGTAGGCACAGCTCCCACTAGGTGCTGGTATTGTGGGAGTCAAACCACTGACAGGAAAGGTTCCGTGGGCATGTTTGGTGACCCCTTGGCTTACACATTCTAGAAGCCAAGCTTTGGGGTTGGAAATATTCTGAAGTTACTTCAGAAGCAGAATAAACAAGGAATATGTGTGCTGGGATTCACAAGCGACTCGTTACAGGTCAGAGGGTCCTGGGGCTCAGCAGTATTGAGAACCACTTCTTGGCGACAGGAGGGATATGTCTCGGTTGATAGGTTGATAGAATGGTTGATTGCCTGGTCTACACAAAGTCCTGAGTTCATCCCCAGCACTGAATAGAACTAGGTGTGGTAGTTCATGGTTGTCATTCCAGCACTGGGAGGTAGAGGCAGAAGAATCAGATCAAGGTCATCTTTAGATACATATAGACTTAGAGGCTATCCTGAACTACATGAAAGCCCTCCCCCCCCTCTCTCTCACACACACACACACACACACACACACACACACACACACACACACACACACGGCGGGAAGGAAGGATTTCGTTCCCAGTTTCTGGAGAGTCATCCCATCCCAGCAGCTAAAACACTGGCTAAGATGCTGGTTCACAGCAAGGAACTCGCAGAGAGGTTTAAGATGGAGCACCATCCGGGAGCACCACCATGCACACTCCCGCTCAGCCAGGGACAATCCGGAAAGTTAATATTTGGAGGCCTGATGGCCACTTGACCTTCCTTAACCTTGAGCCGCACTCAGCAGAATTAGTGCCAAATTCAGTCACAACGCAGCTTTGATGCTTCTTGGCTTAGCGACGCCTGGCTGAATTAAGCAGCCAGCCACTTCCCGAGTAATGCTGTTGTAAACCCATATCTCAGAGAAATCAAGTTTACAGTGGCTTTTCTGGTCCTGGGTAGGCAGCCAGTCTCCATCTAAGAACGCATCTGAAGGAGATCTGTGTCACACATTTATGATTCCAAGAGTGACCGCAAAAGACCCAGCCGGAGCCACAGCCTTGCACAGAGGCTCCCACAGCCTTGCACAGTGCGTGCTTCTGCAAAGACATCTGCCCAGCAACTGCTTGTGCTTAGCTTGGATTGCTAGCACCCTCCTTACTGACCCTGATCGCTAGGATACGGGTACACCATTACTTATAGTGTCCTCTTCACTTTGCCTTAAAAAAAAAAACTCCCCCTGCCTCTATGCATGTGCATATAACTTAATATAGCCCGTGTTTTCTTGTAAGCTTGCTGGTCCCTATAAATCCATCATCTCTGGGGAACCTCCTTCCTCCTGTTGTTTGGATGGACGAGGGTCGTGACATCTGAGTGTGAAATCTCTGCTCGCACAGGCGGGATGCACCCCCAACTGAAGACCTAAGAGGTTACAGGACTTGCATGGGCTCTAGGTTGAAGCTTCACCTCTCAGATCCTGGATCTCCTCCATGGCAGAAAGAGGGTGATGGCAATGGGATGACAAGTGCCCAGCAGATAAAAGTGCTCGGTGCCCAGCAGATAAAGGTGCTTGCTGCCAAGACTAATGACTGCTGTCGATCCCCGGGAATAGAGTCATGTGGTGGATCGACAGTCCCTGAAGCTGCCCTCCGATCTCCATGAATGCCTACAGCATACATGTGCACACACACACACATGAATGTAATTATTTTTTAAGGTAGATGATGACAGCTGAAAATAAAGCTCAGTTGGTAAAGTGCCTGCTACGTAAGCATGAAGGCCTGAGTTCTGTTCCCACATCCATGTTTTAGAAAAAAAAAGCCAGATGCAATACTCCATGCTTACATTTCAGTGTTGGAGAGACACAGGTACGTCTCAGCTATCCCAGGAGCCACAACACCTCTGCTCAGTGCATTGCATTGAACTCTTCAAGGGCAGACATCGAGGACTGCCCAGACCAATGATTTCTCGTGAAACCTTCCCATGGGAGGCAGGCAGAGATCAAGTCCAGCCTGGGGTGCTCCTAGATCACACACGTGCTAGAGTCGGATCAGTCAGACCTTCCTTGGGAGCAGAAGAGTACCCTGTTCCCTCCCAGTGGCATCTCTGACCACTGAGGCCATGGATCCTAACTCTACCCAAATTGAGTTAAGGCCCAAGAGAGTTTAATCTAGGAGACACAAGGAAGACCTAGAAGCCACTAGCAAAGCTCAGACCTCAAGGTCAGGCCTGTGCCTGGGGACCACCAGGGCCTCACGTTCTTACCACAGAGTGCCTAATGATGGGGCCTCCACCCTTTTAAATACAGGGCCAAGGCCACCCTGGATTTCCTAGCCACCTTGACCTCCTCTGGAGGGCAGTGGAAGAAACACAGGGTTCCCCTCCAGGATTTCCACTTGAGTTCTCCACCCTGCTGAACCTGCACGTAGCCCAGGGAAGTCTCTCTTCAGCCAGCACTGACCAGACAATCAGTGTGCCAGGCACAAGCTGTGTCTTCTGAAGCACATGAGGCTGGTCACCTGGACACAGCCTAGCTGCAGTCCCTCTGTCTCCCTGCTAAACGTGCCTGAGCTGGTGGGGATAGGGCTGAGCTCTGCGGCACAGTAGGAGTCTGCTGATCAGTCCCAGGATGCGAGTCTGAGCCTTTGCTCTCACGGCCCTGGGTGTGGAGCACTGGCACACTGACTTCCATTGGGAACTGAGCAGAGTATATTGCTTAGGGACTCAGTAGGGGAGAACACAGCTACACAGGGCTGGACAGATGGACCCTTCCAGAGCCCAAGATCCACAGACCTCATGTGTGGTTTAGTTTTATGTCGACCTGACACAGGATAGAATCATTTAGGAAGAGGGAACCTCAACTGAGAAAACGCTTCCACCAGATTGACCTGTGGGCAAGCCTTTGGGAGCATTTCCTTGGTTAATGATTGATGTGGGTGGGCCCATCCCAGGGGAGATGTGGTGCCATCCCTATGCAGGTGGTCCTGAGTGGTATAAGAAGACAGGCTAATCAAGACATAAGATGCATATCAGTAAGTAGCATTCCTCGGTGGCATAAGCTTTAGTTTCTGCCTCTAGGTTCCTGCCATGTGTTCCTGCCCAGGCCATTCTGTGAACAGTGACCTGGGATATAGAAGCCAAATAAGTCCTTTCCTCCTCAAGTTGCTTCTGGTCAGTGTTTTTATCACAACAGTAGAAACCTAGCTAAGACAGAGATGGAGGATATAAATACAGTTATCCCAGTAGATTATTTTTTTTTAAATTTTATTTTCTAAGTTTTTTTTATTTACATTCCAAATCATTTCCTCTTTCCCGTTTCCTCCCTCCCCGAAAGTCCCATAAGCCCCCTTCCCTCCCTCTTTTCCCCATTCAACCCCCTCTCGTTTCTCTGTCCTGGCGTTCCCCTACATCCAGTCTTTCCAGGACCAGGGGTCTCTCCTTCCATCTTCTTAGAAATCTATTGATATGCGAAATGTGTCTAGGGTAATCCGAGATTCTGAGTTAATATCCCCTTATCAGTGACTGCATACCATGTGTGTTCTTTTGTGATTGGGTTACCTCACTAAGGATGATATTTTCAAGTTCTGACCATTTGCCTAGGTATTTCGTGAATTCATTGTTTTTAATTGCAGAGTAGTATTCCATTGTGTAAATATACCACATCTTCTGAATCCCTTCCTCCGTTGAGGGACATCTGGGTTCTTTCCAGCTTCTGGCTATTATAAATAAGGCTGCTATGAACATAGTGGAGCATGTGTCCTTATTGCATGCAGGGAAAGCCTCTGGGTATATGCCCAGGAGTGGTATAGCCGGATCCTCCGGGAGTGTCATGCCCAGTTTTCTGAGGAACCGCCAGACTGCTTTCCAGAGTGGTTGTACCAGCTTGCAATCCCACCAGCAGTGGAGGAGTGTTCCTCTTTCTCCACATCCTCGCCAACAACTGCTGTCTCCTTTGTTTTTGATCTTAGCCATTCTGACTGGTGTGAGATGGAATCTCAGGGTTGTTTTGATTTGCATTTCACTAATGACTAAGGATGATGTTAAAATGCAGCAGAGCATGGAACAAAGACATTCGCCTGACAGGATGGGTCTTCTGTGTGCTTCCTGTTCCCTAGAAACCTCTTCAACTAGGGTACCTTTTATCCATAGCACAATATGACGAGTCAGAAGACAGTTGCAGAAGATGTGCTATAGACAGAGTTGATCTATCTATTCCAAAACACGTATACAACAGACATGTAGTTGGTGTCAACTAGATGCTAGCCAGGCACTCTTAGAGCAGCAACACACAGGGCAGCACAGGTTGGAGGCACGTGGGGGACTTTGAGATTTAATAGACAAGCATGCCTCACTAGGATCAACAGCAAATACTACAACACCTCTGAAGTCACAACGCAAAGTTAAGGACAGTTGACTCCAAGGCAGACAGTAGAGACTCGGGATAGCATTTCCATCCCATCTGGTTCTGGCCCTGCCCCTCAAGGCCTTATCCTTTCATCTCGACTCTTCACATTAGGACACTGTACACATCGCACAACTGATTTACCTCTCAGGCTGCTTTGGAGGGGTTCCGTGTGCGTGTGCGTGTGTGTGCGCGTGCGTGTGTGTGTGTGTGTGTGTGTGTGTGTGTGTGTGTGTGTCTGTCTGTCTGTCTGTCTGTCTGTCTGTCTGTGTCTGTGTGTGCATGTCTATGCGTGTTCATATTTATGTAGCTGTGTATGGGGAAACTATACATACATGTGTGCGTGTGAGGGTAGAGGCCAGAGGATAATCTCAGGTGTTATTTTTCAGGTTCCATCTTTTATTTCATTTACTTGTTTGTTTGAAGACAGTATCTCTTATCTGTCCTGGGAGTTGCCAGACTGGCTAAGTTAGCATGCTCCAGGGATCCATCTGTCTCCACTCGCAGCGATAGGTTTACAAGCATGCACTTCCACATCCACTCTTTAACATGGGATCTGGGATCACACTCAGGGCCTAACACTCACACAGTAGGCACTTTCCTGGCTGAGCTAACTTTAGCAGTGCTGGATTTCACATATGCTAGGCAGACACTCTACCAATGGAGAGCCATATCTTGAGCCCTTGAGGAACCTTTGAAAGAGACTGGAGCAAAACACAGACATCACAACCATGAGTCACTGTGCCAGAGTGTTCTGATGTCTCCAGTATCCTATAACATCACTGAGAAAGTCACAGATGGTACCCACCAAAATGGACCTAAAGAGCATTAGGCAAAATCCATGAGTTCTCTTGCCTCTTGCCTGGGCTTCTCACCTATCATGGGGTTGCTACTCTGAAAGTGCCCTCCTTAAGCCTGACCGTCAGTCAGGGTTCATGTCTTAAACTCCCATCTGAAGCAGCTGAGAGTTCTGTTCTCTGTCATCTGCTGTTGGGCTTATGTTTTCATTAGAGTGTGAACACCTCCAGGGGGCGTGATGGAGCAATGAATAGCAATTGTGTACAGACTGTCCATGTCAAAAGGGACCCAGATCCTTGTCCTTCATAGTGTTGGGGGGGGTGTTAGTGAAGGGTAGGAGAGAATTCTATGAAATACATATAGAAATGGTCTGCATTTTACTGTGTGGTTCCGGATGAGGGACTTGAAATTCTCACAAGGACAAGGTGGACCATGAGCATCATCAAGGGAGAAAGGCACAGAGTCAGGGCAGAACCCTGGTCCTGATAGTGAGGCCCAAGGACCCTTGCAGTCACTAAGGATAATCCACAGATTCTGATGGGCTAGATATTATCCATAATATACATACAATATTATGTCATATTGAGTACACATATAATACAGTAGTATATATTTATAGTATGTTATATGTATTATATTGTCAGTGATATATGTATTTCAACTAAAACCACATATTAACTAGGCTGAATGAAAAGCAGGTACTTGAATCTGGCATCTTTTCTTGGCCCATATATTAAAGATATTTATAATTCATAAAAATAAACTCCATTCCCTTCCCTTTTATGTTTTATTTTAAATGTACATTATTAGTGAGAAAATGTTAATATCTCTAGTTCTAATAACTGACTGCGGATGCCAAGGAGCTGTTGTTTATGTGGTCATGGGTATCTCTATCCATTATATTAGAAATTAGAGCTGAGGGCCTGTGAAATACCGATTCATTTACAAATGACAAAAATAATGTTGAAGTAAGTGGTGTATTTTTAGAGCGTGTAAAGGATCCTGAAACCAATGTGTTTTCCTTACGCGGCAGCAGCAGGCTTAGGCTCAGGCTCCTCCCAGAGTCTGGAGCTAGGGATGAGGACAGGTGGAATGGGCTGAGATCCCTCTGGGATGCGTCCCTCCGAGGTGGGTGATGGAGAAGTGGCCTAGAAGAGTGACCTAGCAACTCAAGTTGTAGGTTAGAGAGAAAGGGGAAAAATGATAGAAGTCACGGGTGGGAGACTGTCACATGGAAAATACTGCTGGAGAAAAGAGGTTGGGCTAGCCCAAAAGTCACCTTGAGAACAATGGGACTATGCCCAGGGAACAATGTAACGGGTGAGCTAGTGTGTGGGCTGGTGCTTTTGTTAGGTTGCTTTGGGGTTGGCTGGTCAGTTGCTCTTTGAGATAGGGTCTCATGTCTCTCAACCTTCCCTCAAACGTGGTTTCATATTCGAAGACAACTTTGAACTTCTGATTCTCCGGCGTCCGCCCCTCAAATGCTGCAATTACGGGCCTGCACCACCGTGCCCAGATTTACGGAGCGCTGGAGATAAAAACCAGTGCCTCGTGCCTGTTAGAAAGCATTCTACCAGTTAGTTGGTTGCCGCTTTGTCTTTTTGACAGTGTCTTTTGCCTTGCAAAAACTTTGTAATTTAATGAGGTCCCATTTGTCTATTCTTGATCTTAGAGCATAAGCTATTGGAGTTCTGTTCAGGAAATTCTCCCCTGTGCCCATATGTTCAAGGTTCTTCCCTAGTTTCCCTTCTATTAGTTTCAGTGTGTCTGGTTTTATGTGGAGATCTTTGATCCACTTAGAATTGAGCTTAGTGCAAGGAGATAAAGACTGGATGTAGGGGAATGCCAGGACAGAGTAATGAGAGGGGGTTGAATGGAGAAAAGAGGGAGGGAAGGGGGCTTATGGGACTTTCGGGGAGGGAGGAAACGGGAAAGGGGAAGTGATTTGGAATGTAAATTAAAAAAATAAAATAAAATAAATAATTAAAAAAAAAAAAAAGAACGCATTCTACCAACTGAGCTGTGCACCCAGATCTCAGAAGAGTGGAACTTGGAGGCAATCCTTACGATCTGTGGCTCTTCTTAAACTGCGGTGGAAGGAATGCCAGACTGTCCTGGTGCCCTGCAGAGGGGCTTCCCAACTGCATCTTGGCTGACTCTGCCGTAAGGGGTACCAAGCAGTGGCTGTGACCTGGACTTCCAAAAGGAAGGCCCCTATCTGCTAAGGAGGGAAGGCTGCTGCCACCCTCCCGGTGCCATGGAGGAGGGAGCCCAGGTCTGAGGGTGACTGGAAGTGGACTCCATTAAAGTTCAGCTGTCACACTTCTGCCAGAGCCAGGCAGGTGGTCAGAGACGGCTGAGTGGACTTGGGCTCCTGACAGGCTGCCCCTCTTCTGGGATCTTGTATTAATGGCGCCTGCTGGCTCTCCGGTGCATGCGTCGTTGGGCATTTTTGATGAGTTGGGGGGTAGATCCAGACCCAGCACTCAGAGCTTCTGAAGCCCAGGCCTCTGCTTCGGCCTTGCCCAGCAGTCTGGAAGGCCAGTGCTCACTTCTCTCCACTGACATCTCTGTCCTGCCTTCTCCTTCTCACAGCCACGGTCCAGCATGGCCAGCCAGGCCCTGTGAAGTCACCAGCTCATGGCTCCCTGGTGTCTGGAGACACTTGCCTGGCATTCTTTGCGGCTGCCAGGGTCCATTTCTGTTCACTCACTAGGCTTATTCATGGGCTTGGCAGCAGCCAGAAAAAAAAAATCAGCGCCATTGTTCACCCTCAGAGCTGACAACGGCCCACAGCAAACACCTTCAAGAAGGAGGGGACAGATGCCTTCTCAGAGGACACCTAACAAGAGAACCACCTGGGTCCCTTCTGGGGTTACTGTGGGCTGCCCACCTAGTATGAAAGTCACCTGCACTGGAGACCACCCGTGTTGCTCTCTAGGTCAAAGGCCCAGTCTCCGGTGTCTAAGGGGACCTGCCCACCTCTGGCTACGGGCTGGCTGCTCCTCTCTGAGCCCTTCCTGCCTCGGGGACATATGCATTCAACACGGGCTGGTTCAGAGGGGCTGGGTATGCTTTTAGTTTTGCTGTTGTCCCTTTCCCCCCACCATACCTGGAGTGGGCCTCTGGCTTCCCCTTCCAGCTGCACCAAGCTGGACCCCAGAAGTTTCTGGGAGCTACTGATGTGCAGAGCGGGCACCTGCTCTTGTAGATAGCCAAATTGTAGTCTGTCTAGACAGAAAGTAGTAATGATCTAAATAAGTAGCACACACCCTAGGGTAGCTAGCTATGAATGTGGGTTAGCACAGGCATAAACTCACCTAAAATATTATGAGATTCTTTTATGATTTTATTTTGTAGCCTGATGGTGTGGTTATTGAGCATGTCACAAATGACAGCATCCGTCCTAACATCAAAAGGCTGGGCATGCCACACCTTTGAGTCATAAAGGGAATGGAGACATGAAGCAGAGCTGCCCTTCTTGCCCCTTGATTTACTAATGGTGACACCAATATTCAAACAGAAAATCACCCAGGAATGTCCTCGCCAGCCTAACAGCCATTCCTAATAACTCCTGAGAAGCCAGCACCCACGTGGTGACAATTGATCTTTGTCCCTCTCTTTCTGCCAGCTTGGATCGAAAGCTGCCTGCCCAAGGCCACCCAGTATGGAGAACGCTTGGAGTCCCAGGCCCAGCCCCCTCTGCACACTCTTCACCGTCCCTTTCCAGGCACTTGGCACCTCCAGACTCTTCCTGGAGGCATGCCTGTGGATAGGCATGCCTGTGGAGCCCCTCTTCCTGAGAAAGTTCACATGGCTGAGATGGAATTTTACAATTTTGCATCTTCGGTCCTGCCCTTTGGTGGCATCTCAATTTAGTTGCAGTAGAGGAGTTTGGGAGCTGGAGTCAGGACGTACGAACTCGTCTGTTTACTCAGTGAAAAGAGGTACATAGGTAATTAAATGTCCTCTGACCACTGGCTTCTTCATCTGAGGTGTAGGTACCTGAGGAGCTGGTGAGCTCCTTGGAGTGCGAGGCCTGACTGCAGGCAGCAGGAAGTGCGGCAGGGCTCTGGAAGACAGATCACCCACGAGGGAGAGAGGGCTATATCTTTATCTAGTAAGGTTCTCCCTGTGCCCGACACTGATCACATGTTCTCTGCATTTGCTTGTGTGAGCCTTGCCCTGTGTCTGGCATGTCACCTGATCCTTCACCGCACACATTCCCTTCCCCCTCTGCCGTGGTCTGGACTGTTCCCCAGTGACCCACATTTTAAAGACTGGGTCCCCAACTCCATACTAGTGGAAAGTTTGTGGGAAGTTTCAGCAGTAGGGCCTGGTGGGATTTCTTCAGTCATTGGAGATGCTTCCTTGAAGGAAATTGTGGGCCTTAGTGTCTTCGTACTTCTCTCCTGAGACCTGACCATGAAGTGGACAGTCGCCACACATTTTTGTCACACTGTGCCACCACTGACCCAAAGCAGCAGGACAATCTATCATGAACTGGAACTGTGAGCCAGGATGATCCTCTTCTCTTGTTAAGTCACTTGTCTTGGGTCTATGTTGCAGTCATAGAAAGCTGCTTGACAAAGCCTTCGGAGTCAGTGTGCATTCATGGGAGGTGCTGGCTACGGATGGAGAGCAGGGCAGAGGTGAGGCAGCCTGGGTGGAAGATGAAAACACCCCATGGCCTTGGAAAGAGCCGGGAGAGTCATGCAGCCACAGTATCCATCCCAGCAGAAAAGGCCGTGCTGCTGCTCCTCACCCAAGCAGGCTGGGTCAGTGCTAGCTGTGGCCCAGTGCCCCTCAGCCTCCAGCCTTCTCTCCTGGTCACCGCCGTAGTGGGAGTTAGGATCTCCAGCATTTACACAAACAACCTACAAGGAATCAGGGCAGCGGGAGAAGCTTGATGGCTCGTGCCTTCATTCTCTTCCAGTGACGGTGATTGTTAGCCAAGCAGAGAACCAGCAGTTGTGTTCCCTGTCGGTGAGGTCATTCACCCAACGGTGACTGGGCCTCTTCCAGGAGAATGCTGTGAGTAGAGAGCTTCTTGCAAAGATGGACAGACAGACAGACTGAGATGTGGAAACAGAGAAGGAGGGAGCCTTACTCTGCAGGCAGCGGTCTGCTCGGGATGACAAGGCCCTGTCTCTAGCTCTGGTAGAAGCTGCACAGAGCTAGAGAGAGGGCTGTGGCAGGGTGGGCATGTGCTTACACACATGGCTGGCCCGCTGCTCATAAAAGAATAAAGGATAGAAAGGGTAAATTTCAAAATACATAATACACACCTGTAGAATTCCTTCTCTTGCTGCCATGACAACAGTGAGGGTGCAGTCCGTTGTGGCAGGGAAGGCAGAGCAGCAGGGGAAGGCAGCTGGTCACGTTGCTTCTGCAGTCTGGAAGTAGAATGAGTGCTGATGAACAGCTTTCTCCTTTGTTCAGTCTGGGACACCCAGCCCATGGGATGACGCTGCCCAGTTAAGCCTCTCCGGAGATGTGTTCCCATGATGATTCTAAATGCAGTCAAATTGACAGTGGAGTGGACAGTTAAACATCACTATACCCACAATAGAAAGCATGGGAGTAGAAAAAGGTGTCGATGAACAGCTCTCCCTCTGCTTGTTCCCTTCCCTGGATCCTTCCGGGGAGGCTGCAGGCATATGCAGACTGGCAGGATGTGAGCACTGTACGTATAAAGTCCTTTCCCCTCTCAAGAACTCCAGATGGCATCATCCCATGCCAAGGGTTCTCTGCCTCTTCTGCTTACCAGCTTCCTCACATGGAGAGGATGGGGAGGCCAACTCCTTCCTGTCAGGCACTGTGCTGCCGTGACTCATTCCACCACTCGATAAGCAGTTGGGTGTGTGAGCTCTGCTTTCAAAATCATCGCTGTAATAACCCCAGACAGTCAGTGAGGAGAAGCAGCTCTGAGAAATAAAACTAACATATCTGCCTGTGTGAGCCTGGGTGTGTGCTCATCTAGGGAGCTGCAGGCGTGTGCACAGGTGCACATGTGTGTGCTCACAGGACCCCCTTGGGTTTGCTCTTCAGGTCGTATCCATCTTGTTTTAGCTTGTTTGTTGTTTGTTTGTTGAGACAAGGTCTGGCACTTGGCCTGGAATTTTCCAAGCATGCGAAGTGAGCCACTGGGATCTTTCTGTTTCTACCCCCAAAACTGGGATTACAAGCACACACCACTATGCCTGGGTTTGATTGTTTTAGTTTTTAAGTGGTTTCTGGAGATCAAAATCTGCTCTTTGTCTTGCAAATCAAACACTTTGCAGACTGAGCCATGTCCCTAGCTCCACATCTGTAGTTTTGATCAGCAAAAATGACCCCCACAGAGGTGCATGTTCTGTGTCTTTGAAAATGTGTATGTGGGTTGGATCTGAAAGCCTAAATGGATATTAGGTGGAGTTACAGTCCACTGGAAGTCTGACTGTGTTCCACGGACACTGGATATCAGTGCTTTCTGTCACAGTGGGCCAAGAAGGAGGAGGAAGAGTTGGAAGTCACTGGGGACTGCCCCTACCTGGACACATGGAAACCCCTGACCTTAGAAGGAAGGGCTTGCCAGTAAAGATCCTTAGAATGAGTGTGTGGCGCAGGTTTTTTATTTTTTTGTTCTGTTTTTTTTTCCTGGCCTGCCTGGCCTACACTGCTGTGTTGCACCTCATCAGTGCCCATTCTGTGCCCATTTAGGGGGGGTGTCTAGGAATGCCCACAAGGGAAGCAGCAAGGCAGGACTCAAGGCACTTGGCACTGACTGTAAGGATGCGAAGTGTTTGCTGTTTAATACATAGAAGTGGAGCTGGCCTGCTCTGACCTCACTATGAGGGGTAGGCTGACACCCTGCTGAAGACTTGGTCAGCTACACAGTGAGTCCAAGGCCAGCCTGGGGGAGATGAGATCCTATTTGAAAGAAAAACAAAAGTCCAAAATGAAGGCATGGGCAATGCCACATTCCCTCCATAGTGTGTAGGGCAGGGTCCGTCCCTTCTCTTCTGGCCTCTGGTGTTGGTATCAGTCCTCACTTCCTCATATCTGTGCATGCACAACCGCTGCTCCAAGGATCTCCAGCATCTCCTCTGCCCCGTGCGTGCGTGCGTGCGTGCGTGCGTGCGTGCGTGTGTGTGTGTGTGCGCGCGAGCGCGCGTGTCTGTGTGTTTGCACGTGCATGTGTGTATATCTCTTTTTTCTTTCATTTTTTGTTTATTTGCTTGTTTGTTTTGAGTCAAGGTCTCACTATAGAGCCCTGGCTGACCTGGAACTCACTATGTAAGCCAGGCTGGCCTTAAATTCCTAGAGGCCTACCCATTATGTTGCTAGTACACCCAGTTATGTTGCCAGTTAACTATTGTGGGTCAAATGTGTTCCTGGAAGTATACATTGGAGACTACTGCTCAGAACTGTGAATGTGACTTTATTTAGAGTTAGGGCTTTTTTCAGGTTAGACAAGTTTGGGTGAGGTTCTGTTGGGTTGTGGTGGGCCTGATACAGTGTGGTAAGTGTCCTCATAAAAGACGAGGCGTTGGGCAAGGTAGCACATGCTTTTAATCCCCGAAGTCGGGAAACAGAGACAGTAGAGGAATGCAGGATCATATAATCAGGAATGTTTACATCCCACATCTCTTGTGTGCATATTAGGAGAGCTACATGTGTGCATGGGCACATGGATGCTGGAGGTCATCTTTGGGTACCCTCTAAAGGGTAGGTTAGTAGGTTAGGCTGGCTGCCTGCGCCCAAGGATTTGCCTGCTTCTGCCGACACTCCCCAGTGCTGAGAGCGTAGGTGCGTACCACCCTACCAAGCTTGACTTTCCTATGTGGACTCCAAGCTCAGGTCTTCTTGCTTGCAAGGCAAGCACCTTCTGGTTCACTCAGATTGTCATGTGACTTCTGCAGCAGGGACCTTGGTTCTGCTGAGCTCTCTCTGCATCCCCCTGTAAGCAACCTCCACCAATGTGGCTCCATGGTGTTTGCTGTGGGCATAGGCATGGGGGGGGGGAAGAGAGCGAGTAATATTGGCCAAGGGGAGAGCGAGGCCATGTGGAGGGTAGACCAGCCCTGACTATATGAACAGTCAGGACTGTATGACGTCCCCAACACTGCTCACACCTCAGCATGGGTGGTAAGGGTGTTTCTGAACTCTGAGCTTGTAAGAGCCTATGAATACACTTATTAAACTCTGCCTTAATTTCTACATTTACTATTTCAGGGTTGATTTTTGTGTTTGCTTGGTTGGTTGGTCAGGGGAAGGGATGGGCTCTTAGAAGCACAGAGCCCTCTTCTCAGCCAAGGCCACACCTCTAATGAGTTCTGTCACCTCCCTGCAGCCTCCAGTGTCTCCTCTTCTCCGTCAACACCCACCCAAGTGACCAAGCAGCACCCATTTCCCCTGGAATCCTACAAGCAGGAGCCTGAACGCCTAGAAAGCCGCATCTATGGCTCCTCATCGCCTCCGGACACCGGGCAGCGCTTCTGCCTGGCCTTTCAGAGCCCAGTGCGGCCTCCTCTGGCATCCCCGACATACCATGCTCCTTTGAGAACCGTAAGTCTGCATCTCTCCCAGGGTGGGGCTGGACCAGGTTATGGGAGGGAGGATGGTGCTTCCTCACAGCAGTTCCAGCTGCCCAGGGCTAACATTTCTAAATTGTGCTGACATAAGTCACAGGCTGAGAACAACATGCAGGTCTGAGTGACACTGTAGTAATCAAAGGAGAAGCCATTCCATCCTCTCTACCTGAAGCATTCCCAGGAAAAAGTCTGTTCCCTCCACCTCTTAAAACTCATGCTTCAGAAACACCATTTGGATTTACCTTGACTAGGGTGCTAAACTAACACCAACAAAGCAGAACAAACTGGAAGAAAGAAGGGAGGGAGGGAGGGAGGGAGGGAGGAAGATGAGAGAGAGAGGTTATGTTCTAGAGTTTTAAGGTTCTTGAAAACTTAGTCACTTGGTGGTAAGTGGGACAACATGTCTTCATGACTGTCAGAGGATTAACTGAGAAGGTCTGGGGTTGTAGATGGAAGAGGCCAGATTCCCCCACACCTAGATATTGCCCAAGTGTGGAGCCCCTAGGGTGGTAGCCTGTTTGGTTTGAGTTAGGTGCTATCAGAGACACAGAATGACCCTGAGCCCAGCGAGGCTGTACCAGCATCGATGGAGTCCTGTCATTCAGTCACGGAGGTTTCTTTTTCTGGAGCTGTGACAAGGCACAGTCTCACTAGAAACTGGTTCCAGGCCCATCACAGCTCCTTGTGTGCTCCATCCCTTTTATAAAATGGCATGGTTTTGACATGGTGCCTAGGCACGTTCCTCTATAGTTTTTTAAACCGTCTTTAGATAGCAAAATCAATAGCACAGTGTAAGCGCTATATAAGTTGGTCTGTTGCATCTTTAGACAGTCCAATCAAGACATGCATATCCAATACAGAGGCAGTCTTGTTTCATGTATTTCCTGCAGTCTATTAAACCATCAGGTTCTGTACCTGTGGAAAAAAAAGATAAGTATCCCAAACAGCAAGGACTTAAAACAGCACATTGAATTTCCACACAGTTCTGAAGCTAAAAGGTCAAAGTGAGTATTTGGGTGGGGCCATGCCTTTTCCAGGTTCCTTTTCTCTTCCAGTCTCCCAGCATCTAGCAGCATCTAGCAGCCTGGGCTTTTCTAGATCCTAATTCCACCTCCTAAGCCACTTTTCCTCTGTGTCTGCTTGTGAACCCCCGTCCCTTTTCTTAAGACACTAAAATCATCTTAGGTCAGAGTCTACCTCAATAGCTTCATTTTAACCTGGTGACATTCACAAAGATCTTATTTCCAAGTAAGAGTTAAACACCAGCATATCTTCTTGTGGAACATCATTCGGCCCATAACAGTTGGTATCTTAAGGATAAAATGTATTTGCCAAGCAGCGAACATACTGTGATTATTCCTCTGTTCATTCAAGGATGCTTGACGGTGGTCATTTGCCTGGCAAGGGTTAAACTGCCCGGATTGATCTGTCCACCAGCGCTCACACACTTGCTGGCAGTGTAGTAAGAAGTACTCGGGCAAAAGTCTAAGTCAGAGTTGTAAGTTAGTGGCTGGGGTAATGGCTGGAGCAGACACAGTACCAGCTGAGAAGTTCTGTGAGCTTAAATAAGCAGAGAGACAGAAGAGAATCGTAACTGGCTGGAACTGGGTGTCAGGCAGACCCTGGCTATTGGCAGGGATAAACCCCAAGGCTGTCATGCTGAGTGAGAGAAGCCAGACACCAAAGGACAAATACTTCATGGACTCCTTACATACGGTCCCCACACTTTACATAGAAGCAGAAAATGGAGTGCTGGCTTCCCAGGGGCTAAGAAAAGTGACTTTTTTTTAAATTACATTTTGTTTATTCAGAGGGTGGGGTGTGGCATGTGTGTCACAGCACTTGTGCAGAGGTCAGATGGCCTCTTTCAGTCTCTCTTCTTCTACCATGTGGATCTCATAGATGGAAATCAGGTCCTCTTTCCCACTGAACCAATCTCACAAGCCCTGGGTGACACCTTTAATGGGTGTTTCCCTTTGGGAAGATAAGGTGGACTTGGAGATGGAGGTTGTGAGGGCTCCATGACAGTGTGGATACACTGATGCCACAGAACTGCGTGTTTACATGAGTCTCTGCTGAGACCTGTATCGTGTGTGCCTTCTAACAGCAAAACAATGAGCTTGTCCACGGCACTTGTCTATATAAAGCTGCAGGAAACCAGGGTGACCGGCAGGGCTCCCCACTTCCATTTCAAAATGATGTGTTTCAGGAATTGGAACAGGGAGCTAAGGAGATGGCTTAGCAGGTTACATACCTGCCACACAAACACGAGGACTTGAATTCGGATCCCTGGCACCTACACAAAAGCTAGCGCAGAGGCAGGAATCTGTAACCTCAGTTCTGGGGTGAGGGGGAGAGGAGACAAATAGGTTCTTGAAGATCGCCGGTCCTCAAACCTAGCGGAATTAATCAACTTGAAGTAAGCCTCAAGGTCAGTGAAGTGACCCTATTCCAGAAACAAGGTGGAGAATCAGAGAATACATCTGATGTTCAACTCTGGCCTTCACGTGTGTGCTCACGTACATGCACACAACACGCACGCACGCATGCACACACACACACACATACCATTAACACACATACACCCACACATATAACACACACAAAAAATTCAGAAAAGGAATTCCCTGCTGGGTACTTGCCATTAACAGACCTAACCGTCTGTAAATGCCATCCTAGGAGGGCTGCCCGCACCTGGCACTGCCTGCAGCCTCTGCAGTCACAGTAGAGCGGGAAGCGGGGCATTTGATGTTCATACAAAACGTGTCCCTTTATAATTGCATTCTGTCGGATGCTTTAATTTATGTGCTGCTCCTTAAGAGCTTGTCTGATTTTGTTAACTTTGCTACTACTGGCATGATCTTCATGGAGAGATATGAGCTACTTGAAGATTTCTGGAGCCCTAAAAATATTTCAACATAATTTATCTCTGCTCTTTAGAATAGAGACTCCTTCCATAAACGGGGACCCTGAAGATAATTTTTTCTAAAGTCAGCGTCCATGAATTTTGTTCTAAAGTTGGAAAGGGATGGGGGGAATAATTAGTCTCCAGTGACAACACCCTACTGAAATCCTTTATTTATTCAAAAAATAAAGACAGGCTGGAGATGTGGCTCAGCTGGTAATGTGCTTGTCCAGAGAGCATGAAGTCTGGTGGTTGGTGAGTCTCCAGCACCACATAAGCAGGCCTGGTACAGGACTCTAATGATCCTAGTCTGATCACCTGAAAGGTGGAGACAAGAGGATAAGAGGTTCAAGGTCATCCCCACCTACCCAGGAACCCTAAAGGCGGTTTCAGCAATGTGAGCTGTGAGACCCGGCTTTAAAAGAGCAAGTGCCAGGTCCGTGCTAGCTTGGGTGAGAGATGGCAGAGCCGTGAGCAACGGTCATCTGTGTATGGGACATGGGGCATCAATAAATAGCCCCTAATTGAACAAAGGAAGGCACTTTGACTGCAAAAGGGGGTGGGAGGACAATAAAACATGTTAGAACCTGTTTAGTTGTTATGGGAGAGCAGTCTGTTCTATCTTGGTGGCTGGCAGACCCAACCCCTTTCTCAGTAGGGAGGAGCAGTGACCGAGCTTTGCATTTGGGGTGTATGTTGGCTGGCTGTCGAGATCAGATAGGATGTGCAGGAGCAGAGGCCCACACTAGGTAGAGGCCTGGAAGCAGGTGAAGGCAGAGAGAATACAGTGGAACTCAGAGAGCTCTGAGCAGGAAGAAGCAGAAGGCAGCTGGCGTCTGGTGAATAAGTAATTCTAGGAGGAAAAGAAGAGTCAAGGATGATTCTAAAAACTCAGCCTTGACCAGATGGAGTGGACTCGTTGTGTTGGGAGACCAAGGGACTGTGGAGGTCTATTCTGTGAGTGGGAGTCAGCTGTTCTGGGACAGTAAGACACTGGGGCTCCTGTGTTCAAGGGGAAGAGTGTAAAAAGAATTGGGCATGTGAACCCAGACCTGGAAGCATCTTAATATAAATATAAAACATTGAGGCAGCGATGGTGTATGAAATGATGTAGGAAACATGTGGCCGGCGAAGAGAGAATCAAGGAGAGTGGGCAGCTCAGGGGCAGATGGGGAGGGGATTCTGAACTGCCTGGGTTCAGGCAAGAACCACACAGAAACCAAAGGACGATGTCACCCCATTTCACCATGAACTCGGCAACCCTGTCTCTGGACCCTGGCTTGGCCAAGGGCCTTTGGCACACACTGGAGAGGTGAAAGATAGTCTGGGCTCTTTGAAGAGGTTTGATGTGGGGCTGCAGGGATGCTCGTGTGCCTGTTTGTAGTCCACTCAATTCCTCCACCCATATATGGATCAGGACTCGCTGCCCCACGGGGATGATGCTTCTCACATCAATTAACTCAACTAAGACAATATTGCACAGACATGTGCACAGGCCAACCCAATGTAAACAGTCTCTTAGTGAGACTCCTTAATGAGACTCTCTTCCCAGGTGACTTTAAGTTATGTCAAGTTGACCATTAAAGTGTGCCCATATGTACTAGTATAGAGACATGTGTGCGCGCACACACACACACACACATACACACACACACACACACACACACACACACACACACACACACACACACACAGAGCTCCTGCTAAGCATGCATCCTACCACTAAGCTACAGCCCTGGTCTTGGGATTTCACATTTGACCTATGTCTTGAGTCAGAGTCCCCTGGAGGACTTGGGGGATGAGCATCATTACAGAAGTAATCCCAGAAAGAGTGAGGTAAGGGGAGACCCTACGCCATGATACGGTCCCAGCAGAAAGTGAGCTCTGCCCCCATGAACTTGGATCTCCATAGCTGTGAGCCAGAATAAACTTCTCTTTACCTCAGAAGCAGCTTATGCCCCATGTTCCTTTGTAATAACACAAAGCTGATTAATACAGTCCAACGTCTGGAGCGTTTGGTCTCTTGGCCTTGCCTCTTGACCTGCAGAGCTTTCCCAGGGTTCTCTTGTAGCCTCTTCCCTGTGTGCTTGCATCCCTCGTACCCTTCCCCTTCTTGCGAGGATCCAGTCCTTTGGGATTACCCTATGACATCATTCTACTTTTCTTTCAAGGCTGGATATGGAGCTGACAGTCTTGTGCATTTTAAGTGTGCATCTAGCGACATTCCAAGTCTCTCCTTTAGCTATAATTACCACTTTAAAGGTTCTGTTTTCACAGAACACAGGAGTGGAGGATAAAGGCTTTAATGTGAGTGTGAGAAAAAGGGAGTTCACTCATATAATTAATTACTGTCTTAAGCCACTGAGATACCGGGGCAATGGTTACATGATAATAGATAGCTAACATTTGTTTCCTTGTGGGAAAGTGACCTGAGCAAAAGGTAATCTTTTAAAAAACTGTGTCAACGGACTTCATTGGCAAGATCTCTTGTTTATGTAACCTGAATACTAGAGGGAATCTCTGGCCAGTCAGCTTTTCAAGGTTGAGATGAATAGCCTGCGAGTAAGAGAGTGTGTGTGTGTGTGTATGTCTGTCTGTCTGTCTGTCTGTGTGCAAATATACATCCACGGGTGTCAGTACAAGTATGTGTGCATACATGTGGGGACCAAAGGCTTACCCAAGGTGTCTTCCTCAATAACTCTCCCACTTCTATTTTGAAACAGGGTCTCCTACCAAATCTGCAGCTCACTGATTCTACCAGAGTGGATGGCCATGCCCTGGCAATCCCCCTGGCTCTAGTGCCCTAGTGTTGGGATTACAAGTGTCTGTATTTTATGTGAGTGCTGGGGTTTGAACTCTAGTCCTCATGCTAATACAACAAGCACATTATGGACTATGCCGTCTCCTCAACAGAGACTTTTACTTTGTGTTAATCTGCTAAACACAGAAAAGCTCTCTACTCCGGTTTGCTCAGTACATATTATGTACCTGTGGCAAACCATCACCCCGTCCCTATAAACACATGCAAATATGTACCAATTTAAAGTGTTTTTCAGACAAAGTCTCTTCTCCTAGGTTGGTCACACACTGTGTAGCTGAGGATGACCCTGGCCTTTGGATCCTCCTGTTAACTACCCCAGTGCTGGGACCGTGGGTCTATACCACTCTGCCTGTTTTGTGTGGTGCTCAAGGTGAAACCCAAGGCTTCACACATGCTACACAAACACTACCCAACGAGCTGCATCCCCAACCTGACATCATTTTTTAACTTTAAAGGAAAAGCACTCCAGAAATCTATAAATATTTCTAATTTCATTACATTAAGAAGTTTTTGCATATACTAATTTGGTTTTACATTCCTGTCTACCACTTCAAGTACCCAGTGACAGCCTAATAAGGATTTGCCTTGGAATGTATCTGTCCAGAGATGGCAAACTAACATTTCTATCACTCGTAGCTCACTACAGATTAGATATTTTAAAAATAGTGTGTGAGTGTGAGGGGTGTGGGGGAGAGCTGACATTGTGTCAAGGGGCAGGAGCTACTAAGAAGGCTTGTTGGTATGAGGGCCACAAAGTTGGAGCTTCTGTGTCACCGAGAGAAGACAGCCAGAGAACAACTGTTCTAACTACCAGAGTTTTAGGCTGCATGGTGGAGGTCCTCAGTCCTGGAACAGAAAAGAATGCAGAGCCTAAGACAGGTGCTCCACCCATTTCTCTGAGTGACTGCAGGTCTTAACGAATCCTGTGTGCACTTGTGTCCTGGGATGCTGAGTGCCAAGGATATACTAGACTTTAGATATCTCTCTCTGTCTCTCTCTGTCTCTGTCTGTCTCTCTCTCTGTGTCTGTCTCTGTCTCCCTCACTCCTTCCCTCCCTTTCTCTCTTTTCCCTCCTCTCTCTTTCCTTCTCCTTCTCCCCCTCCCCCATCTCGGAATGGTGGGATTGCAGGCGTGTACTTGCTCCTGGCTTACTTTATGCTGGGTGTCAGAGTCAGCACTGTGTATGTGATAGGCAAGTACTCTACCACTTGAACAAATAGCTTCCCACGTCCCCAGAAACCCACAAGGGAAATCATTTGCTCAGCTGTTTTTCCCTAAAACCCTATTTTGTGTGGGGCACTCTCCCAGGCACTGAGTACTCAAAGGTGATTTTGATAATCCCTGCCCCAAAAGTCTCCCCAACAGGAAGAAGGGGTCTCCCAAAAAACCAACTCCAGAGCTAAGTCAGTCAAGGAGTTCTTCTTTATGACAAAACTCACATGTGGGGGAGGGGCTTCTGAATACCCACAGCCACGAGGCCGTTTAATCATAGGGATACAAAAACTGAGTAAAATGAAGACAGACATTTCCAGGATGGCTTTACTCTTCTACGGAGCCACACACCAACACAGCTTTGGTTGAATCTACCTCAGCCATGTCCTCTAACCATGACAAGAGCTACTACAGGATCTCCCTTGGATTGTCCATCATAACTGAGTAGCCTTGCCTATGGTTGAGACATTGGTTTACGACATTGGTGTGATACAGAGATGGGGTGTTCCCTGCAGCTTACTGTAGCAATCTTCCAACAGTCTCACTGCTGTGGGACAGGATGAAAATGGTTGACTGCCCTGCCTTGGGCTGATATCGCCTGCTTCTGCCTCAGACCTTAACTGTGTGTGTTTCTTGTATAAGAAACTGCCATGGTCATGGGATACTTTGTATCCATGTTTATTGCTATATTGTTCACCATAGCAAAGGAATGGAACCAAGCCAGGTATCCACCAACAGATGAAAGGATAAGAGAAATGTGGTGTAAATATACGTGGTGGAATTGTATTCAGCCATGAAGAAAAACGAAATCACAATGTTTGCAGGAAGATGGATTGAATGGGAAATTATGTGCTAATGAATAAGCCAGACTCAGTAAGACAAATAGACTATACTGTGCAGATCCTGGGGTTTAATAGTGTGTGTGTGTGTGGGTGTGTCTGGGTGTGAATGTGTGCATGTAAGTGTGAATGTGTGTGTGTCTGGGTGTGTCTGGGTGTGAATGTGTGCATGTCAGTGTGAATGTGTGTGTGTGTGTGTGTGTGTGTGTGTGAATGCATGTGAGTGTGAGTGTGTCTGTGTATCTGAGTGTGTCTGTTTTTGTGAATATGTGTGTGTGCATGCGTTTGTGTTTGTGTGTGAGTATTTGTGTGTGTGGGGGGTATGTATGTGTGTGTGGTATGTGGAACATGAAACAATCAAGAGGGGGAAAAGGGATGTTGGAGAGGGAGGAAAATGGGTACCAGCAGGAGGCAGAGCCTGGGGAGTCAGGGAGAAGCCCAATCAAAAATATGTATGAAAATACCATAACAAAGCACACCACTTTGTGCACTAACTTTTTTTTAATTACAAGAAAGGAAGAAGAAAAGGGTGGAGGGAAGATGGGAGATAATGGAAGAGAAGGGGAAGGGAAAGGGGGGAGGAGGGAGGGAGAGAGGCAGGCTTACGGGCCCAGCCAGGGTGGAAGCCAGATGGCAGGGTTACTGAAAGAGCAAGATAGCAAAGCATGGGCCACTGAGAGTGTGAGTTGTTGTCTTGCCAGGCTTGGTGAGGCAAGAAGTTAGGGATGTTGGAGGGAGGCGAGGGCGGATGCTGCAGTGAGAGCAGCTGGGCCTGGTAGTGAGCTGAAGAAATGTTTTACGGGTCCTGCACCTACGGCCCCCTCACCCCGTGCCTCTGCTAGACAGACGCATAGAGCTTGCCTCGGCCTGTGATAAGGACCCAGGAAGATGACTGTGCACAGTCATTCATTGAAGCTGCTAGCAAATGTGGAAGCCAAGATGTGAACCGTGGCAGCTGGACTCCACAGCCACACTCTCAGCACAGTATTGCACTCTCTGAAGACAAGTGCTGGAATCTTGCCTCTCCACCCCATGGTGACTCATCCTTAGTTCATATGCCTAATTCTAGGCTTAGCTACCCTGTCTGTCCCCTGAGCCATCTCTGGCCTATCACTTCATTTTATGAAGTTTGATTGGCACACGCTTATCCTCTCATCTCTTTCCTGTGTTAGCCCATGCTAGAACCACAACCCAGTAAAGCCCGAGGAATTTCCATGTGGCTTTTCTTCAGAAGTTTACTAATCCCTGGCAAATCCATGTCAGAGCTTCCCTTTATACTGGTATGCAATTAACTGTGAGAAAGTCCAGTGGGCACAGTGAACCTGGTTCCCAGAAAGACAGGAGACAAGTAGGAGAGCTTTGTTCTGAGGCTGTGAGACCAGGCCCGGCACCAAGTGCAGTGGGCTTGGCCACTGGTGCTGTCTCTCAGGAGACCTGGGAGCCTGTCTGCCCATGGTGCTGAGGAACCAGGAGATAGTCTGTGCAATTAGGACTTGATGCCTGTGACTCTTCTCCCCTCAGAGGATTAATAAAATTAGGCAAATCACTTCAAACCTGATGGAGGAGACTGGGTAACAAGGTTAGGGAAGATGGCAGCGATCTGCATGTCCTTGGGTAAGAATGGACTGCATTTGAAGGCAGGGGCACATCATGAACTTGTCACTATCTTCTCTGCATGATTTTTAGAGAAATGTTACTGTTTAGATGTAGAATGTCACTCAAGGTCCTCTGTGGTAAAAGGCTTGGTCCCCAGAATAGTGTTGTCATTAGGTAGTGCAGCCTTTAAGAGATGAGGCCCTGTGAGACAGTCTTTAGGTCACTAGGAACATAAAGAAGAAAGACCCAGACTCTTCCTCTGTGTTTTCCCCATGGCTTGTAATGTGAGTGAATGGTGTGACTCACCACGTGCTCCTGTCATAAAAATCTGCCTTGCCAGGGACTCAGAACTGTGGGCCAAGCAATGACATGCAAACCTCCCAACACAAGTGCGTGCGCTACACTTGCCTCTAGTGAGAGGATTCCTTTAGGGGCATGGGACGTGATTCAGTGGGTAAAGCACCTGAAAGGCAGACATAAGAACAAGAGTGGGATCCCCAGTACCCACATAGATGCTACATGTGGGGACCCACATGTAATTCCGGCACTCAGAAGGCAGAGATGGGGTTCCCCAGGCTAAGCTGGCTGGCTGACTACTTGTGCCGGCAAGCTTTGAATTCAGTTGGTAGACCCTGACCCAAAGAACTTGGGAGGCGATTGAAGAAGACTCTGGATATCAGCCTTGGATCTCCACATATGCACATACATGTTCATGCACCTATGCACATCTGTATGCGCATGCGTACCATACACACTGGCATATGCAACCGGAGTTAAAGTAATTTTCTAAAAAGACTTCATTAGCAACAGACTGTAGGGTGGAGTTCATGAAGGAAACTAATGTAGGAACCAGGAAATGGAGCGGCAGCCAAGAGACAGCCATGGCTGCACTGAGACTGCAGGGGCAGCAGCTTCTTGCAGGAAAGAAAGCACTAATTTAAAAATCATTGTGTGATAAAGATGACTAGGCTAGGTGCTTCCCAGCTATGTGTCGTGTGGAGGAGGGGTGAATGCTGCAAGTCTGGGGCATGAAAGGGTGAGTAACATTACCACTCAGTTATCTAGGACATTAGGTGAAAGGCAAGCTCTACTAGGCGCTGTTGAGTGAGTTTTCCTGAAGAGATATTAACACGCATTTCTTCACCACAGACAGCAACAAAGACCAAAGAAACCACGTCTAGCTTAGTGAACTCTTGAGTTTATTGAGGGTACTCAGAAGCATGGGTGAATCAAGGCAGTCACATGACTGGACGGTCACTAGGCACAAGAATGACTCAAGAAAACTGCACCCCTGGACAAGCAACTGAAAAAGGAGAAGGAGGAGGAGGAGGAAATAACCTTACGAGCTGGTCCTGTGAATCTTGTAACTTTCAGGAACTTCTTAAACCCTATAGGTTTTCCTAACTTCCAGAGCCTCCCTTCTCCCTCTAGGACAGAACATTTCACTGGGGGGTGGGGGTGGGGGAGGGAGGGAATGGTTTGGTTCTTATTATTATTGTCAGTATTATTATCATTATCATTATTCCTTTGGCGTATCCGAGATATCTGGTGCTAACATCTTTAAGTCTGAAGTGGGGGGAACCAGAAGTATTTACTTCAGATTAAATCAAAGGGATCAAGGCTAAGAATATCAGGTATGGATAAGAAAACATTTAAATTCTAAGAAGGGAGACTGCTTTGCCAACACATTTGTGTGAAAATGCACTGGGTTGGGGTTGAGAGCTGGGACTGAACATTAAATGGTGGAAAAATTGCTACTGCGAACTCACGCACTGCTCATGCACCATGGACGTACGGCTTGCCTCAATTTGCATCTAGATGAGAATTCCTTTGACTCAGAATCAGGTCTTTTGCCTCACTCCCAGCACTTAGAAAAGCATTAACAGAAACTGGTGAGTTGTCGTTGGTACAACAGTGACACAAACCATAACACCAGTATTAATAGTGTTGCCTTAACGATGTTGTGGAAATGAGCCATGGCAGTGATGGAAAAGCTTGGGACCAGCCTTCTCTGCAGTCCCCGGAGCACTGGGGCGTGTCTGGTTAATGAGTGGCCACCCATGTCCCTCTCCCTAGCTACAAGAGTCGGCCCTGTAACCCACATTTTCCTCTTTCTGGTGCTTGGCAGGGGACCCTCACATGTGAGGTCCTCAAGCCTGCACCGCCTTGCTTAGGAGAGAGCGAGTTGTGCAGACTGGAAATGGAGGCAGGCGGCTCTGTAGAAGCTTCTTGAGGAACATCTCCATCTGGAATTTCTTCCTCTGCTGCAGGCTTCCTGGACACGCAGCATAGCAGGAGCTCCCTGCACACATTTGCTCTCTCACAGACCGAAGAGGTGTCTCAGTTCTCATGGTTGAATCTGATGAAGCTGTTTCTTTGTTTTCTTTCTGTTTAGTCATCTTTACATTACAAGCCTCTAGAAATATGTTTCATTCTCTTAAAAATAACACCTTTAATTCCACCTCTTGGGAGGCAGAGGCAGGTGGATGTCTGTAAGCTGGAGGCCAGCCTGGGTTACAGAGTGAGTTCCAGGACAGCCAGGGCTGCTACACAGAGAAACCCTGTCTCAGAAAACTCAAAACAAAACAAATAAACAAAAATCCAAAAGATGGTAGATAGATAGATAGATAGATAGATAGATAGATAGATAGATAGATAGATAGATAGATGATAGATAGAAATAGATACATAAATTATATAAATATAGCTAGATTAGATAGATAAATAGATTATCGATGGATAGTTAGGTAAATACAGATTTAGAGATATTAGACTAGATAGATATAGATAAATGGGTTAGATGTAGATTAGATGGGTGGGTGGGTGGGTGGATGGATGGGTAGGTGGGTGGATGGATGGGTGGGTGGATGGATGGGTGGGTGGATGGGTGGGTGGATTGATGATAGAATGAAATTTGGATATATAGATATGTATAGCCAGCGGTGAGGCTGGCTTGGACAGCCTGAGCTTTACACTGCAGGGTGTCCCAGATATCCAGCTGCCGCCTGGTGAGAGCCGTGCTCTTCACTAGAGCTGCACACTAGCGATGGGGTTCAGATGCAGAACTGAGGCGGTGATAGTCCAGCACCGGGTGGGCCATAGAAGGCTCTGAGCAATTTTCTGCCAAAACTCGACTCCAGGCTAAGGGGTCGGAAAGAATAGAAGGAAGATGGGGTTTCCTTACCCATGCTAATCCCTAGAGTTGAATTTGACCACTCCCTTTTCTTAATGTCTGGCAATTGAAGTTCAGCTTGGGAAGGCCCGGACACAGTCTGAGGAACTGTAGCACCTAATAGTGTATTTTTCTGTTGCTATTGACACAATACCACAGACCAGGTGAGATTCAACAAAAATGGTCAGGAGTGCATCTGATGGTGGCCGCCTTGCTACAGGAGTCCTTAGGCTGATACAGGGCACATGGCAAACTGCAGGGCATGGGCGTGTTTTCTGGTGCCTCTCTCTCTCATTCTCCTTCCTCATCTTTCTCTCTCTTCCTCCAGGATCTCATTTTTCCAAGCTAACTCTTAAAAATAATGACCTGGATCCCCCTGTCTCCACCATCCAAATACTGGGATTACCCAAGCATTTCTTCCACCATACCTGTTCTCTGCAGTGCTGGACATAAAACCTGCACCAAGTCTGGTCACAAACCCTGGGTGTCACGCATGCTAGGCAAACACTCTGACAACTGTTCGACATCCCTGGCCCCTAGTCTTTCTCTCATATAAAGCCACCAAGATTTAATCAGGGAGTTCCGCCCATGATTATCTAATCCAGGCCCCACCAATAGACGTTAAATTGATTAAGTCTCCACCCTTTTAATACCTCACAAACTCTAGTGTGAGCTTTGGAAGGAGCAAACCATATCGACTCATGGCACTGTCAGTATTTCACAATACCCATCTGGGACACAGAGCATTAGTGTAACTTACCTGTTAGGAACAGAAGCGTGATCCATAGAAATAACTCTGTGTTATGGTACCCCCAGAAGGCCGCGTCTGGCCCCCAGAATGAAGCAAACAGAACCATCAGATTCAGCCTAGAGGCTTGGTCTCCATCGCTGAAGAATATCACCCTTCTAACTCCCTGGGCGCATGGCTGTGGGTGCGGCTGTTGGCACACCGCCGGCCTGCCTGTCCAGCCTTTCAAAGGGGGCTGTTTCCCACCAGGTGTGAAGCGCAGCGTGTTCAACCCATGTATTAATGTCCGCAGGCAGCTGAGTTGAAGGCAGCTTATACTACAGAGTGAAGTCATGCGCATTCTGGGCACCCTGAGGTGAGCCTGTATAAGAATATTTTTTTTAATTTTTAATTTAAAATAGAGCTGGGGATATAACTCAGTGAAGAACACTTGCTTAGCTTGTGTCTGTCCAGGTTCAGTCCCCAATACTGGTTCTGCCTCAAGAGAGTCTTGTACTTGACTTGGGGGCTGGTGGGTGGGGGATCAACCACTATTTAAGACAACTACAAGAAAATAATACTACTCAAAACTTAAATTGCAGGTCACACTTCCATCAGGATATTTATGAGACAAAATAGAATTAAAAAAATGGAGCCTCAGTGTTTGGGCCCCAGACAACAAGAATGTATTGGCCAAACCCTTAGATAAAGAACCATCTTGTAACTGACTAGTTGTGGGAGCTTCTCTTTGCAATGACTGCAACCCTGATCCTGGCCTTTGCCTCCATGAAGGCATCACCGTGGCTGGTGCCTCGCTCTTCTGCTCTTCGTTCTTGTAAAACTCTCTGTGGAAAGGGAGGCACAGTGACTCAGGCTGGAAGGCAAGGGGCAATTAATAAACCTGGCACTGGATGTCATAGAAGGGTAAATTTGCTTTCTGAATGGCTGTGCAGAAAGACACTTCCCAGAGCAAAGATTAAGGGCTGGGGTTCTTGCATACACAAGGCCCTGGGCTCAGTCCCTAGCACTATACACAAAAAAGGAAATGTCACATGTGCCCTGTAATATGTAAAATTATTGCATACCATTTTAAACATGCTAGTAACATAAGATAGATTTAAGGAATAAGTCTTTTATAAAATGAAAGATTAAGTTAAAAACCATGTGAGTGGCTGGAGAGATGGTTTAGCAGTTAAGAACACTGACTGGTCTTTCAGAGGTCCTAAGTTCAATTCCCAGCAACCACATGGTGGCTCACAACCATCTGTGACAGATCTGATGCCCTCTTCTAGCGTGTCTGAAGACAGCTACAGTGTACTCATGTAAATAAAATAAATAAATAAAATTTTAATAAAAAGTAAATAAAACCATGTATGGACGACAGTGCACCCCTGTCTGCCCCTGTACCCTCTGCTTTGTTCCCCAAAGCTTGCTGTGATTGCTCTCAGTCTCTGTGACCCAGGAAAGAGAGTAGGGAGTTAGTTTCCCTTTAGAGGCAGGAACTGCAGGTACACTAGAGTGAAGCCCACCCATCATCGGTTTACCTCCTAAAGAACCCCAGCCTCCCCTCTAGGGTGCCCCATCAAATGAAGCTAAAGAATGGCAGGTGCTAAAGGAGAGCCCCGTCCCAGAAAGCAGTGTGAGGAGGTACTGCCTCTGAGAGATGAGAGCAGGACGCTGACAGATCAGACTGTGAAGCTGAGCATGTCATCTGGAAAGTCTGTCCCAAAGACAGAGATGGCAGCCGGCTGAGGAGCTGGGGGGCAGGAAGGCACTGCTGGGGAAGCACTGCCATGCAGGCAGGGGGACCCCAGTCTGGGCTCAAAATAAATGGAGCTTGATGGCATGTGTTTGTCATCACAGCCTAAGAAAGGCAAAGACACAGGATTCCTGCATAGGCTGACTACCCAGTTGGTCTAGACTAATTGGTGAGCTCCGGGCCAAAGAGAGACCCTGCCTCAAGGAGCCAGGTGGCATTGGTGAGGATGGTACTGGAGGCTGTCCTCCGGCCTCCACATGCACATACACACCTCCATATGCATGTATGCATGTGTACACCACATGCACAAGCACACACTTAATCAAAAAGAAAAGGAGAAGACCAAGCCAGGAGACTCAACCTCAAACCCACAAGGAAGGTCATGAGGAACGGTGAGAGGGGGCGGGGAACAATGAGGGCAGTTCCACACATCACAGCTCAAATCAGAGCAACACAAGAAGAAAAGGAAAAGAGGAAAGGCCGATACCGATACAGCATCATGAAAGTTTAAATAGGAGGGATTTTTAAAATGATCTTGAAGAAGCCACATGAAAAGCACCGATTGTGAGGCCCAGTACTCCAGAGCCAGAGATTCCCCAGGTCAAGCTGCCATGCAGACAGGCCCAGGACCCTGCTGTAGTAAAAAAGGAGAAAACAATGAAGGAAAACACTGGCATTACCTAGAGCTACCTGCACACACCACATACACCTCACATGCCTACGCTCACATACTAAAATACACTTGCACCTATCACACACCACACACAGATGCACACACCACATACACCTCACATGCCTACGCTCACATACTAAAATACACTTGCACCTATCACACACCACGCACAGCTGCACACACCACATACACCTCACATGCCTACGCTCACATACTAAAATACACTTGCACCTATCACACACCACGCACAGCTGCACACATCACATACACCTGAACATATCACACACCTGGACACACAACATACACCTGCATACACCACACACAGATGCATGCATCACATACACCTGCACACCGCACATATATCTGTACACACCACACACACCTGCACATGTGCATGCACACACACACACACACACACGGCACATACACCTGCAAATATCACACACACCACACGTACCTACACACAAACACACACCTGGACACCACACACACACACACACACCTGGACTCACCACACATGCACATACATACCTTAAAAAGAAAGTGTGGGTCTTGACCTTCTGCAGAAGAGCTAAACTATAAATAGAAATTACTAAAACCAGTAAGTAGGAAGAAACCAATATGCTGTGGTGTAGCTGCATCAGAGAGAGAATGAGTCACATGATGAGCAGTTCCACACGGTGGGAGGGGGCCTTGGACAGGTCTGTTGTAAGCCCTTCTGTCTATAACCTTCACTGTTGTAACTCCATATTCATGGGGAAGCGTTGCTGTGAAGACAGTGGTAAACGGGAGCAGCTTTCCCTGTGGTTGGTGTGTCTGTTCTCACTTGGAGGCCAAGGTGTGACGATTTCAGAAGGATTGGCTTGTTTGCCCAAAAACAGATACAGAAAACCCCAGTATTTATAAAACACCAATAAGTTCTCATTTCAAAAGCACGATACTGTTTAAAATTATTATTTTAATAATAGAATGTTAATATTTTATTAATATAATATTAATATAATATAATATTCTAATAATTTAATTTAATAATGATAAAATAATAGCTTTGAGGCCAGTAAAACACCATCATAACAAAGGCATCTGTCAAATAGAATCTCAATCTCTCTCTCTTTCTCTCTCTCTCTCTCTCTCTCTCTCTCTCTCTCTCTCTCTCTCTCTCTCTCTTTCTCTCTCAGAATATCAGAATTCTGTCATTTGGTGCCTGGAAGGATCTGACTGGATTCAACTTGTACTGGAAAGCATATAAACCTATGAAATTAAATCTTTTAAAAAAGATGGGAACCTGGCAAGATAGTGTACACACCTTTAATCACAGCACTTGGGAGTCAGAGACAGGCAGATCTCTGTGAGTTCAAGGCCAGCCTGGTCTACAGAGTGTGTTGCAGGCCAGGCAGCACTACATAGTGAGTAGGTGTTACTGGAGAGATTGCTCAGTGATCATGAGTGCTGCTGTTCTTACAAAGGACCCAGCTTTATTCCCAGCACCCAAGTAGCACCGCACAACCATCTGTAACTCCAGTTCCAGGGGATCTGATGCCCATGTCTGTTCTCCACTGCCACTGCACACATGCGCTACATGCACACACCTGAGGGCAAGCCTCATATAAATAAATACATCTTTTAAAGTTATTTTAAATAGAGGGATTAAGAGATAGCTAGCTCAGTGTTTAAAAGCACTGGCCACTCTTGTGCAAGACCGAGGTTTGATTTCTAGCACCCACATGGTAGCTCACAGATGTCTGTAACTCCAGCACCAGGGGATCCAACATTCTCTTTTGGCCTCCAAAAAGGGGGGCAGAGCTTGGTCTGTAGAAGCGGTGTGGGCCTGGCGCAGCCATGCTGGGCTCTGTGCTGGCTAAAGCTTTCTCAGCTCATAGAATGGTCTCAATAAAACTGGGAAGGAATGTCTATACGCTTCAATATAAAACCGTTAAATCAACCTAAATACAGGAATAAATCCATATACGTGATCATAAATATGTTCTATAAAAAGATAAATTGTCTTTATCTTTAAAAACCTGTGCGTGCATGTGTGCCATGGCTTGTGTATCTCATGGGAGGGACTTAGAGGAGCCAGCTGTCTTCTCCAGGTGGAATCAAACTCAGGTCAGATGCTGGCAAGTGTCTCTACCCACCGAGCCATCTCAGAGTGGCATGTTCTTGCGTTGTTGTTAATTTTTGAAGTGTCTGGTTAAGAGGGTACAGAGAGATTTTCAGGTCAGGTCTGCCTCTGAAACCTGTTTCTACATGCTGCTGTGGTTGAAATGCGTGAAGAAAATCCAGCCTCATGCAGACAGGCACTGGGAGAAGGGGGACTGTATTCTGTAGCCTTGTTTGATAAACATGGATCATCTTCTTGACAAATGACAGCTTTGTTTCTGGGGGGTTTGTTACTTTAAATTAACAACTAACAACTAATTATCTATATATTTTATGAGATACAGTGTGATCTCTGTCTGCATTGTGGGGTGATTAAATTCCCCCCAGTGAACATACATATAAGCTCATATTCTCATTATCCCATTGTGGTGAGGACATTAAATCCTTGCCAGAATTTCTGAACTTCACATTGTTCTTAAGGTACAGGAGCCATATACCCTTTGGCTCCACACTCAGGGCTTGGTAACCACCATCCTACACCCTGGTCCTAGAGATGGCACTTTGTAAGATTCCACACAGCAGTGGGGTTTTGCAGTGCTTGTCTTTCCATGCCTGGCTTATTTCTCATGGACCAGGGTCCTCGTGTCACTCATGGTACCGTGAGCGAGCCACAGAAAGCAAAGCTCACTGTTATATGTGAGTTTGGAATCTGAATCTTACCAACAAATTTTCCATGCTCTGTGGCGTGAGCCCCTCAGCCTGCACACTTACCCTGTAAGTAAAATTGGATCTTCACAAGGTGGAGAGTCTTCAATGTAAAGAGTCTTCAAGGGTCAGCTTTTTGCCCTCTGGGATGGAGTCTTCCCTGGTGGGGTTTTTCCCCTCTGCACACCTTTCATGCCATCCCAGAGTGGCACGGGAGGTTTCTCTTCAGCGGAAGTGATCTCTTTAACGCTTAGAGCCTCTTTCTTCACCAGCTTCAGTGCTCTCCTGACTGAAATGTCCTCTGCAAAACGAATTAATCCATCATTCTTAAATTCAGCTTCTCTCATGCTCTCAGGGCACAAGGAGAATGAATCCAGATCCTTGGCTAAAGTGTCATAGAAATGGCCTCTATCACAACCCTGGCTGAGTCTTTAGGCCCCTCTAGCACTCATGAGCTGGGCCTCGCCTGCCTGTGTGTCTCTCAGCCTTCTTTCTTATCTTCCAAGTTTCTACTGGAATGCCCGGTTGAGCTCTGCTTCTAGCACACTGTTCTTTCTGACCCCAAATTCTAAACTTTTCCACACTCCAGCCATGAAACCATTTCAATGGAGGGGAAAATATCAAGTTCCACTCCTAATACCAATTTCTGTATTAGTTTCTTGTTGCTCAGATAAAAGCAACATAAGGGTTTAGTTTCAGCTCACAATTCAGGTTGCCGGCAATTGTGATGAAGTCAAGGTATCGGTATCTTGAATCAACTGGCATGTCCACATTCAGAAGAAGAAAGTAACGAACACTCCCTCGTACTCAGCTCACTTTCTCTGTTTTATATAGTCCAGCATCCTTTGCACAGGGAATGGTGCCGCCCACAGTGAGCAAGTCTTACCATCTCAGTTATCACAATCAAGTTCACTCACCATAGGTATACCTAGAAGCCTTTCTCTCAAGTGATTCTAGATTCTGTCAAGTTGAAATTACCACTGACCATCACTGAACCTTAGTGTCCTGCAACTATGTCAAAGACATGCAGGAGTCCTGACCCGACCTTCAGATCTCCTTACACAATCTATAGGTGCATACTACTATTATGTTCTATTTTGTTTCTCTGTTCCTGTGATAAAACATTGACCAAAAGCAGTTCCAGGAGGAAAATGTTTATTTGGCATACAGGTTACAGCCCATCATCAAGAGCAGCTGAGGTAGGAACCATAGCAGAGACCTCAGAAAAACACTCAGCTACCTTCCTTCTATAGCCCAGGCCCACCTACCTAGGGATGGCATGGTGGGCTGAGCCCTCTTACATCAATAAGCAATTAAGAAAATGGAGGCATTTCTTCGAATGAGGTTCCCTCTTCCCAGATGGGTGAAGTTGGCAGCTGACATCAGCCACCATACTCTGTAAAGTGCTTCTCACCTACAAATCTTCAGGGTACAGAGGGGAGAAGGGAGCCAACACCTATGGCTGTGAGCCTTTCTCCCACCATGGTCCCACACATGCGCATTCCCTAGAGGATACAGATCTGGTAACCACCCACCCCTCAGCAGGGGAATCCCAAACTCTCCATTTTCTAATCAGATACAACTTACAGTATTCTTTGCCACTCCACACGTGTATACGTGGGTTTTCCCAGCCCCGCCCCCAGGGGGGATGTAGAGTTCTACAGCAGCAGATGCCTCTAAAAGCACTGGCCATGCTGTACTCTGTACCATGGTGGTACAGTCCTGTAATCTCAGTACTTGGGAAGCAGAGGCAAGGAGATCAGGAGGAAGCTAGCTGAGCCACATGAGATCTTGTCTTTTAAAAGATCACCACTTGTAGCAAGCACTTGGCTACTTGCTGACTTGCAACTTAAGAAGGAAGTAGTTTAAATGATTCTTTCCCCCAGGCTTCCTATTGTTCTCCAGTACAGAGGCTACAGTGTACAGTTAAGAAAGGAAGAGAACACAGTTAGCAACCAGCTTGACAACACCAAAACATGTCCTGTGTGTACACAAATGAAAACGGAGACCACACACATATGCATTTCCTTCTTTAGCATGTATCAGTGATCCAAAGAGATGAATTAGTGAGAGAACATCTTGGCCTGGCATTCATAAATGTGTGTGTATGTGTCTGCGAGCGCGTGAGCGTGTGTGCGTGCACTCATGTACCTGTGCATGCTTGCTTAAGTCAGGTTCTTCTGTGCAAGTCTTATCCTTAGCCATCTGCAATGCAAATCATTCTCTCCACCGTCCTTTATTTTAAAGTAAATAAACTATTGCTTTACAGTGCTTGGCCCATTAAGTGGCTTTCATGGTCCTCAAGTAGGTTATCCTTTATAGTTTTAAAATCAGGCTTTGATTACTTACTGCCCAGCCTCTGCTGTTCCCATGGACGTCAAGGAGGCCACACTGGGGTCGGCGGGCACGCTTTCTTTTCTCTCACTCCACTGGTTTATGTATCGGATATGTGTATGTGTATGCAGGCCCACAGCTGCTCTGAGCATGCTCCTCTCTCAGCCACGAGCTCACTGCCCATGGTCTCAAAACATCCTCACCTCCAGGACTTGTCCAGTTGCAGCCAGATCTGAAGTATGTCCTACCTTTGACTTCCTTGCTACCAAGATAACCTGAGTTCACTCCTTAGAGTAATGGCAAAAGGAGAGAATTGACTCCTGCATGTTATCTACGTGTGTGTATACCCCACACATGCACACACAGGGAGAATAAATAAATAGATGTAGATGTAATATTTTTAAAGCTACCTCAATACAGTTCTGAAGGAAGCCCTATTCCAGAAAGTTCTTCAGCATCTGCACCTTCGGCACCTGCAGATGGACCTTATTTTCTTTCAACTTCTTGGTGATGTGTACTTCAGCACATGAGGACCCTGGCTTCCAGACTTTGAGTGTTATCTCCATCTAGTTAGACCCTGACCACCTGAAGGTGTGGCCTGTCTCTGTCACAGCACCCAGTATCGCCTGGCATGGTTTGAACTGTAGGGCATCAGAATCTGTCTCAAACAGGTTCCAAGGATAAGATCGCTATTTACTCATGTCTGCAAGTACAGGGATAGAATAGGCCCCAGGCAAAGTGAGACACAGGTAGGCCTGCTCAGTGACGTCACCCAGGATCCTCTCTCTGCTGTGGCTTCATCTGAAGGCACGCAGCTGGCCCTCAGAAGCTCTCAGCGCATGCCTACCTGACAAGAACAGATGACAGGTGGAGATGGGAACATGTAAGGTGGCACTGATGCTCAGGGTCACTCCAGAGAGACTGTAGCCAGTGTAACTCGTGTGGAAAGGATGTGAACCCCAACATTCTGAAGGGAAGCAGAAGAGAACGGTTGCTGGGCAGGCAGCCAAGAGAGCCCTCTACAACCTCGCAGTGTGTGCCCAGAGGGGCCGCCTCCTAGTCCAGTATGCATATATAGTGCATACTTGTATAGTGCACTGTATAGTGCACTGAGTTTAAAATAGGAAAAACATTCTTTCCTGTTCTGTATGCTATATAATATAATACACTCGTGTGTGTGTGTGTGTGTGTGTGTGTGTGTATGTGAATAAAGGCACAAATACTGTGCTGTGTTCTAATCAGAATAAATACATACACGCACATTTTAAACACACAGGATTTGTAAATTTATCCAGTTAACAAGGAACTATAAATGGAAGACTTAAAGGTACAAGGTAGTGAGTGATGTCACTTCTCATGTAGAAAAACCCAAAGACTCTATAAGTCAGACACTTGTTTGTTTGTTTGTTTGTATTGTTGTTGTTTGAGACTGAATTTTTCTATGCAGCTCTGGCTGTCCTGGAACTAGCTGTGTAGACCAAGCTGACCTCAAACTCACAGAGATCCACCTGCCTGTTCCTCCGAAGTGTGGGCCATCATTGCCCGGCTAACACTTTTCAAAGGAATCACAGTAGTCAGTCCTGTAATTCCAATGCCTGGGAGACAGAGGCAAGCCTGGGCTACACAGAGAGTTTTGGGCCAGCCTGGCTGGGTTACCTAGCAAGACCCTTGAGTCAGAAAAAGAGAGAGAGCAAGATGGTAGGGAAGTGGGGGAAGAAAAGGAGGAGCAGAAGGAAGAGGAAGAGAGAAGAGGAAGGAGGAAGAGGGGAAGTGAGGGAGAGGCAGGGGAAAGTGCCCAGCAGTTAGGAGCACTCGTTACTCTTGCAGGGGCCAGAACACCCGCATGGTGGCTCACCACTGTAACTGCTGTTCCAGGGGTGTGCCTCCTGTGCCCTCTTCTAGCTTCCATGAACATCGCTTGTGCATGGTGCAGGCAGGCAAAACAACCAGACACAGGAAACAAAATTTTAAACGTTTTTAAAAAGAGAAGAGGTGTAGAAGGAGAAAGGAGGAGGAGGAGGACAAAGGAAAAGGTGAGAAAGAGAGAGGGAGACAATGGGAGGAGTCGGAAGAGTCCCTGAGGCTTGAGTCCACACTGTAGCCTAGAGCTTCAGCCTCACACAGGGTGGCCATGACGACATCGTACCTTCAGATCAGTGGACAAACCAAGGTACTCAGAAATGGGTCTCTCTTCTGGTCCACTGAGTCTAGGTAAAGGAGCAGATCACCTCGACGGGGAGAGTAAACATTTCCAGCAACCATGTGTCATCATGTGTCACAGTAAGAAACTGAATCAAAACAGGTCACATTGATGAATAGACAAGCGAAAGAAAGGTGAGGACAGGGCCAGGAACCTTGCTCCTTTGTATTCACAGCTTTCGGAATATGCACTGTGAGTGCTCAGCTCTCGGGTGGAGTGGCCAGGCCACTGATCCAAATATATAAAAGCAAACGACACCTGGCCAAGAGGAAGGAGGCTCAGGACCCAAGGCCAAATCACAGCATGTGCTCTGAACTCACGGCCACTCTCCTCTTGCTTAGGCTTTGCTAACAAGAGCTCCAGGGTGGAATAGCGCACAAAGCCACACAAAGAAGACCCAGGGAAAGGGAAGCCAGTGTGCTCATTGCTTTACTCATTGCCGTGGCTCACAGTTGGAAGATGCAGTCCATTGTGGTGAGTGGGTCACAGTAGCAGGAGTGTGTGGTCACATTGCACCTGCCACCAAGTAGAGAGCAATGAGTAAATGCTCAGCTCACCTTCTTTTGACTGGGCTTGGCGTCTCTCCCCTTGGGATAGTGCTGCCCACTTTGGGATGGGTGTCCCAATCTTACTTCATCTAGTCTAGAAACTTCTTCACAGACATGCCCAGAAGTTTGTCTGCGGGGTGATTCTAGACTCTCAAGTTGACTGCCAGTACTAACCGTCATAACCAGAAGAAAAGGAAACAGTGGCAGTTTATCGAGAGGGAACTTCTTCAGTGACCTACAGTGGTCTAGCCCCACCCATATCAATCATTTAGTCAAAAAAAAAAGCCTTGTAGACTTGTCTACGGGCAATCTGATGGAGGCATTTTCTCCATTGAGGGTTCTCTTCCCAGATAACTCCAGCTTGTATCAAGCTGACAAAAACAAACAAACAAGCAGCCGGTACGGAACACCTACTGCGGGAAGATGCTAGAGCCCTGGTAATGCTGTGGTTAGTAAGGAAAACAGCCTCCCTCCCCCAGAACTTTTGGCACTGTGGGGGAAGCTCATACAACTGGATTGAAGCTACAGAGGAAGAAATTAAAGCTTCTAGAAGGCCGTTAAAATAAATCTTCACAGCCTGAGAGGGAGAAGGAAAAGACACAGACAAACCACAGGAGGGTGTGCTGGCCTGGGAAACACAGTTCAAAACAGAAAGGCTTCATTTGACTGATTCAATGTCTGGCTTCAGAGAGCACGGTGAGCCAGAGAACATGGAGGGAGCATATCATGGGGGGGGGATGCCTGAGCTCACTGGCAGTTTTTGTTTGCCCATTTTATTCCGTCTGGCCCTACCTGCGGGATGACGCCACCCATGCTGAGGCCGGGTCTGCCCTTCAGCTGGCTCTCACAGAGAGGTGGTGGTATAGCCAAGGTGCTCCTCTAGCCTGGTGCTTCTCAGCCCAGTTGGTTGACAGTCAGCCTTGGTCACTGCAGAAGTCCACTCAAACCTCATCCGAGCTGAAAATGGTTCCTCTCTCAGGGTTAGGGAACTGTGAGAAGGCAGCCCACAGGATGGAGAAAGCATTGACCAACCTGGTGTCTGACTGATGGGTCCGTCCTGAATGTAAGTCCACTGTTTGTTTTGTTGAACACTGAGAAGCTCTGTGCTGCTCAGGCTGGCCTTAGACCCCTGGGCTCGAAGACTTCTCTCTTCTCCTGCAGCAGAGACTGCAGCACCCACCATAGCGCCCAGCTCTCGATGTGTTCTTGTTTAACCTAGGGGCAGAGGAGACGGCCTCGTTGGTAAAGTGGTGTTTGCTACATATTCGTGAGAACCTGAATTCAATTCCCAGCATTCCCATAAAAAGGTGGGCATAGTGGTACATGTCTGTAATCCTTGTGGTGAAGAAACAGACAGGAGGGTTCTTGGAGCTTACTGGACAGCTAGTCTGACCAAATTGAGTTCTGGGTTCAATGAAAGATCCTCTATCAAAAACTAAGGTGGAGAGCCAGGCGGTGGTGACCCACACCTTTAATCTCAGCACTCGAGAGCAGAGGCGCGTAGATAGATCTCTTTGGGTTGGAGGCAAGCCTGGTCTATAGAGTGAGTTTAGGTTCAACCAGGGCCACACAAAGAAATCCTGTCTCAAAAACAACAACAACACGCATATACACACACAGGGAAAAGTTTTAGGTTTTATATATCTCAAATTTGAGAAACTATATGTAAGTACAATAATTTATATAGATCTCTCTCTCTCTCTCTCTCTCTCTCTCTCTCTCTCTCTCTCTCTCTCTCTCTCCAAGGTCTCTCTATGTAGTCCTGGCTGTCTTGAAATTCACAGAGATTTGCCTGCCGCTGTAGAATTGGTTTTTAATCTTATTTTTATTATTTTTCATTATGTGTCTGTGTGGGGGTATATTCATCTGAGTGCTTGTACCTGCAGAGGCCAAAGGTGTCAGATCCTCTAGAGCTGGAGTTACTGGAGCTTGTGCACCATCTGATGTGGGTGCTGAGAATCAAACTCAGGTCCTCCAGAACAGTTTGATGGTTTAAATAGGAATGGCCCCCATAGGCTCATGTGTTTGAACACAATGGTCCATAGGGAGTGGCACTACTAGGAGGTGTGGCCTTGTTGGAGTGGGTGTGGCCTTGTTGGAGTGGGTGTGGCCTTGTTGGAGTGGGTGTGGTCTTGTTGGAGTGGGTGTGGTCTTGTTGGAGTGGGTGTGGCCTTGTTGGAGGAAAGGTGTCACTAAGGGGTGGGCATTGAGGTTACAGAAGCTCAAGCCAGTTTGCTTCCTGCTGCCTGCAGATCAGGATGTAGAACTCTCAGCTCCTTCTCCAGCACCATGTCTGCCTGCGTTGCCGCCATGCTTCCCACCATGATGACAATGGACGGAACCTCTGAACCTGTAAGCCAGCCCCAATTAAACGCTCTCCTTTATACGCGTTGCCATGATCATGGCGTCTCTTCACGGCGATAGAACACTGACTAAGGCAAGCAGTAAAGTGCTCTCAATGGCGGAGCCATTGTCCTCTTAATACACAATTCTTAAATATCGCATTGGAAATGGAGACGCTCAATGATAGGTAAATAAAGAAATTACCGAAAAGAAGCAACCAACCAGATGAACTCTGAAGAAGAGAAATGTCTTAGTCACTGTTCTATGGCTGTGAAAAGACACCATGGCCTAGGTAACTCTTACGTAAGAATGCGCTTGGTTAGGGGCTTCCTCACTCTTTTAGACGGTAGTCTATGATCGTCATGGTAGAAAGCAGACAGGCATGGTGCTGAGGCAGTAGCTGAGGGCTTTGCATCCTGATCTGTAGGAAGCAGGGGCGCGGGTGGCACTGGGCCTAAGCCCGCCCACAGTGACAGACTTCCAACAACAAAGTCATATGTGCTCCAACAGGCCACACCTCTTAATCCTTTCAAACAGTTCCACTAACTGGAAACCAACATTCAAACGTATGAGCCTCTGGGGGCCGTTCTCATTTACATGGCCACAGGAAGATGGGGGGGGAGAATTAGAAGAGGCTTCCTGGTAAAGACAGGTCTTAAGGGAGCAGGTGGGGCCCATCCCAGTAATGGGGAAGAAGAACAAATCCTGTGTCATTACCACCCTGCCTGAGCACATGGCCTACCCCAGGAACAAGCAGGAGTGTCCGAACTTGCCAGTGAATCAGATGCCCACCTCTACCAGCAACTGAGTTTCAAAACAAAACAACAACAACAACAAGAAGCCACACTTGGTGGCACAACACCTTTAACTCCAGTGCTCAAGAGGCAGAGGCAGGTAGGCCTCTGAGTTCAAGGTCTACATGACAAGTCCAGGCCAGCCAGGGCTACATATTGATCCCCTCTCTGGCTACAAGAACAACAAGTCTCATACTGTTTGAAGTAAGACTGGGATTTTGTGTTGGGCAGCATTCACAGCTTCAGGAACGGGTGTAACCCAGGCTAGCTCCATGCTAGCACATTGTACACAGAAGTATGAGGCAGCTGTTTAGAGAAGGCATGAGGAGAGAGAAGCAAGTGCCATCTGGACCCCAGGGAGGATGCTCTGGCAGCCAGAGTCACTCAGAGACAGTCGGAGATGAGCACTGAATTATTGAGGAACTCCTTTTCCTATATTTACGGTCAATTTATTTCTTGCAGTAAGTAGCTATTTAAGGTTTCTTTGTTTTTAAGACAGAGCAACTTCACAGAACCTTGGTGCCTTTGGGTACTTTTTTGGCAGTTGTTTTGTGATTATGCATCCGGGTGAAGATTTTCCTTCCGAGTTACTCAGAATACTATATTTCTCATTCCCCAGGCACAGTTACATAACAGCTCTTAATAATTCAGCACTTTTCACCAGCCAGGGCGCCACGTTCGTAATGGCTGCATTTTTTACAGGCATCCCTTCAGTAAAATCTAATGCAGAGCAAATTATTCCTCTCACCACACCAGAGCCCTGGAGCCTCAGACCGGCTGACAAGGCAAAAGGCATACAGGTAGAAAGGTCACATGGAAGCAAGGGGAACACCATGCCTCTGTCACCAGAAGAGCCATGCAGTTCCTCTGGGAGAGCTGGCTTCAGATTGATTGTGAGGAAATTTGGGGTCCATGATTTGTCTGGTTTTTCTAATTCCAAACCCAGGTCCTGAGCGACTGTGGTGGATGAGCACACACCCCTGTTTCCTATGGGGTGACACTGAACCCTTCCTTCCCCTCTTTCCCTCCCTGCCCAGAGCAGCTAAAATTAAGTCTGGCAAAAAAGTCTGTTGAGGCTTTAAAAAAACATTGCCATAGAAGGGCAACTGAGGACCACCAACTTTAAATCATTTCTACCCATGAATTGGCCCTCTTTGGACCCTGTAGGTATTCCTGCAGGTGTCTAAGAGCTTTGAAGGCCCTTGACTTCTTGAAAAGGGTGGTGTAATAGAACAATATTTCATGTCTTTTCCTACTGCTCCATAGCTATCTTTCTGAGAAATGTGTTTTCTTGCCAAGTAAAAATCCATGAACATAAATTTGATTTCACCATCGTATTGCATAGAAATACTTACATTTTAGGCTGTACACCCAGTGTGGAGGGAGGATTGGGTGCAGGAGCTGAGTAATCGAAGTTTCCAGTCTCTTACCAAGGATCACTTTTTAGGGAGCTCAGTCCCTGCCTCTGTTTCCTGCCCTTGTTTGTCTTCCAAGGTCAGCTCATCAGGATGCAAGGTGACAGTGACAACCAGGAAGGACCCAGGAAGGGGGGACTGGAGAGATGGCTCAGCAGATAAAAGGGTGTATTGTTCTTTCAGAGGACCCAGATTCAGTTCCCAACACACACATGGTTGCTGACCACCTTCCTTAAATCCTCTTCTGGGAAATCCAGAGCCCTCTTCTGGCCCCTGCGGACACAGGCACCAGGCGCGCTCATAGGCACATACACATTTTAAGGCAAAACTCATAAAATAAAAAAAAGCTTTAGAAAAGAATAAGAGATTTTTAAAAACATCACCAACATCACAAGAACAAGAAGGCAAGATCTCAAATGTGAGACTAGTTAACACTTATACATTTATCACCACCCTGGATCTTTTGAGATGACAGAAGGCTTAAGTACACCTGTGGGAGACTATTCAACAATAACAAAGAGTTTCAGAAAGCTTCCACAGAAGACAGCACTGCGGATGACCCCATATGTGTGACATCTGGGTAGGAACCAATAGAGACAAATGTGGATTAGCCCCACGGTAGAAGAGAGCAGACAGCAGGAAATAAGATAGTGGGTGTGCAGTTTCCCTTTGGGACAGTGAAAAGATTGTAAACTTGGTTGCCTGACTCTTAATACACTGAAAACCACTGCACTACAGGGTGAGCTGTTTTTTCCAATAAATACATTTATTAATCCCAGTTGTCGTTTCTTCCACACAGTTGGCTTGGCTCCTGGGGGAAGGCAGTGCACTATCTTAAGCAAGATGTGGATTCTGTCACAGGCAAGATTCAGAGCAGGTCTACCACCATCAAGGTCCCTCAAGGTGATCTTTCATAAAAGTCATGGTCACTTTCGTCTATCCCTGCCCTCTGATCCCTGGCATACACTAATTTGTCCCTGGTGTCTATAATTGTGTCATCTTAGAAACATGAAAGTAATGTATGACCCTTTAATTTCACTCAGTGTAATTCCTAGGAGCCTTGTCCAAATTTTATTTGAGACAAGGTCTCACCGTGTAACTCTGGCTGGCATGGAACTCATTATGTAGATCAGGCTGGTCTAGAACTCATAGAGATCCACTTACCTTTGCCTCCTGAATGTTGAGATCAAAGATGTGCACTACCATGCCCAGTTTGTCCAAGTTTTTGTACAAATAATTGGTCGACCTTGGGTTTTAGCATGATGTACCATGCATGGATGGTTCACTGTGTTTTAACCAGTCAGCCATCGAATGCCATCTGTAATTCCTAGTTGAGGCTCTTAGAAAGGCAGCTGCTGTGAACATCCTTGTATAGCTTTCTGTGTGTCCATTGTTACCCTGGGATAAATGCTCAGGGAAACACTTGATGTGTAACTGTGCATAGCTTCAGAGGAAACTGGCAAGGTGGTTTTCTGAACACTCTTTCATTCTGGATTTTTTTTCAAATTTATTTTTAGTTATGTGCACGTGTGTGCAGGTCTTTCTGTGGTCTGTGCACATGCGTACAGGTGCCCTCGGCAGCCAGAGGTGTCAGATCCCTTGGAGCCGGAATTACAGGCAACTGTGAGCTGCCTGGCCTGAGAACTCACGAGCAGGTCTTCTGGAGGATAGCAGCAAGCATTCTTAACTGCCATGCCCGTTTCCATCCTTCTCTTGTATTTTATCTACCCCAGCAGTGCAGAGGGGACCCCAGCAGTGCAGAGGGGACCCCAGCAGTGCAGAGGGGACCCCAGCAGGGCAGAGGGGACCCCAGCAGGGCAGAGGGGACCCCAGCAGGGCAGAGGGTTCTATTGAGTTCCATCCTCACCAGCACTGGAAGCTGTGTCAGGGTTTATTTCATTCTAATGGGTGTGTTTTGACAGCTCATGCATTGATTTACATGACCCTCTCCTGTGCGCTTACTGCAGCTCTGCCCCACCCTCTCGTGGTGAATTGTCTCTTCATCCTTTCTGTCTGCATCCCGACCTGCCTTTCTCTGAGTCTTCAGCATCCTTTCATATTCAAGACACTAGTCATTTGTTGACTATGTGGTTTGCAAATATTATCTCCCATTTTGTAGGTTTAATTTACCAATTTTTCCCTTTTATGGAGGATGTTTTCCATCGGAGTCTCTTTGTTTAATCCTAGGGCCCAAAGATTTTCTAAACTGTTTTCCTAAAAGGTTCACGTTTTAAGACCATGACCCAATTTGAGCTAATTTTTGGATAACATTGGGATAGTTTGGGTTGTCCTCTTTTGTTTGTTCTGATGGTTGGTAACTAGTGCCCACTGGTAGTTAGGAGTGGACCTTCGTGCAGTTACCAAAGCTTAGGTTCACATATTTGCTTGGGTGCACGCATTTCTGGTGTGCTGTTGGCAATTATATCTGTTTCTCCACTAATATCACATAGTCCTGATTACTACAACTATACTGTAAGCTTTTAAAAGAAAAATTTGCTTTGGTTGGTTGGGTTTTTGAGACAGGGTCATCTTGTCTTCTTTGGGGGTGGGAGGGTGTTGAAACAGGGTTTAATTGGGGTAACGCTGGCTGTCCTGGAACTAGCTCTGTAGACCAGACTGTCCTTGAACTCACAGAGATCAGCCTGCCCCTGCCTCCCTAGTGCTGGGATTAAGGGTGAGTGCCACACCAGCCTGTTTTGAATTGTGTGCATTCTGTGTCTCTGTGGATTTGAGCACATGAATGCAAGTGCCCAGAAGGTCCCTGAACCTGGTGTTTCAGACAGATGTTTAAGTAAGCCATGGATATGGGTGCTGGAGACTTAGATGTAGTCCTCTTCAGGAGAGTGGTGGGTTGTCAGCCGCTGAGCCCTCTCGCCAGTCCTCACTGCAGGCTTTGATGTTATGAACTGTGACCCCTCCCACTTGAGTCTAGGTAGTCCAAAGCTTGCACCTTCCTGTGTGAGTTTTAAAATCAGCTTATCTGTGTCTACAAAACAGAGTTCCTGGGATTTTGACAGAAATTGAAAGAAACCTAGCGATGACCTTGGTGGCTAACTGACATTATGGTAGATCTTCCAGCCCCTGAATGTGGGGCGTCCCTCCCCCTTAATTACCTCACATGCTGTGCAGTTTTTAGAAGTAAACTCTGTATTTGACTTCCTGTGTTTATTTTATATATTAACTTTCTTTGCAGAGAGTGTAAACAGCATTTTGATACCAGCTTCCATATATTTGTTATTATACCAGATGCAGCGTATTGATCCTATGATCTCGCCGATCTTCTTGATTGTAGAAGTTTGGTTTGTTTCCAGAGTGTTTGGGATTTTATAGATAGCCTACAATTTGGAGGGTTTCATTTCTTTCTTCTCAAATAGTGTTTTAATATTTTTAATTTATTCTTTTTTGAGAACTTCATACATGCATACGTTTGTTTAAAGAATTATCTTTTAAAACTTTATGTGTATGGGTGTTTGCCTATATGTGTATGTGTACACCTCTGCATGCAGCGCCTCCAAAAGCCAGAAAGGGCACAGATCCCTGGAACTGGAGCTACAGACAATTGTGTGCTGCCATGTGGGTGCAGCAAGTGCTCCTAACCACTGAACCACCTCTCCACCCCCAACATACAATGTACTTTGATCATATTCCTCCCTCTCCTCCTCCAACTCCTCCTTTATACCCCACCGACATTCTTCCCCCAACCTCAGACCCTGTCTTCCAATCTGCCTTTTATTCCTGGCTCTTGGTTGAGTGAGACAGAGCTCTGAAACTGTGCTCCTGAACTTAGAAGTGTTCAGGTTTTTTCACTACAAAGCATGACAAACTGCTTATTTTTTTTTAATCACAAAACATCTTAACAAAACCTTTTTTCGAGAGGGGACACTTTAGACTTAGGAATTGACCCATCTAAGGCTACTAAAGAGGTCTCTACTTCCTGCTTCTGGGCTTGTAAAATTGACAAGTTCCCTCCCAGGTCGGTGGCCCGGCAGGTGCTGGCCCTCGGCAGCCTCCGGCCCTTCCCGGCTGCAAACGGCTGCCAGCCTCGCCGCCTGCCAACGGGAGTTGGCGATACCTAAGTCTCAGATACCTAAGTCCAGGGTGACGGGCGTGCCCGGGGCCAGATTTAAATTGTGTGAACTTTTGGCAGCAAGCTGCGGCGGTGAGGAAAGAGCGAGCTGCGAGCGGAGGAAGACAGTTAAGAGATCCGCCGCGCGGAAAGGGGGGGGGAGTAAGACTAGAGAGCGCGCGAAAGCGCGGGCGAAGCGCGGCCCCGAAGGCGGCCTCTCCTTTTAAGGGAGCGGTACGCCGCCGGCGCGGGGCCCCGAGAGGGAGGCGCGCACCCGCCGAGGGTGCGGCGGGTGCCCATGCACCCACACCTGCGCGGGGACGCGCGTATCCGCTGGCGCGCGCTGCCGGCGAAGCGCCGGAGCCGCCGCTCCCCCTTCCCACGCTTGCTCGCGGGCCGTACCAAAGGCGCAGGGGGAGCAGAGCGAGCCATCGCGGCCCACCTGCGGCTGCAGGGCCTGGGCGGGGACGCGCTCCACCCCGGCCTGCCGCGCGCCCCCGCCGCCGCGCGCGCCCCCCGCCGCTGCAGGCCCCTCCTCCCGATGCGAGAGAAGCCGGAGCGCCGCGGCCCATGCTGATCCGTGTCCTCCTCCTCCTCCCCCTCAGGCGGCGCTGGCGGCGGCCCCGGGACCCGCGGAAGCCGGCATGCTGGAGAAGCTGGAGTTCCAGGAGGAAGGTGAGTGCGCGACCCGCGCCCTGCGCTGCCGGCGGCGGGCACCGGGACTGCAGCCCACTCCAGGGAAACACCGGGCTCCCGGGATGCAGCCCGGTTCCTGGGGACGCAGTCCCGCTTTGAGGAAAGCACCCGGCCTCTGGGAAGCAGCCGGGTTCCTGGGCATGCAGCCCTGTTCTGGGGTTGCAGCCTGGTTCCGGGGATGGATCCCGGTTCCCGGGGACACAGCCTCGCTCCGGGGATGCAGTCCGGTTCTCAGGGAAGCAGCCTGGCTCCGGGGAATGCAGCTCTGCTCCAAGGGACGCAGCCGGGTTCTGGGGGACGCAGTCCCAATCCCGGGAGCGGCCGCCCGCGCGCTCCAAGGGACGGCCCTTTTGTCCTCCGCACCCGAACTCGAGCGAGAGCCAGGTGTCATGCAGCCCTAATTGTGCATGTCACCGCGCGCCCCGAGGACACCCAGGAATCATATGGACAGCCCATGCCTTCAAATAACAAACCGGTTTCCTTATCTGTATTTGTGGAAATACCTCCAGTAGGGTGTGTCTCCTTCCCCTCCTCCCCCTCAAATGGGTAAAGTTAAATCGGCAAACCCGAAGTGGCTCATTGAACTGGTTTGAGACCAGCCGACCCCCTCACACTTGACCATCCTGTCTCCTCTCCTGTTGCCTGGTTATTCTTCTTCCTGCCCTATTTTTAAAATATCTCCTTACAGGTAAATAGCCTGGATCTTATTTTGAGGCTGCTAACATTTAAATGGGGAAGTCGAAAATGAACTTTATATAAGATGCTCATTATGACCATTTAGAGACTATAAAAGGCCTCATGCAGTCTCGTGTACTTCCATGATTTATTTAGGGGCTGCTCCTTTTTCCAAGAGTACTGACAAAATGAAGGGCCTGGAACAAAGAATGTGCTGTGTGGATGCTGTCCCTTGTGCCAACTTTACTTTAATACCCCTGTTCATTGATGTTCAGGCAATTACTTAAATAAGCATGCTCAGCCAGCTGGGGAGTGCTACCCTGATAGCATTAGGCCTGTTGTAGCTTTGCTGTAGCCCTTCAAATATGTTGGCATAAAGATAATGCATCTATAGCAATGGCTTCGTTATTAACAAGTGGTGCATTTCAGAATTTTCCTGAGCTTCATTTATGGTTTGTCCTATCAAAAGATAAGCCTGTGTCTTCATTTGGATGCTCCTCCTGATCCCTTGGTGTTCCTATATTGCACAGCAGGTAGTGGCTACTGGCTGCCCAGTTTGTGTTATGGGATGTCTAACCCTGCAGAGACTGAAGTGAGACCTCCCAGAGTGGAGCTTTATGTGGGAGAGCCCAGACGCACATTCATACCCATCTCTTACTTGGCTGGCAGCCCCAGACAAGTGGTGTGAGCTCTCTGTGCCTTAGTTTCCTCCTGTCTATACTAGAGCGAATGTCCTAATGCTTTGAGGGTTCAGCAAGATGATCTCCACTGTGGTGTTCAGTGAGAACCCATAGGCAGTGCTTTGTAAATGTTACTTTCATTAGGTGCCATTAGCCAAAATCCACGGACTTTAAAAGGCTTTTATTGGTGAATCTTAACATGGGGATTCCGCTTAGTATAGATTTCGTGGCTTTTTTCTTTCCTTAAGATTTATGTGCGTTTCTCAAAGTTTGCTGTATACCCACCCTTTCACCTCTGGATTGCCTGTGTCATGAATGTACAGCGTGAAAGCAAGCACGCTAAAAATAAAAATTAAAAAAAGGAACGCCCCCTCTTTACCCAACTATTTTTATCTGTATTCTGTCATTACTTTTAAGCTGAACCTCACAAATATCCCTGTCAGATGTTTCTAGATCCTTAAGAAAGCAGAGTATTAAACAATTACTGTGAAGCTGAGCTGGAAGAGGGAGTGGTGTTGGCGGAATAGTCCAGAACAGCACTTTGTTTCCCTGGAACTTTAGATTGTTCATTCATCTGAAATTCAGAAGAGCTGCTTGTTTGAAGGGGAGAAAGAAGTTGCAACAGTGAAACATCATACCTTAGTATCCCGGGAGCCGGTGCTAGCCGTCCACAGGGTAGGTCCGGGCTGAATAGGCCCCGTTTCACCCTTCACCTTCCTCGTTACCCATCTGGAGGCATGAGCTAGAGATGAACATTCATTATACAGGGACGCACGTGATAACTGGTAGTGTTGTGCCAAAGCTATCTTTCTGTATTCTAATAAATTTCAGCTCGGTTCCAGTCATCAGAACATTCAGAGGTATTAGTAGAGCTGGAGGAAAGAAGAGGTGAGGGAGGCCAGCGCAGCAGGGTCAGCACCAGGGTACCCTGAGCTGTGATGCAGGAGCTGCTCCTGCTCAGGCTCTCCTGTCTGCATCAGCTAGGCTTGGGTCTTCTCGTGCGTCTCTGAGCCCCCAATGCATCTGTCTGTCCTGCTGCACAGCCCTGGTTGGTGTGCCTGCTCTCTGTAGCTTCACAGGCTTCCCTTTAAAGAGTGAGGCTCCAGGTCATGGGTCTTCAGAGGCAGCAAAAGGGGCTATATTGTCTTGGACTTAGCATTAGCCACCCAGTTTGCTCCCCCCCCCCCTTTGCAAGACAGCAGCCCAAGGCCAAACACAGTAGGGCTGGGATCCAAGCAAACTGATGTATGAAATGGGCTAGCTTTGGCTCCTAGACATAGCACAGCAAGACCTGCTTCTCTTGGTGCTCAGCACAGCCATCACCCTTCCTGCCTCCCACTCGTCTTACCACGGTTGTAAGGTGCACCCCAGATCTCATCTTGTCTCTGAAGCTGTCCGTCTGTGTGCCTTTCCCTCGTCCCCCTATTCTGCTCTGCTGGTGTCTACCTCGAGGATCCCAGTGGCCACCTTAAATGTCTGTACTTGCTTTCTATGCCAGGAGAATTCAGTGGTCTAATGCGCGCAAAGCTTTATGGGTTTGCTGTTTTAATTCTTTAAACTCATTTTTGTATTTGTGTTTATCTATCCTAATTGCCTTGAATTTATTTCTTGGCCAGGTCTAAACCTGGACATCGCCTCGACTGCTATAAAGATCATCCTCCTGCAGTCGCATTCCTCACAGTTCAGCCTGCCAGAGCCCTGGCACTATTCACCAGCTTGGACGCTCTTGTAGGCTTTAGGTCCATTCCTGGGTTCCAACCTGTTGTCCCCACAGTCTAGGGACTTGTGGAGGTTCAGGTTTTAGGTGACTTGCGGCTGTGGTGTTCTCCACCTGCCCTTGCTGATTGGTTTCTCCTCGCCTTCGTCACCTGTCCCAACAGCAGCACCCTGGGTTCCATCCACCCTCACGGTTCTCCACCAGGCAGATCCAGATCTCACTTGCACGCAATCTTGCTGTGGGAAGCCAGACTGAGTCCGGGGTGATCAGAAATAGGGAAGGGGCTGGGGCGAGAGCTCAGTGGGTCACGTTTGCTGCTTCAGTGTGGTGTTGTAGTTTACTTCCTGCTGCTGTAACAAACGCCATGGCCGAAAGCAACTTAGGGAAGAAAGGATTTATTACCCAACAGCTTGTAGTTCATCGTGAAGGGAAGTCAGGGCAGGAACCTGAATGCAGGAACTGAGGCAGAGCCGTGGAGCTGTGCTGCTTCCCGGCCTGCTCCCTGTGACGCGCTCAGTCTGCTTTCTTGTTTCACCCAAGAAACAAGGATACAGGTGCCCAGAGAAGGCACCCCCACAGCTGGCTGACCCTCCCACAGCTGTCACTGACTGAGAAAATACCCCACGACTAAAGGGCAGTGTGTTAGAGGTATTTTCTCAATTTAGGTTCCCTCTTCCCAAGTAACTCCAGCTGGTGTTGGGTAGACAGAAAAATTAAACAGCAAATATGAAGATCTAAACTCAATCCCCAGTCCCCACATATAAAAAGCTGGGCATGGAAATACAGGTTTGTGATCCCTGCACACTGGGGAAGTGCAGACAGGCAGATCTCTGGAGCCTGCTGGCCAACCAGACTAGACGAATTGGCAAGGCCCAGGTTCAGTGTGAGACCCTATCTCAAAACCTAAGGTGGAGAGCAACAGAAAAAAGACATCCAGTAGCCACCTCTGGTCCCTTACCCACACATGCACCCAAACATTAAATACATGCATGCATACACACACACACACACACCCCACTCTGTGGGGAAGTAATCCTCATCTTCCAGTAAAACATCTCAGTGTTAAAGCCCTGTCATGTGAAGACTTGGCTACCTTTCCTTGAGTGATGCAAGGAGCTCCTGAAGTTTTGCATTAGTATTGTTATCATTATGGGTTGTGCCTTCTACACAGGCCTGGTACTTGGTGACCACTTGCTTGCTTTCCATTCCTGCTTGCAAGTCAGACTCCAGAGCCCCCAATAACCAGTGTACAAAAAAAACGAGAGAGAATAAAGAAAAACTTGTGCCCACTGTTCTTACCTTGTGGGAGGTAATTGCCGAAAGGGAGCGAAGATGGGTTCTCTGTGGAGATGGCACACGTCGGACATTGTAGCAGTCTGGCCCTCCGTGGGGTCACCATACATGAACAGGTCCACAGTTTCCATGTGGTATTAAATTTTCATGAGGATAGGAAATTCAGGGAAAATAGAAATGGCTCCGGCTGCCTCTGCAGGGAAGCGTTGAAAGGCTGGGAAGCCTCCCCTTCTCACCAGGCTTTCAGAGTGGTTAGAAGTGAGACTCTGCAGTCTGCAGAGTCAGCCTGCGAGTTTGTTGCCTGTGACGTGAGAGGTGCTGACCTCTGGTGGTAGACTTGTCAAAGTGACAGGTTCAGAAGGTCTGTCTGTGCTCTCTGAACTCTCACCTTCTCTGGCTGGGTTTATAGGCAAGGAATGGTCTGATTCTTTCTTTCTTTCTTTCTTTCTCTCTTTCTCCCTTTCTTTCTTTTTTCTTTTTTTCTTTTTTTTTTTTTTTTGGTTTTTTCGAGACAGGGTTTCTCTACATAGCCCTGACTGTCCTGGAACTCACTCTGTAGACCAGGCTGGCCTCGAACTCAGAAATCCGCCTGCCTCTGCCTCCCAAGTGCTGGGATTAAAGGTGTGCACCACCACTGCCCAGCTGATAGATTGATTCTTGACCAGAATAATAATTAAGATTGTATGAAATATCTGTAGTAGAAATTTTCCTGCCTATCTTTCCCCGTGTCTAACATATTGCCACATGTTTTAGTACATCCAAAGTCAGGTTCAAACATATCCTAATGCATCCTAGACTTAGGAAGGTACAGGGCTTGTCCTGTAGACTGCTTTGGAAGGAGTCTGCCCGCCCCCCCCCCCCCGAAATTTCTGGGATGAAATTTTAGTCCCCGTGTAACATGGAAAGGAGATAACTCTTTAAGAGATGGGCACACCCTTAATGTTAGTCTCTGAGGGACAGATTGCTTCTTCCTAGGCATCCTGGAAAGGATCAAGCCAGCCTCACCACTCTCTGTCCATAGAGCACTCCCTCTTGTCCCAGCTGCCATGTGATGCTTCCCCCTCACCCCCCGCCCCCCGTTACTACACAGCCAGTAGGACACTCAGCACACAGGAACGCCATGCTATTTAGGTTTTCCCGCCACCAAAATGATGAGCCAAGTAAATATCTGTACCTGGCTCAAAGCATGGTATTTTGTCCAAGTAGCAAAAAGCAGGCTAAGACAGACAGACAGGAAAAGGTTGTATTGCCTAAAGGGGGAAAATCCCTGACTGGTTTAAACAAAGAGGAAAGTCTGTAGAGTGTTTGGATAGCAAAAAGTGGGAGTTATCACTAGGCTTTGCAAGTACCTGGAACCAACTAGAAAGTCGTCAGGAACCAAGGTAGCATCTCCCATCACTTTGCTAAGGAGACCGTCTTGCTACTTTGTAGGCCTGGTGGTCCAGACCCAAACACTATCCAAATGGAACTCCATCCCACTCACCAGAGTCCTGGGCGTGTGGTTTGACCTTTGCGGCTTCCAGCTTCACCTGTCAGGTATAAACAGGAACGGTGTTGATTGTCCAGCAGCAGCAGCAGCACCAGAAAAATTGGAAGCATTTTTAATGTTCTCTTCTCCTACATCTTTTGGTGATCACCAGCACGTATTGTGGCACTATGCCAAGTCTCAATAACCCTAAGACACATGCATTGCCACCCCCACCCTGTGCCCTAGAAGAGGAAAGTAAGAAGGGAAGAGGTGAAGTGCCCCCTCTAAGATGGCATGCCACATTCCAGAGACGTGCGCTACTCACCTAGAGTCAAGCCCATGTTGGAGGCCAATGTGAGGTCATCTTTCTTTTTATTCTTTACCCCAATTTTGCGCTGCATCCAAACTTGCCAAGGTTAGCAGAATCCTTTCTTCCCCAAATCCAGTGGGCAGCAGTCAGCCCTCATCCCATCTTAACCTGGAGTTCACAGACTTGCCCTGTGCCCTCTTCTCAAATCTCATCCTTAATCTCTATGACATAGCTGGAAAGGTGGCTTGGTCCCCGGTGGGGTCCTCGCTGTGGCTGTTGATAGCCGCTGTGGTTCTTTCTCTTCCCTTTGCCGCCAGTATAGCATGGTGTGACTCACAGCCCCGTGCCATCACCCCTCCTTACTGAATGGAAGAAACCTAATGTTCCTGTGGCTCCATCTGAGGCCTACTTCCCTTCACGCTGGGCCTCACCTGAGAGAGTGCTCACTCCTGGCACTGAGCAGTGTTCCTACTGCCCAGCGTTTGATTTCCTTACCAGGAAACTTTAGTGTCTAAGGATGTCCAGTACACCTCTCCAGCCAGGCCTCTGTCCTTCACAGGTGCCTAGCTATCAAGACCAGCCATGATCCCCATAGTCTTCTTGCCTTTCTGATCTCTTCCCCCTCCCCCCGCCCCCCTCTCCACCTCTCTTTCTGTCCTACAAGGAAGCAATGGAAAGAAGCAGGAGGGACCCCAGAACAGGTGAGGTTGGTCATGGAAAGCTTATGAAGGATTGAAGGAGACATAGCAAGCTGCAGAGATCAGCCTGTCTGGGGACCAAAAGCAGTCTGTGAAGGAAAGGGGGTATTTTATCTTACAAATCTCACAGGGCATGCCATCACTGAGAGAAGTAGGAACCTGGAGATGGAGGCAATAGAGGAATGGCCTTGCTTCTCACGGCTTGCTCAGCCTGCATTTTAATACAACCCAGAATCACCTGCCCAAGATTGGTATCACCCATAGTGCACTGGGTCCTCCCACATCACTCATTAATCAAGAAACTGTTTCACAGTCTTGCCTATAGGCCAGTCTGATGGAGGCATTTTCTCGGTTGAAGGTTCCCTCTTCGCATGTGAATCGACTTGTGTCGAGTTGACAAGCCCAAGCCCTAGCCAGCACACTTCCTCTTTCTTTCTCTCCCCGCACCCCCTTCCTTCACTCTGCCAGCTTGGTTTGATGATGTTCCCCCAGCTGTCTCACCCACCTCTCAGGATTGCTTTCTAAGCACTGCCTCTGCTCCTGCCAACCCAGCCCTCCTCTTCCCCTCTCTGCGCCTTGCTCCGCCTCCTTCAGCCCTGCCTAGAAGCTTTCTATGAGCACTCTCTCTTGTCCTCGGGGTCCACTTTCTTCCCTTCCTTCCTTCCTTCCCTCTTCCTCCTTGCAGCATCCCTCCAGCCCTCTTTAAGGTTCTTTGCCACCTCGAGCCCACACACCAACTCCACCAGGCCTCTGTCTTCTGGAGGGCTCTGCTCTCTCTGCTCTGCTCTGCTCTCTCTGCTCTGCTCTGCTCTCTCTGCTCTGCTCTCTCTGCTCTGCTCTCTCTGCTCTGCTCTCTCTGCTCTGCTCTGCTCTGCTCTCTCTGCTCTGCTCTCTCTGCTCTCTCTGCTCTGCTCTCTCTGCTCTGCTCTCTCTGCTCTGCTCTCTCTGCTCTGCTCTCTCTGCTCTGCTCTGCTCTCTCTGCTCTGCTCTCTCTGCTCTGCTCTGCTCTGCTCTCTCTGCTCTGCTCTCTCTGCTCTGCTCTCTCTGCTCTGCTCTCTCTGCTCTCTCTGCTCTGCTCTGCTCTGCTCTCTCTGCTCTCTCTGCTCTGCTCTCTCTGCTCTGCTCTGCTCTGCTCTCTCTGCTCTGCTCTGCTCTCTCTGCTCTGCTCTGCTCTGCTCTCTCTGCTCTGCTCTCTCTGCTCGCTCTGCTCTGCTCTGCTCTGCTCTGCTCTCTCTGCTCTGCTCTGCTCTGCTCTCTCTGCTCTGCTCTCTCTGCTCTGCTCTCTCTGCTCTGCTCTCTCTGCTCTGCTCTGCTCTGCTCTCTCTGCTCTGCTCTCTCTGCTCTCTCTGCTCTGCTCTCTTTGCTCTGCTCTGCTCTCTCTGCTCTGCTCTCTCTGCTCTTCCCTCCTCTCTCTCTCTCTCTCTCTCTCTCTCTCTCTCTCTCTCTCTCTCTCTCGATGGTTCTTCTTCCCATCTCCTCTTGCTAAGCCCTGCACACTTAACCTAATCTTTGAAATGACCATAAGAGGCAGATAGCCTCATCATTTCCATCGCATAGAGGAAGAAAGTAAAAAGAACAGGCTTGCATGTCTGAGCCAGACAGGACTTAACCGAGTATCTCAGTGCCCTAATGGGGTCACATGCATTGCTTTGTTATTAAATCTCAGGCTCCAAGAGACTTCATTTTCTATAAATATTTGTTACATGGATTTGGAGTAGCCTTCACGCTCACACATAGCCTGGAGTACTTCAGCTGGTTGATTCTTATGAGAAAAAAAAAAGCTCTCTGTGTTGAAAGCACTGTGTGGGTGAGGGAGAGCTGACTTTGGTAATGGTGAATGAAGCAGAGAAGTGGAGGAGAGTGGAAGGTGCCAAGTCTCTGTGAGATGAGGACGCATCTCCACCCATCTGTGCAGTCCAAGCATGCTGTGTCTGGTGATGGGACAGGTCATAGGAATTCCAGCAGGTTGGGCAAGCAGCTTACTTGCAGAGTCTGTGTGAAGGAGGGTCTTCCAGATCTTTCCTTTGTGGGAATGAGGTGTGTTCTGCTAAGGGAAGAGAGAAAGAGTCTGACCTGTCTTTCACAGTAAAGGAGAAGGCCATGGGAGAAGCTAATTTGCAGTCCTTTGGGCAGAGTTGTAGCTGCTTGTCAGTCTGTCTGGGGAGCTGCTGTCTTCTCTCCCACTTGAGCTAGTTCCTGAAGATCTGAACTTAATGTCACATCACTTTGCCCCAAGCCACCCCTTTTGTTTAGTTTCAGATTGATACTTTGATCATTTATAAATACGTTGCTAGCAAGAACTTGAAATGGGGTATTTGAGGCTGATGACAAAACCTAGTCTGCACAGACACTGGGTCTGATCCCCAGTGCTGCACAAAACAAAGAGGGGCATCCCCGTGAACCAGCTCAGAGTTGGAGGCAGGGGGTCCCCCTCCGAGAGACATAGTATGTCCAGGTCCTGCGTCCAGGTTGGTCAGCCCGAGCTACTCAGCCCTGTCTCAGAAAGGAGAAAGGAAAGAAGAGGAGGTGGAGGAGATGCTGCTGCCGCTGCTGCAATGCTATTGTAAGGTGTTTCCCATCCATTGAGATCACCGCAAGATGCGCGCACACACTCAGTGTCTCAGCTCTGTGGCCTTTGGTCTCATTGGCGATCCTAGCTTTGAAGTCTGAACAGATGACCCACCCATTTTTAAATGCTTCTATAATTAGTGCCATAGTCACTAAGAGAATGAGTCAGACCCCAGATTGGGGTCCTTTTCCTCCTGTTGAGTAGTTCTGGGACTTTAAGCAAAGTACTTAAAGCTTTGGTTTTTTTCACAGGTAGCTTGGCCACATCAGCACCTAGCTCCCGTGAGTATATGTGCACTGAGTAACATGAACACAGACAGCATTCAGCGAAGCGTGAGGGCGTGGTCATTTCCATAAACAGCTGTAATGACTGCCCTAAAGCAGGGTACAAAGCCCTTTAAAGGCGGTGCCTGGTGGATGTCTGTGACTACTGCCCCTTTGCCAGCCATGGTGAGCACAATTGTGTTTACCTTACTCAGAATACCCTGCAGAAGGATGACGTTATCAGCCCCAAATACAGAGCCAGATGTGGCAGCGTATGCCTGCAAACCCAGAACTCAAGGATGGAGGAGGCAGTAGGAGTCCCTTGTGTTCAGATCCAGTCTAAGCAGGATAGTGGGTTCCAGGCAGCCTGGGTGAGAAGAGACTGTATCTCAAAGAAGCAAAAGCAAAGAAGAAATAATAATGATAATAGTTCAGGCTTAAGCTCTGATGATGTGGTCAGATACAGTGGTGGTGTCTCTAGTGTCCTGGCATATATAGCAGCTAAAACCTTTAGTCTTCCAAGTTTTTGTATGCTAATATTGACTGCTGTCCCACTGTCTCTTGGTCATTCCAGGATGAGGCTAGTGACTGGGGACAGTAGGGCACAGTCAGAGGGTGGAGGGTTGGGACTTTTGAGAACCATTCCTAGCCTCTGGGCCAGAAAAAGAGCCCTAAGGTTGATCAGCAATGGCCTGTGTTTTAATTAGTCATGCATACTAAATAGGCTTTCATTAAAACCATAAAAGATAGGAGTTTCTAGATAGCTGGATACATGGGGTCCATTAAAGTTCAGTGCGTCTGCCTACACCCTCCTTATAACATCCCCATGTCTGTCTTGATAAACCTTTAACTGTTGCCTTTAAGAAAATTGATGGATCCCAAGGAGAGAGTCACAGGAACCTTCATCTTTACCCAATCAATCAGTCACGTGGTTCGGAAGTGCACCTGAGATCGCTGGAATGTGGGCAGACCTGGGATCTGAGCCCTACCCCTGTGAATCCCACATCACCCCAGGTGGAGAGAGTCAGAACTGAACTGACTGGAGGTTCCAGCAATGGGGTCCTGTAGGCATTGTGCTCAGTAGGCAGGGAATTCCATACACTTGGTCTCAGAATCCTGTGTCAATTGTGGAGATAAGAGAAGTGGAAAGGAAAGAGGGGGAGGGAGGGTAGATGGTAGGGGATTGGGAGGGGAAAGAAGAGGAGAGGAAAAGAAAAAAGGGCAGTAAGAAAAGTGGCTTCTCCTCTAGAGAAGGTCATAGAGAAGGTAGCTGCAGTTCCCCAATAGGTTCAGGCCCCCTGGGCCTGTTCTCCCTTCTACTCTGTCTCCCACTCAACTTGAACCCCTCAAGTCCCTTGAGTCCCTTGAACAGACTGGAAAGTGTTATCCCAGGCCTGTGAACTGATGAGGTGTCCACAGCTGGTGCCTTGCTGTGATTGATGGTTCTGTGCATGGCATTATGACTTGAAGTAGCATCTCCTGACAGAAGCATCTCTGGACATTAAGAACGGTGGCATGCCGAGACGGAGATAGCCCATGGGTCTCTAATGGGAGCTTCAACTGCCAGCCCCAACAGTGTCCGTAATCGTGGACCTACACTGGAATTCTGGGAAGTGATATTGCTTCTGGAATGAGGTAGCTTTTCGTCAGAGTCTAACTGCAGAGTGCTCATGGTGTTTTCTGATCATTTTGAGTTCACCTTCACTGGTTGACAGAATTGATCTCTTACCCTCTGGTGGTTTGCTGAATTGATCTTTCTCTCCACCTAAAATCTGCTGAAATGAGCACTCATAGAAAAGTAGCCCTGCTCTGTAAAGATGAAGGCTTGTTCTTGGAGAAAGCAATAGCATGAATAAACCTTTGTCAGGTCTGTTCAAGAAGAGAGTGAATCCACAAAGTGTCAGAAATGAGAGAGCCTTCTTAACTTTCAGCAGATTCTCAAAAGTAGTATACAGGGAAGAAAAGTTAGACAGGGCCTGAGTTAAGAGTGCTTGCAGCTTTTGCAGACGATCAGAGTTAGGTTCTCAGAATCCACAGCCATCTGTAACTTCCCATTAGGGGATCCAACACCATCTTCTAGCCTCCACAGGCACTGCACACATGTGGTATACAGACAAACATTTAGGCAAAACTTGTATACATAAATATTTTTTTTAAAGAAAAATGGGACCATGGTGACTTTGATGAGAACAGCCCCCATAGGCTCATATATCTAGGTCCCCAAATGATGGAACTGTTTGGGAAGGACAGGAGGTGTGAGGTGTGTCACTGGAGTAGACTGAGTTTTCATCATTTCCAGTTAGGACTCTCCCATTCAGGCCTAGCTAGGCTTGTGGGTCAGACGAAGGCTCTCAGCACCATACTCGTGTCTCTGCTCCCTCTGAAGCCATGAGACCCAGATTAAATGCTTTCTTTTATAGACTGGTTGTGGTGTCTCTTCAAAACAATAGAAGAATAACCAAGACAGGGGCTGCATTGATGAGTTTTAGAACTGTTCCGTTATTACTTGAGTGATTATCACTGGTGTGTATTTTCCTGGTTTGTTTCTTGCCAATTACCACAGGAGAAAAAGTAATTGGCTGAGATGGAAATAGTTGGCCTGTGTGTGGCAGGGGATGTGTCACAATCAGTTATCATAATAGAGTCATTGCCACACATGCACAAGCCCACGGTTCTGTTCGCAGCACCACATGAGCCATGCACGGTGGCATAGACCTGTACTCTCAGCGCCTGGGAGGTGGAGGCAGGAGGATCAGAAGTTTAAAATACCTTTAATACATATCCAGTCTGATCCTCAATACATGAGACCCCTATCCAAAGCAACAATGAAGAAAAAAATTACAGAAGCTGGGGAGGTACTTTAGTTAAAGTATTTGTTACACAATCACAGAGATCCATGAAGCCACATTTAAAAAAATAAAAGTATGAGCAGGCCTGCTGTGTGTGTCTTTAATGCCAGCGCTTGGGAGGCAGAGGCAGGCCGGTCTCTGAGTCCTTCTACCACTTTCCCTGTACAGTCGGGGCATGGTACTCAGCCCTGGGCACAGGAAGGGAAGGGTGGGTATTCTGTGAGGCCTAATGTATCCATAAGTCCGAGCAGAGAAGGCAGCAGTTGGAGGAAGGCAGAGAATTGAGCATGCCCATAAGGCGCAGGCTGAACTGTGCAGACATAAGAGATGTCAGCAGTCGGAAGCCCGATGTGCTCAAGCCGGACACGGGCAAGGATCCCTAAGTATATCAAGACAACACTGAGGAGTCTAGCCACACAGAAGGCGTCTCTCATCATCTCAAGAAATGCCGAGAGAGCTGTCCAGGAGAGCTTTCGAGACCCTGATACAGTCGGGATCAGAGGAAGTTCTACTGCTACTGGCAACAACTGCTGGGCGGGCCCTGGTCCCCTTGTCACGCTGTTGCTTGCTGTGACCTGACTGTGGTCCTCACTTGATTTAGTTCAGTGTGTGCATTCTATATCCTGGGAAGGAGGAAGGGGAGCTGTTGCTGGGTGGTCTCAGGAAACAAGGTGCATAGCATCTGAGGAATGACATCTAAAGTTGTCCTCAAACTTCCATAAGGGTATATACACAGGTACATGAGCACCTGTATGCACACACACACACACACACACACACACACACACGCACGCAAAACCAAATCCAAAAACTTGGAAGAGAATAAAATGCCAGTGGACTTCAGTCTATTTTTCAAGTCTAGCTTTGTCAGTGACCATGTGCCCTGATTCGCTTTCTTTTTTTTTTTTTTTTTGTTTTTTTGTTTTTGGTTTTTCGAGACAGGGTTTCTCTGTGTAGCTCTGGCTGTCCTGGAACTCACTCTGTAGACCAGGCTGGCCTCGAACTCAGAAATCCACCTGCCTCTGCCTCCCAAGTGCTGGGATTAAAGGCGTGCGCCACCACCGCCCGGCTCCTGATTCGCTTTCTATTGCTGTGATAAACACCATGACCAATGGCATCTTGGGGAAAAGGGATTTCTTTGCCTTACACTTCCACATCACAGTCTATTATCAAGGGAAACTAAGGCAGGAACTCATTCACGCAAGCCAGGAACCGAAACAAAGGCCATGGAGGAATGCTGCTTTCTGGCTTGCTCATCGAGGCTTGCTCAGTTTGCTTTCTTATACAACTCAGAACCACCTGCCCAGGGAAGCACCCCCCATAGTGTCTGACCTCTCCCACATCAAATCATCAATCAAGAAAATGCCCTAAAGACTTGCCTACAGACCACTCTGATAGGGGCATTTCCTCAGTTGAGTTTTCTATTCTAAGATTACCCAAGCTTAGACAGAATAAAAAAATCATGATTCTATCTAAGCATGTTAGAAAACATTGTGAGAAGCACGGGCCATCACTTCACTGACCTTCCCTTGCTCTGTGACCCCCCCACCCCCAGCATGGCTCCACTCCCTCAGAGGATATGGCCAGCAGTGGTAGGCAGGATCTTGGGGAGAAGATGCATTCCTGGAGTAAGAGGCCGCCTGGGAGAGGCAGGTAGTCAGATAAAAGATCTAAAGCTGCAGGGCTTCTCAGTTTGGCCTCTACTGACATTTTGGGCTATGTGCTGCCATGTGTGCGGGCACACACGGCCTCTTCTCACCAGATGCCGGGAGAGCCTGCAAGCTATACCCCAATCTGCAGCAGAAGCCTCTCAGATTTCACCAAACATCTCCCTGGGGGCAAGCACATGCCATAGCTGGGAGGAAACTGGACTTCTCTCACGGAACCCTGATAGTGTACCCCTTTATTCCTTTTAATTGTGGAGCCCACAGGAGGTCCTTTCTTCTCTTGCCCCATACAGCAAGGCCCACAAGGCATATACTTGATTTTCTATTCTGCTTTCTGCCTTGACTCTTTGTGTAGTGTTGAATTGAGCCCACCCACACTCAGTTACTGTGCCCTGGTCCCATCTAGAACATCAATCAGAAAAGCTGGCTTCTCACTAATAGCATCATGCTACTCTGGAGAAAGTTATTTGAGCCCCCACGTCTCAGTGTCTTCATCTGAGGAGTGGGGTCATGGCTTTCCTCTCCTTATGGACTTAGTCTCAGCTTGGAGGTAATGCTGCGGGTGCTGAGATAAGAGTGGCCACAGTAATGGGTACTGTGTATCAGGGTTGTTACTTACATCATGGTATTTAACTACGCTGTGCTGTTATTCTTGGAAACATCTTCATGCTTCTCATTGCTGTTTCAAATAGTAATGTCTGGCAGCAGATCTAAATAAATTACTGCGGAAGATACTGCAGGACTTGGAACCAATTGACCCTCCAGATATCTGCACGTTTCCTGCTCCGTTCTTCCTCCCCCCTGCCCCTCCCTGCCCAGGACTCTGACCTCACTTCCTGTCACAGTGTGGCCTCCACCCTCTAGACACCTTCTTCTCAGTTCCCTCTTCCATCTTAAGGATAAAAGCAGAGAAATGTCAGGGATAGTGTAACTTAGTTAGAGAGCACTCCTTTGAGGCTCTGGGTTCCCTCCCCAGTGCTGACAAGATAAAGAAACTTCCATCAAGATAAAGAAAATTCCATCAGTTCCTGGAAGTGTCTGTGTGTAGCCATGCTGAAAACCGAATTGAAGAACAAAGAACAGACAGACAGAAACAGTGAAGCGGGGTACTAAGGTGTCCACAGATAGGGTGTGAGCAGCCGTCCCTCTGACTGGCACTTTGTTCAAGGGTGGGGCTGGGATAATTCACACCCGTGGTGATGTCCTACAACAGCCTGTCCAGGAAGGGAGACTGGATAGCAACGTGTGCCTCCTGGCACTTCACCCCTCCTGTGGTCTGTGTCTGAGGAGACCTGGAGGAGCTTACAGAGGGGAGGCCAGGTGTGGCCTTAGACCACCTTTTATTTCCCCGTTTTGGTTGAGATCAGCTAACAGTCACTGTGTGCCTGTTCCCAAGTGTTCCCCTTCTAGACTAAGCAAGAGTTTCAGGATGGGACCTAGAATTGTCCTGGTGGGATTTGGGACAGGGAAGCCAGGGCTGGACAGGCTTCCTGGAACCACAGCCTCACTATGGCTGGCCGCTCCCGGCCTGAGACCAATGGTGCCTGATGGTGCTGCCCAGTTGGTAGTTATTAGTTGTATTCATTATTTTCTTGTCGCTGTGACAGAAGCAAGTTAAAGGAAGAAAGGTTTACTGGGTTCACATTTTGCGTCTGCAAATGAGAGAGACAGACAGACAGGATAAACATTTTAAATTATTTCTGCAATCTTAATTCCACATTTCCTACCAGAATTAGAAAATAGCTCCAGTATAAAGTATACTTACAACTTATTAAACTTTAGAACACTGATGTGTTTTTTTTTTAAAAAAAAAAATCACAGGGCTATTTCCATATGGTCATTATTTCAGTGATGCCCACCCCCAAATCTCTCTCTCTCTAATAACCTAATTTTACAAAGGCATATACTGAGAAGAAAGTGCATTCACTTCTCTTATGTCTAGCTTCCCCACCTGTGCCACAGTGCTTGTGTGGAGGTCAGGACAAAGTTCAGAAGCCCAGCCTTCCCTTTTGGGTGCTGGAAGCTTTTGCCTATGTCTGACAGAATGGGCAGAGGACCCAGATCTCCACTTGCCCCTGTCACACGTGATCTATGCGCTTTCAGTAGCCAGTGGTGACTTGTGTCCAATACATAGAAGAACTCGCTGAGTGCCGGATGTAAAGAAGAGTGAGCCTCACTGGCCGCTCTGCAGTCTCCCGTCTGAGGAGGACCCAGGCCTATTAATGCAGTGTGCTCGTGAGGGCTCCCGGGCAACTGCTCATAAAGCACTAATGGACATGTCAGAACGGCAGCAACTTAGTCCATTGCAAGATGTTTCGGGAGGAAGTGCTCTTTGAACTGATCTTTAAAGGTATGTTAGTGTCCTGAGGCCTCTGTAACCTATCTTTAGTGAACAGAAATTTATTCTCCCACAGTTTTGAAGGCCACAAGTCTGATGTAAGTTTTCAGCAGCCCTAGAGGCTGGAGGAGAATTTTTCCCAGGGCACCCCTCTCTGTCTAGCTCTTTGTCTGTGCCCCCCCCCTTCTCTGTCCCTCCACCCCTCTCTATGCTTCTGCTGATTGCTGACAGCCCTTGGCATCCAGCACTGTCTCCATGTTCCTCTCTGGACCTCTTTCGACCCCTCTCTCTTTTACGAGGACGTGTCATTGAGTCCAGGATGGTCTGGTCCCAAGCTCCTTGTCTCTGTAAGGGTCTGACTTCCGAAACTCCCTGACTACGAAGCGTTTGCATTCAGATGTTAAATTTAAGTGGCCTTTCTGGGAGCAGGGTGTCACTGTTGAGCCCACTACTGAAAGGATCCAGTAGACCACAAACAAGAGCACCCAGTGTGCGCAAAGATACTGGGACTCCTTGGGAACACCTTCCCAAAGTCAACTTCCTGAAGTCCATGTTTCTTTTGAGGATATTCTAGTGTGATTCCAATGCATTTATGGGGGGCGGGGTGTGTGTGTGTGTGTGTGTGTCACAGACAGACTAGATCCCTGGAACTTGAATCAAGTTGAGTGCACTCTGACTGCGTGGGGCTGGATGGAGCAGGACAGCACGTCACTGAGTCCATGTTGTTAGATCAACAAATGCAGTTTTAGAACTCTCACTTGCATGTATTCCCATTTAGTGTTTACCATGGTTTTTATTTAAGCTTAGATGTTACCTCTTGCACGCAGACTTATTAACCTTTATTTTACATCACACTGTAGGGAACACACTGCCTTCTAGTCTGCTTTTTGGCTAACACACAGTTCACAGAGTAGGTAAACCTCTCTCCACTTGGGGTGACCAGGTCCTCAAGCACCAGTCAGAGTGCCTCTAGCAGTGATGTGCAGGATGCAGAAGTAGCAAGGGGATTGTTGTTCAGTGGGAGAGAAGAGACCTTGAGGCTCAGACCCAGAAGGGCCTCAGTCTAGACTTCTTTGTCTCTCATCAAGTTGTTTTGGGTGGGGTGGGTTCTTTGTTTGGGCTGAGTTGGGTTGTTTTGTTTTTTTTGTTTTGTTTTGTTTTTTTGGTCCCCCCCCCTTTTCTCTTTAACCACAAATTACCTATTTTTTCTCGGCTTTCAAATGCAATTTTGGATTCAACAGCGATGTAAATGAAGGAAGTGGCTCCTCTGAAGACCAGAAAGTGGGAAAAACTTTGCCTGACTTGGTTGTGGGCTGTGCTCTGTGGTAATCAGTCCTCCATCTGCACCACTGGGCATTCAGCATTTGTCTCACCTGTTTACCATTTTGCTTCATTTAGTCAATGTTTTTTTTTCATTTTTAAAAACATTATAGGTCTTCCTCAATGGTCAGCATCCTCATGAGGAAGCTTCAGACTTACCCTAGTTGTGAGGCATACTCCAAAAGCTCTCACAAGCTGTCACAGCCTGAGGCACCTGTGAGTGGAGTCCTGTGTGAGAGCCAGCAACAGCAACCGGACATGACTGAAGAAACTAAGGAAATCTGAGCAGTGTGGGCTCTGGTTAGTAGCTGGTTCCTGCTCACTCTGCGTGCATTATGTTAACAGTGTACCATACCAATAAGAGCTGTTAACAGTTGGGAGCAAGGCTCCCTGTGCCCCGGAGGCTGCATAAGAGGCAATGAGGCTCCCCACACCTGCTCCTGATCCGGGAAGCAGAGTTCTAACGGTCTCATCCCTGACCAGGGTGACCAGAGGCTGCCGTGGAAGGCTCCTGGGAAGTGGCAGGCAGAACCAGAGCCAACTCAGGACTCTGTGAGACCAGACAGGAGCTCCATGGCCCACACAGGGGTATGAGCGTGGCTAAGGCCAGCCTCTGCACAACGCTACATATGGCAGGTACAACGCGGGAGAAAACAGATACCTGTGAGTCCAGATTGATGTTGGTACATTCATACATAAACTCATGTGAACAACTGTCCCCCAAGAGAATTATGCCAAATTATGTAGACGCTCTGCCCTGGGGAAGGTGGAACCCAATTCCTCACCTACTGAGTGTGGGCTCAGGAGGCCACAGCACAGAAAGAGGAGTCAGGACCCTGAGGAGGACATCCTCGGTCAGGTGACAAGATTGAAGAGTCAGCAGCATCGCCATTGTGTCCTTGATGTGAGATGAGGAGAAAACAGGTCAAGGTCGTCAGAGCCCCCAGGTCGTCTACCTGCCCTCCTCAGAACTATCAAGGTCGTCAAGCAGCAGGAGGTCCGATTGGAGGAACTTGAGCAGGCATAGTGATGTGGGCTCCTAAACAAGTAAAAAGGTCTGTGGGAAAAAATACAGAAATCCAAACATTCTTCCTTCCTTTCTGTTTCTGTGACAAGCGCCATGACCACATCAGCCTGGGGAGGCTTTAAAGGGTTTATCTGCCTTACACGTCTCGACCACAATCTATCTTTGAGGAAAGTCAGGAGAGAAACTTAAAACAGGAATCATGGAGGAAACCTGCTTACTGGCACACTCACAGACTCATACTTAGCCCAGGAGATGGTGCTGCTCACAGTGGAGGGAGTCCTCCTGCATCTATTAACAATCAAGACAACCTCTCTCAAACTGCCCATAGGCCAGACTGGCTAGGCAGTTCCTAACAGGTTTTCCTGTCAGGTGACTCTAGGCTGTGTCAAGTGGACAGTTAACTAATGAGGACTCCCAGTGAGTGAAAGCTAATAATCCTGTGTCACAGTTGGTTTATTATTGTGACAGGCGTGCTGGAGCAGTTGGGTGGTTAATCTCAACTGTCTGCTCCTGTGATTGGGGAGGCACCTAGGAGATTGGTAAAGCAATCCAGGTTTGTCTGAGGTCATTTCCAAAGAGAATTAACTGAGGAGAAAAATTCCACCCTGAACATTGTGGCCGGCAGCACAGGCTTGCTCTGGCTGCCGGGAGTTAAAGTGTTGTCCTTGATACAAAACACAAGACCGTAAAAAACGTGGACCATAATCTCCAAAACTGAGCCAGAATGCATCCTTGATCCTTTCAGTTCTTTCTGTTCAGTACATGAGGCTGGAGAGTTGCCTTCTAGAGGACCCTGGTTCAGTCCCCTGCTCTCGCACAAGGCCACACACGACTACCTGTAACTTCAGCTGCAGTGAATTTTACACCCTCCTCTACTGCCCAAAGGCACTGCACTTGTACACACGTACATTCACATAAACGTAAGTAACTGACACTGAAGATCAGCACCCGAGAAGCTGGGCGCTGTTCACTGTTCCTGACGCCGTAGTTCATGAGGCTTTGGGACAGAGATGTAGGGAGTACGTAAATATTGATGATGCAGGCTGGGGAACTCTGGAGTTTAACAAGCTATTGCGCTAGGTGCTTAGAAGGTGCCAGAATGCCAGTCGGAACTGGATTCAAGACCATTCATGTTACATGTTACCTGTGGCACAGGGATTGCTCTCTGCTTTTAACCAAATTCATAATCAAAATTTGAGCAAAACCAGAGCAGAGAGATCTGAGTGACTTTCAGTCTACCCAGAAAAAACATTCTCAAAGGTTGCTTCGAGGACTGTGGCCCAAGCTACTCTGCCCTTACGGGTACCCATAGTTGAGTGCGCCCTGCGTCTGGGAAGGGACTGACCTTGGACCTTTAAGCAGTTAATTAGAGCCTTTTAGAGGTCAAGGATGGAATGTTACAGTTTCAGAAAGGATGTAATTGTGGGCTTTTCTACCTGTGCCCCCAAATTTCTCTGAAATAAAGACTCTGAGACTTCTTATACGTGAATAAATGCCAGTAGCTTTGGCTCATTTCTGCTGGCTCATAACTCAGTTACCCTGTTTAAACTAGTCTAAGTCATACCGGGTGGCTGGTCACCTCTCCTTCAGTTTCAGGCAGCCATCTTCCTCAGAGTTCCTCCCCCTCTCCTGACTCTATCCAGAAGTCCTCTCTGTAACAGAACTTCCCCCTCCCCATTTCCTGCCTAAGCCAATAGGCCAACGGCATTTTAGTGACAGCCGATGCTTCTATATATTGCACAAGAGATTCTTTCTCCAGAGGGGTGTTTAGTGTCCAGTTGTCAAGAGGTGGACTTGGGATAACCCATCTTAGCGTGATTTGTATTTACTGAGTGTGCATGAGGTGGAGCGAGGATGGTGTAACATCTGAGTATGTGCACTTGCCTCTTTCTTCTGCCTGTATGTGGGTTCCAGGCATTAAACTCAGGTCATCCGGCCGTGGTGTAAAATCCCTGCCTGCCCAGCCACCTCACAGGCCCTGCGGTTGCTAATCTTGTCACCTTCAGTAGCCATGAAGCACCTAAATCAATGTAGCACACCTCTGAGTGTGTCTGTGTGAGCAGTTCACAGAGAATTAACCAAGAGGATAGACGTATTCTGAATGTAAAAGCCAGTGGAGTAAGGGAAGAAAGAAGGGCCGGCGGAGAGATGGCTCAGCGGTTAGGAGTGCTTACTGCTCTTACAGAGGACCCCAGTTCTGACACCAGTGTCCACAATGGGCAGCTCACGACTCCTTATATCCAACTCTAGGAGATCTGATGCCCTCTTCTGTGTTCTGTGGGCACCTGCACTCATGTGGCACACTCTCAATATAGACACACATACACATAAATATTTTTTATCAAGGGAAGTTAAGACAGTTACACTCAAAATATGTGTAAAACAAAATTTACAGATTTTTTAAAATTCAAGTTTGAATAATCTTGCTGCAAAGGTTTTTCAGATTTTTATTTTAGATATTGAGAGACATACAGGCATCTACAGTGTGCACAGTTCTTATGAAAAGTCTGTTTTGTGTGCTTGGCTCTGGTGGGGATGCTGGCAGTCAAATGCATATGAAGCGAACACTGCACTCTGGATTTACACTCTAACCCAAAAGGCTTGATATTGTCTTGTATTTTGTTGTTGCTAGTGTCTGTCTTGAGTTCATTCATCTGAATTCTGATTTAGCAAGCAACTGGTAGCTTGGGTACTGGATAAACTGAACTGATCTTGCCCTCAGAGCGCTTATGAAGAACCCAGCGCCGTCAGCGATGGCAGAATCCGGTCAGAACCTCCCTGGCTCCTATTCTAGTACTTTAGAGTTGCAGTTCTTCCTGGGCAGGACCCTGTTTCTCTGGGAGATAAATATTTCAAGAAAAGAGAGCAGCACACCGACTTCAGTTTCACCCACTTATCCAGGCACTGAGCCCTCACAAGCGACACCTTGTCGTCCTTGCAGTGTGCTTGACCATGTGAGGACTGCAGTCACAGTCTGTATTGTCACAGCCTCCACCCCTGACTCACTGGGAGCTGCGCGACAAGGGCAGGGGTGTTGTCTAACCCCTGTTCTCCTGCTTCGTCATCTCTGCCCACAGGCATTTGGTAGTTATGCTTCAGGGCAGAAAAACTACAGGGAACCCCCTGGAGTAGCCCCTGACCCCAGAGGGCAGAGATGGTGACAGTTCGTGCCCAAGATCCAGGAGCATCCTCCCTCACTCTCTTGCCTCCAGTTACATCAAGCTGTAACCTGCTCACGAGCAACCTTATTTTGAGTTTTTCCTCGGTTCTCTTATCTCACTCACCCCTAGGTCTTTTAAGAGTCAACTTTGGGAAGAACCTACACTAAGCCATATGCAGTAGGTGTTTGTGAGCTGAACTAATAGTTACTTGAGCAAGAGTTTAAACTGTCCAGGAAGGAAAATAGAGTTTAGAATGAAAGTAGAGTTAGAGTCAGTGTTAACAAGATAGAAAGTGAAAGTTGATAAGTAAAATAGACCTAGTGCCTTGAGAGGAAGGCATTGAGACTTCCTGCCTGTCCACAGGCATTTGGTAGTCAAGTATATCATACTCGGGGAGGGGCTGGGGGGTCCCTTTTCAATTTGTAGGCCTTTCTCCCATCCCCCACCTGCTATCCTAATATGCCAGCTAGGACTTCCAGAATAATCCTAAATTAGCAGGCGTGCTACCCTCTTCCTATCATGTTGTTAGCAGTGGGTCTTGGGAATACAGTCTGTGTCCACTGAGGTGAGAGCAGTTTATTGTAACCCATTGCCTTTTCTTTTTAGCAGAAGACTCAGAAAGTAGTGTTTATATGCGATTCATGAGGTCACACAAGTGTTATGACATCGTTCCAACCAGTTCAAAGCTTGTCGTCTTCGACACTACGTTGCAAGTGAGTATACCTATCTTCTGATAGTTGTTTTGGGTTGCTGTGTGCTTGGTAATTCAACCCAGCAATGGCAGCAGGCCTTTCCTGAGCTCCTCTGTGAATCAGGCCTGGGCTGAGGTTTTGTCTACATCCCCATGGTAAGCTCATAAGGAACTCACTATTGCTGAGTGGATTCTACAACACAGATACTGGATTCTAGTAAATAAATCAAAGCTAAACCCACAGACTCCTCATCCTCCAGGGAGTACGGTAAGGTGTGGAACTTGAACCCAGATCTGTCTGCTTGGGTTGGAACCTGAACCTAAGTGTACTAAACTGCCCTGCCTCCCTCACTGGGGCCTGATTGGCTTTCTTAGTTAGTCAGTAAATACATGCTTAATATTAGAAAAAAATGTTGAGGTGGATAATTTCTTGAAAAAGAACTTTATTGGTTTTTTTTTTCCAACCAGGAAATTTGAACCTAATCATTTTGCTATTAAAATTGTATATATTGAAGCTTTTTTTTTAATCAATATGGTTTATAATTGCCTGTGAAAGTTCTAAATTACATGTTCAGTGTAACAATCAAGTTATAGCCAGTGTATAAGATCTATATGCACAAATAAGAATGCACACAAACATTCTACATCACCAGATAAGACCAGAAGTGCCTTCATTTGTGTTCCAATAAGTAGATACTAAGCCAAGGACTTGTGGGCAAATGGCTTATGAAGGGTGCATTCTGGGAGTTGGTGAGGACCCCAAAGGTGTGGGAAGAGAGACAGGACCCCAGAGACCAGCAAGGATGTGATTTCAACAATAGCCTGTGGGGGGCAGCCTCACCCTAACCCCAATGGAACCCTAGGCACTCAGAAAAGTTCATCCCAGCCTCCCGTGTTGTGCGTGCAGAGCTGACCTGGGAGAGGTCTCCCAGACTCCTCCAGCTCTACCCCACTGCGGCCCTCCTCCCCGCACGGCCTTGGCCCTGTGTGTCACACTTTAGAGAAACACCAGGCCCTTGGAGCCCTTCTTTCTGCCTTTTGTCCCTACATGAGAGACCCAACAGGAAGACAGACCTGGGCTTTGCTTTTGCTTAATTGCATTTCCAACTTTTTTTTTTAATTTGTGGAAATACAGTTGATTTTGTAAATGGGCTTTAAGACCTGTGAGCTAGCAGATTCTCACTGAACCAGAGAGCCTTCAGGTACCCCTCAGGTGGTCCTTAGGGTGCCCTTGGGGAACCCTCAGGGTCCTATTAAGCCCCTAAGCCTCTCTGATCCTTTGACATAGGACAGGAATCATACACATGTGACTGTAGGGAAGGTGGATCTTAGAAAGTCATTCTAAGTGTCTCTACAGCAATTGCTACCAATTTCAGTAAATAACTAGACGTTCTGAGTCCTCAAAATAAACTACACCCTCACCCTGCCTCCCCAAGTCCTCCTCTCAGAAGCAGCCACTCTTGACCCTTCACTTTTAAGTAAACAGCCACAAGTACCAATCTGCCGTTTATCTGGATTTTATTGTGCCCTGGGGTTGACTCTCTTTGGAATTAAGAATTTAGCCAGACTGAGTAACATGTGAAGAATGCTGTGTTTTCCGGATGCCCAAGGTCAACCATGTCCTGTCACTTGACAGTTAATGAAAGCCATGTGCTCATCCCATCCCAGAGTCACGGATCCCATGAGTCTGAGCTTGGAGGAAGCTGGTTTAAGCACAAGGAGACAGAGCATGTTGGCATTGGGTAGGACAGAGGGAAAGATATGCTTGAAGCTTTGAAGACTAACTGTCTCAGTGCTCCTGGATACACCCCCGAGAGCTAGGAGAGCAGCAGGCAAGGACCAAAGAGGCTTGTACCCAGAGCCTGTGCAGTGGGCACATCACAGAATACCGTAATGTGGCCATTAAGAAGAAGGAAAGAGCCGGGCGGTGGTGGCGCATGCCTTTAATCCCAGCACTTGGGAGGCAGAGGCAGGAGGATTTCTGAGTTCGAGGCCAACCTGGTCTACAAAGTGAGTTCCAGGACAGCCAAGGCTACACAGAGAAACCCTGTCTCGAAAAAAAAAAAAGAAGAAGAAGGAAAGAAGTCAGGGCACAGCTTTAGTTCCAGCACTTGGGAGGCAGAGGCAAGGCAGATCTCTGAGTTTGATCTCTGAGCATGGTCTACAGAGCAAGTTCCAGGATAGCCAGGGTTACACAGAGAAACTGTGTCTCAAAAGAAAAGGAAGGGCTGGAGAGATGGCTCAGCAGTTAAGAGCACTGACTGCTCTTCTGAAGGTCCTGAGTTCAAATCCACCAACCACATGGTGGATCACAACCATCCATAATGAGATCCGACACCCTCTTCTGGTGTGTCAGTGTACTTACATATAATAAATCCTTAAAAAAAAGAAGAAGAGGATCGTTTTCGAGAGTATGGAATGTTGTCTCTCTGAACAAAACTGAGTCTGATTTCTCAGATGAATCACATCTTGATACAGTAAGTAAGATGGTAGACTGTAGTGGTGGAGGAGCTATGGAGAACAGATCTGATATCCAAGAAAGGAAAAGGAGGGTAGACCTGCAGCAACATAAACAGAGCCTCTCGTGCATTCACAGCACACCCATGCACATACAGACACACACATACACAGGAATCCCACTCCCCAGTATAACTCAGCAGGGACACCCTGTAGTACAAATAGCAGGATGGGTCTGTGGTTCTTATACAAGCTTAAGCACTGTCTTAGACAGGGTCACTATTGCTGTAAGGAAACACCGGGACCAGAAGCGCCTTTGGAGGAAGCGGTTGATTGATTATGATTACAGTTCCATAGTCACCACTCATCATTGAAAGCAGTGAGGGCAGGAACTCATATAAGCAGGCACCTGGAGGCAGGAGTTGGGGCAGAAGCCATGATACATGGTGGTGAGGACAGGTGAGGGAGGAGACCTGGTCACCCGTGGTGGTGGGAAGCAAAGAGGCAGAAGATAAAGGGAAGAGCCAGGAGGGGCGAACTACACAGAATCCTAAGACCCAGAAGGGGCTGCACAGGGAGCCCCTATTTCAAAAAAGACCTCCCTTCCTTCCACATGGGCATCTGAGGACCATTCTCAGGCCCACACGCCAGCAGCAGCTCTGAATGTTTTAATGTTTCATTTGCATATCTTGAATTACTAATGATTACAGAGTCTTTTCCTGTTTGCATTTGCTGTTTAGAGGATTGTTTTCAACCCTGAGCTTTTTCTTGGCTCTTAGTAAATCAAGTGTGACACCTTACAGTATCCCTAAGGGTGTGTGTTATAGTTGAACAAAGTGCCGTGTGTAAGCGGTCACAGCCCCAGAGCTCATGTTTGTCTGTGTGCTATAAAGCATGGCTATAACTGTATGCCTGCCTTTCTTGTCCTGTGGGAGATGGGAAAGCATTATGTGTTGTGATTTTTAATATAATGATCAATGATCATTGCAAATAATTCATTATAGCTATGTTTCATATGAATTACCCATCACACACGGGGAAAATTAGGGTATTTAATTATTTTGTATGATTTTAATTATAGAAAATGTGTATATACAAGAATATTTAGTTACAGCTAAAAAAAAAATAAGTTAATTACCTTTCAGTTTCAAAAATATAATCCCCACTCCGTCCACCAGGTGTGGCCAGCCTGCAGCCCAAAGGCTGTGTGAACTTGGAGTATGCCACTTTGAGCATGGCTGAACACAAAATCATAAACTTACTCCAAGTCTTTTGAGGACTGGGGAGATGTCTCTACGCTCAAACCATCTGCCACAAGTGTGAGGACCTGAGTTCAAATCCCCAGGACCCATTTAAACAGCTGACCTTGGTTGTGTGTGTCTGTAATCTGTTGCTCCTATTGTGAGGTGGGAGGTGCCTACAGGATGAGCTGTGGAAACCTATCAGCCAGCTAGCCTGGTATACACAGCATCCGGCAACAAAGAAGAACCCCACCCACCACCACCATCCCCCTCGCACGCACACACACACACCTGTCCCAAACCAAGGCGGCAGGCAAGGACCAACACCTAAAATTGTCGTGTAACCTCCATACATGTGCCCACACTCATGCATACCTACACACACACACACACACACACACACACACACACACAAACACATATTCATACATGCAAAAGAAAAAATTTGAGTTTGAGGTTTTGTGGTTTTGGTTTTTTTTGTTTGTTTGTTTGTTTTTTTTTGTAATTTGATCACACTGCTCTAGACGAGCTTTCCACAGATGACAGTGTCACGTTACAATGTCAAAGGTTAGACACATCTAAATACCTTTAAGTAGGCTACACAAAAACTTTTTGCTCACACATATTATTTGTAGCCTACTGTACTGGCTGGTTTTGTGTCAACTTGACACAGGCTGGAGTTATCACAGAGAAAGGAGCCTCCCTTGAGGAAATGCCTCCATGAGATCCAGCTGTAGGGCATTTTCTCAATTAAAGATCAAGGGGGAGAGGGCCCAGCCCATTGTAGGTGGTGCTGCCCCTGGGCTGGTAGTCCTGGGTTCTATAAGAAAGCAAGCTGAGCAAGCCAGTAAGTAACATCCCTCCATGACCTCTGCATCAGCTCCTGCTTCCAAGTTCCTGCCCTGTGTGAGTTCCAGTCCTGACTTCCTTTGGTGATAAACAGCTCTGTGAATAAACCCTCTCCTGCAGGAATACAAACCCTGACTAAAACACCTACCAGACTTAAAACCACTTATCATCAGTAATTACTGGTAAGATTCTGTTGAAACCTTAGTTGAGAGTATTTTCCTCCTGAAATGTGGACTTTAAAAAGATGTTTTGTTTCTGGTTTCTCTCCAGGTCAAAAAGGCCTTCTTTGCCTTGGTAGCCAACGGAGTCCGTGCAGCGCCACTGTGGGAGAGTAAAAAGCAGAGCTTTGTAGGTTAGTAGCGTGGCTGGGGAGACTGTCTGGGAAGGGTCCTTTCCTGGCAGAGCAGAGGGCTCCAGGACTCCATCCCTGCAGGTCCCACCTGATAGACATTCTCCAAGTTAAAGAACTTTGTGGCTTTTGCATACCGGGGCAGACCAGACCACTACTGTTTTTAAGACAATATTGTGAGCTTGCTGCCATCTTTTTTGCTTTTCAGGTGGGTTGGGGGGGTCGAATTTTTAATTTAGCAGTTTCTGAGCACCCTGAAGAAGCTTTTGTGTCTTTATCAGCTCAGAGAACACAGTCACCACCGATGTGGTCAGATGAGCTCCAGGCTCGTGCTCTGGTTGTGTGCTGGCTCTGCTCATCACCTTGTAAATGACAGCAAGCGTCAGAATGTGAATGTAATCAATGTCTGCTGAATCAGTAAGATGTCAGATGCAGGGCCTGTAATCCCAGCACTTGGGATGCAGAGGCAGGAGGATTGGAAGTTCCAGCCTAAGCTATAGAAAGGCCTTGTCTGTAATAGCCAAGAACTAGGGGTGTTGGTCAGTGTTGTGGGGCTTACTTGGGATGTGCGGGGCCCTGGCACTAAAAGGGGAAAAGATGTATGCCTTCCGACTATGTAGACCCTGTCACATTTGGCCAGTCAGTGGCCTAACAGTGCTGTTGCTCTGCTCTCAGAAATTGACTACTCAAGTCTGTTCTCCCTCTAGACTATAATGTTCTTACAGAAAATATTCTTTTTTTTGTCACCCTCACAATTCTAGTTTCCAGCACATAGTAGGTCTGCGGTGAATAGTGACTCTTTGCTAACCCCATTGTGTTCAGAACATTCCTCAGGAAACAGTCCTGGTGTCCCAGAAGTCCCACCTGCATCTCACTTAGGGAACTTCAGCATCTGCTGCTGAAGCATGTAGTTCACTCTTAGTCTGACAAGCACTGAGATTCCATGCTACCTGTAAGATTGCAGTTTGCACTCCTAGCTTAGTGTAGGGAATATACACCCTTTCTTTAATACACTAAACTGAGCCTGAGATCTTTGGGTTGTATTTTACAAGATTTTCTAGTAAATGTTGCAGGTTCACTTGCCTCTAGAAGCCTTTCTTCTTCCTATCATTTTGTCTCTTTTTCCATATGTGTGTATTGTTGTGCACGTATATATGCATTTGTGTGTGTATGTGTGTGTATGTAGTCGAGTGTATGTATGCACATTTGCATATGTGTTTATATGCACATTTGCATGTATGTGTAGTCGTTTGTGTGTGCACATTTGTGTGTGTGTAGTCATATATATGTGAGTGTACATTCCTATGTGTGTATATGTGTGTGTGCAATCATGTATGTGTGTATGCATATTTGCATGTGTGTGGTTATATGTGTGTGTGGTATGTATGTATTGTGCACTTGTGTTTGTATGCATATGTGTGTAGTCATGTATATGTGTGCACATTTACATGTGTGTGGGCTTATATGCATGTGTGGTCATGAGGGTGTCTATGTAGTCATATATGTGTGTATATGCGTGTGTGGTATGTATGTGTATGCATGTGGTGTGTGTGTGTACTCACACATGTGTGCCTGCATGTGTAGGCCCAGGATTAATATTGGGAGCCATCCTCCATTACTTGTTCGCTTTACTCTTTGAGGCAAGGTCTCTCAGTCAAACTCAGAGTTTGCCAGTATGCCTAGTAAACCAGCCAGTTTATTCTGGGGATCCCTTGAGTCTGCCTTCTCAGGCTGGAGTTACAAGTGAACACCCTCCCACCCCCCCCACCCCCGCTGACCAGTGTTTGTGAGGATCCAGACTCCTGTCCTCACACTTATGTGGCAAGTGCTTTAACCACTGAGCCTTAGTTTTGGTTTTAACCTTTGGCTCTTTGTTTCAGGAATGCTCACAATTACAGATTTCATAAATATACTACACAGATACTATAAATCACCCATGGTAAGTGGCATGGACCTCACTGTGTGTGGATGTGGTCAGAATGGGACGGGTTTTCCCAGCATGTGTAACACTTAGGGAAATCCAGCATGAGACTTCCAGCCCAAAATCAACAGTGAGTGAGCTCAGCCTCACGTCATTGTTTTGAAGCTTGGAGAAGGCACCAGTTTAAAAAAAAAAAAAAAAGTAAAGACTGCTTTATTCAGCTTGCAGAGTGGCCCTTTCTAGTTTATTGCCCCGATGTGTGTAAGTTCCTGCTGCCTGATGACTCGAAGCTTGGCGTGTGTGCAGTGGTATCTGATGGGGCCGGACAGTGCTGCCTTCCCCCACTTCCTCTTAGTGGTTGGCCTGGGGGCCTCACCCTGGAGAGAAAATGGCCATAGGACTTCATTTTTGCAGGCCTCTTGTTCTGAGTGGCGTTTGATAGTCAATCATCACTCATCCAGGATTTACTTATCTTATTTATTTCAGTTCTGGGGAAAAACTCAGGGCTTTGGGCTTGCTAGGCAGTTCCCCACCATTGAGCTACAGCCCCAGCCCCTCCTTCATGGTTTTATAGCCACTATACGGAAACTAGGAAAGAGGACGTACGAATCAAAATTGAAGAAGTTCAGTTCTGACTCTCTTGCTAATAAAAAAGACCGCTCTGGATGCCATTGGTGGCAGACACCTTGGCCCCTACCCCAGATGTTCTAGAAGGGCAATTTGAACCAAAACCCAGTCTACCCTGTATTAAATACAGCTTAGTTTTAGCTCTGTCTGCTTGGTGGGGAGGTCACTTGTCTGTTTTATTTAACTAGTTCTATATGGAGCATCTGAAAGGCAGAAGTAACTCCCGCGTGTTCTTAAACAGTGTAAACAGTTATCCGCTAATACTCATTTTTAACCAGGAAGCTTGTTCTAAGAATCGTGACATCAGTGGATTCCATTGAATAAACACAGCAAGATGTTTTCACTCAGACTGCAATGGCCACACATGGGCGGGCTCTTACGGTCATATTTGTGACCCATTGTTTAATCAAACTGTCACTAGGTAGTACATGCCTGTAATTCCCAAATAAAATACAAAAGTGAGTTTCTTCATGAGGAAAACTCTAGAAGGAAGATCTTCATATGTAGGAGAGGAAAGTAAAAAGTGGCCTGAGAATGGAGAAGGACATCAGGAGGGAGGGACCTGGGGCGTGGGGAGGATACACATGAAAGGGTGACTAAGGTGATGTATACGATACATGCGTACAAAACAAGAAGGACCACACTAAAACCTGTTACTTTCATCTGCTTACCAAGAATTTTTTTAACTAAAAAATATTTTATGTAGAGAAAAATTAAGTAAGTTTTACCAGACTTTGAATATACTGTTTTATATATGTTGTAAAGGACAGCAAATACCATACATAGCAAATCTCTGTGGTCGTTTAGTAAATAAAAAATTGGGTGAAAAGTCAATGAAATGAAGTACATAAACAGGCTAAAGCTGGTTTTTAGTAGTAGAAAATACGTTCTCCTTGTATCCCCTAATTTTGTAATTACAAACAGAATAACAGAAGCGTAGCTGTTTGCCCATGTGAATGGTGACACATGTCGATACGGATTTTTCTTATTTTTAGGTACAGATTTATGAACTGGAGGAACATAAGATTGAAACATGGAGGGGTGAGTTCTGCCAGGTCTTGCGCTCTTCAGTGCATGGAGAAGACGCTGTGTGAAAGCGTGGTTTACTGTCTCAGATCATTTCCTGTACTGAGTTACAACCCATCAGCTATATCGCTCTGTTTCCTACTTCTCCATTTTGAGGGCCTTCCATACTCATGTGCACGCTGTCCCTTTATGATGGACTGTGTTGACAGTAGCCACATGTATGTGGCCTTACACTAGGCCTGGAGCTGTAGACCTGAGTGAGCTGAGCACAGAGCATCATCCACAGATACTGGTCACCGTGGCCCAAGTATGGGCCAGAGCGAGCTGTCTGATTAAGCTGAATTATTCTTCTACCAGTACAGCAAAACTGGGACAAGAAAGGTCCTAACTCAACAGTTCAGATGGAATAATGAAAAAATCATTTCAGGAACTCTTGGGCTAGGGAAACAGCGTGGGGACTAGAGTGCAGGCTGTCGTAAGCCCAGAAATGGGAGCTTTACCCTTGTAAAGAAGCCAAGCATAGCAGGGTACAAACAGTTCCTACAGTGGAGACTCGGTGACAGGCGAGTCTCTTGGGGCTCACTGACTAGCCAGTCTGATTGAATTGACAAGGTCAGAGCTAGTGATAGACTGTCTCAAAAAAACATGGTGGAGAGCGCTTGAGGTGTTCTGGTACACCTGCATGCACACACACACACACACACACAACTGACACATACAAGAGAACTGTTTACTAGAATTTATCCTTTGCAGTCATGTGGTTTTTGCCTACAGTGGGGTCAGATTTTAAACTCTTATTCCATGATGGGAAAGTCTGGAAGACTCACAGTGGGCATGGCAGAACATGGGATGCAGTCAGAGGACCCCCACTGATAAGTGCGTAAGAGCCCTGGCCCAGTGCTCAAGGATAGCCTGAGTAGAAAGGGAGGGACCGACCACAGGAGACTCTCTAGCTAGGCATTAGGAGCCTGGTTTTGCTCTTCCCATCATGTGCTTGGCAGGATGACCAACCTTCAAGGTAGCTGTGAAATCGTAACCTCAGCTGGATTGCTGCACGTCTCTGCAGGCCCTTTTAATTTCACACGATTTTGAAAGCTTGTCAGGGGATGTTTTATTGAGCATGGCTTTATCAAGGCAGACTAAATGAATTAAGTCAGCAAGTCATCCAGATGGCCTGTCAGTAACATGATGATCAATACCAAGACAGGCTCCTCTCATGCAGTTGTGCTGTATGCATTCCATTGACCGTGGTTTAGGTATACGGACACTTCCACCTACAGGGTGTTTGAAGGTGAGACAATATCAGGATATTCTCAGATACCTTCTCCATACAGACCTCAGCAAACCAAATTAAGTACAGTTGATTTCTTTACAAAGAAAACATGTATATGCTAGCAGAAATCCCAACATACCCTGGGTTTTGAGCATCAGTTTAGTGAAATACAAAGAGTTTGAAGAACATTGGTTAGAGTGATGCTATCTCTCAAATTATGAAAATTTGTTCTAAGGGATTCTGTAAATGTTTCATTTCTTGATAGTAATGTGAACTTGACGGGACCCAATGGCCTCCACGGCCGTTGCTCTGCATCAGAGCTTTTCCTGATGCTCCCAGCATATATGGAAATATTGGGATTCCCCCCCCCCATATTTGATTTTTCTACAAATACAATGTCCTGAAAATAGTTGAGGCCACATTAAATAAACCATGACTGTAACAGTAGTTTGGGGTAAATTAAATTATCTTTTATTTGGGTTCTGGTTTGTCTCGTTATTTCCTGTCAGCTGAGGATATTTGAATGTAAAGTAGCATTGCACCTAGCAGGTCTGTAACTGACTTGTTTTCCTTCTACTAATGCAGAGTTGTACTTACAAGAAACCTTCAAGCCTTTGGTGAATATCTCTCCAGATGCGAGGTAAACGTGAAGCTTCTTCTCCCTCATTTGAAAACACTCCTTGCAATTTAGATATTTTATTGCCATGATGGATAAGTGACGTAGACAGACATAGCTCCCAGTCTAGTGAGGGCCAGCTTCCTTAATCCAAATAGTGTGCCAGAAGTTGAAAGGTGTTGGAAATCCCAGCAAAACCAGCCACATAGGTGGTGCATAGTCGGAATCCTGCACCTCAGGGAAAGCTGACAAAAGAGGAGTGCGAGTTTTAAGGCCAACCTGGGCTATATACCTAGCAAGCACAAAGCTAGCCTGGACAACTTAGCAAGACCTGATGAGACAAGGAGGGGGAGTAGAGTGAGGGTAGAACAACCTTGCAGATCCAAGTGACTGGCTCTGAGGATGGTCATCCACGTCAGTTCTGAACGCCCAGCCCGCCTGTGGCAGCATCAGTAGAGGACCCTCTACTGCTTATGGATCAGTTATGGTCCTCAGGGCTTCACTCTTGACCCCAGCATTCAGTCAGAGTGGATGGATTCTGGGAAGAGCAGTGAAACACTCCCACAGTGATTTCAGTCCAGACCAGAGACAGCCTTGAAGGAGCTGGAAGGGCGGAGCAAGACTCAGGCACAGCCTGGCAGTAGAGCACCGGCCGGGCACACAGGCACAGCCTGGAGATAGACGACAGGCCGGGCACACAGGCACAGCCTGGAGGTAGGGCACAGGCCGGGCACACAGGCACAGCCTGGAGGTAGACGACAGGCCGGGCACACAGGCACAGCCTGGCGGTAGGGCACAGGCCGGGCACACAGGCACAGCCTGGAGGTAGAGCACAGGCCGGGCACACAGGCACAGCCTGGCGGTAGACGACAGGCCGGGCACACAGGCACAGCCTGGCGGTAGACGACAGGCCGGGCACACAGGCACAGCCTGGCGGTAGAGCACAGGCCGGGCACACAGGCACAGCCTGGAGGTAGAGCACAGGCCGGGCACACAGGCACAGCCTGGCGGTAGACGACAGGCCGGGCACACAGGCACAGCCTCCAGCTCTCAGCTTGAGATGGACAGGGTAGAAGACACTTTAAGACCAAGAGCTCTAGAGAGAAAAGACACTTGGTTTTGTTACCTCATTTCCAGATGGATGGGGAAGGTACACCCAACAGGCTTCTTGGCAATGGTGGCAGAAGGCAAAAAGGACACAGAAAGGCAGTTCCCAAGGTAGGCTGGCAGGGCAGGCAGGTGCCCTGGGAGCCTGGCATCAGGCCTCAGTGCTGAGGTCCCTGCTGGCCTTCCTGAAGACTTCCTCTTTCAAACAAATCCCTAGACACACTGTTAAAAACCTGCCTTACTGAGCTCCGTGTTTCCCTCGAGTCTGAGATACACCAGCAGAGGAGCAGAGTTCCCATGTACAACTTTGCCGTGCTATTTTAGACTAATGAACCTCTCGTTATGGTACTATAAGAGCAGTGAGGATACTGTAAAGCTGGGGTGGTCCAAAGGTTCTCTGATTTTTCTTGAAAGCCTCCTAATGACTCTAATGGCTTTTCCCGCAGCCTCTTCGATGCTGTATACTCGTTGATCAAAAATAAAATCCACAGATTGCCAGTTATTGACCCTATCAGTGGGAATGCACTTTATATACTTACCCACAAAAGAATCCTCAAGTTCCTCCAGCTTTTTGTAAGTAGTCCCAAAAGATGCATTGACTGTCACTTACGTCAAGTAAATGGGCTCCTGTTGCTCTCAGTAGAAGAAACCGTTAGTTCCAAGGTCTCTGTTTCACAACAGTTCAGTTTCTCAACTCACTACTGTGTGCACTGTGTGTTCTCCAAGCTGACACCAGCTCAAATGCTTTTGGTCCTAAATCTTTTAGTCCTAGTATTAAACTAATAAAACCAAGGAATGCCCCTGAGGATGGGCGATGTGTCAGGCTTGTGCAGGGGGGACTTAAGCAGTTTGTAAGTCAGCCTCACTGAGACCTAGGGCATCCATGGAGGGAGCCAGGATTTAGGGCAGAAGTTGCTTGTGGTGTGTGTGTTGAGGTCATGGTTTTAGAAACATGAGCAGAAAAACACCATCCCTGGGGTTACCTCATTCTCAACTGCAGTGGCCAGAGACTCCCAAGGCAGAACAGATGTGAACGAGAGATACACCATAGTGGACTTGTGTGGTTTGTGTTCACAGCCCCTGAGACCGACCGGTAGTGTTAGAGGAGGCTCCATGGGAGCAGGGATGCTGGGAGGTTTCCATCTACACCCCATCACCTGTGTAAATATGGAGACGAAGGCATCAGCCAGGAGGAGCAGCCGAGGTGTTGATGGTTCAGAAAGGCCATTTGAAGTGATCTTTCTAAAGGAAACACTTGAAAGCTACTTCCAAGGGGCTTTTCCAGGATCCTGTCTGCAGCTTCCCATCAGGAACCAACTAAGCATACAAGTCTACAGAAGGGCCCAAGTTGATCTTCTGGATGCAACCTTACAGGGCCAGGGTTTTACAGAGGTGTCAAGGGTTTAGTGATTGACACGTGTTGGTGATCCAACTGGTCACATAGTTTAACAGAGCATCCAGAGACAAATTGCATTTCCTGATTAAATTGGGAGAAGAAGAACTTGCTGTAATGCTCATGACATTTACTAGGCAACCAAAGAAGAGCAAGCAAGGGGTGTTGTCCATCAGTTGGTAATGGGAGGGAGTGTGGAAGCCTTCCTTACTGAGACATCATAGGAACCAAGGGTTTGGGTATAGAGGCAGGTGCTCAAGGCCCATGGTTGCTAGGCTGGTGGCTCAGCCCCCAGAGCCCATGTGTGACCCCTGGCCACTGGCAGGCTCTATGCTGGGAACTTTGTGTGTGGTGTCCTTATGAAGCCCTGTCCATTGGTGCTGTTAATGCTATTCATGATCTCACTCATCTAGTCTGAAGAGAAGGGAATTGCCTTAATTTGGACAAATATGGCAGGTAGATCCTTGCAGCCAGAATATTCAGCCAGGGGTTCTCAATTTAAAAAAAAAAAAAAACTACATGTTTTTAAATAAACACCATGGCCCGATGTTCACTAGTTATCAGGATCATTCTGGGGAAGGGTAGTGATACCCTCCCAGGCATGCAAAAGGTAGGCAGTGAAGCGGGAATTTCTGTGTTGAGATGGATTAGGTGGCCTAATAGGTCTTTCTCTCTCTTTTTTTTTCTCTAAATTTCTAGGAGTCTCATGATTTGAATATTGATGAACTCTTTGACTTGAACATTTTGTTTCTTCTAATTGTTCATCTTTTCCTGATAATTATAAGGTACACCAGGAAGATGGCGTCAACTCTGCCCTTTATAAAAGGTGGATCTTTGAAACCATAGACCTTACTCTGTTGTAGTCCAGCCTGATCCTAGACTTTCTTCCAGTTTATCCCTTCTCTGAGATAGTCAGAAAAGGAAAGTTACTTTTTAAAGGTTCTTTCTACTTTGTTCAGCTGGCTTATTCTTTGCTGTTAATAGTGAGAAATTGGATTCATCTGGGGAGCATGTGGTCAGTGGAGGTGGGAATGAGGAACAGTTTAGTCGCAGCCAGTCAGGCCCAGGATCTGCAAACACACAGGGCTTCATGTCACTTGAGATCCCAGGGCTGAATATAGATCACCGAAGAATAAAGGGTTCAATCGGTGCTGGCTTTCAGGTCTTAATTTCCCAGACAGACCTGTCGATCTCATCTTCTTCCTACTGTTTTGGTGCAAAGAAAAGGGAAACTGAATACCTAGAATCACTTCTTGTTAGCTGGTTTGAAAGAGACAGTTCTGATGGATAACTCTCATGACAATGAGACACCAAGTTGACTGTTAGGAAAAACTTGCCTTTAATTTGTTGAACATAGTTTTTCATTCAGATCTGGATGTATGCACACTGAAAGGGCATGCTAGGGTTCTAGAACATTCTCATGTCTCTTTGCTCAGATGTCTGATATGCCAAAGCCCGCCTTCATGAAGCAGAACCTGGATGAGCTTGGGATAGGAACGTACCACAATATTGCCTTCATTCACCCGGATACTCCCATCATCAAAGCCTTGAACATCTTTGTGGAGAGACGGATATCCGCATTGCCTGTGGTGGATGAGTCAGGTCTGTGAGACCATGCCGACTCCTGGGCCGGGACGAGTGGGAAGTGACCGGACAGCAGAGAAGGGAATGCCGGGCTGCAGCTCCCGTAGTCATCAATCAAGAGGATGAGAACTTGAAGCAGGCTCGGTTTTCAGTTTACATCCTAATACCGTTTCCTGCTTACTTCTAAATAAGCACATTTGTTTTACCCAAACCTTTAATCCACAGTAGTTACCCAGTTAAGACTGATTTTTTTTTAATGAGTTACTGTTCCTAATATGTTTTTCTAACATATGTTTTCATTTTTAGGAAAAGTTGTAGATATTTATTCCAAGTTTGATGTAATTGTAAGTATTTTTTTTCATGTTTTTAAGCCTGTTGTTCAGAATGCATTTTAACAAATGAAAACTTAAAATGCACTGAGTTGTTTGTCCTGTGATGTAATAATTCCTGACCTTCCAAGTTAAAGTCTCAAAGAATCTTTGTCTCCTCCCGGGGAGATGTTTCTGATAGTCATTGCTTTACCAATGAGCTGTATGTAAGTACGTGCTGATATTTTACCAACGCTGGGCATTTTGGTGGGAGCTCATTGCCTCCGTCCCTACAGCCCGTGGCTTTATTTGGCCACATTTCTTGGGGGGGGGGTCGCTCTGCCTATGGGGGTGCTCAGTGAACACATGAGCTGGGTCCCTGTCAGAGCAGACTCCTGCTCAGATTGGGAGACACTGGTCTAAGAAGACAGCCAAGAGGCTGAGATCTAGGCCCTAGTCTCCTGGGTTCCTAAAGCCAGGCGCATCAGCAGCTGCTGGCACTGATGCCTTTAACCTTGTCTCTCCCACTCATCTTCAATGTAATTTTTGAGTTTCACACTGTGTCTAAGAAAGGGAAACAGGTTTGATGGCTGAAATGGACACGTTTTGCTACAGTTTTGACCCTGCCACTAATTATGGTTTTTCAGCTGTCTTTTGGTTCAACCAAAAATCATTTCATTAATCCAGAAATATTTTCCTTAGAACCTTAAATGATGGACGCACTAAAATCATCATGGGAGAGGCCTTGGATTTCAGGGCCTCTTGAGTCTGTTCTTGACCCTGATGGGCCCCACACTTCCCGAATAGCTGAGAACCCACTGGGAGACTCTGATGCAGGCACCCTCCCTCTGAGGCATCTCACTCTTGGCAGGTGTCAGTCCATTTCTCAAGAGAAACTGCTTATGTGGGATGTAGAGCCTTAATGGACATGAGTGGGAGTAGCCTGGCAGAAAAAAAACACTCTCAAAATGTAAGCTGTGAGCTAGAGAGTCAGCTTAGAGGTTTAAGAATACATGATGTGAGTCACTAGGACCAGAGCTCAGATGTCAGTGTTAAGGGTTCACAAACACCTGTAAGGTGTTCAAGGGATCGGATGCCCTTTTCTGGCCTCCATGGGTTCCACACATGCATGTACTCATATACACAGAAATATGCATGTGTGTGTGCATGTGTAAGGAAAATCTCTTTAAATGTACAAAATAGCCAAACCTGTAGTTCCAACTGTGAAAGCGCCTGAGGCAGGGGGATTGCAAGTTCCAGACCTGACTAGATCGCAGAATAAGTTCAGGACCAGCCTGAATAACTTAGGAAAACATGACTTTAAAAAGGGAGGTGGAGGGGGGGAGGCTTAGGGCATAGCTCAGTGGTAGTGCATCTGGTAAGTTTGCATAAAGTACTGGGTTCAGTCCCAACACTAACAACATAACAAATGAACATTTCCATAATCAAGGTACCCCTAGGAACATGACTGTGTTCAGTGAGGTAACTGACGGAACAGTGAGCTGATGGCATGATTCTAGCTGGGAAGAGAACTCTGGATTCCGGATTCTCTGTTAAATGTCTTTAAAAGTCAACTCGCTCATTCATCTAAATGGAAATGAAGGATGTATTTTTTTTTCTTATGACTCTTACAGAATCTTGCTGCTGAGAAAACGTACAATAACCTAGACATCACAGTGACCCAGGCCCTGCAGCACCGCTCACAGTATTTTGAGGGTGTGGTAAAGTGCAATAAGCTGGAAACACTGGAGACCATCGTGGACAGAATAGTGAGAGCCGAGGTGAGGGGCCACAGCCCAGCACACACATCTTCCCTCGTGTCTGCTCAACACATACAGCAAGTAATGAGTAGCTGCCTTGGGAGGATAAGACCCAGCCCTGGGAGGCAGGCCACAGGTTCTGTAGGATGGGAGTGGGTTCACGGCATCCTGAGCCCCAGAACAGTGTTTGATACGCAGATGGGAAGGCTTGCAGAGTTGAGTTGAGTTTGATGAGTTTTTGTGAGTGGAAAATATTAGCAAGATACTTTCATAGAATTTTTAAAAAAAAAAAGCACTTGAAAAGATCAAGAGTCGCCTGGGAGCTTTTAGTCAATGCATCCTGTCAGAGTATGTGTGACTTTAAAGAAAAAAATATCTAGTGTTAATTTTAACAAAGTGAATGATAATAAGATAAATCGAAACTCTTGGTTGTGTGCACACGCATATGCATTTGCACTCTCAACTGTTTGCACATGCATCCACATATGTGGCAGTCCTTTCTCTCATTCCCCCTTTATGTGGGCTCCAGGGATTGAACTCACGTCCTCGGGCTTGTTTGATGAGCCCTGCACTTCTGGGCTTGTGGGACGTTCGAGTGTTACCTGCACAGGGTTCCCAGGAAGGAGGAGAGAGGGGCCACTATAGTGCTTTCCTTCCCAGGAAGGGCTAGGAGTGACCTCCTGACTTCCTGTGTGCTCTTGTCCCTCCTCCATCCCTCCCCTCAAGTGTCACTCTCAAGGACTGAAGGATACAGTTTCATTCCTTCCAGAACATTCCCTACTGTGTAAAATGAGCTCCCAGTAACAAGGCTGTTTTGATATTATAAATATAGACATGTAAACTAAGAGGCAAAGTGCCTGATTACTTTTGAGACCAGTAAGAGGCATCCATAAACTTCCACAGTGAGAGCTACACATGTAAAGTCCTGTGCTGCATTGAGAGACCTTGCTGCTAGAATTCCCCTGTGCCTCATGCAGCCCAGCCTCTGTCCTGGAGAGCCCAGCCTCCATCCCTCCAGGGTCCAACCTCCACGTGGCATCTGAGTTCATTCTCTCGCTGTTTCTCCTCCCCAGCTGCTTTCATTGCTCTTAGCACAGCATTTTAATGGGAAATCTTTCCTTTTTTAAAACTGTTCTCCATCCCTCTTGCTTTCTAGAAGGTTCTAACATTTATAAATGCATCCTAATATCTCATGACCGTCCTTAGACGGTCACATACCCTCCACAGGTCATAAGCAGCAATAGGAAAGGTATCCTTCCCTATGACGACAGTGGACAGTGAGAATCCACTGTGAGAGAGCTTCAGATGGAAAAAGGCCAGGTGCTGAGGCCAATTACATGTCTCTTACTAAAATTCCTTTACCAGATGACTCTTCGCAGGGCCGCAGGTAGCCAGCTAACCAGTGTTTTACCCTAAAGCAAGTTATGACATCAAAACATGGGCTTGCTATTTCACACTGTGTGCTCTCTCATTCAGATGAGAGCACCAGAGGTCACTACACTTGCCTCACTCTGCTGCCGCATAGCCTCTTGAATATTAGCATTGATGCCTGAATGTCCCAGTAAAGCCACAGCAGGAGAGGAGAGCAGGGAGCCCACTCCTTAGTCCCCAGAGCCTCCTAGACCACCTCTTGGCCATCTAAAGCCAGCTACCTACTGGATACAAGAGACTGAAATTGAATATTAAAAATTGAGGTGTGGCGGAATGGGGGATAGCTAGCTCTGTTGGTAATTCCCAAAGTCCATCTACAGTAAAAAGCCAAGAGCATCGATAAGGCCTGCTGACCTCCAATGTAGCTCCAGGCTTAGAGAGAGGGACCCTGTGGAGAAGTATTACCCGGTGTTACCCTGGCCTCCATGCCCACCACATACATGCAACACACAGAGGTCAAGATTATTAATCTGGAGTCTATATCATTCCTTTATAGATATTTTGAAATTTGAAAGCTCAGCAGACAGAACTGGCTGGTTTCTCTTGCTGTGGTCAAGCAATGGCTGTTGTATTTTGCCTCTGGGCCCAACCCTTTCAGCAGACTGTCCACTGTACAACCCCAGCTTTGTAGGCATACTCACTGTACGGTCACATGTGGGTCAGGAGGGTAGCTCAGTGGATAAATAGCCTACTGTGCAAGCGTGAGGACCTGAGTTTGGGTCCCAGCACCCACCCAAGATGGGCAACAGTACTATGGTCCTATAACCCCAGCCCTCGTGGGCAGAGACTGGTGGCCAGTGAGGATAGTGAAGTGGCAAGCTTGGGGTTCAGTGGGAGATTCTGTCTTATAAATTAATGTGGGGCTGGGGAGATGGTTCAGAAGCTATGAATACTGACTGCTCTTCCAGTGGACACAAGTTGGATTCCCAGCACCCACCTGACTGCTCAAAACCATCTTTAACTCCAGTGCCAGGGGATCAGACACCCTCTTCTAACATCCAGCTGCACTGCATGCATGTAGTATACAGACATATATGCAGACAAAATACGCATACATAGAACATATAAATAAATAAAATAGGTGAAGCAATTTTCTAAAAACCCTCTGGCCTCTGTGGACATGTACATGGGCAAATATACCCCCCTACACACACACACACACACACACACACACACACACACACATAAACAGTAGACTCACACCTGGACTTTTCTCTTTGCAGGTGCATCGACTGGTGGTAGTGAATGAAGCAGATAGTATTGTGGGTATTATCTCCCTGTCAGACATCCTGCAAGCCCTGATCCTCACACCAGCAGGTAAAAAAAAAATGTAGATTTTAGGCCAGCATAATATTGAATGTGCTTGATCCTGGCACTTGGGGAGCAGAGGCAGGTGCATTTCTGTGAGCTCCAGGTCAACCAGGGTACATAAAGCAAACCCAGCTCAAAAGATAGAGAGAAAGGTAGGCAGGCAGGCAGGCAGGCAGGCAGGCAGGCAGGCAGGCAGGCAAACAGATAGATGTCCAGTACAGGCACTGAGGTGCTGGAGTCTTCCCCCTACCACACACCCTGTGTGTGTGCTCTGCAAACCTTTTTGGCTTTCCTTCTCATTTTGAAGGTCTAATGTTCTACTTGGGTAAGCAAAGTTTCTAGAAAACACGCAGAGGAGCAGGGGTAGAGAGCTGGCTGTGTGTCTGTGTAAGAGGTGGCTTGATGGCTCTGAAAACACTCGCATCCTCCTTTTCATCCTCTTTGCTCCCCTCCCCACCTCTCCATCAGCAGCACGGAAACCGGCTAGCCTTTTTCCACAGGGTCACAGACCCCAGACAGACATGATAGTAGGTGCAGAACTCTAGTAGCTAATCGTTAAATTATGTGCACACTGTGGTGGTACTACTTTTGTTTAGTTCAGTAATCAATCTCTCAGCTAACACTAGCTGTTAAAATCAGACTGGAAACCAAAACGACTCACCATAAGAGTCCCCAGCCACAGTCCTGCCTCAGATGCAAAATCCACAGAGCCAACCCCATTAAAGAGTTATCTCACAGGGACTCTGGCCAGCAGCAACATCATGCAGAAATTCTGAGAGATAAGTCCAGTAGTGGTGGCTCACGCCATCATTCCCAACACTCGGGAGGCAAGAGCAGGCATATCTCTGTGAGTTCAAGACCAGCCTGTTTTATAGAGTGAATTGTAGGACAGCCCCCTGCTCTAGTATGTTATTAATCTCTTTCCAAAGTTAAGTGTAGCCTGACACAGCTTGCCCTCAGAAGGTAGAGGCCAGGCTGAGCTACGTAGCACGATACTGCCTCAGGGGCTAGAGGGATGACTCAGAGGTCAAGAGCACTGGCTGCTCTTCCAGAGAATCCGGGTTCAATTCCCAGCATCCATGTGGTGGCTCACAACTTCCTGCAACTCTAGTCCCAGAGAATCTGACACCCTCTCTGGTCCCCTCGGGCATTGCACAGACATGGTGCAGAGATGCATATAGGCAAAGCACCCATACACATGCAATTTTTTTTTTAAAGGGTTCATTCAGGTGAAAGCTAGAGAGGCGCCGTGGGTAACAGTGGCTTTGCCTGTCATCTCCTGTAGAAACCCAGTGGCTACACATGGTTGTCGTTAGATGTGTTGTAATGCTTTGCTTTTTAAAAAAGTAATCATCTTATATGAGTGTGGCAGCTGAAAGAACTCTATTTATTCTTACTTTTTTTAGCAGTAGAATCCGCACTTAGAATGGGCAGATGTATCGGAGCTGAGGTGATTGTGGGAGGGGGTGGGGCTCTTGTGACCACTTATTCCTCCTACCTCTGTTTGGAAGCCACTGGCGGGCTGGGTGGGATCCGCCAATGTGCGGAGGGAACCCTCCCACGGACATAAACTCTGAGATCCCGCTTCCCATCTCCCTGGCAGGTGCCAAACAGAA